>LR990638.1:3682500-4302500 GCA_905147815.2 Phalera bucephala
ATCTCAAACTCAAACTCAAATAATTTCTTCTCCCTATCTATATCATCACGCCAGATACCTTGCGGTGTAGGCAGAGAGTACAGAGTTCTAACAGGTTCTTTCCTTACATACCTCTCTGGCTTCCTCCACTCTCATAGTTCGTCTCATACACACTCGCCGGTTACGGAGACTCTTGACTTGCCCTTTAGATAAGAAACGGTCTATTTGGTCATGGTAAGATAGTCTAGGTCTTCTCCGGTACCTACATCCTTCCACTTCCGCATTGTATATCTGTTTTGTCATTCTTTCTTCTGACATTCTTTCTATATGCCCGAACGAACCGAGCATACAGAAAGTTAAGTGCATTTCTGTTTTATTTTTAAGTATGTGAACATTATTTTTGTTATCTTTTTTCAAATTACGTAATTCTCGTACTTTTTAACTGGAGAGGGGAGAGATGGGGATCGTAGTCGGCGGCGGCTACGATTAACGGATTCGAAAGATCTGTAATATAGGGCTATCCTACTTCAGGCTCCTTACATTTAAGATAGACTGGAAAACAAGCGTCATGTGTAAGCATTACAATTTAACCTACATATTTTAAGGTTTACTTTTTGTGAGGAGAAATATAAAGTTTTTTTTTATTATTTATTTTTTTATTTCCCGTCACTTATGTCGTCCAAATTTGTTTAAGGTACGGCTAAACCGACGCGTCCAATCGCGTCCGCGATGGCGTCTGTGGTGGCGACCAGTACCTATCTCCCTATGATCGGGCAGTAACGCCGCACAGATCGCGCGTAGAAGACGCAGGAAGGGTTGGTGTAAATACGTCTATAGAAATACTACTGCAGGTACTGATCGCCACCGTGCACGTCGTCGCGGATGCGGCTAAACGAGTTGGTTTCGTGTCGCACATAAAGGTTCCATACATCGATTGTCAATTTGTTGTTTTTGATTGTTAAGTTGCGTACACACAGCATACATGTCTACAGTGCAACAAGGATAATTGGCTCGTGGATGACATTGACAGGGTTGGTGTAAAATGAGTGTTACTATTTAGTAAACTTTCCGGGAGATATTTCAACATATTATCATTTTTTAAAAGTTACTAATTAAGAGAAGGAACCTGGGTAACTTTCATAGCAACATTTCACTTGATGACAGCGTACAAACATGAGAATTCACATACACAAATACTGAGACCGAAACAAATCATCATCATCATCATCATATGGCTGTGTATTTTAAATAATGCGAACCACAATCAGAACTTAATGTCAGAGTGGAGGAGCCATTGTTTAGCCTCTCGTGTCAGCTGGTGTAGCCCCTCAAATCCGCCGCTGAATTTTCGAGTGGGACAGTCCTCCACGATGTGCTGAGTTTCCACAGTCACAACAAGGAGACTCAGTGATGCCCCACCTGTGAAGATGATAATTGCACCTTGCGACTCCGGTTCTGATTCGGTTGATGGAGGACCACACCAGCCGTTGCTCTTTGAAGCCTTGTGCTACAGTCGAGAGGTCGGCTATGGTGATGTTACCCTTTGAGGCGACCGAACTCTCCCATTGCTTTTTCCACTCTGACTGGATGTTGGAGTGGTTCTGGATGTTGTTGTCGCTCCAGATCGGTTTCCGAGAAGGAAGTCTCTGAGGGGGAATGTTGTTGAGGGTTTTTCGGATTGGCATCTCGTAGGGGGGCGTCCGAAAAGACTTCCGCCACTCACTGGCTGCTGCCTGTTTTCTCCTGAGCTCTGGTGGCGCAATGTTTGCAAGTACCGGTAACCAGGAGGTGGGCGTGGGTCGGATTGTACCGGTAATTACTCGCATCACTCTGTTTAGCTGTACATCCACCTTACTAGTATGTGCACTTTGATACCACACCGGAGCACAGTATTCAGCAGTAGAGTAGGCCAGTGTAAGTGCAGAAGTACGGAGGACGTCAGCACGAGCGCCACAAGATGTGCCCGCTAGGCGACCTATGAGATTGGCTCGGGTCTTCAATTTTTGGGAAGTATCTTCCAGGTGATCGCGGAAGGTAAGAGAGCGGTCAAGGATGACCCCCAGGTATTTAGGACAGAAGCTGTGGTTGACCTTTTTCCCGCAGAATGTTACGTTGAGCTTCCTCTGAGCCAAACTGTTTGAGAGATGAAAAGCGCTTACCTCAGTTTTGGAAGGGTTAGGGCATAGCCTCCATTTGGTATAGTACGCGTTCATCTCCCAAAGATCCTGCGATAGTGTGATTTCTCCCTCCTCAAATGTCCTCCCCTGGTGTACTAGTGCCAGGTCATCGGCAAACATACATTTTTCGGACTGAGTGCACGGCATGTCGCTCGTGTATACATTAAACAACATGGGAGCAAGCACCGAACCCTGTGGTAAGCCGTTTTTGAGCAGATGGAATCTACTCTCCCCGTCGCCCAACAACACTTTGATACTCCGCGGGCCGAGCATCGTCTTCAGCAGCGAAATGGTTCTTTTGCAAGGTACCATAGCGCTTAGTTTGTATACCAGTCCTTGGATCCAAACCGTGTCGTACGCAGCTTAAAGGTCTACGAAAGCGACGAACGACTTTTGACCACGCTGGTACCCAGCCTCTATGTAGGATGTGAGAGCCAGGACCAGATCAGCACAGCTTCGGTTTGGTCTAAATCCAGCCTGTTCCGCGGGGATCAGGCGGTCGAGCGACGTTGAGAGCCGATGCTACACGATCCGCTCCAGTAGCTGGGTTTTTTTGTGGGTCACACAAAGATTTTTCCCGTGCGGGAATCGAAACCACTATTGAGCCAGTGGGCGGAGCAGCTTAAGCTCTTAACCTTGCGCCAAATCGTCCGCCGATTGTCCGTCGACGTGTCGACCGACATCGCCCTGCATAGAGAATATCGCTCATCGTCTCTGGACAACATCTGAGTGCTTGGCAAGAACAGACTGACGTTAGCGGAATGCTATCGAGTTGATTAGCCATACTTCTCACACTACGAATTTATTAACTAAAGATGAACGTGATAGCTCGTTTTCACAACAACATCACGGTAACGTAAGTCTGTTCGTGCTAATGCCACCAGCGACACTTGTTGTGTGGGATATTTGTTTCCTATATGATTACATATTATCCGTATATACCTATAATAATAAAAAAAATATTTGATTTTATTTGATACTTTACAATAAAGGACATTGTTCTGAGCCCATACATGATTTGCCCCAGAACCAACAACAATGAAGCTCAGACACCCCAAGGAATTTCTCTCCGCATGGTGTGAGAGCGACAGCAAGACACTATTAAAACACAGTAGACTACAACTAAGGCAACTAACTGGAGAATTCACAGGCTACTATGGCACGAAAGAACATCTACACAAAATGAAGCTATGCAGCGACGTGGTATGCAGGAAATGTGGTACAGAAATTGAAACCATGAAGCACGTCCACTGCTACTGCGACGCTCTAGCTGCGCGGCGAATGAAGCTACTGGGATTGGCCTATCCAAACCCAGAGGAACTACGGCTCTGCCCTTCTGCTGGAATCTACAACCTGATACAGGGAGTATTTGATCCTTCAGGTACGTAAGAGTATTAGGGCAAGGACAGCACAAAAGATCCCGTCGGGTCGAAGTGCACCTGAGGTCTTCTCGGTCCGGTAAGCCAACAATAAGATAAGATAAATAACAATGAAAAAATATTTGTATCTTTTGAAATCACCCATAAATTTTCTTAAGGTATTTATTATTGAACGGGCAAACGGGGAAATCGCAATATTGTACAAAAAGGATTTTGAGGTTATAATTTAGTAGCCATTAATACATATGAAGTTATAACGTATGTGTTGACTTTCAGTAAAGATGTCCGCGACTTCGATATAAGTACTTACAAAACTTCGAAATATTCGTTTTAGATTGCAAATTGTCCGTTAGATACGGATTTGCCATTATTTTAATAAAATAGATAAATAATGATGGCATGGATCAAATATTTGTTGGTTCTGGGGCAATTTTAGACAATGTCATTTAATTTATATCATAAAACAAACATCCCTACAGTAGGAATTTATCCTGTGTCGTAGGTGCCTTTTCAAACATGAAAGGTTTGGTCGAATAGCCAACGGAGTGTTCGGCTGGCAGGAATATTGTGGCAGGATTTGTCATAGGAAAGATCTTCCAGCCAGACAGGTGTTGTGTCTGGCAGGGCCTGCCACTCTCCCCGAGAGCTGTTGTGTGTGTGTGTGTGTTTGAGTGATATACGCTGTTGGCCGCGAGGCCTTTACAGCTTCACTGGACTTAAGGGCGAGCGTGCAACCACTACGCTTGAGCCAGAGGGGCAACTAACTCGAGGCGCCTCAAGGAGGAACGGCCTCGGCTTGGGCTGTTGCTATGGGGGGAGGGGGTGTACTAAGCGCACCGGTCGGTAGGCTAGGGGTTCTACGACTTCGCCGTCGTTCGTATCCGGAGCGGAAAGAAGGGATCTAAGAGCATCGGGGGGATCGGTAAGAACATGTCGCAGGCGGCGGTAGCGGGAGGGGTTAGGTTCGTAGTCGGCGGCGGCTACGATTAGTGGATTCGCATGGCTAGATGCGTTCGCGAAGTATCGGGTTGTCGCCTTTTAATATAGGCGCGAATAGGTTCGAGGCCGAGATCGGAGTGGACGTCGACATTCCGTAAGAACCACGGGGCTCCTACGGCTTTGCGGAGGAAGCGGGACTGAACCGCTTGAAGTCTATCGATTCGAGAGTGGGCTGCGTGTCTGCGTGCATCCGTACGCCATGATGGGCTGAGAGTTGTTGGCGGGAGCAGGTATATGTTACACGTCGTGCGCACTCTAATATCGCGTTCTAGATATGTATGGCGAATCGTCAGCACCATCTATTGGTAGGTAGTCACAATTATGTAGCGATGTATAGGGGTCTCTACATTTGTATGTTTGTTACTTAATCACGTAAAAACAGTTGAACGGATTTAAATGAAATTTAGCACACAGATAATTGATTACCTGGATTAACCCATAGGATACTTTTATCCCGGAAAAATGTAAGGTTACCGTCTAAAGTCAACGCAGACTAAGTCGCGGGAAGAAACTAGTAAAAAATAATGTCATATACCTATTTACTTGTTTCCTGGTAAATATTCCATGACTAACACAATGATAGTCAACGACTGTTGTTGACGTGTAAATTATGGGTGAAATACGGACGCTAAATTCATTGACAAAAGGTTGAAAATTGATCATATTCTCTACTTATTTAGAGTATCGCCTGTAAATTTATAGGCATCATAAGGGTGCGGCCAAATTAGGAAGTATTTTGCGGTGGTACAGAAAAAAGATGTCTATTACACAAAGTTAAAAATAGTTTAACAACACCACCACGCTTATGATTTCCAAGCGGGGGTGGCAGTACTTTGTGTACACTCACTTTTGCCGACGATGTTAGGTCCCATGTAATAGAAGGCGAGGTTTTTACTACTATAGTCTCTTGAGATGTTGGCCGACGTCGTGTGATCTCACTTAACATCAGCGTTGGCCGAAAAATGATCGAGAAACAATTAAATTACAATTAAAATAATTAGAAAATTTGCGGTTTTTATCTGTCTATCTATATCATCACGCCAGATCCCTTGCGGGATAGGCAGAGAGTACAGAGCTCCAACAGGTTCTTTCCTTACATACCTCTCTGTTTTCCTTCACTCTCATATTTCGCCTCTTTCACGCTCGTCGGTTATGGAGACTCTTGACTTGCCCTTCAGATAAGCCACGGTCTATTTGGTCATGATATGATAGCGTAGGTCTTACCCAGTCCCTACATCCTTCCAATTTCACAAGGAACAGTTCAAGCAACGTCGCCAGACTTGTCGACCAACCACCACCCTTCCACTTTTACAAGGACACCATGCAATTTGAGCTGTTGAGGGTATTACAAATAAAGCATTTTGTAAGAGGTATGCACGTATATTGTCTTTAATTACATGGCGTGCAGCTCTTCATATAGGCTACACCAGAGGCAAGGGGGTACATATATTACAGCTAGACGTTGCTTCGAGCCACGTCAGAAATAGAATATTTTTTATTCATGTAAACCATTATAGTACTTAAGTATCATCAGAAAAGTAACAAAGACACTACCACCACTTCGGAATGTCATTTCTGTGGAGAAGAAGGGCAAGAAACTTTACGGTTACTCTTTTAAAATATCATCTCAAGCGATATATGTTGCGGGACGTGTGTGCGTATGCGTGTGTGAGAGAGAGTGATCTACGCTGCTAGCCGCGGGGATTATACAGTCTCACCGGATAAGTAGGCGAGCGTGCAACCACTTCGAGCGTAGTGCCGTAGCCAGAAGGGCAAGGTGACAACCAGCTCAATGCCGCAGCTCAAGGAGGAACGGCCTCGGCTTGGACTATTGCTATGAGGGAGGGCGTATACTAGGCGTCTCGCCGTGGTGCTCTACACCGGCCGGCGAGAAAGTGATTTTTCGACCTCGCCGACGAGGTCGGTGTCTTCCTGTGTGCGGTATCTGCATCCGAAAGAAGAGAAATAAGGGCATCATAGGGTCAGTGGGAACATGACGGCGGTAGCGGGTTATAAGAGGGGAGTTAGGTTCGTAGTCGAGCGCGGCGTTCGGCGTTCGTGAAATATCGGGTTGTCGCCTTTTTAATGAAGGCGCAAATAGGTTCGAGCCCAAGATCGAAATGGGATATTAAATAAGTCTCACGGCTTTATTAAATAAGCCCATTTAAAACTCGCCAGTATGAACGCGCTTAATGTTATTTGTATTTTAATTAATTTTCATTAACATCATTTTGTACAGATGCTTGCTTCACATTTGTTTATTTAAAAGAACTCATAAAATCACTGACAAGTAATTAGGTACATCATTGAATTTAATTACAACACACAGTAAATTTTCAAAGTGAGTCAGTAACTCATAGAACGTGTAACTTAAGTGACGCATAACTTTAGACACATAAATTAAATTTTAACTCAATTTTATTAAGAAAATCAAAATTCTAGTTTTGAAGTGTTAATTACCATTTTTATAAGAATTAAGATATCCCAATTCAATACAAAACGAAGCGTATTGAAGACTAATGTTAATTATTCAATTGAAATCGCCATGTTGTTTTTAATTATCGTTAAACGCATTTAATATAACGAATGGGGGAACGATTGGAATGAGTAATCGAATTTTAGCAAATTACAGTATTAAAAAGAAAATCGTTTCAGTTTTGAATTTAATACAAAATAGTTTTAAACCTTGCGTTAATTATGTTATAACTTGTAATTAAATTTATAAGTGGAATTAATTAAATTCGTGTGACGTTAATCCGTAATTTTTGTGTTCTAGATATTTAAATGTTAAAACAATGGTTTTTAGAGGTTATTTGTTCTTGATATTCTTTTCATATATGTATTATGTTTTCGGATATATACAAACCTTTGAGTTACCTGATGGTAAGTAAAGTATTTGTTTGTTTAAGTCGAATCTTGAAATCTAAATTAGATTTTCCTCATATGCTATATAGGTAAAAAGTTAATTTATATAATAATAGAAGTAAGCTAGTAGGTATAATCTCTTAAAGTACTGCTTTTTTCTGAATTTTTTTATTTAAGTGATAAATATAGTTGATGCATAGAAAAAAAATATTGGCATTCAAAAACGAGTGACAAAATTGGTTATTTAGTTCCGTCCTGATCCAGTAAATATATTTTACATTTCCGATTGGATTTCCAAACATTTTTGCAGGGTAAATGAAGTCACGATGTACAGAAGTTTTAAATGCTTTAAGACAAAGCCTTGATCATATTTTATCAATCAATCAATGAGCCTATCGTAGTCCACTGCTGGACATAGGCCTCTCCTAACACGCGCCATTGCACACGGTCCGCCGCCTTCCGCATCCAGTCTGTCCCAGCGACCTTTTTGAGATCGTCGGTCCATCTAGCTGGGGGCCGTCCTACCTTACGCTTACCAAGTCGCGGTCTCCACTCTAGGACACGCTTGCTCCATCGGCCGTCGGTCTTTCTGCAGATGTGACCAGCCCATTGCCACTTTAGTTTACTGAGTCTGCGAGCTATGTCGGTAACTTCGGTTCTTTGTCGGATTACCTCGTCACGAATTTTATCCTTCAAAGAGACGCCGAGCATAGCCCGCTGTGCCATATTTTATCAGTACAATCCAAAAAGGATTCTTTCTAGCGCTTTCATTAAGTGTAATGTCATTCCATGACAGTTGCAGGGTTGCCTTTTGCTATGAAATTTACCCAAATTCTTTTTTTAATTAGTAACCGTGTGGAGCTACCTGTTGAAATAATTCCTTGGACTTTATTAAATGGTAACCCTCATTTAACACCAACGGTGTCACGCGTTGTATGATGTTTCTTTTATAATTACTTGGTACCTACTGTGTCTTATTCAAACAGTATGGTAATATGTCTGAGGTCTTAGCACGAAAACTTTGAGGATAGTCGTGCTGTCACGTCCATGTTTTTTAAGTAAATTTCTAGAGACATTAAACGTGATATTCTAAATGAAACTCAAAAGTTTAGCAATAAATGTCAAATACAATTGCCATGCGAGCTCTGCGGAAGATGTGCGGTGTGAAGCTGACCGACCGTATTCGCAACAGCGTAGTAAGAAAGCAAATAGGTATGAAAGAGAATATCGGTGTGAAGATGAGAAAGGGTATGCTCCGTTGGTTCGGGCATATAGAAAGAATGTCCGAAGAAAGAATGACAAAACTGATATACAATGCGAAAGTGGAAGGATGTAGGTAACGGGGAAGACCTATACTATCTTACCATGACCAAATAGACCGGGTCTTATCTGAAGGACAAGTCAGGAGTCTTCGTAACCGGCGACGATATAAGACGAACTATGAGAGTAGAGGAAGCCAGAGAGGTATGTAAGGAAAGAGCCTGTTGGAACTCTGTACTCTCTGCCTACCCCGTAAGGAATCTGGCGTGATGATATAGTTAGATAGATAGATAGACAATTGCCATTTTTACAAGCTTTTATTTAACTTGAAATGTTCGTATGTCTGTCTGTCTTTCCGGTTTAATTCTTGTGATCCATTTTTTAGCACTTTTGGGTATCCGATTGAACTGAAATTTGGCACACGTATGTAAAGTCGGTGACCATGCAATAAAATGGTACCATGAAGCTGGTCAGATGCTGGAGGAAGAAGGTGGCCATAGGAACATGTGAAATATACAACGTAACCCCCTCGTGTTTAGGCTTGTTACGAGTAGATTGGTATTGACAAGTACTATACAACCAAATAGTGTTCAGTGTCTGATGAAGCTGAAAGGTGGCTAATGGAACCACCCAACCACTCAATACAATCCCGCTGTTTTGAGCTCTTTAAATTTGTCTTGATGAGTACTTTAGACCCGGATGGTGTCCAAGGTCTGATGATGGAGCCAGAAGGAAGTTATAGGAACTTCTCAACTGAGCAAGACATCTTCGTTGTGTTTTTGCTATAAAAGCTGGTTATTAAAAAGGGCTTTTTAAATTAATATTATTTCATGATTGACACATTATTTAATTATTAAATTATCTCCGTTAATTTAAAGTTCCTAGTACTCGCGGGTTCGATTCCCGCACTGGATAATTTTTGTGACCCACAATTATTTTTTTCGTTCTGGGTATTTGTGTATGTAAATTTTCATGTTTGTAAACGCACTCACGACGCAGGAATAAATCCTATGGTGCTACATTGTATTTTATCTTTTTATAAAGAACATACAGATATACTGACCCTGGTAGGTGCAAGGAATATTGTAAATTATGTAACAAACACAAGTACTATGTGGATGAGATTTGATGGACATAAATAAGACTATTTATGTATATTTATTTCTAGCCGTTACCCGCGACTTCGCCTGCGTGGAATTTAAAAAGATAACTTTTTATAAAATAAAAGTAGCTTAAGTTACTCCTTATTATATAAGCTATCTGCGAGAGAGAGTCCTGTCAAAATGGTTTTAGCCGTTTTCGGAGATTTAGCATCAAACAGAAAGAGAGACAGACATTTAAAAAAAAATGTTATGTATTTTGTTGTATGACTGCCTCGTTGGTCTGGTGGCAATGCGCATCGCTTGGTGATCACGAGGTCCTGGGTTCAAATCCTAGGTCGGATAAATGTAGTTTTTCTAACGAAAAATTCCCAGTATGAGTCCGGAGTCTGGAATTGTGCCCGGTATATGGCAATAGGCTCGCCCCCTATTACATAGGACCTAATATCGTCGGCGAAACGTGGGTGTACTCAGTACACCTCTGCCACCCCCTCTGGGGTATAGGCGTGACGGTGTTATTTTGTTGTATGTACAGTATATACTTCCATGCATTTAGTAAGAAGCTGTTTTGACATTACGAACTGAATCTTCATTATTTGTATAAATAATTATAATCATATTTCTTTTTAGGTGCTCCATGTCTGTCCGATAAAAAACATAATGGAACTTGCGTTATGATAAACCGCTGCAAAGATTCTTTCAGACTCCTCAAAATAGGACAACGACCAAAGGTATGATTAAAATAACTATGTTTCTACTGGGTAAAGGTCTTCTCTCACACCTCGAAGTCAGAGAAAATAGGACATACTTCACGTGAACTCAGTGCGGTGCCGTGAAGGCAGGTTTATGGCCACCTCATCATCATCATCATTAGCCAATAGCAGTCCAGTGCTAGACATAGGCCTCTCCAAGTGCACGCCACTGGGTACGATCCTCGGCTACTCTCATCCGATCGATAACTTTGGTTCTCTGTCTAATGACTTCGTACCGGATTCTATCTTTCAGAGAAACTCCGAGCATAGCCCTTTCCATAGCTCGCTCAATTACCTAAATTTATGGACCAGTCCAACCGTGAGTGTCCTCGTTTCGGCTCCATAAGTCATAACGGTCAGGACGCACTGATTGAAGACTTTTGTCTTTAGGCTTTGTGGAATAGGAGCTAATAATCAGCTAGGTTGGTCAGCATCTGTTGTAAATCCTGCAACGTTTCGGCCATAATGACGATGCCGTCTGCAAATCTCAAGTGTGAGATGACTACCATTTATGTTTATGGCATGATCTTCCCAGTCCAGTGTTCTAAACATATCCTCCAATGAATTTGTAAACAATATGGTCACCTGCTGTTGTTAATACTAAAAATTAAATTACAAGTAAAATATTTCATAGCGGTTTATTTTGCGTTTTAAAGTTTCCGATGTTTCGAGCGCTTTACAGCAACTGGTTATAGGAGGAACTAAGGATTATGATGTCTTTGTTTTACCGGATTTAATTGCAATTTAAACTTTTTTGTTTAATCCTACGTTTAAAAAAAAGATTGAATAATGCCTAACACTGCAGCCAGTTAATGTTGCAATTTCAAACGGCCAATCAAATTTGGACGTCTATACAAAATTGTATGTCCATGTTGGTGGCCGTTGAGCTGTTTCTTAATTTTGAGCCAATCCTGGGTATAGAATGAGGTCATTAAAATGTGTTGTCATTAGAACTGAACCAAATTCGACTGAGTAGCATGAGAGAATACGGTTCTAATTCAGCTGACCTAACTAAACAAATATTGCAAAGTTTGTGAAAATAGCCAATATCACTCAAGGGAAAAAATGATGCTCCGAATACCTAGTCATTTGTTTATATTTGTTCCTTAAAGTCGTCCGAAAACTTAGCTCTCGTAATGCCTCCGCAGTCGAGCACCTTTTACGATAATTCTTTTACCGTTAAAGCCGTCCGTTTGTGGAACTCATTACCTGCCTCTATAAGACGTGCTCCACCCATTCATGTTTTCAGGAATCGGGTTAAACAATTTTACATGACTGAATAACTTGAATTATTTAGTTTCTATTTGCTTCTCATTGTATGCTGTACATCCTTTGCCAGTATTAATGTTATTATTTACACCATTTATATATGTTTAAGTAGTGTATCATATACTATCAGATTTATTTGTGATTTATGTTAATTTGTTTATTTGGTACACCACTAATCTTGCGATTCCTTTAAATTCTCTCTATCCAAAGGTTGCCTGGAAGAGATCACTATTAGTGATAAGGCCGCCCATTCTTACACTACCTTAATAATTTATAGATTGTATTTCCACATTGTGTATCTTTGGTGGAACAATAAAGTGTTATCTATCTATCTATCTATATACCTAAACAATCCCAGCGACGAAGCCGTCTGGGTAGCTACTTTTTGGAACAACATTTTGAGATCTTATCTGTGTGAATGATTTACGCTGTAGGCCTTTACAACTTCGCCGAGTAAGAGGGAAAACGTGCAACAATATCGCTTCAGCCGGAAGCGCAAGGGGGCATAAAGCGCAAGGACGCCTTAAGGAGAATCAGCCTCCGCTTCGGCTGTCGCTATGGGGGAGGGCATATACTGGGTGTCTTACCGTAGTGCTGTGCACCGGGCGGCGGACAAGTCGGATTCTTCGACCTGGTTTGCAAGGTCTGTGTCTGATTCTGTGTGCGATATCTGAAAGGAAGGAGGGAGATAGGGGAAATGGGGGGGGGGGGGGGGGGGTAGTGCAAGTAAGCTGGCCATAAACCTTAGATCCTGGCTTAATGATACCACAGTACGTGGTAGCCAGGACCAATGAAATAATAAGAAAATTGTCAACCATCTTCGACTTTGTAAATCAATATTCATCTTTTATTTCAGATTTGCTCATTTAAAGGGAAAATGCCGGTTGTATGCTGTAGCGATTGTGAACTGATCAACGATCCAAGGTATGATGGATATGTTGCATATGTTTAAGTTATATACCAAATTTACATTATGCCAGATTACTACTTCCCGTATAGAACATAAAAACCCTAACATCAAATAGATATCCGAACCATGCATATCAATAAATTTAAACAGGCAATTAAACTATACTGTGTAGTAAAGGTTATTCCAAAGTTTCGAATTATTCTGTGTAATGATATAAAAGATTGAGTTTGAGCATTTTCTCAATCAGCAATCCCTTTTATTTCAACCATGCTGTGTAACTGAACTTAAAAAAAAATACAAAATGTTAATGTTTTGTGACTTTGATCCATCACGTCTTATTCTCCGAATATATAGTTGGTGCATTTGGTATATTTCCATAGAGTTCTTGACTTTAACATCAGCTAAAAGATGTCCTCTGCTGGCCAAAGGCCTGCTCAGATATTTTTATAAGAATATTACTCCGTGAGAACGTGAAGAGAGAGACAGGTAGCAAATACAGGACGGCAATATCATGGATAGTTGAGTAGTCCCCACGGCCACTTTCCGGTTCTATCATCAGACCAGGTCGATGGTGTATGGCTCCATAATATTGTAGTCTCATCAAAGTCAGGTGACTTAATTCCAGCTCAATCGGTCAAGTCAGTAAGAAAGAGCAGATGAACAAACAAAGTAAAAAACTTCTAAAAATATCTCAAAACCAATTGTTATGCTAACTTTGTCTTCAAAGATAAAATCTACCTATTTCTTTTGGTTCCTATATAATTGTGATTGCTTGAATGCTGTTGGCCAAGGGTACAGCTTCACCTGGAAGAGGGGGAGAGCAATGAATGCCTGGAGTGCGACCTCCTTAAGACACGGTAGGGGCTAGCTCGGCTTGGGCAGTCACTGTGATAGTTGACAGCTATGGCACGCGGTGCGTAAGAGATTCCCCAATTTTGGCGGCGAAGCCAGCATCTGTTTCTAAGTTCCTATATATACCGTTTGGTTCCTCCATTAGATAAACGAGGCCATATAGTAATTTGTCTTATTTACACACTTGCTTTGTAGATTTTTAAAAAAACATTGGAATAAATATATTTTTTATATTCCAGCAACATCGTTTTCGACAAACAGGGTTTATTATTCTACAAAACAGGACAAAAAGCATATGATAGTGAGTTGAGCAAACATATTTTTTTTTTATTTCAGAATCATATTTCGCGCAAAATACAATGTAATAGAAGTCCGATGGAATGTTGTGCGAGGCACAAGGGGTTTCAGGTCTGGAAAAGGATGTTCGGATCAAGTTTTCTCCCTCCGCAACATCGTAGAGAAGCATTTGGCTGTGGGCTGGAAGGTTTTCTGCGGTTTTGTGGATCTGAAGAAGGCGTTTGATAGAGTTGTGCGAAAGAGACTTTGGGTAATTTTACCTGAGTATGGTATAAATGGCACTCTGTTGCGAGCCGTCCAGTCTACCTGTGTGGACTGCAAGGCATGCGTACGGGTGGTTGGTGACATATCCTCCTGGTTTGACGTTGAAATCGGCGTCAAGCAGGGTTGCGTGTTGTCCGCTAGACTGTTTATAATATATTTGGATAAAAGTCTCCAAAGACTGAAAGCGATGAATGAACGTGTACGAATGAGTGAGCTTGTGGTAAATCATCTACTATATGCAGATGACGTGGTTTTGATAGCGCCTACAGGCACTGATCTGCAAACACTAGTCACACTTATGAAAGACGACTGCATGAAAAATGGCTTACATTTGAATGTTAAGAAAACCAGGATTATGGTTTTTGCACGGGAAGAAACTAGAACAAATCCAAGGATTGTGGTTGGTAATGATGTGCTGGAGCAAGTGAATAGGTTTGTATATCTTGGATGCGCCTTCAGTAAGGATGGAAAATACACCGCTGACATAGAGAGAAGAGTGAGTGCAGGGAACAGAGTGATTGGTGCGATGGGAAAGTTACTTGGGAGCCGGCACTTAAGCCAAAAGGCGCAGCTGGCCATACATAACGGAGTGCTTGTCCCAACGCTGTTATATGGCAACGAGAGCTGGGTATGTAAGAAGGAGAATGAAAATAGGATAAATGCGGTGGAAATGCGAGCTCTGCGGAAAATGTGTGGAGTGAAGCTGACCGACCGTATTCGCAACAGCGTAGTAAGAAAGCGAGTAGGTATGAAAGATAGTATCGGTGTAAATATAAGAAAGGGTATGCTCCGTTGGTTCGGGCATATAGAAAGAATGGCTGAAGAAAGAATGACAAAACTGATATACAATGCGAAAGTGGACGGATGTAGGTACCGGGGAAGACCGAGACTATCTTACCATGACCAAATAGACCGGGTCCTATCTGAAGGACAAGTCAGGAGTCTCCGTAACTAGCAAGCGTGTATAAGACGAACTATGAGAGTGGAGGAAGCCAGCGACGTATGTAAGGAAAGAACCTGTTGGAACTCTGTACTCTCTGCCTACACCGTAAGGGATCTGGCGTGATAATATAGTATAGTAGTAGTACAATGTAATAGGAAATAACTTAACTGACGACTTATAAAGTACATACGTGAATTACCAGGTACATGTTATTCAAGTTTTTGACGTAATTTTGTAGTGAAAACTAAAGGTCAAGCCATTGCGTCCAGCCGCGTTTGCGATGGCGTCTACGGCGTTAATCAGTACCTATCTCCCTTGATCGCGTGTGGACGCGATGGTTTGGCCGTTAAAACTTTTATCAAAATTTCTTTCTATATTATCATCACGCTAGGTCCCTTGCCAGCCGAATGATGTGACAATTTTCTATCTCTTCTTATTTCGAGGATCCCCATACTTCTTTTTCTTTTTTCGTGTCAATGGTTCATATTTGACCGTAAGTAAGTAGCGAGCTCAATCAGCTGTTCGTAACCGCAGTCAGCTCTTTTGTCCCCATACTGACCCTTCTCGGTCTTATAACTTGTATATCTCCTTTACCTTTCAGAATGTTTGGATTATTTTTCCAAACTACCATATCCCTGCAATCAAAATTATGGCTTACTACGGTTCTGGGATTTCAATCGCAAATGCCATGATTACGATGGCGTCGTTTACGGAGCTGGTACAGGTGGTGAAGATGCGAAAAGACACGAGTTTCCTCATATGGTATGTACCTATATAATCCACAGATATCGTAATAACAGGACACTTGAGTTGTATATCCGCGTGACCTTTTCATCGCGCACGTGAAAAATTCCGATCTCGGTTTTAAACCTATTCGCGCTTATATTAAAGGCGACATCCCGCTGCTTCGCGAACGTTCATTCAACCATCGGGACCCCCTTATCGAAGCCACCACTGATTACGCACCTGACTTCCCTCCTATCAGCCGCTACCGCCGCCCGCGGCATATTTTCATGAACCCTCCCGATACCCTTACTTTCTTTTATTCGAATACAGATACCACACACAGAAACAGACATCGACCTCGCCGACGAGGTCAAAGAATTCCTTGCCCGCCGGCCGGTGCAGAGCACCACGGCGAGACACCTAGTATATTCCCCTTCCCCATAGCGACTGCCCAAGCCGAGGCCGTTCCACCCTGAGGCACCCTTGAGCTAGTTGCCCCCTTGCCCTTCTGGCTCGAGCGTAGCGGTTGCACGCTCGCCCTCTTGTCCAGTGAAGCTGTTAAGGCCCCGCGGCCAACAGCGTAGATCACTCATACATACACAAAAAATAATGTGAAAAAATTATAATAAATGCATAGATATATTATTTATACTACATTAAAGGTTTCAATTCAAAAAACAAAATAAGAGCACAAGTACGGGTGTGGTCTTATCACGAATTAGTTCGATCCAATCATAGCCAACGAGAGGACGTGTTATAATGGTTGCTAAAACTACTGTAGTAAAAAGTTCTGAGGTCATGAATAATTAAATACTAATTTTGCAAATTCAATATCTTCAATATTTTTCAAACTTCAATATCTAATAAACCACTAAAGTTTCTCGTTGGTACAGGATCTTCTGTGTGCCTTATCCAAAACTCTTCCATCCAATCTTACTCCAATCTGAAACTAAGGGGTAACATAACAAAATTAAAAGGTATAAACAGCTGTGAAGATACTATGCCCACTCTAGGTGACTTTGAAATGAATCTAATATTCGGGAAAGAATCCCTTTTATGTTTCATATAATAGAACACATAGACCTACCCTATGATGGTATTATAGGAATTGATTTACTTACTGTCTTTCAATGTTCTATTGACTATAACCGACAAATCCTTAATCTAAACAAAAATAAAATTAAACTTAATTTTACTGACCCAACTTGTCAAATTCCATCTTGTTCTGAAATCACCGTAGAATGCTCGGTTACTAATCCTGAAATAGGTAAAGGTCTCATTCTTGATCAACACTTAAGTGAAACATTATTGATAGCTAACTGTTTAGTTAAAGTAAAAAATAATAATCGAGTAAACCTTACAATCTTAAATACATCTGAAAAACCAGTTACATTAAATTCTAACCTTCAACTTACACCAAATTGATCGTGGATCTTACCAATCATATGAGACTAATAAAACATGTTTAGACAGAACTAACGAAGTCCTTCAACTCCTCCGCGCTTCACATTTAAATTACGAAGAACGCGGAGCCCTCTACGATATGTGCTCTAAATATTCAGATATATTCCACTTACCTAATGATATACTTACCTCAACTGATGCTATCCAGCATGTGATCCGAACCTCCTCTGATCAGCATATCAACGGTAAATCCTATCGATTTCCCGAAGTACATAAACAAGAAGTAAATGCCCAAATCCAAAAAATGCTCGATCAAAAAATTATCCAACCCTCCTTAGCTCCCTGGTCTTCTCCAATATGGATAGTTCCCAAAAAGATTGATGCCTCTGGTCAGAAGAAATGGCCCGTTGTAATAGACTACCAAAAATTAAATGACATTACCATCGGCGAAACTTATCCTATTCCCAATATCGTCGAAATTCTTGATCAATTAGGTAACTCCAAATACTTCTCAACGCTTGACCTTGCATCAGGATTCCATCAAATTAAAATGGCCCCACAAGATGCCTGCAAGACTGCATTTAGCGTCTCTCTAGGATATTTCGAATTTAATCGCATGCCCTTCGGCCTAAAGAATGCGCCATCAACTTTTCAACGCCTAATGAACAATGTCCTTACCGGTCTCCAAGGCGAACGATGTTTCGTTTATTTAGATGATATTGTCTAATATTCTCATGACCTTCGGAGCCATATCCAAAATCTAACTGCAGTTTTCCAAAAACTTCGATCATTTAACCTTAAACTACAGCCTGACAAGTGTGAATTCCTTCGAAAGGAAGTCAGTTACCTAGGACACGCCATTACTGAAAATGGCTTAAAAACCGATCCTAGTAAAATTCATGTCGTACAAAAATTTCCAGTTCCTAAATGTCCCAAGGACATTAAATAATTTTTAGGGCTTGTATCTTATTACAGACGTTTTATCCCAGATTTTTCAAAATTATCTAAATCCGTTACAAGCTTATTGAAAAAGGATGTTCCTTTTGTTTGGACCAACGAACAACAACTAGCTTTCGAAACGCTCAAAGAAAAACTTGTCACTGCTCCGGTCCTTACCTACCCAGATTTTACCAAACCCTTTAACCTTACTTGTTACGCGTCTAACTATGCTGTATCCGCTATCCTTTCTCAAGGCCCCTTTGGAAAAGATCACCCTATAGCATTTACCTCCAAAACCTTAAACAAATGTGAAATCAACTATAGCACAACTGAAAAAGAACTGTTAGCTATAGTCTCCGGCTGCAAAGCCTTTAGACCATACTTGTTTGGCCGCAAATTTACTATTGTAACGGACCATCGTCCTTTAAAATGGCTTTTTAATCACACTGATCCAAGCAGTAAATTACAACGTTGGCGTCTCCAACTTCAAGAATATGAATACGAAATTATATACCGCAAAGGTAAATTAAATTCAGCAGCTGATGCGCTTTCTCGTTACTCTGTTAATCCTGTTTATCCTGAAAATCCTGCAAACTTACCTGATACTGACCTAATCGACCTTGGTCCCCTGAATATGAGCCCTTTCAACACAGAGGTTGATGATTTTATTCCTTTCAATATCCCAAGTCCAGAAAATCTACCTGATCCTTTGTTAAGACAAGGTCAACAATCTTCAATTCCTCAATTAAACCCCATAGACTTGGGACAACTCGAAACTAGCCCCAGGAGTGCAGAACCCAACTTTGATTTCGATTCATTATTACACCCTCACCTTCTAAAATTACGCCAGACCCAAAATCTAATTTAAACAACGACGATAATTCCAAATTCTTGAAATCGATCTCTGATAAGGAGGTCACATGCAACACCGTCCTAAAAGAACACAACGAAAACTTACTTAAGTCTCCTTATAGCATAATCCTTATTCCTACGTCTATAGACCTTGATGAAACAAATCCTTATATTCCAGAAGTCTTACTAAATGCTGAAAATAAAGACGAAATCTTAAATACTGAAAAGGAATTACATTCCTTTCTGAAAGTAAACCTGGATAATAAAATCGTGTACCTAATATTCACCAAAGTTCATCACTTTGATGAATCATCTTATCCCGATATTTATAATACCCTGAAACAAGTGAGAGGGGAAATCATGAAATCTGAAGAAGTAACAGATATTGCAATATCTGATTTTAAGAATCCTTTCGATCAACACTCATATACAAAAATATTTAATATTCTAACTTATATTTTCCATAACACTAAAATCTGTATCCACGTTTATTTAAATAGAATCTAAATGATTCTACCTTGATCCGTCTCATACATTTTATATCCCTTTTTGGGATTCCTAAATCAATCTTGACAGATCAAGGGACCAATTTTACTTTCGACCTTTTTAAGACTACATGCCAATTCCTTAAAATCAAACAATTGTGATCATCGCCTTACCACCCACAGACACAAGGCGCTATAGAACGTAGTCATTCAACCCTTAAGGAATATCTAAAATCATTTATCAACGAAAATCAGGACAACTGGCCCACCTACGTATATACTGCTATGCTAACTTATAATACTACGCCACACTGCACGACAAAATTTACACCCTATGAATTAGTCTTCGGACATAAACCTTACCTACCAAACTCCATATACGATAGTGGTCCTGGAACAACCTATTCAGACTATATTAAAATGCTACAACATAAGTTAAAATACTCAAGAGAAAAAGCGTTAGAGAATATTATCCGGTCCAAAGAATCTTCTAAATCTTACTATGATAACCACGCTAAACAGCCGCCACAATATAAAGCCGGCGATTATGTCTATCTCAGGAACCATCTTAGACTTAGGAAAGCTTTGTCACCCATCTGGAAAGGGCCGTACAAGATAGTAAAGGTACATAAAAATCATACAGCTACTCTCCTCATCAACCGACGCCATGTGACTCATCATTTCGATCAGTTTAAACCGGCAGAAGTCACATATCCTTCGTAGGCTGTAGGAACTTAAATACATGAATTATCCTATTTATGTTTTAATTAAAGTTCATTTCTATATATCTATCTATCTATATCATCACGCCAGCTCGCGGGGTAGGCAGAGAGTACAGAGTTCCAACAGGTTCTTTCCTTACATACCTCTCTGGCTTCCTCCACTCTCATAGTTCGTCTCATACACACTCGCCGGTTACGGAGACTCTTGACTTGCCCTTCAGCTAAGACACGGTCTATTTGGTCATGGTAAGATAGTCTAGGTCTTCCCCGGCACCTACATCCTTCCACTTTCGCATTGTATATCTGTTTTGTCATTCTTTCTTCTGGCATTCTTTCTATATGCCCGAACTAACGGAGCATACCCTTTCTCATCTTTACACCGATACTATCTTTCATACCTACTCGCTTTCTTACTACGCTGTTGCGAATACGGTCGGTCAGCGTGACTCCGCACATCTTCCGCAGAGATCGCATTTCGACCGCATTTATCCTGCTTTCGTTCTCCTTCTTACATACCCAACTCTCACTGCCATACAACAGCGTTGGGACAAGCACTCCGTTATGCATGGACAGCTGCGCCTTTTGGCTTAAGTGCCGGCTCCCAAGTAGCCTTCCCATCGCACCATTCACTCTATTACCTGCATTCACTCTTCTATCTATATCAGCGGTGTATTTTCCATCCTTACTGAAGGCCACTTCTCTCTAACTCTGGTATCTACTTCGATAGCCTGGGAAGACTTAAAATAATTAACGGCCAGATAAATGTCGTAAGTCATATAGATATAACCTTTATAAGTCCTCACCTTGCAAATCTTAACGAAGTACTTGGTACCGTTAGATTTATATATCAACAATCGAGTATACACCAGTGCCTGAATACGCTCTCGCCGTTAACAGTGCGCTATAATGATATAACTCGTGAATTCGAATCTATATCTCATTTGATTACTAAAAGAAATCGGCGTTCAGCATGGTTCGGCGCAATAGGCACGGCTTTCAAACATATTTTTAGCACTCTTGATGAAGACGATGCACAAAAATATGACTCAGTCATAGAATTCATTCAAAACGATGAAAAGAAATTAGCTCAGATGATGAAAGATAGTATTTTGATTACTACTTCTACATTAGACTCATTCAAAACAACCATAAATAAACTAAAGACTAACCAAAATTTCCTTGATGTTGAGATAAATATTCTTCTAAATTTAACAAGTAATATTACGAAGGTCTCGAATTCTTTGATATGGGAAACTAAGGCTTTAGCTATACTCAGCAATTTGGAAAGCTCTCTCATGACCCTCTCGTTTCGAGGCTCGACTCGAGGATTTGATAAATGCTATTATACTGAGTAGTCAAAATATCTTACATCCAAACATAATTACTCCAGCTTAACTTTATCGCGAACTGGTTAATAATGATAGGCACCTTCCAAGGAACTCCAGAATTCCCATTCTAATTAGTATAGATAATATACATTTAATTTTAAGTATATCCAATGTAGCATGTTACTATTTTAATAATAAGCTCGTATTTGTTCTAAAAGTTCCATTGGTTACGAATGACGGATTTATTTTGTATCATAATCTAGCACTGCCCACCCCTCACGGAGTGGACAATCCTAAAACATTTAGTATGATTCAACCTTCCAGTACGTATACTGCTATTAGTTATTAGTTAGTTTTTGTAATCTAGATAGTTTAGATAACTGTAAAACGATAAACTTTGAGGTCTTTCTATGACAAATACCCACAGTGTTATTAACGAGTAGTAGTCCTACATGTGAAAGCGAACTGCTTGTGAAAACAATCAGTGCTATTCCCGAACAGGGTAAAACTAAAAGTATTATCGGTAACCTAGATATTTGGAAACCACTCGTAAATAACAAATGGATTTTTATACAATCTCATTCGAATAAGATATACGTTGATTGTGGTATTCCAGAAATACGCAAAGTAGTAGTATTAGGTGCAGGTGTACCCCAGAACAATGTACGGTGTATACCAATAGTATAAGGCTTATATCGTCTGATAATGTTGTAGAAGTAAATATCCCAGCTCCTAAGTTAGAGTATAGTATTATTAATGATTCCTGTTGTAAACTAGATAATAAGTTCGATTCCGTCGATAACAATGTGTCTCCTATTATACTTCAGAATATTGATTTGGACGACTTAAAGTTAAACAATCAAGATGATAGACTACTTTCCAATTTAAATGACATTATTAATAAAGAACCTGTCCTTGTAAAATATGGGACTCACTATTTTATATTCAATTCTTTGGTCATACTAATCCTTATAATTGTAACTTGTCTTATTATTTTTAAACTATTTCATGTTACTCCTAGACTTAAGAAATTAATTGTAAAACCGACCCCTATCGAGAATGACGTCACAGACATGCAGCTTAAAGACCTAAGTACTTCAGCACCTCGTTTAAGAGAAACCGTTTAACTTGTCTTTACTGAAATTCGGCATTTGTCCCCGAATTTCAGTCTTATGCGGGGGGTAGTTATATTTTATTTTTTATGTAAATATTTGAGAAAACTTACAGCTAATACAGTGAGTAAGTACATAACAATAAATAGAATAAGGCCAATTAAAAGTTTCCACTTATAGAATTCTAATAACGCAAGAACGCACTAATGCAAGGATTATAGTTATACCTGCAATCTCTAAACACCTGAGCCGAAGAAATGGTTACACAGAGTCTTTTTCAATTTAATGGTACTCGTAGTAAATGGATCGAATCAGAAACGAGGAGATCCGCAGGAGGACGAAAGTCACTGACATAGCACTCAGAATTGCTAAACTTAAGTGGCAGTGGGCGGGGCACATCGCTCGTAGAACTGACGGCCGTTGGGGCAGAAAGGTTCTCGAATGGCGACCACGTACCGGAAGACGTGGAGTGGGTAGGCCCCCTACAAGATGGACCGATGACCTGGTGAAGGTCGCGGGTAGAAGTTGGATGCGTACAGCACAAAGCCGGTCGTTGTGGCGGTCTTTAGGGGAGGCCTTTGTCCTGCAGTGGACGTCTTTCGGCTGAAGAAGAAGAAGAAGAAGTAGTAAATGTATCAATATCTACTATATGAGACAAAGCGTTAAAACATCTGCTTGACCGGACGATGTATCCGTTTTGCCTGTAAGCACAGTGAACCGTAGGAACATGGAGTAAGTTCGGCTTTCTAAGTAGAATTGATGATGTGCGAAATCCAATTTTAGTCAATAATTCAGGACAGTCAACTGAATTATTAATTATATTAAATAAGTATGCTAGATCAGCCACTCGTCTTCGCTCTTGTAATGGAAGAATGTGAAACTTTTTACAACGAGTAAAATAATTATCTAAGTGAAGCTTTGATCGATATTGTAAGTATCTTAAAATAAATTTCTGAATGTTTTCAATTCTATTTATATAAATACTATATTTAGGGTTCCAAACTTGTGAGGCGTATTCCAGATGACTGCGGACAAAAGCACAGTATAGAGTTTTGAAAGTTTTAATGTTCTGAAATTCTGACGAGAGTCTCAAAATATAATACCCTATTTAATACCCTATAATAATTCGTAGAAATGTTGACCACCAACCCCGATCTGTTATGTTAGCATCTCGGGGTAGTCGGAACACTGAACATAGGAGCGCAGGCCAGCAATGGGCCAGTCTGTTACGAAACTCCAAACGGGTCGGTTCAAATCCATTATATTCTGTTTCTATTTCTAATATACCCTTTCACAGTTAAATATCTTTTTTTTTAAAAACCCGTTGACGAACTCTCTTATAATAGAACGAAATTGTACGCGATTTTATTCCTATATATATATCTATGTCATCACGCCAGACCCTTGCGGGTAGGCAAAGAGTACAGAGTTCCAACAGGTTCTTTTATTACACAACTATCTGGCTTCCTCTAATCTCATAGTAGTTAAAGAGATCCTTGACTTGCCCTTCAAATAAGACAGGTCTTTTTGGTCATGATAAGATAGTCCAGGTCATCCCCGGTACCTACATCCTTCCACTTTCGCATTGTATATCTGTTTTTTCATTCTTTCTTCTAACATTATTTGATTTTTAGTGTCTTATTATTACTATTTCAGTTCTAGCAAGAATCAACAAGGCTAGCATGGCCGGCAAGATTTTTCTTGCGCGGGAAACGCCGTGAATCAAGTCTTTTACGCTAGTCAAAATTGTCTTGTGTATACGATAATATAATACAATCCTTGAAACGATTTTTTCCGTGTCAAACTTTTGTCACGACGTCATGCTCGGATATAAGACAATAGGGCGTCAAAATCTGGTTTAATTTCAGGCGTTGCTGGGCTACGGGCAAGAACTGGAATCACTTCAATGGCTGTGTGGAGGCTCCGTGATCAGTGAAAAGTACATCCTTACAGCTGCACACTGCATATCCAATAATTTGTACGTATACTAACTCTTTAGTTGCATCCATTTGACTTAGCACGAAATGAATGACGATAGCTCGAGGCTAGCGAGAAAAAGCGTGTTTATTTAATTAATTTTAGTATAACAAGGATGACATATCAGCGCACTAGCGTCACCATAACTTCACAATTTTTGTGCTGAGCCCTCTGATAGCATAAGATTTGAAGTAATAACATCAATATCATCGACATCGATTGAGAATCAATTCTATTAATATTATAATACCAGGTACGTTATTAGGCAGAGAGTACAAAGGTCCAACGGGATTTTTCCTCGAAGACCTCTCGGGCTTCATCCAATTTCATAGTTCATCTTATAAACGCTCACTGGTTATGCAGACTCTTGACTTGCCCTTCAGATAAGTTCCAGTTAATTGGATCTCTTTGTATACTATCATCATCTCATCTCGTCAATCAGCCTGTATCTACCCACTGCTGAGTGTAGGCCTCTCCTCTATCACGCCATTTGTTCCGATCCTATGCTAATCTATTCCACCATTTGCCAGCTACTCTTACGATGTCGGTCGGCGTCCTGTTCTGGCCTACCATTCTGTTTCAGCCTTGATCTACCTGCCATCTTCACGCCTCATCAAGTGTCCTGCCCACTCCACTTTAATCTTAAGATCCGTTTACCAACATCTTCAACTTAAGTCCGCCTTTCGATTTCTATGTTTGGCATTCGGTCGACAAGGGAGATGCCCAACATAGCTCGCTCCATCGCTCTCTGTGTCACTTTGATTTTATAAAGGCTACCTTTTGTAAGCGACCAGGTCTCGGCGCCGTAACTAAGGAAGGGCAAGACACATTGACATATTAAACTACTATTATACTATATTAAATATTACGATCAGCGTGTGTTGCTCCTATTGTGTTACCGTGCTCTTAGTGATCACGTTAAGGACAGTTTGGCTAGGTCAAGCTGAGATGTTTGACGTCGGTGGAATTTCCACATTTGAGCGTCTCCGTGCGTGGAAAGGCTTGCTATTGCTCTCGGTTACCACTTCATGTGGTAGTCATTAAGTAAAGCCTTATGGCTGGCTTGATATGTATTAAGAGCAGCTGACCGCAAACCTGTCTCCAGTAATCCGCACTGGGTCCGGGTAGAGTATAACCCGATTTGTTTAACAATGCCCAGCAGTGAGACAGTACATGCTGATCTGTATCTACCACCGTTCACTAAATTAGCGACATCAAACTATGGCAACTTACTGAATAGTCAGTGTTAATGAAATTTCATGAGGAAGTAATAGTTAAAAGCGCCTTTCAAAGTTGTGCATTACCAATACAGAAGTGGGAACCATCATAAGCCTGTACCACCTTGCCACGTAAGGCCATTCTAGTGTCACATGGTTTAACAACTGAAGATTCTATCTAATTACTTCCAGAGGTCCAGTGACGTATGTAGCGTTGGGTATCTTGAAGCGAACAGATCCTCAGGAACTGTGGCAGCGGTACAAAGTGAAGAGGATCATACCACACCCTCAGTATAAGTCACCTTCGAAGTACCATGACATCGCGTTGCTGGAAACGGTTAATCGGTAAATTTTTGACCTGTAATGAACTTGACTTTGAACAATCGTCAACGCTTGTAGATAACGAAAAGAATGCGCTGGATTGACATTTTACATCCGGTTAAATTGCATCATCGTTAACCATCAAGATGCCTAAGATGCATGTCTAAGAAGCAGGAAGCCTAAAATGTAACATGACTGACAAGCACGATGCCTAACATAAAAAAAAATAACTTTACAGGTATTGCGTTTAGGTTTTGTACGTGTTCTTGCGATTACTCTTGGAGGAGGCCTTTGCAGGGAATATATTTCAGAGACTGATGATTTGCCATCGATTGGAGAAAAATAGCTGTGAAAGACCTAAATTTTTAAGGGGCTGCCGCAAATAGGACGTGTTTTTGTACCCTATGCACTTGAAAAAGTATATGGACTAAAGACTTAATATTTCGAAATATAACTTTTGACTGTATCTTTCAGAATCTGGTAAAAGGAACACACGATGAAACGAAATTTTCTCGATAGAAAAAAATATGAAATCATGTCTATTGCTTTACACTTTCTGATACGAACGCGAAATGCCTAAGTAGTAATCAATAGAATTTATTTAAAAGCATAGCAAATAACCGTAGCAAAGTTCTTGTAAAGCGGTTTTTGTGGTGTTGTCTTTTTAGAAAAGGATAAAATTTGTTTTTGGACATACATCGCTTATTTCCGAGCGCACGTTCATTCATTTCCCTTATTACTTTTGAAAAGTAAATGTTTCACTGTCACTCTCCAGGTCGATAAATGGTCGGTTGCGGTAGGCCATTAAAGGACCATGGTTGCTATTTTTATTTGGGCGTACGACATTTTAAGTATGACGATAAATATATGATATTGAAGTTTCAGTAATACGCGTTGTAAAATATTATCTCTCTATTTTTCCAGAATCAAGTTCGATATTAGCGTGTTACCGGCATGTCTGAATCCTGGAGACGAGTACGATAATACAGCGTTCGCGACGGGCTGGGGAGCTTTAGGCCACCATAAGCAGTTAGCAGATACTTTACAGACGGTAAAAATAGCATGATTTAATATTGCTCGAAGAAAAGTTTCTACGTTCTGAAACTGATCATTCTCATTGAAAAGTCTCTGCTTGTGGTGGCTTTGTAGTAACGGTCACTTCCTTAGGCCCAGTATGGTTGATGGGATTAATTGTTTCTCTCGCAATCATACTCAGCATCGAGCAGAGACTTTTTGGCATTTCAATTATTATTCGAGCGTCTTCGTGCCTCAAAAGGCAGTTTAAGCTGTTGGTACTTACTGATAACAAGTTGAAAGCCTTGGTGGTTACAAACAGAACTGAGGAGTGAGAATGGGAGAATGAATCGGAAAGGAATGAATGGACCTTCTCCTCCACGCGGAGGAGAAGGTCCATTCATTCCTTTCCGATTCTCTTTCACCTCGATTTGTGACAGAGGATCTTTGTCCAGCAGTGGACCAGTATGTGCTGTATTATTATTTCGTTTGTTTAAATAAATGTATCAACTACTTAAATGTCTTTGTTTGCGATGGCTGTCTGGTGCGGGTCACTTAGTTCTCTTCAATATGGTCGAGGGGAGCGATGGCTGTTCCAGAAGCCGTACTCGTGAACGGGTGCTGCTTATGGGGACTGGCCTATCCGGAATTGTTTAGACACCTACTCTTTAGAAATATCATCATGAGTCTCATATCTCGATCGTAAGGCGTCACACTGGAGCTAGATCTTAACTATTTAATTGTAACATAAGCATTGTGCTTACACCATATGATGAATAAAGGAAAAAGAGTAATTTAATAAAAAAGACAAGCCCGCTGAGTTTGTCACCGAATCTTTACAGTGGAGTCTCACTTTGTATCGTGTACTGCATTGTCGTAAGGGCACGCAGGAAGACTTGATGTCTGCTTCCGACAATGCAGTTAGTGTGGCCGCTTTCTGGGCCCCATCTATATAATTTTATTATGTTTGACGTCAAAAAGCTAAGAAGTAGAAGTGGAGGCTGCGTTCCCATCAGGTGGTAGCTTAGTAGATTAGAAAAAAAATATAGACTGACTATTTGCAGGGTTTGTACAAAATAAAGTATTTGATTTTGAGTTCGATCACGAGCCAATTTCACATATTAACTTTGCTTGTCCTTTCCAGGTCATCATGAAGAAGTTCGAGGAGCAGGAGTGTGAGAACCAATACCCTTCTCATAGACTGCTCCTCAACGGCTACGATCACGCCACACAGATGTGCTACGGTGACTTTGATGACGTAAAAGATACTTGCGAGGTATGAAGATTGAAGAAATCAATCGAAAACAAAAAGGGGTCAATATATATACGACCAAGTCGTTAAACATTCGTAGCAATGGCATTAGTGCAGTGTGACAAAGATATTTTGGCCCACGAATGACATTGACAGGGGGCGTTGGTGTGAAATTTAGTGTTAACTTAAATAGGGTGAAACGGTATCTCTGCGACTGCCATGATTTTGGTCGCGGGCCAAAAGATTCTTGTGGGACTGTATCACCTGTGTCACCAATGACGATAGTATCGCCACCATCACTAGTGTACGAGTATCATTAGTGTCACCAGTGTAACTAGTGTTGTTGATGTCGGGTGTCAGTATCGTCATTAATCTCGTTCAAATGTTCCCAGGGTGACAGCGGCGGTCCACTGCAGGGGAAGTGGTCTTTATCTCCATGTATGTACAAAATCCTCGGAGTGACGTCATATGGCAGGTCCTGCGGTTTCGTAGGAAGCGCGGGAATGTACACACGAGTCTCGCATTATCTGCCCTGGATCGAAAGTATCGTCTGGCCGTGATGCTTTGGAAATAAATTATAATGAAGAAACCGGTTTTATTGATGATGCATGTCCTTAAATCTCGCTCACTCACACACACTCACTCCGTTGGCTCAGCGACCCAAAGTGAGTCTTGGCCTCCAAAACAAGATTCGCCACTTTTCACGGTTCTGGGCGATTCCCTGCCAGTCCTCGGCTCAAAGCTCACGCAGATCCGCCTCAATCATGTCCTTTCAGCGATACCTGGGCGACCAACCAGTCGGCGGCCGATTGGTCGGCCCAGACAGGCCTTCATTACACTATAATAATAATAAGTCATTACTTCATTACACTATAATAATAATAAGTCACTACAGTCTTCTCCCATTCTTTGAATGTGGCCAAGACATCTGAGTCTGTACGCTTTAGTCTCTCCTATGATATTAGGGCCAGCCATGAGTTCTTTGATTTCGGCGTTATTGCGGATTCTCCAACTTCCATCTGAGTTTCGGACGGGGCCCAAGATTTTCCGAAGAATCTTTCTTTCCGCCACAAGTAACTTGTTTTCCTCTTTTAGTGTAAGTGCCCAAGCTTCACACCCATACAATAATATTGGTCTTATAACGGTCTTGTAGATCCGGATCTTCGTAGTTCTGCTCAGAAGCTTGGACACAAACACTTTGTGAAGGCCGGCGCTACATCGTAGTGCGTTCTGTATGCGGATGTCAATTTCTTCATCGCGAGTATTTGTATCTGTTATAGTACAGCCTAGATATTTAAACTTTGCCACCCTTTTGTACTTGGTATCTCAAACCTGCCGTTCTTTGGGAACTCAGACTTCTTATAACTTATCCTCAGCCCCACTTTTAGAGCTTCTTCTCCGAGTGCTGTTGCGGAGTATTGAACTTGATCGCTGGTTTTCCCCAGCAAGGCCAGATCGTCGGCGTATCCTATGACCTTATGCTTTCCATTGAGCTCCAGTCTAAAGTCTAGTGTGAGCACGCGTTTGAGGACATATTCTAGGACAAGGTTGAAAAGCATAGATGACAGGGCATCTCCTTGCTTCAGTCCCGTGATAACCGCAAATTCATCCATTAGCTCGTTTTCGACTCGTATTCTCATTCTGCTCTCTCTCTCTCTTGTGGCGACTGCGATCATGTTAACTAGTTTGTTGGGGATATTGAGTTTTCTTAGGATGGCATATAGGGCACTGCGATCAATGCTATCATAGGCTTTGGTAAAATCTACAAACAGCGAGTGAATACTCTACGCATATTCCCATTTCTTCTCCATCAGCTGTTTGAGGAGAAAGATCTGGTCAATAGCACTGCGGTTTGGTTGAAACCCACACTGGTAATCACTTAGGATTTTTTCCGCGTGCGGTTCCAGTCTATTAAGCAGTACATATGAGAAAATTCTGTACGCTGTTGGAAGGAGAGCTACTCGTATTCGTCGGTAGTTTGAGCAATTTCATTTTACAGCCTTTTTTGTGGATTGGGTAAATAACACCTAAATTCCATTTCGATGGTTGTTTTTCGGTTTCCCAGATCTGAAGCACCAATTCGTGTAATTTAGTGTAAACTTTTTCTCCACCTTGTTTCCACACTTCTGACGGTAGATTATCAACTTTTGGAGCTTTATTGTTTTTTAACCTTTTAATGGCTCTATGGACCTCTTCAAATGTCGGAGGTTCCAACCACAGTACAGTTTCCTTCCAGGGAGCATGGTTCTATTCCGTCGATTGGATTGCAGTTAAGCAGTTGTTGAAAATATTCACGGCACAGTCTTATAACTTCTTCACAGGCTGTTACCATATTTCCCTCGCTATCTTCAAGAATTTGTGTCTTAGGTTGATAGCCTTTCTCGAGATATCTTACTTCGCCGTAAAATTTTCTGGATTCATTGGTTTTTATTAGTGTATCCATGTCCTTCACTATGCTATTTAAATGCTGTCGCTTTGCTGTTCTGATTATTCTTCTGGCCTCTTCTTTTACTATTTGCGTTTAGGATCCCGCTGGTTACTTTGTACTGATAGTAGTTTAAGTTTTCTTTTCTCTTCTACTATGTTATCACAATCTTCGTTCCACCATATCCTCTTCTTATTTTTCTTTTTTTTCGTCCGAGTATTTTGAGTGCTACGTCCCTTACAATAGTTTTGATATCCTCCCAACCTTTATTTATGTTTTCATCTACTTATAAATCTTTAAATCGATTACTGAGTTCTAGTTGAAATTTATCTTTAATATATTTTTCTTTTAAACTATCTGTATCTATGTTATCTGTATTAGTATTTTTTTTTTCTGCAGTAAACTTTTATTTTAGCTCTTATCTTTATGCCTAGCAGGTATTGATCGGTGTCACAGTCAGCTCCTCTAAAAGTTCGTACGTTTTGTATGGTGACCTTGTGTCGGTCGTCTATTAGAACGTGGTCTATCTGATTAACAGTGTTACCGTCTGGTAATTTCCATGTCCTTTGTAGATCTCTTTGTGATCATACATTGTACTTTTGATCACTATAGCTTTGGATTCTTTGAAACTAATAAGTCTTACACCGTTATCCTTAGACTGATCGTGTTTGCTGTGTGTTCCGATAATTGGCACAAAGATGTCTTCTTTTCCTACTTTCGTATTGAAATCGCCCACGTGTATCTTGGCGTCAAAGCTGGGTAGCCGATCATATATGAATTCCATCTGATCATAAAATACATCTTTGCTATCTTCGTCAGCTACCTCAGTTGAGGCATAGGAATTTACAATTGAGATGTTCTAGAAATCACTTTTAATGCGGAGTACGCAAAGCCTGTCAGAGACTGCCTCAAAACGCAAAACGCTGCCGATCAAGTTTTTCGACACTAAGAAGCCTGTGCCATTAGTATGCTATCCAGCATCACTACCGCTTACGTCCTCAAATCTGGTTTTTATTTTTAAAAAAGATCAGGGCCTAGGACCGTGCAAAAATTTTATATTATTCTAAAAAAAACTACAGTATGAAATAAAAAATTAAAAGAAAAAACTTTTCTTAAAACAAGTTGTTTTTTTTTATTATGTTCGCTAGAAAGAGGAAAATAAACTCTTAAAACTTTTACTATCAACTTATAACTATTAACCAATTTATATGATAAAAAAGCTTCTCGCGAGATTAAAATACTCGTATTTACATTGTGCGGGAATTTTAAAAATTAAAATCAAGCCATAGTGGTAAGGAAAGAACCTGTTGGAACTCTGTACTCTCTGCCTACCCCGCAAGGGATCTGGCGTGATGTTATACATAGATAGAAAATCAATCAGATCAACTTATTTAATTTACTTATTTATCTACACAAGTAAATCTCGCGACAAGCTTTTATATCATATAAATTGTATAATGACGTTATAAGTTGATAGTAAATGTTTTAAAGAAAAAGTTTATTTTATTCTTTTAGCGCATTTAAATAAAACCTTGTTTTTATGAAAGTTTTTTTACTTTTAATTTATATTTAGTTTTTAGTTGTCGCTGGATTGGTTTTCAGTCTGTTCCTCTCATTAAACGCATCATTCTCAGCAAGTCCTTTCATTTAATACCCATATTGTAGAAAAGCATAAAAAACTTAGTCCGCCGTCTTTAGAAGTCCGCCATATTGGATTTAGAGTAACGTCACTTTATTTGTCGAGTTATTCTCAGCAAGCCCTTTCATTTGATACCCATATTGTAGGAGTGCATTAAAAAAATAACTAGTCCGCCATCTTGGGTGTTCCGTCATGTTAAATATAGAATGACGTCACACAGCTAACCATGCATTGTCATTCAAACTAAACGTGTATACAAAATTTCAGGTCAATCGGTTGAAGATATCTGCTTCAAAATTGAGAAGCAAGATTTCACCCAAACGAACATAGTTACATTAAATAAAAGCTAGTCAAAAACTGCTTAAAGTCATCTCTACGTCCGCCAAGTGCACCGCATCACGGAGCACATCCTCACTGGCCTCAACAAATCCAAACCTACGGCCCATCATGACGTACGCTTGTGAGGTATTTGGGCAAGCCGCCCGCTCTCTCATCGATAGACACCAAACGGTTCAATTCCGTTTCCGTCGCAAAGCCGTCAGAGCCCCGTGGTTCATACGGAACGTCGAACTCCATTCCGATCTCGGTAATTGGCGCCTTTATTAAAAAGGGGATGAGGCGAGGAATCCACTAATTGTAGCCGCCGCCGACTACGAACCTAACTTCCCTCTTATTAGCCGCTACCGCCGTCCGCGACATGTTCTCACCGACCCTCCCAATGATGAATGCTTTCGGATATAGATATCGCACACAGGATTAGACACCGACCTCGCTGGTGAGGTCGAAGAATCCCTTGCCCGCCGGCCGGTGCAGAGCACCACGGCGAGACACCTAGTATACTCCTTCCCCCATAGTGACTGCCCAAATCGAGGCCGTTCCTCCTTAAGGAGCCCTTGAGCTGATTGCCCCTTTGCCCTTCTGGGTTGAGCGTACTTATTGCACGCTCGCCCTCTTGTACGGTGAAGCTGTAAAGGCCCCGCGCCCTGGCGCGGTGTAGCGTAGATCATTCACACACACACACACTGCTTTACATTTTCTGAATTCACGTTTATTCGCGGTAGCTCCTTAATCTTGATGACCGCTAAGAATATCGCAGTTGCACAGCGCAACGGCGTTATGTTTTATATATTAGTGAAAACTTATATGTTCATATATCATTTTTTGCTAAACCTAACGAGCTGGTTCGGCGTTTCTCCCACATCTCGTGAATCACTTTAAAAATAAGTGTGACCATGGAGTTTCTTGCACTTCTTCTCTAGACATTCCGAACGGGTGATAGAGCGTTCAGTTTCTACTCTAAGTATATCTCTTGACTATTCATAAGTAATTCTTTAGTCTTGAATAAATACCATTTTTAACACGTTTTCAATCTATATGTAACGGAAATTTCAATGTGAATTTCATCATCTTTAAAGCATCCGATTTATTGAAAACTTGGTAGACGTTTTAAAGAGTGATGACAGTACAATAATGTTATAACTTTAACCTATTATCGTGACCAGAATCTGTCCCTCTATCCGGTTAAATCTTGTGATCCATTTTTCAAGCACTTGCCGATTGAGCTTTAGCGCACGTATATAGTTTGGTGATAATGCAATAATATGGTACCATGGAGCTGGTCTAATGTTGAAGTCAGAAGATAGCCATGGTAACATGTCAACTATACAACATAATCACCTCGTGGAGGCTTGTTACATTAGTATTGACAAATACTATACAACCAGATGGTGTTCAAGGTCTCTTGATGAAGCGGGAAGGTGATCAACCAACTACTCAACATAACCCCACCGTGTTTGGGCTCATTGGATTATTCTTGACGAGTTCTGTAAGACCGAATGATGTCCAGGGTCTAATGATGGAGCTAGACGGTGGCTAACGGAACTATTCAACTACCGACGTGTTTGGGCTGCCTTTGTCTTGACTGTAGACCCAGACGGTGTCCAGGGTCTGTTGATAGAACCAGAAGGAGGCCATAGGAACCCCTCAACTAAACAACATATCTTCATAGGGTTTTAGCTATAAAACCTTGCTTTAAAAAGAAACTTTTAAAATTAAAATTATTTTAACTACTTTTGATGTTGCTTTGATTCAAAAGTAATAATGTAAATTATATTTAAAAAAAAAAAACTAAAAACCAAATTTCATGGGACCAAATATCGTCGGCGAAAATTGGGTGTACTCAACACATCTCCACCACCCCCACTTGGAATAGGCGTGACGGTATGTATGTAGATATTTCTCTTAAAAATTTAAGTCAAAATACCAGGATATCATAACAGACTAGGAGATCTTAGTTCCCGAACGATAATACACAGCACAGAGAAGTCTGTCTCCACTGTTTGCCGCCACGTGAGTACCTGACCGCCGCCCTGGTACTTTTGGTAGTGATTGCGTTCAAATTTACCCATCTATCATTTTCGACAAAAGAATCGACCCGATAACCCCGCGGTTACACAGCACTACTAGCGTAACCTAAAACAAGTAGATATTTTATCTATCTATATCATCACGCCAGATCCGTTGCGATGTAGGCAGAGAGTAGTTTTTTTTTTTTTAAACGTAACCCAACACTAGGATTTATTCCTGTGTCGTGGGTGCGTTTACAAACATGAAAATTCACAAACACAAATACCCAGACTGGAACAAATAATTGTGGATCACACAAAGATTTGACCCGTGCGGGAATGGAACCCGCGACTATTAGACACAGTGGGCGGAGCAGCTCAAGCTCTTTACCACTGCGCTAAATTCCAACAGATTCTTTCCTTACAGACCTCAGGCTTCCTCCACTCTCGTAGTACGTCTCATACTCGCCGGTTATGGAAGAAACAAAAAAAAAATGAAATTTCTAATCAAATGACGGCTCGGTCTAGTAGTTAAGAGCTTAAGCTACACCGCCCACTTATCGAGAAGTTGCGGGTTCGATTTCCGTAAGGGACAAATCTTTGTTTGGCCCACAAATATTTCGTTGTCTGGGTGTTTGTGGTGTATGTAAATTTCATATTCGTAAATACACTCACGATTCAATCTATTTATATATATCATCATCACGCCAGATCCGTTGCGAAGTAGGCAGAGAGTACAGAATTCCAATAGCTTTTTTCCTTACAGACCTCTCTGGCTTTCTCCACTCTCATAGTTCGTTTCATACACGCTGGTAACGAAGACTCCTGACACGCTCTTCAGGCCCCCCCCGACCCCTGCCGCCACCGCCGGACATGGCCACGACATGTTCTCTCCGATCCCCCGATGCTTTGTCATCCATTCTTTCCGCTCAGAATAAGGGCGACGACGACGTAGTCGTAGATCCCCTCCCATAGCCGGCGGTTGACCGGTGCACTTAGTAGTGCACCCCCTCCCCCCACAGCGACTGTCCCAACCGAGGGCGCCTCTTCAAGGCGCCTTGCCCTTCTGGCTCGAGCGTAGTGCTTGCACGCTCGCCCTTAAGTCCGGTGAAGCTGTAAGGGCCTCGCGGCCAACAAAGTACATCACTCACACACACACACACACACACACACGCTCTTCAGATAACGGTCTGTCATGATAAGAAAATCTAAGTCTTCCCTGGTACCTAAAGAGTTCCAACAGATTATTTCCTTACAGACCTCTCTGGCTTCCTCCACTCATAGTTCGTCTTACGCTCGCCAGTTAGATAAATATACTTGATTTTTATTTCCTCATTTAGTAACAAAACTGGCTTCTTAGCGGACGGTCTTGAGGTAAACCGGTTTTAAAGATAATGATGATTATAAAAAGTTACATTTTTTTATTAATCGTGTTGAATAGTACAGTGTATTGTGTGTATTTGGATTTGAGAGAAGGTATGTAAAGGGAGTGTTTTAAACATTGCCTACCCCATAAGAGCATCATCATCATCATCAGCCTATAGCAGTCCACTGCTGGACATAGGCCTCTCCAAGTGCACGCCACTGGGTACGATCCTCGGCTACTCGCATCCAGTTTCTGCCAGCCGCCCTACGAAGGTCATCGCTCCACCTAGCCTGAGGGCGTCCTGCATTACGTTTGCCAGTCCGCGGTCTCCACTCAAGAACTCGTTTGTCCCAGCGGTTATCGGTTGTTCGGCTAATGTGACCGGCCCATTGCCACTTCAGCTTACTAATCCGGTGGGCTATGTCGATAACTTTGGTTCTCTGTCGAATGACTTCGTTCCGGATTCTATCCTTCAGAGAAACTCCGAGCATAGCCCTTTCCATAGCTCGCTGAGTGACTTTAAATTTATGAACCATTCCAACCGTGAGTGTCCACGTCTCGGCTCCATATGTCATAAGAGCATAATATAAGTCATCTATTAATATATATACCAGGTGTATCGTAAATAACGCAAGACCTCAGACACCCCGATTAGATAATTGCTGCACAAACCCAATACTAGAACGAAATTTCCAAATTTAAAGGATCTTACCCTTTTTTCAGCACTTTTATTCCCCAATTAACAATAAAACTTGTACGTGTATGTGTGCGTATTGTGAAATACGTTTTAGAAATACATTTGAAATCTCCGTATTGCTTTGAATCCAGAATAAATGTAATATACATTAAAAATATTTGAAACCAATTCAGTTACCGATTTAGAACAAACTATTTTCAGGTCTTGTGTTAATTTTTGTAAAGAGAAAAAACAAATCTAATCATTTATTTGCGAATATGGGTGCTACAGATGTTGCAAATTGATGTTGTGACGCCATAATCTGCTGTTAGGCATGCAAATATATTAAATTATATACCATCTATTTTTGTATCATAATATAATTAAATTACATTGAATCATCATTATATAAACATATCAATAAAAATTGATTACTAGTCAAGATATAAATTTTTTATGTCAATTTATGAATAAATTCATTATATATACGTATACACATATATATTTACGTCTACACATATGATTGCCTTGTACATCGAGTGGTGAATACGAGTTGCGATCACGAGGTTCTCGGTTGAAAATCTTATATCGGACCAATGTAGGTAGGGATCTGGCGTGATCATCATCATCACTTCTAGCTTATTCCACCTATTCCTGCATAGGAAGCTCGCGGGGCGTGTCGGATTCCTTCAGACTAAAAACCCCAGAGTGCTCGACATTAGGACTTTGGGGCTCCGGGATCTCCGTATGGAACGCACCGGTGCACCTCTTGTACCCCGCTCTGAAGAGCCCATCATTGGGGGGAGACTTGATGACACTCTCCCCCCGGACCGACGCTGTGCTCACGCCGACGTGGGCCACACCACGCCGCCGTCCTCCACGGGGTCGCTCAGGGCCCCCGCCTCTTGCGTAGGTGACCTCGGAGGCCCCCCTGCTGATGTTAGTGCAGGAGGAGGGCTAGTATCCCTTTCCTGAGCCAATATTAGCCAGGTCTTACCAAATCACTTAACAACACGTCATTGACCCATCTTTGTACTGGCCTTCCTCGATTGCGAGATCCCTTCCGCGACCACCATACAGTCAAAGATCTACTTCACCTGCCATCACCACATCTTGCGACATGACTTGCCGATTTCCACTTGAGTCGAAATATACGGGATCGGACGTCTTCCACTTTGGTCTTTTTGCGGATCTCCGTATTCCTAACTCGGTCGCTCAGTGTGATGCATAACATGGCACGCTTCATGGCCCGTTGAGTACCTCTCATTTTGTGGACAGATTCTTCTGTTAGTGACCATGCGTAATAATACGGATAAATTAATCACTTAGAGACGTCCAGATTTTTATTTCATATCCGTGGTGGTTTATGTCTGGGCTTATCCTATATGTAATGACTCCAGCTTTGCAAAAAAATGAGAAATATAATTTAATTTTTTCATCCTGGTTCTTAATTTCTAATCAAATTTATTTTGGTTCCAAGACAATTAAAGCGCTCTCCGGGACACCACGCTCAAACCTTGGTGTCATCTAAGGAGACCATTGTGGATCCTGGCTTACAATAGTAACAGTGGAACATTTAAATATAGAGTTCTTCTAATAAATGACGAAAAAAATACTAACAAACGTTTAGTCAAAATGTCGATCCAAGTAATTTTTGCATGTAAAGACACATCACGTCATTTTATGGGATTTATTTTTAGTAAAATAGATAATGTTTAGCGAGTAGCGATGATTAACTGAGGTAAGCCACGCCCACCACGATGACGTTAAGGCTTTTAGAATTTCGATGGCTCGCTAGCTGAAGCCATCTCCTCTTTGTATTTGTTTCGTGTGCTGCCCGCACCATTACACTATCATTTCACGAAGTTATCGTAACGCATCGCGTAACGTGTTTAAATGGTCATAGCGAATAAGGGACTTGAAAGTATAAATAATAATAATAATATTAGCCCTGTTGAGAAACTGTTCCACCGTTGGGCACGGGCCTCCTCTCAAACTGAGAGGGTTTAGGCCATAGTCCACCACGCTGGCGCAATGCGGATTGGGGAATTTCACACACCTTCGAGAAACTCTTAGGCATGCAGGTTACCTTACGATGTTTTCCTTCACCGTTAAAGCCAGTCATAATTATTTTTTTTTAATACGCACATACTTTCTAAAAGACAGAGGTGCGTGCCTGGGTTTAAACCCGAGACCCCTGACTTTGCAGTCATACGGTCTAACCACTAGGCTATCACTGCTGAATTGACGTGACTTGGAAGTAAGAAGAATTTATTGTTTCAGGGAAAAAATGCGTTTGGAATGGTGTGAATGGAACTTGCGTTAACGCCTTCCGATGCAAAAAAGCATACGATGATATAAAAAATAAGGAATTTCCAGCGGTTTGTATAAGATTTTCATACATCGCGAATCAAATCATACAAACAGTCCCACAATGTTCTTTTGGCCCGAGACCAAAATCGGAACACTATCATCAAGGGAAATGATAACAGATATACAATGTGAAAGTGGAAGGATGCAGGTACCGGGGAAGACCTAGACTATCTTACCACAACCAAATAAACCGAGTCTTATCCGATGGAAAAGTCAAGAGTCTCCGTAACCGGCGAGCGTGTATGAGACGAACTATGAGAGTCGAGGAAGCCAGAGAGGTATGTAAGGAAAGAACCTGTTGGAACTCTGTACTCTCTGCCTACCCCGCAAGGGATCTGGCGTGAGGTTATAGATAGATAGATAGATAGATCAAGGGAAATGACACTTTATGACGGTCGCAGAGCTGCCGTTTGCTATGAAATTAACTCAAGTCCTTTTTAATTAGTAACCGTGCGAACGCACTTGTTGAAATATTCCTCTTGAAGTAGGAATATTTTACTAAATGAGAACCCTTATTTAACACCAACTTTCCTCTGTCAATGTCATCCGCGGTCCAAAGATCCTTGTCGCACTTATACAGTGCGACATACAAGGTGCAACATAAATAACGCAAGACTTTAGACACCTCAATTAGGTAATTGCTTTACGATTACGAAAATCATACTTCCAATTGTAAGGACTTCAAATTGACCATACATTTTTTTATTTTTTTTAAAAAACGTAGGCCCACACTAGGATTTATTCCTGTGTTGTGGGTGCGTTTACAAACATGAAAATTCACTAACAAATACCCAGACCGGAACAAATAATTGTGAATTACACAAAGAATCGTCCCGTGCGGGAATCGAACCTGCGACTATTCGACACAGAGGGCGGAGCAGCTCACAGCGCTAAATCGTCCGTCGAAATTAATTAATTTTTGTATGCGCATTGAGGTGTGTGTAATGGAAATACTTTTTAAATAGCCGTAATGCTTTGAATAATTATTAAATTTTGTTTAATACAGCGAACAGAATGAGTTACAGAATTTTTTGAAAAAAAAAATAACTAACTTAAAAATAGTTGGATTCGATTCAATTGCCGATTTAGAATAAACTTCTTTGAGGTGCGAAAATTATGTTACACCTTGTATAATGCGACAAGGATCTTTTGAAATTTGGATGACATTGTCAGGAGGGCGTTGTGTGAAATTAGGTATTATTATTATTATCAGTAATTACCATTTGCGAGTGTGTTTGAGACGAACTATGAGAGTGGAGGAAGCCAGAGAGGTATGTAAGGAAAGAACCTGTTGGAACTCTGTACTCTCTGCCTACCCCGCGAGGGAGCTGGCGTGATGATATAGACTATTTAGTGTTTTTTTTTCTAGGGAAATATTTTAACAGGTGGGTCCACGGTGTAACTAGCTTGAGAGAGTTGACGCACTTTCTCAACGAACTTAATGAAGCTATGCCATGTGAAAGCAGTAAATCAAATTGAATTATAGAACAAAAAAAAAATGCATTTTAAAAACATCCTATACATTATAAAAGTAACGGACGAACGATTTAGCGCAGTGGTTAAGGGCTTAGCCCGCCCCACCCACTGTGTCTAATAGTCGCGGGTTCGATTCCCGCACGGGACAAATCTTTGTGTGATCCACAATTATTTGTTCTGGTCTGGGTATTTGTGTATGTGAATTTTCATGTTTGTAAACGCACCCACGACACAGGAATTAATCCTAGTGTGGGACAACGTTTTTTTAAAAAAGAGAAAAAAAGAAAGAAAAAACTTAATAAATAAATTAATTTCATAGCAATTGACAACTCAACGAAGTGTCACATTCAGCTTTAGTTCCTTTTTTGGCCACGTGCCAAAAGATTCTTGGCGCACTATAATGTTATTTGTACCTGATTAAAGGTGACAGTCTGAAAAACGGGCCCGAAAAATAAGGCTGCGGCCAAACCAACGCGTCCAGGCGCGTCCGCGATGGCGTCCGCGGTGGCGATCAGTACTATCTATGGTCGCACGTGGAGACGTCGCACAGATCGCGCGTGGAGGACTCAGGAAGCGTTGGTGTAAACATATCCCTGGATTACACACCGACCTCGCCGGCGAGGTCATTGAATCCCTTGCCCGCCGGCCGGTGCAGAGTACCACGGCGAGACACCTAGTATATGCCCTCCCCCATAGCGATTCCCTAAGCCGAGGCCGTTCCTTCTTGAGGCACCTTTGAGCTAGTTGCCCTTCTGGCTCGAGCGTAGTGGCTGCTCGCCCTCTTTTCCGGTAAAGCTGTAAAGACCCCGCGGCCAACAGCGTAGATCATTGACACACACACGCGCGTTGGTGTAAACACGTCCATAGAAATACTACTACAGGTACTGATCGCCACTATACACGCCATCGTGGACGCGCCTGGACGCGTTGGTTTGGCTGTACCTTAAGAGCACAAGCATAGGTGTGATCTTATCTCGAATTAGTATGACCAAATCATAGCTACCGTGAGGACGCGTTAGTGCTACAGTTTGCTAAAACTATTCAATCAATCAATCAGCCTAACGCAGTCCACTGCTGGATATAGGCCTCTACTAACGCGCCATTGCACACGGTCCTCCGCCTTCCGCATCCAGTCTGTCCCAGCGACCTTTTTGAGGTCGTCGGTCCATCTAGCTGGGGGCCGTCCTACCTTACGCTTACCAAGTCGCGGTCTCCACTCTAGGACACGCTTGCTCCATCGGCCGTCGGTCCCCCTGCAAATGTGACCAGCCCATTGCCACTTTAGCTTACTGAGTCTGCGAGCTAAGTCCGTAACTTTGGTTCTTTGTCGGATTACCTCGTTACGAATTTTATCCTTCAAAGAGACGCCGAGCATAGCTCGCTTCATAGCCCGCTGTGCGACTTTGAATTTGTAGACTAGTCCCAATGTGAGTGGCCACGTCTCGGCCCCGTAAGTCATAACAGGTAGGACGCATTGGTTATAGACTTTAGTCTTCAGGCTAAAACTATTATAGAAAAAAAAATATCGGATGTCATTAATAATTTAAAACTAGTTTCTACTGTTGCTAACTACCAGTGTATTGCTACTAATATAATAAAACTAAAGAGTTGTTATGATTTTTTTTTGGTTTGTTTGAACGTTCTAATCTCTGAAACTGCATACACTAGACGGATTTAAAAAAAATCTTTTTGCATTTGATAGCCCAATTCTTGAAGAAGGTTATAAGTTATTTAAAATCCGGCTACGAGCCTTATGAGTTATGGGACGGCTAAACCAACGAGTTCAGCCGCGTCCGCAGTGGCGGCCTCGGCGGTGATCACGATGGAAATCAGTATCTCCCTATGATTGCGCGTGCAGGACGCGGGACGCGTTGGTGTGAACATTTCCATGCAAATATTACTGAAGGAGCTCATCGCCACCGTGCACGCCATCGCAGACGCGGCTGGACGCGTTGCTTTGGCCGTACCTTTGAGCAAAAAGAAAAATGTCAGTACGACCGCTAGGCGAAAACGAAGTAATAGCGGGCGGGTGATGCGTTGCGAGTAGTAACGACCACACAAGGTCAGACACCGACGACGCGGGTGAGGTCGAAGATTCCCTTGCTCGCCGGCGCGTGCAGCGCACCACGGCGAGACACCTAGTATATGCCCTCCCCCATAGCGACACCTTGCGAGCTAGTTGCCCCCTTGCCATTCTGGCACGCGCATAGTAGTTGCACGCTCGCCCTCTAATCCTGTGAAGCTGTAAAGGCCCACGGCCAACAGCCTAGATCACTCCCTCTTACACACATCCCACGGCTTTCCTCATCCCGAAGCTCGCAGAAGACCTCTTTCGCGAGCCTAGGTGGAAGCATGGTGTGCATAGGTATGCAGAATTTTCCCCAAGTTAAAATAGGGGTTACTCAGCAGTGACAAGCGGCCTGCCTGTCGCATTCGGGTCAATGTACTGCGTCTGTAAACTTGTAAGCTACAAGTGTCTTATTGACCTGGTTTCTCGCTCTTTAGAGTTAGGTAGGTTCCTATGTAAAAATGCTATTTAGGTGATGATTTATAGATGCTATTTAGGTGGTATTTTTTCTAATTATTATATTAAAGCGCTAGCCAATTAAAACGCCAATCTATATAATTAAGATGATTTCTGTAGCAGTTTCATTAATTAGTTTGTTACTTTTTCAGATTTGTGCATACAATGGGAATGAACCTATTGTCTGCTGCAATAATTGTAATCCTTTAACGGACGTGGATGTAAGGTAAAATTACATATTTATTGATAATTTAATTAATTATTGATATTTATGGTCACTGATATTGTTGGAATTATTATAAATATAAACTAAAAAGCACCCTACGCTTTTTTACATTATATTATCAGCCTATACTGCCCACTGCTGGGCAAAGGCCTTCTCTCACAAATCGAGGTGAGAGAGATTAGGTCATACTCCACCAGGCGGACGCAGTGCGGATTGGTGAAGGCAGGTTTGTGGCCACCTGCTGTTGGAACTTATCAAGCCGCCTTTAAGGCTTCCGACTCGGCTTAACGACTACCACATTAAGTGGTAACCGGGACCAACGGCTTAACGTGCCTTCCGAAGCACTGAGACGCTCGAATATGAAAATGCCACAAACGGTCACCTTCTCAGGCCGACCGAGTCAAACGCTGCTTAACCTTGGTAAGAACACCGCGGTCGCACAGCGCTACGAGCGCCTTTTTTACATTGAAGTTGATTATTTCGTAATTATTTTCTCCTTTTGAGTTTAACTTGCTATTAAAGCGTGTTTTTATTTGAGTTTTATTTAAACTAAAACTTATTTTCTTCTTTTTAAGTCGTTAGTACAAAACAACATTGGTGGTTTATACTATAATAATAATATTAGCCCTGTTAAGAAACTGTCCCACTGCTGGGCACGGGCCTCCTCTCCAACTGAGAGGGTTTAGGCCATAGTCCACCACGCTGGCCCAGTGCGGGTTGGCGAACTTCACACACCTTCGAGAAACTCTTAGGCATGCAGGTTTCCTCACGATGTTTTCCTTCACCGTTAAAGCAAGTGATAATTAATTTTAAATACGCACATGCTTTCGAAAAGACAGAGGTGCGTGCCTGGGTTTGAACCCGAGACCTCTGACTTTGCAGTCCAACGGTCTAACCACTAGGCTATCATTGCTGTATATACTAAACCTGAAAAATTAATATTTTTTTTATCCTAGTGATCCTGGTCAGAATATTAGGCCAAAGTTACAAAGTCATTGTATTGTCATCGATCCTTAATACGTGTACCAATTTTCAAATAAATCGGACGCCTTAAAGTTGATGAAAATTACGTTGAAAGATTCCGTTATATAGATACATACACTAGATATGTCCCAATGCTGGGCAAAGGCTTTTTCTCACAAATTGAGGTGAGAGAGATGAGGTCATACCCTACCACGCGGACCCAGTGCGGATTGGTGGAGGCAGGTTTGAGGCCACCTGCTTTTGGGATTTGTCAAGCCGCCTAAAAAGCTTCCGAATCTTACACCGTTATGGAGGTCGAGCTCCTAAAGAGAACCCTTTTACTAATAAAATCATATGAGGCAACAAATTAAATATAGCTAATGTGTTGTAGGTTCGTGTCCAATGTGTGTAATCGAAAGATTTTGATAATATATCTATCTATATATCATCACGCCAGATCCCTTGCGGGGTAGGCAGAGAGTACAGAGTTCCAACAGGTTCTTTCCTTACATAACTCTCTGGCTTCCTCCACTCTCATAGTTCGTCTCATACACGCTCGCCGGTTACGGAGACTCTTGACTTGTCCTTCAGATAAGACTCGGTCTAGTTGGTCATGGTAAGATAGTCTAGGTCTTCCCCGGTACCTACATCCTTCCAGTTTCGTATTATATATCTGTTTTGTCATTCTTTCTTCAGACATTTTTTCTATATGCCCGACTCAACGAAGCATACCCTTTCTCATCTTTACTCCGATACTATCTTTGATGCCTACTCGCTTTCTTACTGCGCTGTTGCGAATACGGTCGGTCAGCTTCACTCCGCACATCTTCCGCAGAGCTCGCATTTCCACCGCATTTATCCTACTGTCATTCTCCTTCTTACATACCCAGCTCTCGCTGCCATATAACATAATAATATATAATATAATAATATTAATATCAGCATAGTTGGAAGCCTTATAGGCATAAGGCTTCCAACTTGGCTGCACGACTACCACATAACGTGGTAACCGAGACCAACAGCTTAATGTGCTTTCCGACGGAGATGCTCGAATATGAAAATGCCCCAAAAGGTCACCCATCTCAGGCCGACCGAGTTGAACGCTGCTTAACCTTGGTGATCGCTAAGAACACCGCGGTCGTACAGCACTACGAGCTGATAAAAGCGTGTTTAAAAATAAATGTCATCACACCTTTATTCCTCAAAGAAGTATCAGAGGTGTGCTATGTACACCCACATTTTGCCGACGATGTTAGGCGCCAATGTAAAAAGGAGTATGCCATTATACCGGCATGCTTTCTTTAGCCTCCTTGGTCAAGTAGCAGATACTTCGGACAGCTATCACGAAGGACTCGGTTCACATCATAGGTCAAACAAAGGATGCTATATTTTCCTAGCCTGTTTGGTTGTCCTGCTCTTGAGCAAAGGCCTCCCCTTTATACTCCCACAGCTATCGATCTATTGCTATTTTGGACCACGGAGTACCCGCAAGGGTGTCCAAATCGTCGCACCACCTTTTTCTAGGCCAACCTCGTCGTTCGCGACCTCCACTTGGTATCCAATTGGTGACGGCATTTGCCCACCTCTCCAAGTCCATGCATGCTGCGTTGCCACTCCAGCTTTGCAGATTTCACACCTACGTCTGTAATACGGATAATGGACCGCAGAGTGGTGTCTCTGATATGGTCAATCCGTTTGACACCTTGAGTTTGGGCTTCTGTTGCTTGGTCAATAACCATGTTTGAGCACCGTAGGTTAGGATGGGCAAAATACACTTGTCGACGAGTCGACGCCTTAAGGATACCGGAAGGTTGCTCTTCATTAAAACCCTCGTGAACCAGTAGTTCTACCAGGAGTTTTTAATCCGTCTATTGATTTCCTTTTCTTGCTATGTATATAGATAAATACTTGGTCGCAATCCGGACCTTAAAATACGACCTATCATGGCTATAAGTAAGTTTACACTGTACGGCCATCAACATAATAAATAATATTAGCCTTGTTAAGAAACTGAACCACCGTTGGGCACGGGCCTTCTTTCAAACTGAGTGGGATTAGGCCATAGTCTACCACGCTGGCCCAGTGCGAGTTGGCGAACTTCACATACCTTCGAGAAACTCTTAGGCATACAGGTTTCCCCACGCTGTTTTCCTTCGCCGTTAAAGCAAGTGATAGTTAGTTTTAATACGCACATGCTTCCGAAAAGACAGAGATGCGTGCCTGGGGTTGAACTCGAGACCTCTGACTTTGCAGTCCAACGGTCTAACCACTAGGCTATCACTGCAGCAGGTCATCAACGTAAGACACTTAACTTTTTCAGTTTGTCAAATAGCTTCTATATGCATGATGTGTATCAAATCTAGTATTTTAAGGGCCCCTTTCACCACCCTCGAGTGTAGCGCTGGGTAGTTACTTCTCGGTTAGTGTTACTCTGCAATTAAAACTGGCTTATTTGACCGTCGGATAGGGTTACTCAGAGATGGCAAAATTCGTATATAGACTTACTTGTGTAATTTTAATTATAAATTTGTCCTCTTCTGACTTTACTGGAGGATGCTGAAAAGAGCTTTCAGTGATTTAAATATATCCGAATTTGATGCTAGTTGACAATATATTTCTTATATATTCTTCTTGCTTGTTCCCTCATTGCTGAGGATCGCAACCACACACAAACAGTTACCATTGGGTGCGGTCATATGCGGAGTGTACCGCCCGATACATGCAGCCACCCACCGTCTTCTTTATTGCGTCAGACCATCTTGCAGGTGCTCTTTGTAATGTTCCCTCAGGATAGAAATTAAGCCCCAGTTTTCCGTGGCATAATTTATTAGCGGAATGACATCCGTCACAAACATCACACCGTTCCATCAATCGTGTCGTGACCATAAAGGTCGCTACACTACACTCCTCCCCACTAAAATGGGAACAACCCAACTCCGGGGCGAGACCAGCAGGAACCAACTCTATTTCGGTAACTTATTTAGTCTACACTTCCGAATGGGTCGCGGCTGGGGTGGTACAGGCGTGGCTGGTAGTGCCGTGTTTCTTCCTCTTCCGGTTGCTCAAGTCGCCGCCCCTCGGGCAATGAAACCGTTACGAGCCCCGTTTCCGGACGCGGCCCCGTCGTGCGGGCGTCTGTTAATTCCGCCTGCCCCGAGTGTAGTGACGTGACCATTAAGGTCCCTACACTACACTCCTCCCCATTAAAATACTACACTACACTCTTCCCTGAGTACGTCTGCCGTCCATTCTGGCAAAAATAATCTGCTTCTCCAGACATTGCTTTGAAGACCGCATAATGTGTCCGAAGAAGCTGAGGGCTCTTTGTGAGGAATTTAGGGATGATTATTTATTTATTATTTATAAATGATTTAATTTATTATTTCAGACAATACATATTCAACCCTAACGTAGGATCCCTTTGGAACACTGGCCCTAAATCTAAAAATAGTGAGTACATTTTTTTCGGTCAAACAAAGTCTTTAAGCGCCGCAAAATCATCAGTTTTGAGATATTTTTAATAAACATACTATTTTGACAAATTAAAATAGATTTTATAGCGAATACTCAAGCCGAAGCTTTTCCTATTTGAATCGTTTTTGATCTAGTTGTCCTCTTTGCCGTTTCGTTTGGAGACTAGTTCCCTTTAAATAATTTTAGCCTTTTAAGAAACTGTTCCACCGTTGGGTACGGGCCTCTTCTCAAACTGACAGGGGCTTAGGCCATAGTCCACCACGCTGGCCCAGTGCGGGTTGGCGAACTTCACACACCTTCGAGAAACTCTTAGGCATGCAGGTTTCCTTGCGATGTTTTGCTTCACCGTTAAAGCAAGTGATCATGAATTTTTAATACGCACATGCTTTCGAAAATACAGAGGTGCGTGCCTGGGTTTGAACCCGAAACCTCTGACTTTGCAGTCCAACGGTCTAACCACTAGGCTATCACTGCTGTACTGATACTGGGTTCTGATATTAATAAGTAAATAATTTAAAAGTTTCCTTACATCAGTCGTATTACATTTTACAAATTGTTAATATGAATCAAACAAACAATTAATTGAACTAGCGAAGAAATTTTTAGTCTAACAAAGATCACTCGTCAGTCTTATATTAACAGAAGCAATTGTTATTTTTCCAGAATTCAATGAATATTTAGACAAATTGGAATATCCATGCAAATTGAGAAGAGAGGTAAAAAGATCTTGGTACTTGGATAATGACAAGAATTGTTTCCTTGAAAATGAGGAGCAGGCGGACTTGGAGGCCAGCGATAAAGAACCTAGACAAGCGGAATTATTGCATACGGTAATAAATTAACACGCCTTTACCACCCTATACTCCAAGCAGAGGCTACAGCTACTTGGAGAATATAGGCCTACCTATTTTTTTCTTTCTTAAATAATAACCCTTTTTATAATAATAATAATATCAGCCTATACTGCCCACTGCTGGGCAAAGGCCTTCTCTCACAAATCGAGGTGAGAGAAATTAGGTCATACTCCACCACGCGGACCCAGTGCGGATTGGTGGAGGCAGGTTTGTGGCCACCTGCTGTTGGAACTTATTAAGCCGCTTTTTTTAATGCTTCCAACTCGGCTTTACAACTACCACATTAAGTGGTAACCGGGACCAACGGCTTAACATGCCTTCCGAAGCACGGAGACGCTCGAATATGAAAATGCCACAAACGGTCACCCATCTCAGGCCGACCGAGTCGAACGCTGCTTAACCCCTTGGTGATCGGTAAGAACACCGCGGTCGCGCAGCGCTACGGGCGCCTCAACCCTTTTTAACTGACTTCAAAAAGAGGACGATCGTCCATTTGATCCGTTTTATGTATGTTTGTCCGAGATTTTCTCAAAAGTTACTGATCCCATTTGGATGAGGATTTTGTTTTTAAATGCATATTTTTTCAGGAAAGGGTTTAAGTGTATGATATATTAGGATCTGATAAAGATCTTCGGAGATGGGCAATGGAACTCTTTAATAACAAACAGCGAATGGATATTATGTCAATTTTGTAGCTATCTAACTGTAAAACTAAGCAGAATAATATAATATAGATATATAACTAACGAATTAACTCATCATTTAAAAGTATTAATAATGAATTAACTCATCACTTAAAATTGTAAAATAAATAACTTTAAAAAATACCGACTTCGAAATGAAAAAATAAATATTTGAAGTCTGTGCCAAGTAAACGACTGCACCGACCGACTAGCACCAACTTCATATATATTATATATATTTTTAAGTCGGTTTTCTTTCATTTGTATTAAATAAAACCATCTCTTTATAACATCACGCCAGATCCCTTGCGGGGTAGGCAGAGAGTACAGAGTTACAACAGGTTCTTTCCTTACATACCTCTCTGGCTTCCTCGACTCTCATAGTTCGTCTTATACACGCTCGCCGGTTACGGAGACTCTTGACTTTTCCTTCAGATAAGACTCGGTTTATTTGGTCGTGGTAAGATAGTCTAGGTCTTCCCCGGTACCTGCATCCTTCCACTTTCACATTGTATATCTGTTTTGTCATTTTTTCCTCTGGCATTCTTTCTATATGCCCGAACCAACGGAGCATGCCCTTTCTCATCTTTACACCGATACTATCTTTCATACCTACTCGCTTTTTTACTACTACTAAAACCATGTAGGTGTTATTAAATTGAAATGTTTGTTAGTTTATAGCAAATCTTGCAAGATGAATTAGAACTACTTCTTTTTATCTTGCGGAGTTGAAAGGACATTGTTCTGCGCCCATACATGATTTGCCCCAGAACCAACATCATTATTTTATTAAACGGACAAGCGGGTAAATTGCATTATTGCACAAAAAGTATTTGATTTTGAGGTTATAATTCGTAGCCATTAATACACATGAAGTTGTATTGTGTGTGTTGACATTCAGTAAAGACTTTGATATAAGTACTTACAATAATTTAAAATATTCATTTTAGATTGCAAATTGTCCGTTAGATAGGGATATGTGCCATTATTTTAATAAAATAGATAAATAATGACGGGTGTGAAACTTTTTATTTATCTGTTCCAAAATAACGTATACTTTATTTGTAGCCCTAAACAGCATGGTGTCATATATTTTCATTGGATCCTGCAGGTGTTACTTGGTTACGGCGAGGAGCTGGAGTCAGCGCGTTGGCTGTGCGGCGGCTCCATCATCAGCGAGAACTATATCCTCACTTCTGCCAACTGCACCTCTAGCCCAGATCTGTAAGACTTGTGGCGTTTGACACACACTTATTTATATTCCTTAAAACAAAAGTACAATAGCACAATAGCATAATAGCATATTGGTATAATATAATGGTAGCACATTAGCATCTTAGCATTATTGTACATTAGCATAATATCACATTAGCCTCTTAATATAACAGTGCATGATATCTTAGCATAATAGCACAATAGCACGTTGGCATCTTAGCATAATAGCACATTAGCATCTTAACATATTAGCACATTAGCATCTTAGCATGATAGCATGTTATCATCAATTCCATAGTTTTCATTCATGTAAACCAAAACGTACATCAGGATTGTAAACACATAAAAAATGAACACCGTGATGCCTTTATTCACGAAGCTGGTGTGGCAAACATATGCTGTGTACACTGCACATTCATGACGATAAAAATACTCTGAAGTATAATCACCAGTTCAATTGATCTATAATGGTTGGCTAAGCCAGCAGGACAAGTTGTCCAATTTGGTAGAAACATCTTCGAGAAAGAAATCAACCACAGGATCCAATTAGGTTGGGCAGCATTTGGCAAACTACGTCACGTTTTCTCTTCGCCTATACCGCAATGCCTGAAGACTAAAGTCTATAACCAATGCGTCCTACCTGTTATGACTTACGGGGCTGAGACGTGGCCACTCACAGTGGGACTAGTCCACAAATTCAAAGTCGCACAGCGGGCTATGGAGCGAGCTATGCTCGGCGTCTCTTTGAAGGATAAAATTCGTAACGAGGTAATCCGACAAAGAACCAAAGTTACCGACATAGCTCGCAGACTCAGTAAGCTAAAGTGGCAATGGGCTGGTCACATCTGCAGAAGGACCGACGGCCGATGGAGCAAGCGTGTCCTAGAGTGGAGACCGCGACTTGGTAAGCGTAAGGTAGGACGGCCCCCAGCTAGATGGACCGACGACCTCAAAAAGGTCGCTGGGACAGACTGGATGCGGAAGGCGGAGGACCGTGTGCAATGGCGCGTGTTAGGAGAGGCCTATGCCCAGCAGTGGACTGCGATAGGCTGATTGATTGATTGATTGAAGCCAGCAGGGTTCTTACCGGGATTAAACGGAGCTGATTGTTTCCAGGGTTCCAGTGCATCACGTGGTAACGGGTAAGCTAAATGGCACGCGGCTGCCGGAGCCCTGGCGACGCTACGGCGTGAAGAGGGTCATCTCGCACCCGTTCTACCGACCTCACTCCAAGTACCACGACATCGCGCTCATTGAGACTGACACACCGTGAGTTTGATCCTCTTTCCTATTGATGTTTGATACTAGCAGTTTTCGTCGGCTTTGCTTCCGATCAATAACAGCGTCACTTTCCTCTTATGTTACTTTTGGATAAAGCTACCTAATGCTAAAAAAAATATTAAAATCGGTTAATTAGTTACAGAGTTTATTGACTACAAGCAAACAAATCTCTTTAAAATGTTAGTATGGACTAACACGGTGAAGTAAAAAATGAGAAGAATGATTAGAAGCAAAAAAATAAATAAAAAGAGCTTGCTTTACCTCAGACCTATCTATCTATACTAGTGGTTGCCCATTGGTCGAAATTCGACCTACTCTTTCATCGTTTGCTGGTTATGTTTGACATTCAGTAAGACTATAGACAAATAATATTAAAGACAAACAATATTAATCTATTCTCAATTTGACCACAGCCTTTAACAATAAACAAAAGAGTATACATGCGTGTGTGTGTCAAATACATGGTAGTGTGTGTAATGTTTTTTTTTTATTGATTTAATGTATTTTTCATGCATAATTTTAAAAAAATATGAGCACTCTGCATTCCTTCTCTGTATAAACTATAAGTGTGGGAAATTTCATACTCCTCCGTCCGCGCAATTTTCGTAAAAAGGGGTACAAAGTTTTTGCTTCACGTATTAATATAATGATGATGATGATTTGGAAATGATGAGGATTATCCTACAGGTGTTAGTAGGAAATAAACGTAGACTGAGCAATGGACTGTATAATAATTTAGACACGCGTAACAAGGCAAATACGGAGACAGAATAAAATATGTGTACTTCGAACGGCGGACAATAATGCAGTGCTTTCGGCGGCTGTCATCGCTCCCAGCCATCCCCGTCCCACGTCCCGCGGCCTCTCCGCCGCATAGTGATGTAAAAACATGGACCCGGCGTTGAAGACTTGTCTTCAAGATTATACTGATAGAGGGCAGATAGTGTTGTATGCGCGTAGAACGATGCCCTTCTTGGTGCGGATGTCGGCGACCCGGGCGACGCCATCTCCGCCGGGGATGACTCGCACGATACGGCCCATAGGCCACATGAGTGGCGATGTCATCACATCACACTCTGGTGTGGGGAAGCGATCTGTCTCTTGCGGGGTAGGCAGAGAGTACAAAGTTCCAACAGGTTCTTTTAGGCTTCCTTCACTCGTATAGTTCGTCTAATACACGCTCGCCGGTTACGGAGACTCTTGACTTGTCCTTCGGATAAGACATGGTCTATTTGGTCATCGTCAGGTAGTCTAGGGTTTCCCCGGCACCTATATCCTTACAATTTCGCTTGTATATCTATTTTGTCATTTTTTCTTTAAACATTTTTTTATACGCCCTAACACCTATACTATCTTTCATACCTACAAGATTTCTTCGTACGTTGTTGCGAGTACATGAGACATTCTGACAAAATACCACAGATAAGAAAAACAGATCGCAACCAGGACTCCCAAGGAGAGCGTGTAGTGCGGTGAGGGTGCGCGGAATTGGCGTTCACGTGCCATCGTTGTTCATGTTGAAACATAAAACAATTAATTATTTATTATTATCATTAGTGCCTGTAAATTTAAGGCCTTTTCCCTGTTAGGGTACCAAATGCCAAATATAGCCCATAAATCTCTATAATATATAAGGCTATATTGCTGCTGGGCAAAGGCCTTCTCTCACAATTCGAGGCTAGAGAGATTAGGTCGTACTCCAGCACGCGGAGCCAGTGCGGTGCGGTGGATGCAGTTTAGTAGCCACCTGCTGTTGAAACTTATCAAGCCGCCCATAAGGCTTCCAACTTGGCTCTACGATTACCACCTTAAATGATAACCGGGACCAACGGCCTAGCGTGTCTTCCGATGCACGGAGATGATGAATGTAATAACTTGATCACTATCTCCTAGTGAATCAGTGGTCCGTTGATTTATAAACGAGCTAAACGTATTGCTTATTTAGTTTATGGGTTGTTTCAGAATAATTTTCAGCAATGAAGTTCTGCCAATCAGTCTCCACTACAGCCCAAAGGAAAACGAAATAACTGAAAGACCAGCGGTAGCGTGGAGCGAGCTTAAAACTGGTGCCAAGTTATTGGAGACCTTGGAGTCTGTAAGATATGGTTTAAATTTATTTAAACTGAAGATCGTAAATACCTATCAATCTTTAGCCAAATGTCTAGGATGAGGACCGCCAAGATGGCTGGCTTTGTGTCGTTAATATTATTATAATAAATTCAGTCTATACTATTCCACTGCTAAGCATAAGCCTCTCACAAATGGAGGTGAGAGAGAATAAGTGATACCCGCTCCACCACGCGGACCCAGTGAGGTACTGTGGAGACAATTTTGTGGCTACCTGCTGTGAAATTATTGTGGCATTACTAGAAAATTTTCTACATTAAATTACTCTATGTACGGCCTAGTATTTGGTTCTGGGATCTCGTGATCGCTACGACCATTATACGCCACAAGACCAACGAGGCAGCCAACGAGGCGGTGTAAATATAAATCAATTTATATCTATCTATTTATCACATCTTACTGACTGCTTCGTTGGCAAAGCACAAAATAAGGTCCTGGGTTCAAATCCTAGGTCGGACAAATGCAGTTTTTCTAACGAAAAATCCCCAGTGTAAGTCCGGAGTCTGGATTTGTGCCCGGGGTATGGCAATAGGCTCGCTCCCTATTACATGGGACCTAACATCGTCGGCGAAAAGTGGGTATACTCAGTACACCTCAGCCACCCCCGCTTGGGGAATATTGGTGTAACGGTTTTTATCTCATCTTGCCAGATCCCTTGCGGGGATGGTAGGATGTACTTCAACAGCTTCTTTATAATAATCGGTTGGAACTTATAAAGCCCCCTACAATTCTTTTAATTTGGCTTAACGACTACTACATTAGCTAGAAACCAGGACCAACGGCTTATACACGGAGACGCTTAAATATGAAAATGCCGCCAACGGTCACCCATCTCAGGCCGACCGAGGCGAACGCTGCTTAACCTTGGTGATCGGTAAGAACACCACGGTCGCACAGCACTAAAATCTATTCCAATCAAACTTTAAAACTTTTTTCACTCTACATAAAAACGTCGATTTCTTGCCAACAGCATTTTCATTTCGATGTATTGAGAATACTGTCGCCTTCATATTACACTTGTAATAGATTGCAATCACAACTAAAACATTTAGAAACGGTGATGGCTGGCTTATAGTTTTAAAGTTTTATAAGAATAGACTATACAGTACTTCGAGTGCCCTTAGATTTCTTTTGGTAGTCTGATATATTTTATTCATTTCACTTTAGGTGTCCGTCACAAATCTCCAGGAGTATACGGAGTCGGAGTGTCGGTTCCTGTACCCACCGCAGCCGATTCTGGCTGTAGGCTACAATCACACGATACAGACTTGCTACGGCTATAAATTTTCAGACATAGACAACTGCGAGGTAGGACCCAATTTTGTTCCTTAAATAATAATAGACTGCCGCTATTCTCCTACGAAAAAGATTTTCTTTTGGTAAACTACTTTCACTCTAGTTCTGTGGTCCGCACATCGATATACAATTTATATTACAAAACGAATCATCATACAGAAAAATTACAGGCGCGTTTGTATACAAGCTGTAACATAATAAACGCAAGACCTGAAAGTAGTTTGTTCTAAATCGATAACTGAATTGATTCCAACTATTTTTAAAGTATCTTAATTTTTTTTTAAATTTGCAAAAACTAATTTTACTCCTTCAATGCGCTATAAAAAACTAAATTTATTCTTGATTCAAAGCAATAAGGAGATTAAAAATGCCTTCCTAACCCGTATTTCTCAAAATGCACACATACACGTACAAGTTTCATTGTTAATTGGGGTATACAAGTGCTTAAAAACGGGGTAAAAACCTTTAAATTTGGAAATTTGGTTTTCGTTTTGAATTTATGAAGCAATTCTCTAATTAGGGTGTCTGAGGTCTTGCGTTTATTATGTTACACCTTGTATATTTAAGCAGCAGTGCACTCGAAGCTGCAGACAACTGCAGAAATTAGTTTTAAATTATTAATGACCTCATATCTTTTTACTATGATAGTTTCAGCAAACAGCATTTTAGCGTCCTCACGTTGGCTATGGTTGGATCGAACTGATCGAAATAAGACCACATCCATACTCGTGCTTTTATTTTTGGGCTCTGTTTCGGAGAGTCACCTTCCATCTAAGACAAATAATGTGAGGTCCGAATAACACTAACATCGATATTAATGATTTCATGCCTGCTAAAACGCGTAAGAGTACGATCTAATGCTATTTCGGTCAGGATCAGACACAGACCCCGTCGGCAAGTTCGAAGAATCCCTTGCCCGCCGGCCGGTGCAGAGCACCATGGCGAGATATCTAGTATATGCCCTCCCCATAGCGACTGCCCAAGCCGAGGCCGTTCCTCCTTGAGAGACCCTTGAGTTAGTAGCTCCCTTGCCCTCTAGCACGAGCGTAGTGGTTGCACGATCGCTCTCTTTTTCGTTGAAGTTGTAAAGGCCCCGTGGCCAACGGCGTAGATTACTTACATACACATGCCGTTTCAGAACGCTTATACATGCAATAATAACGATCTAAGCGTGATTCGGACCGCAGGATAGGAATAATTCCAGTGTCATCGTCGTTGTCGTCGTGTGTTACACCCAGACCGAGACAAACATTTGTGGGTCCCACAATACAAATTACCCAACAGATATACAGTAAGAAGGTAGAAATTTGTCAGTACCAGGGAAAACCTCTAGACTATCTTTAACCCCATACACAAAAATAGGGGTGTTATAAGTTTAACGTGTGTATCGGTGTCTGTACATATAACCTATAAACGGTTAAGATGAACCGACTTCGATATTGTTTTCTTATGAAAGGTGACTTGATCAAGTTGTGATTCAAGAAATTATTAGCTACCATTAAAAAAAATCTATTCAGCTGTTTGAAGATCAATTCTAGTTGTAGAAGTAGCTATTGAGCATCTTCTACTGGTCTGATCGATTCGTAATTTTGTATCATGTGACCTTAATAATATCATAATAACATGGTCAGCTTGACCTGAGGCTGCAGCATCATCTGGAATAAGGAGGACACCCAACTCCTTACCAACAGCAGAGGTATTGTGTTTAGGTTCATTGGAATAGTCTCATGAATAGATTATACATAGATGGTGATTAGGGTCTGAAGGTGAGTCGTTTGTTTTTTAATTTTACTTCAATATTGTTTTCCAGGGCGACAACGGTGCTTCTATTTTTGAGGCTGGTGCTACAGGATGTGGATTTGAAGTCGTAGGTGTCACGACCCTGGAGCGGTTCTGTGGGATCGTCACAGGGGCTGTCCTTTACACTAGGGTTAGTCCGTACGTACCCTGGATCGAGAGCATCGTGTGGCCATGATAAGCTGCAATTCTACTATGTTATATGTAACCACGCTCAGTTCAGGCCACGTGCAAGCAGACTTTTTGCGGGTTCTATCCCAATACGGGACAAATCTTTGTGTGACCTATAATCTGAGTTGAATTTCTTATTAGTAAATGCACTCACGGCATAGGAATATTTCCTAGTGTGGAGATACGTTATTTCACAAAAAAAATTAAAACCCATTGACCCTTTCCCACTGAAAGATGGAGCTTAATGTATGATGCGATCTCGCACTGAATCGCGCCTTCCAGTGCTGTCTCAGACTGCTCAGCACTGTCTTGTGCACCATCTAGCGCTATTTTAAACTATTAAGCGCCGTCTCCCGCTGACTTACACTGGTCAGCGCTGTCTCACGCCATCCGCCGCCCAGCATTGTTGCGCGGTCCTTCAACGTTCTCTCTCGCCAGCCAGTGCTGTTCGGCGGCGTCCAGTACTGTCTCGTGCTATTCAGCGCTATCTCGCTTCATCCATTACTTTCAAATTGCGGACTCCAGACTGCTACTAGCAAATGCCTGCCAAAAGAAAATTATTTTTATTGTCTACTGCCGGTGACCCCGCGGTCTAGCCGCGTTTATTTTGTAATATCTTTATGAAATGTTTCACATACTATTATTTTCAGGCTGAAATCTTATTATTACTAAAAAAAAACAATAAAACCACTTATAGATAAAGTAGCTTTTTAATGGTGTAAGAATGATTAAAATCGGTTAAGTAATTTTACAGTTTATTGATTACGAAGGAATATACTAAACCTTTTCTTTTCATAATATTAACTAATAATATAGATACAGGACAGTTAAGGTACGGAAAAAACCAACGCGTCCAGCCACGTCCGCAGTGGCGTGCACGATGGCGATCAGTACCTGCAGTAGTATCTGTATGGACGTGTTTACACCACCATTCCGATATCGGTCTCGAACCTATTCGCGCCTTTATTAAAAAGGCGACAACCCAATATTTTGCGAACGCGTCCAATCATAGTAATCCGCTAATCGTAGCCGCCGCCGACTACAAACCCAACTCCCCTCCTATCAACCGCTACCGCCATCTGCGGCATGTTCTCACCGACCCTCCCGATGCCCATACATCCCTTCTTTCGGATACAGATACCGCACACACGATCAGACACCGACCTCGCTGGCGAGGTCGAAGAATCCCTTGCCCGCCGGCCGGTGTAGAGTACCACGTCGAGACACCTAGTGTACGCCCTCCCCCATAGCGACTGCCCAAGCCGAGGCCGTTCCTCCTTGAAGCGCCCTTGAGCTAGTTGCCTCCGTGCCCTTCTAGCTCGAGTGTAGTAGTTGCACGCTCGCCCTCTAGTCCGGTAAAGTTGTAAAGGCCCCGCGACCAACAGCGTAGATCATTCACATACACACACACACACACACATACACACACACACACACACACACAAAAGTGTTTACACCAACGCGTCCTGCGTCCTACACGCGCGATCTGTGCGGCGTCTGCACGCGCGGTCAGAGGGAGAAAAGTACTGATCGCCACCGCGTATACCAACAAGGACGCGGCTGGACGCGTTAGTTTCGCCGTACCTTTAGTGGAATGCATCCTGAGAGATGGGCTAGAAACGGCACGGGATGGGTGCCAACAGATGGACATCGACGTTGGGGCAGGCCCATGAACCTTTGGCGTGGCGATACACAGATCTACTTGGAAGGTTATGGGGATACCTGTGCTCAGCAGTGGGGTAAAGGTTAACAAAAAAAACTGTACGATATAATGCCCATAGTCTTGGGCATATAAAACACAATCAATCAGCCTATCGTAGTCCACTGCTGGACATAGGCCTCTCCTAACACGCGCCATTGCACATGGTCCTTCGCCTTCCGCATCCAGTCTGTCCCAGCGACCTTTTTGAGGTCGTCGGTCCATCTAGCTGGGGGCCGTCTTACCTTACGCTTACCATGTCGCGGTCTCCACTTAGGACACGCTTGCTCCATCGGCCGTCGGTCCTTCTGCAAATGTGACCAGTCCATTGCCACTTTAGCTTACTGAGTCTGCGAGCTATGTCGGTAACTTTGGTTCTTTGTCGGATTACCTCGTTACGAATTTAATCCTTCAAAGAGACGCCGAGTATAGCTCGCTCCATAGCCCGCTGTGCGACTTTGAATTTGTGGACTAGTCCCACTGTGAGTGTCCACGTCTCGGCCCCGTAAGTCATGTTATGACTGACTATAAAACACGATAACTATTATTACATAAGTAAGTAATTGTAAAAATATTTTACTGTAAAGTTAATATCGACATAAAGCAAGACATAAGAATTTATGTTTCGTTTGTAAATACATGATAAATATAATTTTTTTTTTCTTTAAAACTTTTACTATCAACTTATAACGTCATTACAAAATTTATATGACATAAAAGTTTGTCACAAGATTTTAGTACTCGTATTTTGTTGGTTGAAATTTTTAAAAATTAAAATCTATCAGATCCAGTTATTTAATTTACTTGTTTATATACACAGGTAAATAAAAGCTTGTATTTAAAAAGTTTTTTACTCTTAATTTATTTTTTTACGTTTTAGTTATCGCTGGTCAGGTTTATTAGTCGGTTCATCGCATTCAACGCATCATTCTCAGCACGTCCTTTAATTAGATACCCATATTGTAGGAAATCATAAAAAACTTAGTCCGCCATCTTTAGAAGTCCGCCATATTGGATCTAGAGTGACAACAGTTTATTTTTCGAGTTATTCTCAGCAAGCCCTTTCATTTGATACCCATATTGTAGAAGTGCATTAAAAAAATAACTAGTCCGCCATTTTGGGCCTTCCGTCATGTTGGATTTAGAATGGCGTCACACAGCCATGCGATGTCATCCAAACTTAAGGTGTATACAAAATTTCAGCTCAATCAGTTGAAAATATCTGCTTTAAAATTGAGTTGTAAGATTCCACCCGAACAAACATACATTGCAAGTAAAATAAAAGCTTTTAAAGGTAATCGATGATGTTGGTGTCGTCATAGATAATAAAATGTTACGAAATGAAAGATAATATCGGTGTTCAGATGAGAAAGAGTATGCTGCGTTGGTTCGGGGATGTCGGAAGAAGAAATAACAAAACAGTTCTACAATTCGAAAGTGGAAGGATGTAGATACCGGGGAAGACCTAGACTATCTTACCATGATCAAATAGCCCGTGTCTTATCTGAAGGGCAACTTAAGAGTCTCCGTAACCAGCGAGCGTGTATGAGACGAACTATGAGAGTGTAGGAAGTCAGAGAGGTCTGTAAGAAAAGAAGCTGCTGGAACTCTGTACTCTCTGCCTATCGAGATAGGATGCCTCTGTCTACCTGATGATATAGTAAGATAGATAGATTTCGTTTTATACTTTGTCTTAGATAAATTGATTAAATTGTAACCGTGGTGCTTTACGACTGGGTATATTCTAGTTGTAGTCTCCTCTTTAATATGATCATAAGACAGACGCGGCGGGGCTTGTTTTATAATATGTAGTGATTAGAAATCAGACATACTATCGTCCTTGTCTTAAGCCCAGAGTTGGAAAGTGTTAGAGAAAGAACGCTTCGTAAATCGGATGGCCTACAAAAAATTGAGAAAGTCTAAGAATGATTCCCGGGTCGTTTGCGTTCAAAGTGATTGAATTCACTTACACAAACACCCCGACCGAAACAAAACATTTGTGAGTCATACACACTTGATGGACGATTAAGCGCAGTCGTTAAGAGCTTAAGCCGCTACGCCCACTGGGTCGCGGGTTCGATTTCCGCACGGGACAAATCTTTGTGTGACAATTATTTGTGTGTATCTGAATTTTCATGTGCGGGGTTACGTTTTTTAATATAAAAAGAAAAATATATTTGTCGGAGCAGAGCTGGGCAGAGCGGCTTAATCTTTGAACCATCCAAACCGTCAAATTGACAATTTCATATATAAAATTAGTTTGTGGTTAGTCTTCATAAATAACCTTTATTTGCGAATACAAAATGTAAATATATTCACAAAAAATTAGTGTGATATCATTTAAATTTACTTTTTAAATAAATGCAAACATTACCTCGCCTGCGTTCCTCAAGAGGCAGAGGTGTTCTATGTACACCCACATTTTGCCAACGATGTTAGGTTCCAATGTCATAGAGATCGGGTCTATTGATATTATACCGGGCACAATCCCAAACTACTGACTGCTATAGTAAATTTGTATGATCTAGGAAGAGAATTCCAAGAAGTCGAGATAGCTAGGTGCCTTGTGGTCTAGACCAGCGTTTCCCAAACTTTATTAGCTGGCTCAGTTATTAAAATGCTTTCCCATCGACCCACATGTAAAACAAAAGATACGCAGGACGCGTGACGACCAATACGTCTCTTGATCATGTACGAGTATGATTGATTGTAAACAATGAGACAATGCTGAGACCCGGTATTTTATTTTCGTTTCCCGGTACCGGATCGCGACCCTATGGGAAACGCGGCTCTAGACCACGAGGCAGAATAAAAATAATAATATTAGCCCTGTTAAGAAACTGTACCACTGTTGGGCACGGCCTTCCTTTCAAACTGAGAGGGCTTAGGCCATAATCCACCACGCTGGCCCTGTGCCGGTTGGCAAACTTCACACACATGCAGATTTCCTCACGATGTTTTCCTTCACCGTTAATGCAAGTGATAGTTAATTTTTAACGAGGCAGAAATCAAATTCAAATCGAAGTATACAAAAGTGGCTTTTTGTAAACTTTTTTACGTGTGTATGAATGATCTACGCTGTAGGCTAAATACCCTTTACAGCGTAACCGAGCAAAAGGGCGAGCGTTCGACTACGCTGCATCCGGAAAGGGGGCAACTTCCTTAAGTGTCTCAAGGAGGAACGACCTCGGGTTAGACTGTTGCTATGGGGCAGGACATATCATTCAATCAATCCAGCCGATCGGAAAAAGCGAAGGCATACGTGACGGCTTTAAATCGGAAGCCATCAACAAAACCAATCATTTGCGCAGGATGAATATTAAAGTGCACAAGGGAGCGCTCAAATCCAGATGCACTCTCTCGTCCTTTTCCTTTTAGACCCAATGAAACGGGTCTCCGTTACAACTGGGAAAGGTCCGGCTGCAGTGTCTGACCAACGGTCACCCATAACCTTTACTTTCGCTCTAAGCCTTACACTAGGCCTTGCTATATCGCCGAATCCGGCCACATCCGTTGCTTATCAGCACTGAGTTGCGTTGAGGTTACCTCGTTCGATCCCGGTGGACATATACTCGGTATCGCGCCGTAGTGCTTTGCATGGGTCTAGGAATTTTTTGACCTTGCTGGCGAGGTCGGTGTCTGATCCTTGTATCTGTATTCGATAGGAGGGATGTAAGGCCATCGAGAAGGTCGGTGAGGTGTGGCATTAATGGCCTATAGATGGGGTCTTGTTACGACCGCCTGACGGCGGGTACATAAAACACAACTATAACGAAATGTATGAAGACAGAGTCCGGGACAAGCTTTTGACAGCAGGCTTTTCGGACTCAAATGTAGATGAATGCTGGAATAGCCTGAAAGAGAGTTTGGTGGAATCCGCGAAAGAAGTATGTGGTTGCTCAAAGAAGCATATTACAGCAAAAGGTGATGCATGGTGGGATGCGGAGTTGCAAAGCTCCGTAGAAAGTAAGAAAAAAGCGTGGCAGGACTATGTATCTTCTTTGAACCTGAACGCCAGTATGACAGAGATGAGGAAAGAAATATACCGGCAATGCAAGAATGCCACTAAAACTTTAGTGAAAGAAAAGCGTGAAAGAGCCAGTATGATTGAGGAGGAGAGGCTGGCGAAGAACTTCGAGAACAACACCAAACTCTTTTGGAGCAAGGTGAGAAAGGCTCGTGGTGATTTGTCAAGCTCCAGAATGGAAAGGATAAAATCTAAAGATGGTGACATTCTTGCAGACACACAAGCTGTGCTAAACCGGTGGAATGAATATTTTGGAGAAATGTATGGAGATGAACCGGATGCTGATGCCACAGACGTGCCCAAAGGCGAGTTTGCGGCACCAGAATCAACGGAGGACATCACTATGGAAGAAGTTGAATGGGCGATAGGAAGTATGAAAAACGGTAGAGCTGCGGGAGTAGACATGATATCTGCCGAGATGATCAAATATGGTGGAACTTGCGTCCGGGATGCTTTCCGGGCCCTTGCAAACCTTTGCTGGAGGACCGGTAGAGTCCCTACAGATTAGCGCCGCGCAGTCATAGTACCCTTTTATAAAGGCAAGGGTTCACAATATGACTGCGCCAATTACAGAGCCATCAGTTTGATCAGCTTGGCAGCCAAGGTGTACGGTAAAATTATTGAACGGAGAATGCGCGTAAAGTCCGATGGAATGTTGTGCGAGGCACAAGGGGGTTTCAGATCCGGAAGAAGATGTTCGGATCAAGTCTTCTCCCTCCGTAACATCGTACAGAAGCATCTGGCAGTGGGGTGGAAGGTATTCTGCGGTTTTGTAGATCTGGCATTTGACAGAGTTGTACGAAAGAGATTTTGGAACATTTTGCCAGAGTATGGTATAGATGGCACTCTGTTGCGATCCATCCAGTCCACTTATGTGGACTGCAAGGCATGCGTACGGGTGGGTGGTAACAGGTCACCCTGGTTTGACGTTAAAATCGGCGTCAAGCAGGGTTGCGTGTTGTCCGCTAGACTGTTTATAATATATCTGGATAAAAGTCTTCAAAGACTGAAAGCGATGAATGAAGGTATACAAATGGGTGACAGAGTGGTAAATTTTTTTTAATTTATTTATTTCAGATATACATCCATATTATAACATTAATTACCTATTATTATTTAATTAAAATTTTGATTGTAAAAATACAGATATAAATATATATATATATATATATATATATATATATATATATATATATATATATATATATATATATATATATATATATATATATATATATATTATTATTTATATTACCTGTCCCATTCCAACATACATCCTTTTGGATGGGACAGTCCAGACGATCAGCAATCATCTGCAAGATGCCGTTGCGACTGCTTCTCACTCGCTGTCGTAGGGATACAACTTTCTTGCGAATAATCGCATGAAAGCCGTCCGTGTGCGCCTCAGCAAACGTCTTAGATGCGCTGCAAAAGCGAGGCAGCCGCAACAGCACCCTAAAGATGTCATTGTATTGGACACGTAGATCACTGGCAGCCCGGCGGGTATAGTTTATCCAGAGGCTGCTCGAATAAAATGACTGACAATATGCCTTGAACAGGGTGATCTTTACGTCCTTCGAGCAGCGAGCAAACCAGCGAGCGATCATATTTCCCCGGACCGCCAGTGCTCTACGTTCCCTCTCTATGTCAGTGTCATCTTTCAAATCCTCAGTAACAATGTGCCCCAAATATTTGAAGCTGCTAACCACCCGCAGAGACTCGCCATTAAGCATAATGGGCGGAACATGGATGGGTACAGTATTCCCGCTCCTAAATATAAGAACTTCACTCTTCTTGGAGTTATACCTCAGTCCATGCTTAGCCGCATACGCCTCACATATCCTCACCAGCTTGCGTATTGACCCCACCGACGGCCCCAGCAGCACCATATCATCTGCTTAACTGATATTATTGACGCTTACTTCATCTATGATGCATCCCGTATGAGTGTTGTTGAGTTCGCTGATGAGGTCGTTTACATACAGGTTGAACAGCAAAGGAGAGGATACTCCCGTACCCTCCCGGATACCGTACTCATCAGATAGATTTCCCCCCCATCTAACCTGATTCCTTTGGCAACCGTACCAGCACTTCAACATGGCAGTGACTTCCACCGGCACACCCACCACCCGTAACTTGTCCCAAAGCCTTCCATACATCACTGTATCAAAGGCCCTGGAAAGATCAAGAAAGCAGGCATACACCGGTGTCTTTCTGTCAGTGTAGTACCTGATAGCCTGCTTGAGACACACTATTGCACTTTCTGTTGAAAGTCCAGACTTAAAACCAAACTGTGCGTCGTGAAGCTCAACGTACTGCAGCAATATATCATTAAGCAAGCTGTCAAGTACCTTAGCGATTACGGTCGCCAAAGATATTGGCCTGTAATTATTTTTATTCGATGCATCTCCAGTTTTACACTTGATGATTGGAACTACGATCGTTTTAGTCATTTCGACCGGTAAATAGCCATGACACAAACACAAGTTGAAAAACATGGAGAGCACGCGTGGCAAATGAAACCCGGCATATTTGAGATGCTCTATGCTGAGACTGTCATGTCCAGGTGATTTTCCTCTGTGCATACCACAGATGATTTTCCGTACTTTATTCGTAGTAAAGCTTACAGTTCGTTCCGAACCGCCAGCCTCACCACAGAACAATTCGCATCCAGTTTGACCAGCTCCTGGTATTACCCTAAAGTGATCTTTAAAAAGGTTAGCAATCATTTTATGATCAGTTACCCCATCGACACTCACAGGGAGGCCAGGCTTTACATTCATTTTGTTTGTGTCTTTCCAAAAGTGTTTAAAGTCTTTGGCGGAGTGATGTGCGGCAAGAATATCCATTCTGATCTGGTCTTGTTGATCATTACACCATTTTAGTCGTTTTTTAAATGATTTCCTACTCTCACACATCTCTTCATACGTGTGCCCGTAATTCGGTTTGCCAGCATTAATCCAGGCCAAAAACTTAAGCCTGGCCTCTCTGTGGAATGGTGCTACGAGCTTATTCCACTCAGCAATGCAAACTCCTCTCCTACGCACCCCTATACGTTTACATGTATATGACGCGGCCTCTGACAGAATAGTAACAACTTCCGAGTACATATAATCCAAGATACGTCTGTGTCTATCATTAGAGCATATTCTGTCACAACACTGAGAAAGCTCAGCTGGAAAGTCAACTTCCCTTAGTCGAGAATGGCATAATTGATGGTAAGCCTCAACCTGTTCAGCGGTTTGCTCTCCCCAAACTACCTTATTTAACAATGATGCCTGGTTTGTACAATCCTTACGGTCCTTACCACATAACTTACCCAGGTCACATTCAATAAAAAGTGGGAAATGGTCAGAATATACCGTATATGTTTAATATATGTTTAATAGACGATTCTGAAGCCCTAGTGACCACGCAATGGTCTAACCATCTCGCACATCCATGTACATCACTAATATAAGTGAACGTGCCAGACTCAAGGCCTAGCACATCCACGTCAATACACGCCCACATTTGGTCGTCGCAGAACTGCAACAGTTTGTCACCAAAACGAGCACTAGGATGGGCGTTAAAATCGCCTAGCATGTAAATAGCATCCGAATCAGCATTTTCATCCACTATATTAACTTAATAACTACTTAATTTACCTAAGCACTGCGTTAACTCCATCAGATTATCTCTATCATTCGTATCTGTTGGCATGTAAACACTAAATATTATCACACATTTATCGTCTAGCGTAACTTTTATGCCCACTAACCGCACATCATTGCACTCAACGATAGATACCGACTGGAAGTCGCTTTTTCTCCATAGTAAGGCTACCCCCCCATAGGGTCTGCCTCGTAGCACTCCCACCGATGTATCCACAGCTGAAGTCTCAATGCACGCGAAGTCGTCATCTACCGTGTTTAACATTGATAAATCGTGTGGCAGCAAGCAATGCTCCTGCAGCGCAACTACACTAGCTTGCTTGCATAGTCCTCTTATATCACTGAGTGAACTTTTAAACGACCTACAGTTAAATGAGACTAACCTCTTATAGGGTGTACTATCCATATAGTTAGTTTGAAGATCGCCTTTCATCACCACTTATGTGTGTGGCCTGGTGGCCGCCTAAACGAAATCCCAACAGGCCAGAAGTTATCATCAAGAAAAGTTGGCAGCGTGCTTTTGCTCACAAATAATTTAAAGGCGTTATAGCTGCGCTGTCGCTTCATTTTTATTTTAATTGGTGATACTTTTTCTTGAGTGTTGGCCAGAATATACTCTGCAATATCATTCTCAGTGACATCTTTATGCACGTTAGTGATAAAAAGCGGTATTTTCACGTTAGCAGCCTTAAATTTACTATTTTCGTCCAGACATGCCTTGCCTTTATTCATAATTAATTTATTTCTCAAACGCTTTTTTTGTACAGTCTTCCACTCTTCATCTTGTTCCGGCACATACCATAAGCCTTTCTTACTTCCAATATCTGCATATGTAGGTCTAATAATAGGCATTTTTATCTGCATATCATGCTCTTTTTCATGCATACTAGGTGACCCAGTGCACTGACTACTGCTTCTTATGGCAATGTTTACATTTTTAGTTCTATTCACCGCATTGTTACATTGTAAGTTCTCTGTCGCACCTTCATGCCGACATACGCTTGATTTATTTAAGGGCGACGTCACCAACTCACACGCCATAGTGACAACGCCAACAGCGGAGACAGCGCTGCATGCGCCAGCGGGCGTCTTATCATTACAAACAGAGGGAGCGCTGCCACCGACCTCGCAAACTTCGTCGTTGCAAACCGGTCGCTCAGTAAACGCACTCGTAGTGGGGGTTGGGTCATTTACTTGAATCAGCTGTGAGGTAGGATCGCTTGCTAAGTTATGCATTGAACCAGTCGCCATCGGTCCACTGTTTAGCACATTTGCACAGCGCGAGCGTGTGTTTACAAGATTTAATCTATTGCGTTTATTCTGAATAGGAGAATTTATTAAGAAATCGTGTTTATATGAGTGAAGCTTTGCCTCTACGGCATGCAGTTGTTCATTTGTGACATATGTGCTCTTAATATTCTCGACTTGTGTCTTTAATAGAAGTATATCTTTCAATAACGAAGAAACATCACAATGATCAGAGTCAAAGGGGGTAGTTTGTGCAGTTCTTTCGCTACAAATATTGGAATAGTATCTGGATCTAAGCTTTTAAGTACTGTTATAATATCTTCAAGATCCCTCTGTATTTTACCTTGACTTTTGTTTCTCCTCCTTATCTTCCTAATGTCCGTAGAGACAGCATCAAACAGTAAATTTTTCGATTTCTCCACCTCAGTCACTTCAAAGGATGATACACAAATTCGCATCAAACTTTCCTGATCCATTACATCAATTTTATTGGCTATAAAAGCCAACATTTCATCAATAACCACATTACAACTTGCACATTTAACAGTGTTTGTTGTCATATTTACAAAAACTACGGCGACGTGTATGCACAGTTACGCGTTTACCCGAAATTTTTTGACTTTGATCTACTTTATGCAGATGAAGCGGTTTTATTAAGCGCCAACAGCCACTGATCTTCAAACACTAGTCACAGTTATGATAGACGACTGCATGATCAATGGCTTACACTTGAATGTAAAGAAAACCAAGATTATGGTTTTTGAAAGGGAAGAAACCAGAACGAATGTAAGGATTGCGGTTGGTAACGATGTGCTGGAGCAAGTGAATGAGTTTGTATATCTTGGATGCGCCTTCAGTAAGGATGGGAAATACACCGCTGACATAGAGAGAAGAGTGAGTGCAGGGAACAAAGTGAATGGTGCGATGGGAAAGCTACTTGGGAGCCGGCACTTAAGCCATAAGGCGCAGCTGGCCATTCATAACGGAGTTCTTGTCCCAACGCTGTTATATGGTAGCGAGAGCTGGGTATGTAAGAAGGAGAATGAAAGTAGGATAAATGCGAGCTCTGCGGAAGATGTGCGGAGTGAAGCTGACCGACCGCATTAGCAACAGCGTAATAAGAAAACGAGTAGGTATGAAAGATAGTATCGGTGTAAAGATGAGAAAGGGCATGCTCCGTTGGTTCGGGCATATAGAAAGAATGCCAGAGGAAAGAATGACAAAACAGATATACAATGTGAAAGTGGAAGAATGCAGGTACCGGGGAAGACCTAGACTATCTTACCGCGACCAAATAAATCGAGTCTTATCTGAAGGAAAAGTCAAGAGTCTCCGTAACCGGCGAGCGTGTATGAGACGAACTATGATAGTCGAGAAAGCCAGAGAGGTATGTAAGGAAAGAACCTGTTAGAACTCTGTACTCTCTGCCTACCCCGCAAGGGATCTGGCGTGAGGTTATAGATAGATAGATAGATATAACGATACAATGGTTTAAAAAAAATATATTTAAATAAATAAAAAAAATAAAAATCTCAAAATAAAAAAGAAAAAAGAATTAAATTAAAATAAATAATTTTACTACTAATAGTTTCTTTTCAAAAAGGCAAACAATACGTTGGACCTGGATAGCACCAAATGGAACTATAAAAATGAAATAGATTTTGTACTAGCATCACATAAAAATATTGTAAAAGACGTCGGCGTAGTTAACCAACTTAAATATAGTTCTGACCATAGACCACTGCGTGCAAAAATTAAGTTTGAATTTAAAATTTTAAGAGTACAGCTATTCAAAAAGATTATTAAAAGGCTAACCAAACAGACCCTAATAAGTAATTATGACCAATTTAATTTGAAACTAAACAACTATTTTGACCAGCTAGAGCTAGATGTCGGGGACGTAGAAAGCCAATATAAAAACATCATAGAAGCAATTCGCAACAGCAGTAAGATAATTAGCAATTCCAAACGACATACAAACCGACTAACGGAAAAATCCATTGAACTAATAGAACAACGGGCAAAATATACTATTACCACACCTGAATACAAAAGAATCGATCGAGAAGTTAAGCGCAATATTAGAAGAGATATAAGAACATATAACACTAAATTAGTCAAAACAGCACTGGAAACTCACGCATGCTTAAGGCACGCAAAGTTAGGAATGTCCAAAAGTAAGACCTGGATAAATAGTCTTCAGGATGATAAAGGAAATAAGCATAATAGTTGAAACAAAGTCATAGAAATATGTACAAATTTTTATAAAGATCTCTACACTGACAGATCAAAAGAATATTCCGATAATGAATACTTTTATCCTGATGTAATACCCCCTATAACAACAGTCGAATTTCAATTGGCTCTTAAAAGTATGAGATATAGCAAAAGCCCAGGGGAAGATGGCATCACTACAGCAGCGTTAAGAATAGGATCACATACATTGCTGCCCCACATCACTAAACTTTTTAATACAATTTTGAGATACGGTAAGTTTCCAACAACAATGTGCCATTCGAATATTCACTTCTACATAAGAAAGGAGATAAATCGAATATATCTAACTACCGACCAATAAGTCTTGTATCACATTTATATAGAGCCTTAATTAAAATAATTCAGAACCGCATTAGTAAGACACTGGACAGCCACCAACCACCTGAACAAGCTGGTTTTCGCCCCAATTTTTCAACTATGGATCACCTACATTCAGTTAATCAAATAATAGAAAAGTGCAATGAATTTCTAAAACCTCTAAACCTGGCTTTCGTTGATTACGCAAAGGCCTTTGATACAGTTTTCCACTCAGCCATATTTTCCGCTCTTAAGAAGCAAGGTATAGAAAAGACGTACATAGATCTTATCAAAAAAATCTATTCCCATAGTACAGCAGCCATAAAATTAAATTCTACCGGTCCCACATTTAAAATCAGTAAAGGCGTCAAACAAGGAGACCCGCTCTCCCCGAAACTATTTACTTGTACCCTGCAGGAAATATTCAAAGACTTGGCAGTCTTATGGGGCAATAAAGGAATTGTCGTTGGTGAAAAAAGGCTCAGTAATCTTCGCTTTGCCGACGATATAGTACATTTCGCTTCAACGGCCGAAGAACTAGAAGAAATGTTCCAAGAACTGAGCACGGCAAGCTTTGAGTTTGGATTAACAATGAATCGGTCAAAAACACAAGTTATGACCAATAGCTCGAGACGTAGGATCAACGTAGATGGGAAAGAGATACATTATGTGGAGGAGTATGTTTATCTGGGTCAGATAGTTTCTTTCGACGACCGACAAAGCAAAGAAATAGATCGCCGCGTTGATAATGCATGGAAAAGCTACTGGTCCATAAAGCAACTTATGAAGGGTGAACTCCTTCTCTCACTCAAGCGTGAACTCATTGACGGATGTATCTTGCCTGTTTTATCCTACGGTTCACAGACTTGGTCACTGACCGAATCACAAAAATCCAAACTCAAAGTATGTCAAAGGGCAATGGAACGCAGTATTTTAGGAATCAAAATATCTGATCGAGTCCGTAACACTATACTGCGTTCCAAAACTGGCATTTTAGACGTGGGCTACAAGACTGCCAAGCTCAAGTGGGGATGGGCGGGTCATTTGAGCAGAATGAGCCCAGATAGGTGGGCAAAAATTACTACAGAATGGCGACCAGATGGACACCGACGCCGGGGAAGGCCTAGAAAGAGATGGCGCGGGAAGCCTTATGGTTAAAAAAAAAACTATGTGCGCTGGGGACTTAACTACGGCTGTTCGATCCCGTGACGCGTGGGGAACTCGGAGGTGCCCTAGGGAAGGCCCTCAGCCGCAGAGGTCAGCTGGAGTCGACGGGCAGAAGTGTGGCCTGTTGTCTCCCAAACCGTACTTTGAAATCCGTGCGGTGGACCCCCAGTTTCCTGGAACGCGTCGAAATGACACTTGTAGCGCGAAAGATCCGACCCCCAGGCACCAGGTGAGACCAGGAGTGGGCGTCGGCATCTTTCGCGAAGCAATTAAAAATTACACGGAATGGAGTGGCGATATTTAGGTCCGGTTGAAATATAATTTAAAAAAAAAAACAAATATTTAAATGAAACAATTACCCAACCCAGAATCAAACCCCAACTGTTTATATTTCGGACGATCACCATTCCACTACGCTAAGAGGTACAAAAGAAAATATTACATTTAAACTTATTCACAATAAGGTAGTTCAATAAATACATCGAGTGAAGCAATGCCCATTGATATTTATTTCGTCGGGTACATCCAGAAATCCCTCTTATCGTGACAGCACGCTAATCTAGCAAATAAATCTCCCAGCTATGTGTTTGTGATTACATTATATGAACTAATACGAGAAAGTATAGTTTATGTATAACATTACAACTATTATACAATTGGCTTTAAAACCTATCTATCTATCTATAACCTCACGCCAGATCCCTTGCGGGGTAGGCAGAGAGTACAGAGTTCCAACAGGTTCTTTCCTTACATACCTCTCTGGCTTCCTCGACTCTCATAGTTTGTCTCATACACGCTCGCCGGTTACGGAGACTCTTGACTTTTCCATCAGATAAGACTCGGTTTATTTGGTAGTGGTAAGATAGTCTAGGTCTTCCCCGGTACCTGCATCCTTCCACTTTCACATTGTATATCTGTTTTGTCATTCTTTCCTCTGGCATTCTTTCTATATGCCCGAACCAACGGAGCATGCCCTTTCTCATCTTTACACCGATACTATCTTTCATACCTACTCGCTGTCTTACTATGCTGTTGCTAATGCGGTCGGTCAGCTTCACTCCGCACATCTTCCGCAGAGCTCGCATTTCTTTAAAACCTAAACGAAATTAAGATATATGTCAATGCAAATATTTTAATTACATTACTACGAGTTTATTATTCATATGAACAATCTTGTTTTCAATTTTTCGGTGGCAATTTTTAATAGACTACCGACTACAAAAACCAAAAGCTTATTATTTTTATGTATGTATTGAAATTTAGCATTTACGGAATTTTTTACAAAATAAATATTTTAGGATGATAGGTTCTTATTAAGACACACACAAGCCACCGATGTTAATAACACACGCGTGGAATACACAGTGGGAATTAATTATTGCGGTCATATCTCTCCTGGTTTTTTGTGGAGGCAGGACTGATTTGGACGAAATTAATATGATAATAGAAAGTTAATGAATAAAAATACCGCGGTGGAACATATTAAAAGTTATTGGAATGATTAAATAGAATTAAAGGTAGAAGAAATCACTTGTTGAATAGTAATTGAATTAATCCAGACACGAAAAATTAGTCTTATTATGTAAAGAAAGAACCTGTTGGAACTCTGTACTCTCTGCCTACCCCGCTAGGGATCTGGCGTGAGGATATAGATAGATAGATAGATAGATAGATAGAAAAATTAGTTAACAGCAACCAAACCTATTGGAGTTAATTATATTAAACTTACCAAGGGGGTTGAAAACTGATGCTAACCGCTTTTGATTTTCTTTTTTATTTTAGTATAGCACTGGTTTTCAAAACGCGAACAAATAACCACGAATAGTTGGCGTGCGAACTCTGGCGTCCGAAAATTCCTTGTTCCTGCGCGAATTCGTTTTTATATACTGATATCGGGACGGCCTACTTCCTCCTCCATCCTTCGTATGAGACGAGGACAGAGATATGGAAAGAACGGCTCAACCGAAGCAAGTCACGCCCTAAACTATTGTCTATATTTTATAAAATTCTTGTGGGACTAAGATAGCAATAATCGAACCGAGCGAGATGGGATCATTGTCCCGTTGTTCGCTGTTGTATTTTTTTTTGATATTTCTAGATATTCTATGTTGTGGGTGTTTCTTATCAGATGTTCTAGAAAGAATTTGATTTCCGGTACCAACGTATACCTTATACGGTCATTATGATGCTATCACTAGTTAAAGCGCGCGGTTTCCATTCGATTGTAACAACTAGTTATTTTGTTTGTTTGTGTGTAATGATTTTTTGTATTTATTTTATATTTTTAAAACTTTGTTACGACGTAACAGTCTGTCTCAGATCAAAGGGGGAGTTCAAGTGGAGCGAAATATCCAGTACTTGATATGTTAGAATTTTTTTTCCTAAATGTTCTACTCAAGCCGGTTGTCAAAGGACACTGAAAAGGTACACGTTATTTTTAAAAGTATTCCAATCAACGTAATTATAAGAAATTTACGAGATGTCCAGGTACTGAATGAAGATTAAGCTGCAATTCCAATGGTGGGCGAGGCCTGAATGCGTCTAGTGGCAAAGCGCAGCGCTTTGAGGGCGCAGCGCATCACGAGGTCTTGGGTTCAAGTCCTATGTCGGACACATGTATTTTTCTAAAATTCCCAGTATGAGTCTGGAGACTGGAATTGTGCCCGGTATATGGCAATACACTCGCTCCATGCACGGGGGACCTAACATCGTCATCGAAAAGTGGATGGTCTCAGTACACCTCTGCCAACCCGACTTGAGGAATATGGGTGGGACGGCGAACTAACAAGGAAGGATCTTTCGTCCCATAGATGACATTGACAGAGGGGCGTTGGTGTGAAATTGGAGTTAATAATTAGGTTGTAAAATTTTCCAACTTCCAGGGAAATATTTCAACAGGTGGGCCCGCATGGTATAACTAATTCGAGAGAAACACTTGCATAAAGAATTCAATCAAGCTGTACCAGTAAACCAAATCGAATAAATCGAATTATACCTAGAAAAAAGTATAGTATTGTTCTTGTCGGACTGTATATCGCGCTAACCCGTAGATATAATGACTGAAGGTTTTTACTCAGTGCCATGGACGTACAGAGTGAGGCGCTCGTAGCGCTGTGCGACCGTGGTGTTGGGTGACCGTTTGTGGCATTTTCATACTCGAGCGTCTCTGTGCTTCGGAAGGCACGTTAAGCCGTTGGTCCCGGTTACCACTTAATGTGGTAGTTGTTAAGCCAAGTTGGAAGCCTTTAAGGCGGCTTGATAAGTTCCAACAGCAGGTGGCCACAAACCTGCCTCTACCAATCCGCACTGGGTTCGCGTGGTGGAGTGTGACCTAATCTCTCTCACCTCGATTTGTGAGAGAAGGCCTTTGATCAGCAGTGGGCAGTATAGGCTGATATTATTATTATTATTATTTAGCGCAGTGGTCAAGAGCTTAAGCCGCTCCAGCCACTGTGTCTAATAGTCGCGGCTTCGATTCCCGCACGGGACAAATCTTTGTGTGATCCACAATTATTTGTTCCGGTCTGGGTATTTGTGTATGTGAATTTTCATGTTTGTAAACGCACCCACGACACAGGAATAAATCCTAGTGTGGGGCTACGTTTTTCTTAAAAAAAAAATAAAAAAATATGGACGTACAAAAAAAGGCGGACGGAATCTCGCTAAACAAAAAGTAAAGCCCAATAGTAAGTCAGTTCGCGGGCACATACGAGATGAAATGCACACACTTATACCATAGCAAGTCTATCGGCCGACAATACGCACTACGTCGTTTGACAGAAGTCGTTTTAAGAAGAGAATAAAATGAGAGAAAAGTAAGTAATTGATCTGGTCTATGCCTATCTATTTATATCATCACGTCAAATCTCTTGCGGGGTGAGCAGACAGTACAGAGTTCCAACAGGTTCTTTCCTTACAGACCTCTCTGGCTTCCTCCACTCTATTAGTTCGTCTCATACACGCTCGCTAGTTAGTAATTTAGAATAGGACCAACCCATCTCATCCCATCGGGTGTCGTACAAGGCGACTAAGGGAAAACTAGGGAATGGGCAGCAGCGTTCCCTTAACACTTCTACGACCAAAAACTGCGCTCGCCAACCCGCCTGCCAAGCGTGGCGAGTATGGCAAACACCCTCAACCAATATTATGGAAGTAAGTAAGAAAACCAGGCCCCTAGTCCCCGGCGGTCCTGTTCGTCCTGGTCACGGTAGCAGCCATGATAACAAGACAAGGGGTGCGAAGAATCTCCGGCAGAGATTCGGCTACCACCAAAACCGAAAATTGGCCCTGGTGACATACAACGCACGCACATTGAGGACAGATGAGAAGCTAGTTGAGCTGGAAGAAGAGTTAAACAAGTTGCGGTGGAGTATTGTTGGTTTATCGGAGTTCCGAAGAAAGGGCGAGGACACGATAACCTTAAAATCCGGCAACTTGTTTTACTACCGGGAGGGTGACAGCAGTCCCAAGGTGGTGTCGGATTTTTCGTCCACAAGTCACTCATAAACAACATTGTGTCCATCACTAGTGTGTCGAGCAGGGTAGCGTACCTGATACTCAGAACATCCAAAAGATCAGTCATACAGGTCTACGCACCGACCTCGGCATACTCAGATGGTGAGGTCGAAGTTATGTATGAGGACATTAGTAGAGCCATACATACTTCCAAAGCACACTTTACAGTAGTTATGGGTGACTTCAATGCGCGACTGGGCAAACAGGGCGATGATGAGTTGAGAGTGGGGGGCGATTTGGATATGGACAGCGCAACCCCAGGGGTCAGAGGCTGGCCGAATTTCTGGAGAAGGAGGGACTCTTTATGATGAACTCTTTCTTCCAGAAGCCGTCTCATAGGAAATGGACCTGGATGAGCCCTGATGGTTTCACAAAAATGAGATAGACTTCATCATGAGCACCAAGCGGCAAATATTTAATGATGTCTCCGTGATTCACAGGCTAAAAACCGGCAGTGATCACCGAATGGTCAGAGGCACATTAAATATTAATGTCAAAATGGAAAGATCGCGTCTGATGAAGTCTACGCTCCGACCTTCTTATGCACATATCCAAAACCCCGAGAACTTTCAGTGGACGAAATCAAGAATAGGCTGGTAGAGACTGTCCATACGGTCGGGTCCAAGTATTTTAAGCCCCACCGTAAAAATAGGCCTCAAAAGCTATCTGACTACACCCGAAACCTCATGGCTGAGCGACGTACCATGACACTCCAAACCTCCGATGATGCCAAGTCCTATAGGCAGCTCTATGAACAGATATTGAAGTCCTTTCGACACGATTTACGGTCCTTCAATACAAAACGTATTGAGGAGACCATAGAGCAGAACAAGGGCTCCAAAGTGTTCGCAAGAGACGCGTCTATTGGGCAAAGCCAGTTGACGAAGCTGAAGACGGAGGACGGAAACGTAACGTCGAATAGGTCAGAGGTGCTCAGGGAGATAGAGAGGTTCTATGGGCAGTTATATACCTCAATAGCTGAACCTGTTATTGACTTGGTAAAAGACCCAAGAGCCAAGCTAACCCGACACTACACTGAAGATATCCCGGACATCAGCCTGTACGAGATTAGGATGGCTCTCCAACAACTTAAAAACAACAAAGCGCCGGGTGAAGACGGAATTACCGCAGAGCTTCTGAAAGCGGGCGGATCGCCGGTACTTAAAGTCCTTCAGAGGCTGTTTAATTCCGTCTTGCTCGAAGGGAAAACGCCGGAAGCATGGAACAGGGGTGTGGTGGTACTGTTTTTCAAGAAAGGTGATAACACTTTATTAAAGAACTATAGGCCCTTTACACTGCTAAGCCATGTTTACAAGTTGTTTTCGAGAGTCATCACGAATCGCCTCGAACGCGGACTTGATGACTTCCAGCCTCCCGAACAAGCCGGTTTCCGGAAAGGCTTTAGCACCATAGACCACATACATATGCTGCGGCAGATTATACGTTTGTGGACTCTGAGAAAGCCTTCGATTCGATCGAGACTTGGGCGGTTCTTATATCTCTGTAGCGATGCCGCATTGACTATCGGTACATCGAAGTGTTGAAGTGCTTTTATAATAACGCTACCATCTCAGTCCAAGTACAGGGGCAGTGCACGAAGGCGATCTCCATAAAAAGAGGAGTAAAACAGGGAGACGTCATTTCTCCGAAACTGTTTACGGCCACCTTAGATGACGCCTTCAAGCTCTTGGAATGGCGAGGAACTGGCATCAACATCAATGGCGAATACATCACTCACCTTCGATTTGCCGACGACATTGTGGTCATGGCGGAGTCGCTGGAAGATCTAGGACGAATGCTCGGCGACCTCAACAGAGTATCTCAACAAGTGGGTCTTAAAATGAACATGGACAAAACGAAAATAATGTTTAACGTCCATGTCGTACCCACCGCACTCACCGTTGGGAACTCTACTCTTGAAGTTGTCGATGAATAGATTTACCTGGGACAGGTAGTCCGGATAGGTAGGTCCAACTTTGAGAGAGAGGTCAATTGACGAATCCAACTCGACTGAGCAGCGTTCGGGAAACTGCGCAACATCTTCTTATCCAAAATACCTCAGTGCCTAATGACTAAAGTTTTTAGTCAATGTGTGTTACCAGTGATGATATATGGATCAGAGACGTGGTCTCTTACTATAGGTCTCATAAAAAAGCTCAGAGTTGCTCAGCGAGCTATGGAGAGAGCTATGCTCGGCGTTTCTCTACGTGATCGTATCAGGAATGAGGAGATCCGTAGAAGAACCAAGGTCACCGACATAGCCCTTAAGATTAGCAAGCTGAAGTGGTAATGAGCGGGCCACATATCGCGAAGATCGGACGGGCGTTGGGGCAAAAAGATTCTAGAGTGGAGACCACGTATTGGCAAGCGCAGCGTGGGACGACCACCTGCCAGATGGACCGACGATCTTGTGAAAATCGCAGGAAGTCGTTGGATGCAGGTGGCATCAGACCGGTTACGCTGGAAAGCGATTGGGGATGCCTATGTTCCGCAGTGGACAAGTATAGGCTGAGATGATGATGATCTCGGTATATCATCTCGTCAGATCTCTTTTGAGTATGGCAGGGAGTACACAGTTCCAACAGGTTCTCTCCTCACAGACCTCTCTGGCTTCCTCCACTCTCATAGTTCGTCTCATTCACGCTCGCCGGTTACGGAGACTCTTGACTTGCCCTTCAAATAAGTCACGGCGTGATGATATCTACCTGTGTCATCTATCTATCTATATTTATATATTTATTTATTAGGACGACCAGTACATGTTACATTTGAAACTTATTACTATAACTTGCATAAAAATAGAACTAAGTGTGTGTAATAAAACTAATTTTAAGGTGTCACAGCATGCATAAAGAAGTAATGTATTGTTTAGGAAAGAATGAAATTAATTGCTGATGTTCTTTTTATACAAAACTAAGCTAAACTGGGTGTGACTGCCTCGTTGGTCTAATGGCAAAGTGCATCGCTCGGTGATCACGAGATCCTGGGTTCAAATCCTAGGTCGAACGAAGATTTTGTAACGAAAAAAAAAACCACCCAGTATGAGTCCGGAGTCTGGAATTGTGCCCGGTATATGTCAATAGGCTCGCCCCCTATTACATGGGACCTAACATCGTCGGCGAAACGTGGGTGTACTAAGTACACCTCTGGCACCCCCGCTTGGGAGAATATAGGCGTGACGGTGTTTTTTTGATGTTAAGACAGATTTTGTGGTATAAAACAAAATCACCCAAGAAAAATCACTTGAGTAATTCCGAGACAAGTCTTCTAAATGCATGTAGTGAATCATAAAATACATCCACTTCACCACCAATCGAATTAAACGTTTCAGATAATCTGGGTTAATGGAGAATTGTTTGAGGTTAGTTCTTGCAATCTAGATAGAGGCTGGCGTATCGCATGAAATTCTTGCATCATTGGTGGGTCGTAATTTTTTTGAGACAAAAAGTTATGCAGACCGGTTGTACTGATGTTGCAATACATATTTGATTATAGTGTACAGTTAAGGTAGTTGCGAGTAGTTGCGACCACACAGGATCAGACACCGACCTCGCCGGCGAGGACGAAGAATCTCTTGACCGCCGGCCGATGCAGAGCACCACGTCTTCCCCAATAGCGACAACCCAAATCACGGCCGTTCCCCTTAAGGCGCCCTTGCCCTTTTGGCTCGCCCGTAGTAGTTACACGCTCGCCTTCTTATCAGGTGAAGCTGTAAAGGCCGCGCGGCCATCAGCGTAGATCACTTACTCACACACACACAAAACGTTGCTACCGTATTAGCTTCGTGATAGACAGTCGCCATCGCGGCCGCGGCTGGGTGCGTTCGTTGGCCGTACCTTTACGATCCGTCATTTTGGCATACTGACATATCAAGTTTATTCAGAATTAGCAATGCATTTCTTAGACATCGTTTCTATAATATAAACACGTTATCGCTGACCGCATTATCCAAAAATGTTATTTTTTTCGAAATCTATGAGTTCTTTATGATAGTTTTATCCTTATATATAATTTTGTATGTGCGTGTGTTCGTAATTCTTCTCCTCCTAAACGACTTGATCGTATCTAATGATGTTTTTGTACTTACGGGGACATCTGTATGGTTCTTAGCTATGATTGGACTCGGTAGGTGGCGCTGTTTTTACAGGGTGCAAAGCCAACTAATAGCTTACTTGAAACTATCTGCCTATCCTGTGAGGGGAAACAGATTGAGCTTCTGCTTTCTTAAGTTTAACAAAGTGAAAATATTAATTAATTTGTATAGGCTAACGCTACGTCTTACGTACAACTTACAAACGTCAAAAATTATTAAATTTTTTACAACTCCACCGAATCAGACTGCGGCCTCACACTAAGAAGATCCGGCGAGAAACTCAGCGGTCTAGTCTTTTAACTTAATTGGAGTGGCCTTTCTGTGTATCATTCTTTTTTTACAACATTGTATTTTAATAACAAAAGCCTTGGACAAATTGCAAAATATATCTAAAGTCTTGCGAGTTCCGAGAATCCGAGAATTAATGCTATTGTTTAGTCACAGCGTCGATTGGAATCTGTTAAGTTATGTACGAAAATGAATCTTTCTAAGGAAAATGGTTTGTGCAATTATTTTCTACAACTTTAGAACAGGCCTGACACGGCTTCAGTGTTTTGAAGAGCTAACATCTGTGTTCAGTGATGAAGCCCCATGTCTGCGGACTGTCGAACGCTGGTATTTAGAATTCCAGCGTGGACATACTAGTATTGGTGACAAATCTCGCGAAGGACGCCCAAAATCCGCCTTCACTGAAGATAACATCACTGCTGTGAGACAACTAATTCTCGAAGATCGTCATGTGGCGTATCGAGACATAGAGGCTCTATTAGGCATCTCAGGGACAACCATTCAGAAGATCTTGCATGAAGCGCTTGGTGTGAGAGAGCTAGTTTGGGGTTGGATACTGCATCTGCTTTCCGACGATCACAAGGCGGCCCGCGTCAGATGGTGTAAGAAAACTCTGCAAAGGTTCAACCGAGGAGAGTCAAATCACGTCTACGACGAGCCAAAGCCGACTAAAGTTGTTCGTTCTCGAAGCACTTCAAAGAAGATGGTGGCCACGTTCGTTGGAAAAACCGGCCATGTTGCGACTATTGCACTTGAAGATCGTAGAACGGTTAACGCAGAGTGGTATACCACAGTTTTTTTACCACAAATCATCGCCGATCTTCGAAAATCTAACTCAAAGCGACGCGATCATCCTGCACCACGACAACGCAAGCTCACACAGCGCTCGTCAAACGATTGAGTATTTGAAGCAGGAAAAAGTAGAAATTCTTGACCATCCTCCATACAGTCCTGACCTAAGCCCTAACGATTTCTTTACATTTCCTAAAATTAAGAAAAGTCTTCGTGGTCAAAGGTTCCAGTCCGGTGAAGAAGCAGTCGACGCTTTCAAGTCAGCCATTTAGAACACCCCCACTTTAGAGTGGAATAAATGTTATAATAACTGGTTTAAGCGAATGGAAAAGTGTATTAAGCTACGTGGTGAATACTTTGAAAAACAATAAAAAGTACTATTAGGTTCTAGTTGTGTTTTTTTCTTCAAACGACAAAACTTAAAACATGCCTCGTACAAAATAAATTATTTGAGTTCGAGTTTAATCTTTCTGTGCTAAGCCCATATAATATATGTGTAGGAGGATAAGCGAAAAATTTCATAGACGAAACCGCGGTTAAAAATTGGTATCTTGTTACTGAAATCAAACGCATATATAAAAGCGAGCGTGGTAGATTTTTTATTAATACAAAATTAGTAATTTATATAATCAAGTCCTTAGTGTAGAGTTTAGTAAAGAACATTTTGTTTTTTGTTATAATGGGGTTTAGTATTTTTATGTATATATTATTATATTTGTTTCAATATTTGTGTTTATGTGAAGGTCTTAAGAACTTTTACCGATTTTTTGAAGGTAAGTTTTTAATATGTTACTTTTTTAAACCATGGGGATTGTGTCTGTTTCTCTGTCTTTCCAGTTCAAATCTTGTGATCCATTTTTCAAGCACTTGCGGATATCCGATCTGAAATTTGGTATACGTATGTAAATTCGATGATAATGCAATAACATAGTACCATGGAGCTGGTTTGATGATGGAGTCGGAAGGTGGCCATAGGAACATGTGAAATATACAACATAACCCCCTGGTGTTTAGGCTTGTTGGATTGGTATCGACAAGAACTATACAACCATATGATGTTCAGGATCTGGTGATGAAGCCAAAGGGTGGCCAATAGGATCACCCAACTACTCAATATAACCCCGCCGTGTTTGGGCTCGTTGGATTTGTCTTGACGAGTACTTTATACCCGTATGGTGTTACCGGATAGGAAGTGTGTGTGTGTCCTAAACTAAGCAAGATATCTTTAATAATAATATTAGCCCTGTTAAGAAACTGTCCCACTGTTGGGCACGGGCCTCCTCTCAAACTGAGAGGGCTTAGGCCATAGTCCACCACGCTGGCCCAGTGCGGGTTGGCGAACTTCACATACCTTCGAGAAACTCTTAGGCATGCAGGTTTCCTCACGATGTTTTCCTTCACCGTTAAAGCAAGTGATAATTAATTTTTAATACGCACATGCTTTCGAAAAGACTGAGGTGCGTGCCTGGGTTTGAACCCGAGACCTCTGACTTTGCAGTCCAACGGTCTAACCGCTAGGCTATCACTGCTTTTTTTTTTACTTTGGATTTATTGATTAAAATTATTACAAGTTTTCATTTGACGGACGATTTAACGTAAGTAAGTTAAGTTGTAAAGAGCTAATAAGTTAAGAACGAGTGAAGCAAGACAATGAATAACGGACGGACTTTTGGCGGAAGGACGGCATTTTCGGACGATTTGGTGGTTAACTGTGTGTAATTTGTGTCTAATAGTCGCTGGTCCGATTCCCGCACGGGACAAATCTTTGTGTGACCCACAATTATTTGTTTCGGTCTGGATATTTGTGTATGTGAATTTTCTTGTTTGTGAACGCTAACGTGTTAAGAAAAAAGAAATTTCAATGTTTCTTTATTTAGTTCCCATTTTAGAAGCTGAATGAGAACCACTTTCCCTTATCCTACGAAGTTGAAATTTGATATGTTGGTTCAGTTTCGATGACAATGCATTTGTATAGTAAGCTTAACCTGATGCAGAACCCAGAATGAGCTTCAAACTTTTGGACACTTTAATGGTGATCTCTTCTTCTTCAGCCGAAAGACGTCCACTGACAAACGCCTCTCCTAAAGACACCCACAACGACCGGCTTTGTGTCGTACGTATCCAACTTCTACCGGCGACCCTCACCAGGTCATCGGTCCATCTTGTAGGGGACCTGCCCACTCCACGTCTTCTGGTACGAGGTCGCCACTCGAGAACCTTTCTACCGCAACGGCCGTCAGCTCTACGAGCGATGTGCCCCGCCCAATGTCGATTGGCCGTGTTAAATTTCGTCACTACCTGGTTACATCAAATCTTGTACTTAAAAATGTTTAAAAAAAGAAATAAACACCGTCATGCCTATATTCTCCAAGAGGAAGGCAGAGGTGTACTAAGTACACCCGCTTTTGGCTGACGATGTTAGGTCCCATGTAATAGGGGGACATTCTATTGCCATATATCGGGCACAATTCCAAACTCCGGACTCATACTGGAAAGTTTTCGTTAGAATAACTTCATTTGTCCGACCTAGGACCTCGAGGCAGTCTTTAAATATTAATTTATTCATAAATTGTGCTAAATAAATAAACATCTTGAGTCATAGCGTTGCCAATCGTTTCTGTCTAGTTTCTGTCTTTCGAGATAACAAAATACTTAATTACATAATACAAAAATATTTATTTCGCTAACTCAAAATCTCTTAGAGTAGGACGTGGTTATTTGTGTAATTTTTCACTTGATCGGCCATAACTCGTCAAGGATAAGTTAGAGATGTTTGATATTCATTGATGTTCATCGATGTTTTTACATTGATGTTAAGGCCTCTAATACGTCCTACCTGTTATGACTTACGGGGCCGAGACGTGGACACTCACAGTGGGACTAGTCCACAAAAACAAAGTCGCACAGCGGGCTATGGAGCGAGCTATGCTCGGCGTCTCTTTGAAGGATAAAATTCGTAACGAGGGAATCCGACAAAGAACCAAAGTTACCGACATAGCTCGCAGACTCAGTAAGCTAAAGTGGCAATGGGCTGGTCACATCTGCAGAAGGACCGACGGCCGATGGAGCAAGCGTGTCCTAGAGTGGAGACCGCGACTTGGTAAGCGTAAGGTAGGACGGCCCCCAGCTAGATGGACCTACGACCTCAAAAAGGTCGCTGGGACAGACTGGATGCGGAATGCGGAGAACCGTGTGCAATGGCGCGTGTTAGGAGAGGCCTATGTCCAGCAGTGGACTACGATATGCTGATTGATTGAAGGTCTCTAAACATCGACACATCGATTGTACGATTATAATATCGGAACATGGGTATTTTCTTACTCAACTAGTTCATTCAATATTATTTTGGTATACTCTAGGACGTTAAGCCACAAAATCTATTAAATACTAAGTTCGTATTTCTAAGTTACTCAGTTTACTGACTAAATTTTGATATTAATTATTCACTCAATCCCCACTAGATGTCGCTGATAAACGTAATCTGTGGAGGTTTACACACACACAAACAACATCGATGTTTTCCTTCCGATACGTTCTTCCGATGTTAACATCTAGATTTTTCTAATATCGATCATCTCTACAATAAGTCCAAATTGCTTGTTATGCATACATACGGGTAACTAAATTATTCATATCTAATAGTCTCTATAGTAATTATTTTGTAATAAGTCAAATTTTAGGGGCTACCATGAAAATAAACGTGGTCTTGTACTCCATGTACTTCAAGAAGTATATGGATTAGAGACTTAATATTTCGAAATACGATTTTTGACTGTATATTTTAGAATCTGGTAAAAGGAATACACGATTAAACGAAATTTTCTAGATAGAAAAAAAGTCTAAAGTCGACTCTATTGCTTTACATTTTCTGATTCCAACGTGAAATGTTTAAAAACGAATAAATACAATTTACTTAAAAACACAGCAAATAATTGTAGCAAAGTTTTTGTAAAGCAGCACGCTAAGCCGTTGGTCTCGGTTACCACATAACGTCGTGAAGCCAAGTTGGAAGCTTAATAGGCGGCTTAATAAGTTCCAAAAGCAGGTGGCCACAAATTTGCCTCTACCGCACCGCACTGGTTCCGCGTGGTGGAGTATGAGCTAATCTCTCTCACAATAATTTGTGAGAGAAGGCCTTGCAGTGAGATAGTAGGCTTTTTGTTTACTATAGACTTTTAAACGGCATACATGAGGCCATGTGCTTAATATGTAGAGGTCCAATAAGTTTATGCTATGTAAGTCGCTCGTTGAGATCAATTGCTTAAACTGAAGAAACATAAATAATACCATAAAAACTCTTAAAAAATGTCGAGGACATTTTGTTTAGTTTAGAACTTCCTTTGGTCACCTTCCAGCTTCAAAATCAGACCCTGGTCACCACCTAGACGTATCGTTCTTATGAAGACATATCCCAAGAGCCCAAACACGATAGGCCTATGTTGTTTAGTTTAGAAGTTCCTATGGCCACCTTCCAGCTTCAACATCAGACCCTGGTCACCATCTAGATGTATTATTGTTTTAAAGACATGTCCCACGAGGCCAAACAGGGTGGAGATATTTTGTTTAGTTTATAAAGTTCCTTTGCCCAACAGTGGGACACAAATGGCTTATAATAATAATATAAAGTTCCTATGGCCACCTTCCGGCTTCATCATGAAACCTTGGACATCACCTAAGGATTTAGTACTTGACAAGATAAATCTAACGGACCTAAACAAGACGGGGCTATATGTTTAGCTTAGAAGTTTCTATGGCCACCTTCCAGGTTTAACATCAGACCCTGGTCACCACCTAAATATTTATTTTTTTGGAAACATAGCCTAGGGATAGAACTCGTTAAGACAAATTCAACGAGCCCAAACACGGCGGTGCTGAGTTGTGTAATTTTAGGTGCTCCTGTGGCCACCTTTCGGCTCCATCATCAGACCAGCTCCATAGTCCAATCATATTGCATTGTCAGCCAGTTCGGAGCTATGATTCAAGTCTCTAACCCATCGGAAAGTTAGTTTAAAATATACAAAATAGTTTTAAAATCGTTTGTTTCATTTGGACCGCACAGAAACAAACAGATAGACAAGAAAGTGAGTTAACAAAAACGTGGTAAAATAAAAAGAGGATAGAAGGAATCAAAGTGAATATGGAAAAGAAATATTATAATTTTTATTATAGCTCGACAAGGATATTTTGGCATGTAGATGACATTGACAGGGTTGGTGTGAAATTAGGGTTGTCATTTAGCAAATTTTCCTACTTCCAGGGAAATATTTCAACAGGTCGGTCCGCACAGTTACTCATTAAAAAAAAAGGACTTGGGCAAATTTCAAAGCAAACATGCAATTGTAATGAAGTGCCATTTCACTTTATGACAGCGATAGTTTTGATTTTGGCCGCAAACTAACGGCTGGTTCCAATATTCAACTCTCAGATTTGTCTACTACGGATTGAATTGTGACATATTTTATATGGAAATTCTACTGCCAGTAAGCAAATCTATCCGTGAGTTGAATATTGAAACCAATTATAATGATTCTTGAATAACTGTATTTCAGGTGATAGATGCGTGACAGATGACAATGAGGTCGGCACCTGCGTTCAGTTCCATCGGTGCACCTCCGCCGCCTCAGGGGTCAAGGGATCGAGATCTCTGCAGGTAAAAATTCATCCAATTCATATATGCGTATTCAAAAAAAAAAATATCACTTGCTTTAACGGTGAAGGAAAAAAACATCGTGAGGAAACCTGCATACTTAAGAGTTTCTCGGCCGCACTGGGCCAGCGTGGTGGACTATGGCCTAAACCCTCTCAGTTTGAGAGGAGGCCCGTGCCCAGCAGTGGGACAGTTTCTTAACAGGGCTAATATTATATATTTTTATATATGAATAAAGTATATTTTACTGTACACGGTGTAATTTTAGTCATCGTGGAGCGAAAAACCCAGATGTCTTCTGTTTACTAGCATTTAAATAAGTAATATCTATTTACTGACCTATCCAGATATCATATCTAGGGTGAAAATTCGGAACACTGAAGGTATCTACCGGTCAGCTGACAAGCCGCGCCACCCTTCCACGTCAATGAATGTTAGAATCAGTGTAAAGATAAGAAAGGGTATGCTCCGTTCCTTCGGGCATATAGAAAAAATGTAAGAAGAAAGAATGACAAAACAGATATACAATGCGAAAGGGGAAGGATTTAGTTACCAGGGAAGACCTATACTATTTTTCCATGATCAAATAGAGCGTGCAATATCTGAACGATAAGCCAAGAGTATCCGTAACCGGCGAGCGTGTATGAGACGAACTATGAGAGGAAGCTAGAGGGGTATGTAAGGAAAGAATCTGTTGGAACTGTGTACTCTGCTTACCCTGCAAGGGGTCTGGCGTGATGTATATATGTGTGTAGTGGTAGTATTTTTTCATTTTGTTGGTACCTATATCATAATGTCATGATCTTTTACAAGTTACATATAAATATTATGTATGTTTTTACTTTCATTTAAATGTCAATGTTAGTAGGTCAGATTTTGCAAGCAAAATTAGAACCACTTTATTTTACCCTACGAAATTAAAATTTGACATATTGGTTTAGTTTCGATGACAATGCATTTTTATCGTAAGTATAACCCGATTTTACACCCTGTATTGGCTTAAGAAAGAGGAATTCCTTAACCTATAACCCGACCCGAAATTTTGTACAAATCAGTTTTTAAAGACCTTTTTTAAAATGCACTTAACTGGTTGCATTAAAGCTTGTTTTCAAATTTAAATTCAAATCATTAAGTATATCTATCTATCTATCTATCTATATCATCACGCCAGATCCCTTACGGGGTAGGCAGAGAGTACAGAGTTCCAACAAGTTCTTTCCTTACATACCTCTCTGGCTTCCTCTACTCTCATAGTATATCTGACGGATGGATAAATTAAGGATGGCTAGAGACTCATCTGGGGGTTTTGAGGCTGATTTCTTGGTTTTTCCACTTGTTTTTAGAAGCGCATGGCGGCCGCCGCGAACCTAAACTGTAGATTTTTTCTGTGAGTGTGGCGCCATCTTTATGTTGCCGGTAGCACGTACGGCAACTTTTTTTTTATGCTTGGGTTATGAGGTTATTAGGTCACTAAGTCAGGATATTCGGATCGGGAAGGAAGCCGTAACACTATTCAATTATTTGTATCGGTCTGGGTATTAGTCTATGCGAATTTTCATGTTTGTAAACGCACCCACGACACAGGAATAAATCCTAGTGTGTGGATATATTTAAAAAAAATGATATTCATTTATTATTTCAGGTGTGCCAATCTACATGGCAGAACCCAATAGTGTGCTGTGTCGAACACAGGAAGAACCACGGTCATGGCCATGTATCATACTTTGGAAATTATCATGGAGTTGATTTCAACACGCACCACATTGCTTACGAGACATCCTATAATGCTGCCTCGGAATCACACTTTGGTCGTTCCTATGAACCAGCATTTCGTCTACCAAACGAAAAGAAACCCAGATCGAAATTCGGAACACCCCGTGGGCCCAATCAAAGAACATTTCCAGACTTCAATCAAGTGACTTCTCTTAATCTTAACCAAGGGACTTTACCTGATCGTGTCCAAGTAACATTTCCCGATTTCGAACAAGTATCTTCGCTTGATCCTAACCAAGGAACTTTAACTAATCATAATCAAGTATCATTACCTGATCTTAACAAAGTAACAATACCTGAACGTAACCAAGTATCATTACCTGATCGTGACCAAGGAACTGTGCCCGATCGTTACCAAGGATCTTTATCTGACCGTTACCAAGGAACTTTGTCTGATCGCAACCAAGGAACTTTAACTGATCGTGTCCAAGTATCATTACCTGATCGTGACCAAGTAAAAATACTTGATAATGATCAAGAAACATTTTTCGACTTCGATCAAGTATCTTTGCTTGATCCTAGCCAAGGAACTTTAACTGATCGTGTCCAAGTAACAATACCTAATCGTGACCAAGGAACTGTGCCCGATCGTTACCAAGAAACGTTATCTGACCGTTACCAAGGAACTTTGTCTCATCGTAACCAAGAAACTTTGTTTGACCGTAACCAAGAAACATTTTCGGATCGTAGCCAAGATACCTTGTCTAATGGTAACCAAGATAGATTTAGAGATTCAGATCGTGAAACACCCCCTATTGCCTATCAAGGAACATTGCCTAGCACCAATCAAGGAACATTGCCTACTACCAATCGAGAAACATTCTCTACTACCAATCAAGGAACATTCCCTACTACCAATCGAGAAACATTCTCTACTACCAATCAAGAAACATTCCCTACCATCAATCAAGGAACATTCCCTAGCACCAATCAAGGAACATACCCTAGCACCAATCAAGAAACATTCCCTAGTACCAATCAAGGAACATTCCCTAGTACCGATCAAGGAACATTCCCTAGCACCAATCAAGGCACGTTCCTTAGTACCAATCAAGGAACATTCCCTACTACCAATCAAGGAACATCCCTTAATACCTATCAAGGAACATTCCCTACTACCAATCGAGAAACGTTCTCTACTACCAATCAAGAAATATTCCCTACCACCAATCAAGGAACATTTCCTAGCGCCAATCAAGGAACATACCCTAGTACAAATCAAGGAAAATTGCCAAGCACCAATCAAGGAATATTCCCTAGTACCAATCAAGGTTCATTTCCTAATACCCATCAAGGAACATCGCCTGATCGTAACCGAGATAGATTTCCAGATACCGATCGTGGAACATCCCCTAGTACCGATCAAGGAACATTCCCTAGTACCAATCAAGGAATATTCCCTACTACCAATCAAGGAACATTCCCTGCCACCAATCAAGGAACATTACCTAGCACCAATCAAGGAACATACCCCAGCACCAATCAAGGAACATTGCCTAGCACCAATCAAGGAACATTGCCTAGCCCCAATCAAGGAACATTCCCTAGTACCAATCAAGGAACTTTTTCGGATCGTAACCAGGATACCTTGTCTAATGGTAACCAAGATAGATTTAGAGATTCAGATCGTGAAACACCCCCTAATGCCTATCAAGGAACATTGCCTAGCACCAATCAAGGAACATTCCCTACTACCAATCAAGGAACATTCCCTACTACCAATCGAGAAACATTCTCTACTACCAATCAAGAAACATTCCCTACCATCAATCAAGGAACATTCCCTAGCACCAATCAAGGAACATACCCTAGCACCAATCAAGAAACATTCCTTAGTACCAATCAAGGAACATTCCCTAGTACCGATCAAGGAACATTCCCTAGCACCAATCAAGGCACGTTCCCTAGTACCAATCAAGGAACATTCCCTACTACCAATCAAGGAACATCCCTTAATACCTATCAAGGAACATTCCCTACTACCAATCGAGAAACGTTCTCTACTACCAATCAAGAAATATTCCCTACCACCAATCAAGGAACATTTCCCAGCGCCAATCAAGGAACATACCCTAGTACAAATCAAGGAAAATTGCCAAGCACCAATCAAGGAATATTCCCTAGTACCAGTCAAGGTTTATTTCCTACTACCCATCAAGGAACATCGCCTGATCGTAACCGAGATAGATTTCCAGATACCCATCGTGGAACATCCCCTAGTACCGATCAAGGAACATTCCCTAGTACCAATCAAGGAATATTCCCTACTACCAATCAAGGAACATTCCCTGCCACCAATCAAGGAACATTACCTAGCACCAATCAAGGAACATACCCCAGCACCAATCAAGGAACATTGCCTAGCACCAATCAAGGAGCATTGCCTAGCCCCAATCAAGGAACATTCCCTAGTACCAATCAAGGAACTTTTTCGGATCGTAACCAGGATACCTTGTCTAATGGTAACCAAGATAGATTTAGAGATTCAGATCGTGAAACACCCCCTAATACCTATCAAGGAACATTGCCTAGCACCAATCAAGGAACATTCCCTACTACCAATCAAGGAACATTCCCTACTACCAATCGAGAAACATTCTCTACTACCAATCAAGAAACATTCCCCACCATCAATCAAGGAACATTGCCTAGCACCAATCAAGGAACATACCCTAGCACCAATCAAGAAACATTCCCTAGTACCAATCAAGGAACATTCCCTAGTACCGATCAAGGAACATTCCCTAGTACCAATGAAGAAACATTCCCTAGTACCAATCAAGGAACGTTCCCTAGTACGAATCAAGGAATATTCCCTACTACCAATCAAGGAACATTTCCTGCCACCAATCAAGGAACATTTCCCAGCACCAATCAAGGTACATTGCCTAGTACCAATCAAGGAACATTCCCTACTTCCGATCAAGGAACATTTCCTAGTACCAATCAAGGAACATTTTCTAGCTCCAATCAAGGAACATTGCCTAATAACAATCAAGGTGCATTTTCTACTACCAATCAAGGAACATCGCCTAATCCTAACCAAGATAGATTTCCAAATACCAATCGTGGAACATCCCCTAGTACCGATCAAGGAACATTCTCTAGTACGAATCAAGGAACATCCCCTACTACGAATCAAGGTACATTCCCTAGCACCAATCAAGGAATATTCTTTGCCACCAATCAAGGAACATTCCCTGCCATCAATCAAGGAACATTCCCTACTACCAATCAAGGAATATTCTTTACCACCAATCAAGGAACATTCCCTGGCACCAATCAAGGAACATTCCCTAATACCAATCAAGGTACATTGCCTAGTACCAATCAAGGAACATTCCCTACTTCCGATCAAGGAACATTTCCTAGTACCAATCAAGGAACATTTCCTAGCTCCAATCAAGGAACATTGCCTAATAACAATCAAGGTACATTTTCTACTACCAATCAAGAAACATCGCCTGATCGTAACCAAGATAGATTTTCAGATACCTATCGTGGAACATCCCCTAATACTGATCAAGGAAGATTCCCTAGTACGAATCAAGGAACATCCCATACTACGAATCAAGGTACATTCCCTAGCACCAATCAAGGAATATTCTTTGCCACCAATCAAGGAACATTCCCTGCCATCAATCAAGGAACATTCCCTACTACCAATCAGGGAATATTCTTTACCACCAGTCAAGGAATATTCCCCAATACCAATCAAGGAACATTCCCTACTACCAATCAAGGTATATTCTTTACTACCAATCAAAGAACATTCTCTACTACTAACCAAGGATCATTCCCTACTGGCAATCAAGAAATATCGCCTGATAGTAACCAAGACAACTTTTCTGATTCCAATCGTGTATCATTACCTAGTACCGATCAAGGAACATTCCCTAGTACCGATCAGGGAACATTCCCCAGTACCGATCAAGGAACATCCCCTAGTCTCGGTAACGGAATATCCCGTAGTGGCGCAGATGGCACGGGTTTTAGTTTCAATGGTCCCCCAATTGTTGATAGGTAAGTACTTAATTTATTTTTATTAATAAAGCCCCACACTAATAAGTGAACTTTTGTATCGAACAGTCATACAAGGATATTTTGACCCAGAACCAAAATCGGAACGAACGCTGTCGTCAAGTGAAACACCACGTCGTGACAGTCGCAGAGTTGCCGTTTGCTATGAAATTTGCCCAATCTTTTTTTTCAGTTAGTAACCGTGCTGGCTAACAAGAGGGAGAGCGTGGAACCACTACGCTCGAGCCAGAAGAGCAAGGGGGCAGCGAGCTCAAGGACGCCTCAAGGAGGAACGCCCTCGGTTTGGGCGCATACTAGTTGTCTCGCCGTGATGCTCTGCACCGGCCGGCGGGCTAGGGATTCCTCGAATAATTTATGAACGGGACGGAGTTAATACGTCATGCGCCTCGTACTGTTACTGTTTTTCAGAGCAGTTTGCGTCAACAGGGAATATTCAAGTAAAACGCAAATCAAATCTTGATCCAGTGCTCCACCCACCACGTGACCCTCTTCAACACGCAGTAGTTTCTTCAAAATTGTGCCCAGTTGCGCGAACGTACGCGGCGCGATTTCGCGCGCGTTTGACTACTGCTTTTGGGGTCATAACTAGGGGGCGTTGCAGTGAGCTTTATTTTCGTTCTACACCAATCCTTATTGTACAATTTTGTCTTTCTATGTTACAACATTTCAAAACTATCTGTCCCTTTTTAAGGTTATACTCTTCCAGCTTAATATTTATTCCAATGACTAATATCTTCTTCTTATGTATTACAAACTTATTCTATTACATGGTTTTATATCTATCAGAATCAGAATCAGAATTAGAATCAGAATTAGAATTAGAATCAGAATCAGAATCAGAATCAGAATCAGAATCAGAATCCTTTATTTGTTAAACACGGATAGTACAAAGTTAATAATAAATTAAAAATAAGTTTCACCATGTTTTGCCAAAGGCGTACAAATTCAATGGTCATGATTTACATTATTAAATGTCATTAATTAATGTCATTAAGAAATGTCTCGACAGAATAATAACATTTTTCAATCAATATTGAACACAGTGTTTTTCTAAATTTGTGAATTTGCATATCTTTTATATATTTTGGTACTTTATTGTAGTATTTTTGGCGCCAGTCCTAGAACACTTTTTGTTACTAGCGCAGTCTTACATATTTTATTGCATACAACACTTCGGTTTTGCGCTCTTAATGGACTTCTACGTATTTCTGACATTTGTGTGAACAATTTCGGATTATTTTTTGACAAATATCGCAACCTCTAAAATATATAATGATTGTACTGTTAGTATTTTTAACGATTTGAATGATTGTCTACTTAATCTATTTCAATCTTTAATAACGTAAAGGCATCGTCTCAAAAAATTATATTAAGAGCTCAATTGGTGTTTTTTTTTCAGTTCACAATCAAATACACCTACTGGTGCATTTGTACAAGCGACCACCGATGCCAATGCAGGACGAATAGCTAATGAAAGTAAGTTCAATATCTATATTATTAGCTGCGGCAAAAGGGACGAGTAACGCCACATGTCACACAAGCGCTCGCCTATAGACGGGCGCTTGTGTGCGGCCAGAGCTAGCTTCACTCCGTAGGTACCCGTTCGCATAGAACGGGTACCGTAAAAACGGCCAAAGACGTGTTTAAACAACAAGGGGTGAAGAACGCTTTTAAACAGCAAGAAGAAAAATACGCATTTAAACAACAAGGGGCGAAATACGCTTTTATCGTCCTGTAGATTAAGAGCTTTAGCCACTCCACCCACTGCACCGAGTAGTCGAGGATTCGCATATAAATTAGAATTTGGATAAATATAGTGCGACAAGGATCTTTTGGTCCATGGATGACACTGACAGGGGGCGTTGGTGTGAAAATAACGTTATAGTATAAAGGAGATATTTCAGCAGGTGGGTTCGCACGGTCACTAATCAAAAAAGTCAAGAGTCTCCGTAACCGGCGAGCGTGTATGAGACGAACTATGAGAGTCGAGGAAGCCAGAGAGGTATGTAAGGAAAGAACCTGTTGGAACTCTGTACTCTCTGCCTACCCCGCAAGGGATCTGGCGTGAGGTTATAGATAGATAGATAGATAGACTAATCAAAAAAAGAACTTTGGTGAATTTTATAGCTAACGGCAACTCTGAGACTGTCCTGAAGTGTCATTTCACTTGATATCAGCGTTTGTTCCGATTATGGCCGCAGGCTAAAAGATCCTTGTACGACTGTAGCAGTGTATAGGTTTTTACTAGTTAAAGATATTATAATGTCTCCTCGTACGTCAAGTTCCGCAAGTTGCGGATAACAATTGTGAGATCTTGGGTTCGAATTCTGTGTCGGACAAATCGGTATCCTTCCATTGGCCTGACCGCATGGGCTAGTCAATACACGTGAGGATAACAGGACAGGATTTTTATTAAATGTATCTTACTAATATTATAAATGTGAAATACTGAGTTCTTAGATTTACGCGAATATTACACATGAAATAAAACTATTTTTTCGGATTTTATCGCGGTTTATTTTTGATTTTTAAGTTCCCGACGTTTCGAGTACTTTGCAGCACCCATGGTCACGGGAAGGACTGAGGTGTTAGACGTCGAAAAGGCATAGTTGTTCCGGGGTACCCTCAAACTTCTTAATTGTTTTTGTTGATCCGACCTACGCAGAATGAGCTCACAGTGTCTTGAGGTCTTGCAGTGTTATGCTTGGTTTTGGATTTGATTATATTAATTACCGGATCCCAAGTCGATGAAAGCACCCGGCCATCTTCTCTATTGAAATTAGGATGTTTTTTTTAATTTCAATAGCTTCGCGAACCATCCTTGGTAGGAATCGGTGTTCTTTCCCGAGGATTTGTGGTCTATCAAATCTGATGTTATGGTGGGTGCGGTCAAGGACATGTTCACAGACTGCAGACTTCTTTGAGCGACGGTGTTTTAGGTCAGCTATGTGTTTTTAACCCGAGTTTTTACTGGTCTTTTTGTTTTTCCTATGTAAGAGAGACCACATTCACAATCAAGCTTGTGTACTCCTTTATCTTATAACATTATTCCCGTGACCATGGGTGCTGCAAAGCACTCGAAACGTCAGGAACCTAAAAATCAAAAATAAACAGCGATAAAATCCGAAAAAATAGATTTATTTCATAAATGTGAAAGTTCGTTGTTTGGATGTTTGTTACTTAATCATGCAAAACGGCTGCGGATTTGGATGAAATTTGGCGAACAGATCGTTTATTACCTGGATTAACACATAGGATACTTTTTATCCCGAAAAAATGTAAGGTTCCTGCCTATAGTCATCGCGGGCAAAGTCGCGGGCAGAAACTACTAAATCATAAAATAAAATATTTTCTTAGTGTCTCGCTTTCATAGGAATGTTGTTGATTTTGACATCCTCTTAGAAATTCTCTCCTCCATAAATGTCTCTCCTTCTGTAACTGCTTGATTCAACTCGTATCTTCGCGGTCGCTCGCAGTCGGTTCGTTCTGATGAGGCCTCTTCTGAGTGGTGTAATCTGGCTGCGGGGGTTCCGCAAGGTGGCGTACTCTCTCCTTTGCTTTTTTCAATTTTCATTAACGCAATCACTAAAGTTATATCTTCACACTATCATCTCTATGCAGACGACTTGCAAATTTATCACCATTTCAAAGTCGATGATTTTACCGCTGCCATCGCTGCCATCAATAATAATCTCCAAAATTTTATAACTGGGCAAAAAGCTTTGGCCTTTTGATAAACCCGACAAACACAAGCGCTAATTATTGGTGGCAGATATTTTAACAACCTTTTAGATCGCCAGTCTCTTCCGCAAGTTGTATATGATGCTATACCGATCCCTTTTTCAAGTAACGCAAGAAACTTGGGCATCTACATAGACAGCAATCTGTCGTGGAATTTACACGTTTCGAAAGTTTATTGCTCATTTCAATCTCTCAAACGACTCCAAAAGTTCCTGCCATTTCAAACCAAGGTAACTCTTGCTCAATCTCATCTATTACCACTTCTTCACGATGCCGATGTCAGCTTTCTCGATGCAAGTGAGGAACTTCTGAATAAACACGAACGGCTGCAGAATTTGTGCATCAGGTTCAATTTTGGCCTTCGGAAATTCGACCATGTGTCAGAATTTCGTTGCCTATTTGCCTATTCGGCAGCGTTGGGATACTCATATACTCTCTTTGCTTTTCTCTGTTCTTAATAATCCAAATTCCCTAGTATATCTTCGTGAACGCTTTGACGGACGATTTAGCGCAGTGGTTTAGGGCTTAGCCCGCCCCGCCCACTGTGTCTAATAGTCGCGGGTTCGATTCCCGCACGGGACAAATCTTTGTGTGATCCACAATTATTTGTTCCGGTCTGGGTATTTGTGTATGTGAATTTTCATGTTTGTAAATGCACCCACGACACAGGAATTAATCCTAGTGTGGGGCAACAAAAAAAGAAAAGTATCTGGTCCCCAAGGGAAAACTCTGTCGCTCCACCTGTTCTCTTTTACTTAGTACACCCCGACATACCTCGAGTCGATATGATAGCTCATTTACTGTGCGTTTATAGAACTGTCTCCCTCACTCTTTACGTGATAGCCCTACTTTACAGATTTTCAAGAGAAGAATTAGACAACATTTCCTATCTATGTAAGATGTTTGTATGTATGTCTGTATATATCTATGTAGTATATTATTTTATGGTATTGTATAGTATGTAGTATATTTATGGATATATATCTGTAGTTTATACCTCTAATATACTTTGTGTTGTACACTCATTACTATCCTCCTTTTGATGATTTGTTTCTCTATCACTCAAAGGTTTGCTGGTAGAGAACTCGACTATGAGTTAAGCTCGCCTTTGTACATTTATTTATTCTTTAAGTTTAATTTTATAATTTGTAGCTATTTGTACAATAAATAATTAAGAATTAAGAATGTTCAGTATCACTAGCATATACATAGCTAACAATTTATACATGGTGTAATTTTTGTTCCCCTTAAGCGAAAGCCTAGCTATACACTGGTAATAAAAAATATTAATAAAAGGAACACTACAATAAGTAACATATACTTACTGACGGGTATCTACCGGGTAACACTGAAGGTATCTACACTATCTACCGGCCAGCTGACGAGCCGCGCCGCCCCTCAATGTCTAAATGCTTAAAATGCACTAAGTTATTATTATGATGGAGACGTTAGTTATTGAACTATTCTGTTTATACAAGTTTTTATTTAATTTGAAATATTCGTATGTCTGTCTGTCTGCCTTTACGGATCAAATATTGTGATCCATTTTTCAAACACTTCATCATTATCTCACTCATATACTTGTCCACTGCTGAACATAGGCCTCCCCAATCGCTTTCCAGCGTAACCGGTCCGATGCCACCTGCATCCAACTGGCATCCGTCCATCTGGCAGGCGGTCGTCCCACTCTGCGCTTGCCAATACATGTTCTCTACTCTAGAATCTTTCTGCCCCAACGTCCGTCCAATCTTCGCGCTATGTGGCCCGCCCATTGCCACTTCAGCTTGCTAATCTTAAGGGCTATGTCGGTAACCTTGGTTCTTCTACGAATCTCCTCATTCCTGATTCGATCACGTAGAGAAACGCTGAACATAGCTCTCTCCATAGCTCGCTGAGCCACTCTGAGCTTTTTTATGAGACCTATGGTAAGGGACCACGGTTCGTTTTATTCAAACACTTGCGGGTATCCGATTGAGCTTAAATTTGGCATACGTATGTAAAGTTAGTGACAATGTAATAATATGGTACTATGAAGCTGGTCTAATGATGGAGTTAGAAGGTGGTCATGGGAACATGTAAATTATACAACGTAACCCCCTCATGTTTAGGCTTGTTAAATAGTAAATACTATACGATATGATAGTGTTTAGGGTCTGATGATGAAGCCGAAAGGTGGGGAAAGCCGAAACTACCCGACTACTTAATATAATCTTACCGTAATTAGACTCGTTGGATTTGTCTTAATGAGTAATAGACCCGTATGGTCTCCAAGGCCTGATGATGGAGCCGGAAAGTAGCCAGAGCTCCTTAAAAAACTTATTCATTTTTTTTTAGTGAAAGTGAACAGTGGGCATTTGATACGTCACCTGCGCTTTCGTTTCTGGACAACTACAATTATACTGTGTATAATTCTCCAACATTTGGGACACATAGACGTTCTTTCTTTTCAGAATGCCAGCAGTATATAATGACCTTGCCATATCCTTTCGATCTGAGAGAATCATTTGCAGCGCAGTCAGGTCTAGCCAGTCAGCAAAACGGTACGAAACGCAGTCAGATTGGAATCAAAACGCAAGCATTGGTTGCCGGTGGCTTGAATGCCACGAGGATGCAATTCCCGCACATGGTATATCTAAATCTGTCTTTTTCTGTGTCTATGTACCTAAGATATATTTTCATGGAAATTTCGTTTACATTAAGATATTGTTCTCAGTAAGGAAACAAAAAAAATAATTCCTAATTCATTCTACTCCCTGATGAAGTTGATGACAACGATAATAAAGAAATTAATGAAGAAACCCTCTCTAGATAGAAAAGCACTGGATACTTGGCCATTTTGAAGGAAATCAAAAAGGGGCGTTTTATCACTTTGTTAGAATTACTTTCACTCATGCACATATAAGAATACATAATGGTTAATAATCCACCAACATCACACGTTATTATAAGAAATAACACAAGTTTCGTAAATTAAAACAAATTGACGAATTCGCTCTTCGACTGCCCGCCAAAACTCCAAGGATTTCAACTATTTGCATAGAACCTTAATAGCCAAAAATGCCGCCAACATGAACTGACCCTGGCTACGTATAACGGATGCACGCTGCGACTGGATGAGCATCTTCTGCAGTTGGAAGAAGAACTGAAGTGCATAAGATGGCACGTTCTGGGTTTATGTGACCGTGTGGAGGTGTATGTGGTTCGAAGAGAGGGAGAAGACACCATAACCCTAGAATCTGGCCATATTTTGTACTTTAGAGAGGGAGACCAACTTTCCCAGGGTGGCGTCGGGTTTCTGGTCCATAGAGTCTTCGCTGACAAAGTTTTAGAAATGTCCAGTGTGTCGACAAGGGTAGCATACCTCATAATTAAGCTGACCGAGAGGTACACCCTCAAGATCGTGCAGGTTTATGCACCGACTTCGGCACACTCGGACGAGGACATAGAGGTACTCGAGGAAATCTCTAAAACCCTTCATAATACCCCTAGGGCACACTACAACGTTGTCATGGGAGATTTCAACGCCAAAGTGGGAGTAAAAACTGACAGCGAATCCTCAGTAGGACCATACGGCTATAGTAGCAGAAATGACAGGGGGCAAACGCTCGTCAACTTTCTCGAAAGAGAAGGGCTGTATATGATTAACTCTTTCTTTAAAAAACAGCCCCAAAGAAAGAGGACGTGGCAAAGCCCCGATGGTAAAATAAAACATGAGATCGACTTCATCATGGCGGATAAGAAGCGCATATTCAGAGATGTCTCAGTGATCGCAAGGTTTAAAACCGGGAGCGACCACCGGCTCGTACGGGGCACTCTGAATATACAATGGAAGCGCGAAAGAGTCCGCTTGATGAAGTCCACTCTCCAACCGAATTTGCTCCAAGCCGCTATGGATTCCCAAGCTTTTCAGTTAAAATTGGAAAACCGTTTCGCTGCCTTGGAAACCACTGACAGCGTTGATCAGTAATTCGAGCAGGTGGTACAGACTCTTAGAGAAGAGAGTACTAAATTATGCGAAACGAGGCGTACAGGCAGGAAATCTAAGCTTTCGGGGGGAACTCTGGAGCTTATGAGCCGAAATGCAGCCTCAACCTTGTCAAAGCACCGGGCCTTAAATAAAAAGATCACAAAGTTGGTCCGACGCGACCACCGAGCTTTCAACAAGCTTCAGATTGAGAAAGCCATCGAGCAGAACCGGGGCTCGAAAGTGTTTGTCCAGTCACTTGGGAGAAACCACTTGACAAGGTTGACTACGCAAGCGGGTACTGTGATCGCTTCTAGGCCGGAAATCCTCTCGGAAGTCAGGAATTTCTATTGCCAGCTCTACGCCTCACACGCACCTCGACCCGAATCTCTTAGAGGAGATCCCAGAGCCACCCTTACACGTCACTTCACAGAAGACCTGCCCGAGATCAACCTGGATGAGATCGAGTTCGCCCTTAAACAGCTTAAAAATGGAAAAGCCCCGGGTGAGGACGGCGTCACGACTGAGCTTCTGAGGGCAGGAGGTACCCCAGTACTTAAGGAGTTTCGGAAGTTATTTAACACTGTCCTCTACACTGGGAGAACTCCGCAGGCATGGAACAGAAGCGTGGTCGTCCTGTTTTTCAAAAAGGGTGACAAAACCCCTTTGAAAAACTATCGACCCATATCGCTTCTGAGCCATGTATACAATCTGTTTTCAAGGGTCATCACGAACCGTCTTGCGCGAAGGCTCGACAAGTTTCAACCCCCGGAGCAGGCCGGGTTGCGAAGTGGTTACGGCACCATAGACCACATTCACACAGTGCGGCAGATTATACAGAAGACTGCAGAGTATAATCTGCCCCTATGTCTAGCCTTCGTGGACTATGAGAAGGCCTTTGACACTGTCGAGACCTGGTCAGTTCTGGACTCCTTGCAACGATGCCAAGTTGATTGGCGGTACATCGAGGTGATGAAATACCTTTTTGAAGCGGCAACGATGACCGTCCAAGTACAGAACCAGCGGACTGAACATATCCACCTGCGCCGCGGAGTGCGCCAAGGTGATGTCATATCACCAAAAGTGTTCACCAATGTACTGGAGGATATGTTCAAGACGCTGGACTGGAAAGGTCGCGGCATCAATATAAATGGCGCATACATCTCTCACCTGCGATTTGCAGACGACATCGTGGCTGAAACGTTGCAAGACCTACAACGGATGCTGGACAGCCTTGCTAATTCGTCTCAGCGAATCGGTCTCCGGATGAACTTAGATAAAACTAAAGTTATGATCAACTGATGCGGCAGACGTGCCCAAAGGCGAGATTGCGGCACCAGAATCAACGGAGGACATCACTATGGAAGAAGTTGAATAGGCGATAGGAAGTATGAAAAACGGTAAAGCTGCGGGAGTAGACATGATATCTGCCGAGATGATCAAATATGGTGGAACTTGCGTCCGGGACGCTTTCCGGGCCCTTGCAAACCTTTGCTGGAGGACCAGTAGAGTCCCTACAGATTGGCGCCGCGCAGTCATAGTACCCTTGTATAAAGGCAAGGGTTCACAATATGACTGCGCCAATTACAGAGCCATCAGTTTGATCAGCTTGGCAGCCAAGGTGTACGGTAAAATTATTGAACGGAGAATGCGCGTGAAGTCCGATGGAATGTTGTGCGAGGCACAAGGGGGTTTCAGGTCTGGAAGAGGATGTTCGGATCAAGTCTTCTCACTCCGCAACATCGTAGAGAAGCATCTGGCAGTGGGGCGGAAGGTTTTCTGCGGTTTTGTAGATCTGGAGAAGGCATTTGACAGAGTTGTGCGAAAGAGACTTTGGGACATTTTGCCAGAGTATGGTATAGATGGCACTCTGTTGCGAGCCGTCCAGTCCACTTATGTGGACTGCAAGGGATGCGTACGGGTGGGTGGTAACAGGTCACCCTGGTTTGACGTTAAAATCGGCGTCAAGCAGGGTTGCGTGTTGTCCGCTAGACTGTTTATAATATATCTGGACAAAAGTCTTCAAAGACTGAAAGCGATGAATGAAGGTGTACAAATGGGTGACTTAGTGGTAAACCATCTACTTTATGCAGATGACGCGGTTTTAATAGCGCCAACAGCCACTGATCTGCAAACACTAGTCACAGTTATGAAAGACGACTGCATGATCAATGGCTTACACTTGAATGTGAAGAAAACCAAGATTATGGTTTTTGAAAGGGAAGAAACCAGAAAACGAATGGAAGGATTGTGGTTGGTAACGATGTGGTGGAGCAAGTGAATGAGTTTGTATATCTTGGATGCGCCTTCAGTAAGGATGGGAAATACACCGCTGACATAGAGAGAAGAGTGAGTGCAGGGAACAGAGTGAATGGTGCGATGGGAAAGCTACTCGGGAGCCGGCACTTAAGCCATAAGGCGCAGCTGGCCATACATAACGGAGTTCTTGTCCCAACGCTGTTATATGGTAGCGAGAGCTGGGTATGTAAGAAGGAGAATGAATGCGGTAGAAATGCGAGCTCTACGGAAGATGTGCGGAGTGAAGCTGACCGACCGCATTAGCAACAACATAGTAAGACAGCGAGTAGGTATGAAAGATAGTATCGGTGTAAAGATGAGAAAGGGCATGCTCCGTTGGTTCGGGCATATAGAAAGAATGCCAGAGGAAAGAATGACAAAACAGATATACAATGTGAAAGTGGAAGGATGCAGGTACCGGGGAAGACCTAGACTATCTTACCACGACCAAATAAACCGAGTCTTATCTGATGGAAAAGTCAAGAGTCTCCGTAACCGGCGAGCGTGTATCAGACGAACTATGAGAGTCGAGGAAGCCAGAGAGGTATGTAAGGGAAGAACCTGTTGGAACTCTGTACTCTCTGCCTACCCCGCAAGGGATCTGGCGTGAGGTTATAGTTAGATAGATATGCTTGTTGATTATGATCAACAAGCATGTTGACCCGGGACCGATCGCCGTAAACGGAGCCCCCCTCGAAGTTGTTTCTGAGTACGTATACCTAGGGCAGGTGCTCCAACTAGGTAAAAACAACTTCGACAAGGAAGTTAAGAGACGGATACAGCTGGGCTGGGCAGCATTTGGAAAACTCCGTCGAGTCTTCTTATCGCGCATACCCCAATGCCTAAAACCGAAAGTTTTTAATCAGTGCGTCCTACCTGTAATGACATACGGAGCCGAAACGTAGCCACTTACTGTGCGGCTTGTCCACCAGTTCAAGGTCGCTCAACGAGCTATGGAAAGAGCTATGCTCGGAGTTTCTCTTAGGGATCAAATCCAGAACGAAGTTATTCGTCAGAGAACCAAGGTTACCGACATAGCTCAGCGAATTAGCAAGCTGAAGTGGCAGTGGGCAGGTCACATATGCCGCAGAACCGATGGCTGTTGGGGCAGACTGGTTCTTGAGTGGAGACTGCGTGTCGGCAAACGTAGTGTAGGGCGCCCTGTAGCTAGGTGGGGCGACGATATTCGTAAGGCAGCGGTCAGGGATTGGAGAAGGAGAGCTGAAGATCGATCTCAGTGGCGTGCCATGGGAGAGGCCTACGTCCAGCAGTGGACTGACACGGGCTGATGATGATGATGACATCATTATTACTCAATACACATAGATGTAAAGGTTAAATGGTTGATTGGGGTACCCAATTGCTTAAAAATATAGTGAATAACTTTAAAATGTTGATTGGTAACTGTTGGTTTTCGTATTGAATTTACCACGAAAGAAATTAATTTGAATGACTCAAGTCTTGCATCATTTATATTACACCTTGCATAAATAAACAATATTTTGTGCAAACATATTTTGTGTAATAGATGCGCTCGTAGCGCTGTGGGAGGACAGTGTTTTTACCGATCACCAAGGTTAAGCAGTGTTCGATTCGGTCGGCCGAGGATGGGTGACCGTTTCGTCCTTCGAAGCCTGGCACCAGCAGAGGAGAGGGCGAGTCACCTATAGACTTACTCAGATAATCACCGGTCACGGTCTTCGGTGATTATCTAAGGAAGATCGGAGCCGTATCCTCCTTCTGCGAGACTGTGATGTCCCAGAAGTAGGAGGCCGAGCGGGATTGGGAAAGGGCCAATCCTGCTCGAAGAAGGCGACGGCGCCGGGGTGTAGGCACAGCCTAAGAATATGGGCTAACTCGCGTAATATTTGGCGGTGGACCCCCCCTGCACTAACATCAGCAAGGGGGGCCTTCGGAGTCGCGGATGCAAGGGGCGGGGGCCTTGAGCGTCCTTCACGAGCTACCCTGAGGAGGACGGCGGCGTGGTCCACGTCGCCGTGAGCACCGCGTTGGTGCGGGGGGGAGAAGCGTGCTATTAAGTCTCCCCTCGAAGGCCAGCTCTTCAGACCGCGGCACAAGAGGGGCACGGGTGCTTTCCATACGGATCCCGGAGCCCCTCCAAAGTGCTGATGTCGGCCACCCTGAGGTTTTTAGTCGGTAGGTATCCGACACACCCCGCGAGCGTCCCCCGAGGCACTTAATGTTGGCGAGGCACTCATCACTCAATGTTGTAGTAGTTAACCTGCCTCCGCCAATTCGCACTAGGTCCGCGTGGTGGAGTCCACATCGGTTTGTGAGAGAAGACCTTTGCCCAGCAGTGGGACAGAATAGTTTGCTATATTCTGAATCCATACTCTCCAGGCAAAGTCCGGAAAATGTTAGTGTAAATAAGAATACGTCGATACTGGAGAAATTGAGAATCTATTCTAGTGTGTACGATTCGAATTGATCCAATGATGGTTTCTTTTTTAAATGAATGACAAGCTTATCGTCTCTTTTATTTTGTGTGTGTGAATGATCTAGATCTTATTGGACAAGAGGGCGAGCGTACAACCGCTACGCTCGAGCCAGAAGGGCAAGGAGGCAACTAGCTCAAGGGCGCTTCAAGGAGGAACGGCCTCGGCTTGGGCAGTCGCTATGGGGGAGGGCGTATTCTAGGTGTCTCGCCGTGGTGCTCTGCACCGGCCGGAGGGCAAGGGATTTTTTGACATCGCCGGCGAGGTCGGTGTCTGATCCTGAGAAGCTTATAGTCTACAATTTATTTTTTGTCGATCATAGAAATAATAAAAGTAAACATTTTCTGATAAATGAAACAATAAACTTATTTACTACAATAGTTTATTTTGAAACGCACACTGAGTAGAATTAAACTTTAATTTAATAAAGGCAATAAATATACATATATTGATAATTTATGTAAATCGATTAAGTTGTTAGCTCTACACTAATCGTCTTAAGCTGATATAATTTCTTTTTGTTCTTGAATTTGTGAACGAGTTCAGGTTATATTTCCAGGCTTTGCTGGGCTATGGACCTTCTACTAATGCAGCTGAGTTGCTGTGTGGCGGCTCCGTGATTAGTGAGAGATTCGTCCTAACCGCTGGACACTGCATAAGCACATCTCGGTACGTCATTTTAGAGTTTATTTTAACTTCTCCTATTGCTTACGGTAAGCTAAAGTGTTGTCTATATGTGTTGACTATAGAATTCACAAGAAATATGTGACGTCGGCACTGTGTCTGACGACGTCGCTAAGCGTCTGGCGAGGTCGAAATATGCCTGGTGACTTTGGACAACATATGGCATGGTCTAGCAATGTTTGGCGATATCATACAATGTACGCTTCACACAATATCTGTTGACGTCACACAATGTCTTAAGACGTCACACAACGACTGGAAATGCCGCCTGGTGATATCGCACATTTTTTGACTTCGCGGTATTTCTGGAGCTACTTAAAGTATCTTGGGACATTTGCTCTATATTTAAGCGATTTACCGATCAAGAAATTTATAATATGTATTAATAAAATAATAATTTTGAAGCGTTTCATTAAATTTAAACTTTATTTTTCGCAGAAGTCGCGTCACCTTCGTAGTGATGGGTATTCTGAAGAGATCGGACCCTAGGTCCTTGTGGCAGATATACACAGTGAGACGGATCATCCCACACCCGGAGTACAGGGCACCTTCCAAGTATAACGACCTAGCGTTGCTTGAAACTACTGAAAAGTAAGCAAAAATAGGGACACGAATTCATGAAAAAAGTTACCTAAGTCAGTTTTTTTTATTAAAATTAGTTATTTCTAGAGTTAAACGTACTGCCTCACGTACGTGGTGATATGCCTTCGTGGTGGTATATACAATACCATACCTATTAACATACCTGCCGCGTAGTACGGTATTCTCCACATTAACCAAGGGTTTTTATACCCGACCACGCCTATATTCCTCAAGACCCCGCTTGCGGAAAATAGAGGTAAGGTGTAGCCAGGAACGCTGAGGTGTACTGAGTACACCCACTTTTGGCCGATGATATTAGGTCCCATGTAATAGGGGGCGAGCCTATTGCCATATACCGGGCACAATTCCAGACTCCGGACGCGTACTGGGAATTTTTCGTTAGGCAAACTTTATTTCTTATGAAAAGAGTATTTGTAAAAATATGGCCTAATTGCAAACATTAAGCGAGCGTTGGGTAGTGTAGAATAATTAAATACTTCATCTTTTGAGTATTCTAAAAAAAATACGAGTATTTATAATAGAAAACCTTTCTAATATCCGGCTTACATACTGCCACTGCTGCTACTTCCCGTATGGAGCAAAACTGCGGTAGCGTCAACGTTTCACACACGGCGCGGTGCCTTTCGCACTGCAATTATCATTCTGTGTTTAGTTTATGACATTTTTTTTAAAACTTTGCTCTGCACTTGGATTTATTCCTGTATCGTGGGTATGTTTACAAACATGAAAATTCACAAACACAAATACCCAGAGCGAAACAAATAATTGTGGGTCACAAAAATATTTGTCCCGTGCGGGAATCGAACCCGTGACTATTAGACACCGTGGGCGGAGTGGCTTAAGCTCTTAACTACTGCGCTAAGTTTCTTTTTTTTTTTAAAAAACGTAGCCCCACACTAGGATTTATTCCTGTGTCGTGGGTGCGTTTACAAACATGAAAATTCACATACACAAATACCCAGACCGGAACAAATAATTGTGGGTCACACAAAGATTTGTCCCGTGCGGGACTCGAACCCGCGACTATTAGACGCAGTGGGCAGAGCGGCTTAAGCTCTTAACCACTGCGCGAAATCGTCCGTCAGAGTCATCCGTTTATCTCTGTAAAAAGTCCCCATATCCGATTTGCTTTTCCCCGAAATAATATTGTTTTTATAAAAATATCCCTCATGCAATTTTTGTACTAGCGTTCCCATTCTTTTTCTGAGGCGACCTGACCCCGGCAGATACAAGGACTATATAGATGTAGTTTGATGGACAAAAACTGGACTATTACAAATTGTAATGACACTGGCCATAATAAGTGATAACTAACAACCCGAGGCCGGTGGTGTCTCGCCGCTCACTAGATAGGCCCTCAAACGGTCGTCATAGGACAACTGAGAGCAACACCAGTGTGAGCGGCTCAGGCGTGTCGAGAGGTGCGCTGCACTTTCTCCAAAGTAACTAGCGGTGTTATGCCCTTTAACACTTCCAACCCTGGAGAACATCGACGTAGGAAAACATTATCTTCCTACGTCGATATAGGTCTCACAGCTGCTCTCTGGACGGCCAATTAAATCAACCCAGAGTCGAAAGTCCTGTGGGCACCCTTCGGTCTCCATTCGACCGACAAAGACACGTGAAGGTGGCGTCCTGACCAACTCCCTGGAGCACTCGGGTCCGTGGTATCGTTACTCACCAACAGCTTGTCACAAGCTGACCTGCTGACACTCATTATTATTATATTTTTGCTTCCAGTATACAGTTTAATAGCGCTGTACTCCCAGCTTGTCTGAACCCTGAAAATGTGAATGACACAAGAGCAGACGCTACTGGGTGGGGCTCTCTGGGTTTTCAAGATACGCTAGCAGACACTTTACAGATGGTAAGAAAATCAAACCTAAGCTAAAAGCTAAGGGTAAAAACTGGTTGAGTGCAGCACACAGCCGGTCGCCGTGGCGAAATAAGAAGAGGTCATTGTCCTGAATTGGACGTCTATCGGCTGGCGATAATAAGTGAACTCTCTAACTCAAATAATTTATATTGTATAGGCACTGCGGGGGCGCTTGCAAATAGTCACTTTACTTATCTACCACCGCCGACAACGCACAGACAGGGTATACATCCATACAAACACTACTGCAGGATCTGATCGCCATCGTGCACGCCATCGCAGACGCGGCTCGGCGCGTTGGTTTGGCCGTACCTGGCGGTAACTGACACGGGCAATGCACCACGAATAGACGGCCTGAATTGTAAAGAATTTATAAAAGAGATTTGTGGAATGCATCGGCATTTTAACTTTTAATTTTCCGATGATCTCAAGAACTTTGAGTGTGTCCCATAAAGAAACTTAAAACGATCTTTGAGGTAAGAGGGGGTTCCTGGACACCTACACCATCTAATTATGGAGTCGGAAGGTGGCAATAGGAACATGTCAACTATATAGTATAATCCTCTCGTGTTTAGGCTTGTTAGATTGGTATTGACAAGTACTATACAACCAGATAGTGTTCAGGATCTGATGAAGCTGAAATATAGCTAATGGAACCGCTCAACTACTTAATATAACCCCGCCGTGTTTGGGATCGTTGGATTTGTCTTGACCAGTAATTTAGAGTACTTTTATGGTGTCCAAGGTCTGATGCTGGAGCCGGATGGAAGCTGTAGTAACGGAAAAAGGCTTACCAGTATATCTTCGTTGTATTTTTGCTATAAAAGCTTGTTTTTAAAACTTCTTAAATAAACGTTTTTATTTTTAGTTAGGTATGTGTTACTTTTGCAAGTTTTATACTCGGTTCCCTTTTTTTTAAGTTAATTATATTTTTGGTGTAAGTACTTTTCGGCCTGCGTGATTAAATAACTTTTAATTTTGATTAAATTTCTTTGCAGGTTACCTTAAATAAGTTTCCAGATCAAACGTGTTCGCAACAGTTTCCGCAAGATAGAAACCTTGCTTACGGGTTCGATCCCATCAGTCAGATGTGCTTCGGAGACATGAGGGAAATCAAAGATACTTGTCCAGTAAGTTGTCCAGTTACTTCATAATATGTTTTATATGTGCCTCATTGGTTAGTGGCGAATGCGCGTAGCAATCTCGTGATCCTGAGTCGGACAAAAATATATTTTTTCAATAAAAATAATCTAGTATCAATCTAGCATTGCGCCTGTTCCAATGGTAATAGTCCCGCGCCCTATTACAGGGGACCTAACATCGTTGGCAAAAAGTGTGTTTACACTGTACATCTCTGATACCCTACTTGAGGAATGTGACGGTGTGTACTTCAATAATTAAAGTAAAGAATTTAGCCCGCAGAAGGACCAGAGTCACTGACATAGCACTCAAAATTGTAGAACTTAAGTGGTAATGGGCGGGCACGTCGAACCGCACTAGATCCGCGGGGTGGTGTGATCTAATCGCCCTTACCTCGATTTGTGAGAGAAGGCCTTTGCCCAGCAGTGGGACAATAGGAATGGGCTATTTTTTATTATCTGTCTGCTATCTAACTATATTATCACGCCGGAAAGGCAGAAGGTACAGGGTTCCAACAAATTCTTTTCTAACATACCTCTCTGGCTTCCCGGTTACGGAGACCTGACTTGACTTTCAGATCAGACATGGTTCAGTTGGTTATGGTAAGACAGAAGTCTTCCCCGGTACCTACATCCTTACACTTTCGCATTGTATATCTGTTTTATCATTCTTTCTTTGGACATTATTTCTAAATGCCCAAACCACTAGAGAAGATCCTTTCTCATCTGATATATTATATTTTTATATTTTCAGGGTGACAGCGGAGGTCCACTGCAAGTGAGGTCTCCAATTTCTAGTGTTGCATCCCTGATACTTGGCGTGACGTCGTTCGGCAATCCCTGCGGGCGCCTCGGCAACGCGGGAGTGTACACGAGGGTGTCCCACTACCTGCCCTGGATCGTGAGGGTAGTTTGGGGGGAAAACTAAAAATAAATGTTGTTTTATAAAACTTATGCCTTTTTTAACACACTTTCATTACTTGACCTGTATGACCTCTATGCATCTATATAACGGAATCTTTCAACGTAATTTTCAACAACTTTAAGCCGTTCGCTTAATTTGAAAATTGGTACAAGTATCAAGGACGGATGATAATACCATGATTTTATAAGTTTGGACTAATATCCTGAACAAGATCATCAGAGTAAAAAAGGAGTAATTTTACAGGGTTAAGTATATATATATATATATATATCAATCAATCAATCAGCCTATCGTAGTCCACTGCTGGACATAGGCCTCTCCTAACACGCGCCATTGCACACGGTCCTCCGCCTTCCGCATCCAGTCTGTCCCAGCGACCTTTTTGAGGTCGTCGGTCCATCTAGCTGGGGGCCGTCCTACCTTACGCTTACCAAGTCGCGGTCTCCACTCTAGGTCTTATTTATATATATATATATATATATATATATATATATATATATATATATATATATATATATATAAGACCATATTCCCCAAGGGGAGGTGGCAGAAATGTACTGAGTACACCCACGTTTCGCCGACGATGTTAGGTCCCATGTAATAGGGGGCAAGCCTATTGCCATATACCAAGCACAGTTCCAGACTCCGGACTCATACTGGGAATTTGTCGTTCATAAAACTACATTTGTCCGAGCTAATATTTAAATGCCACTATGCCAGTCCGTCTCCAGAATCAGAGGCTGAAACCCATACCAACCTAGGTATGTGACAGGGAGATGTAATATCTCTAAAACTGTTCAACGCTGCAATTAATACTTCTTGAAGCTACTGGATTAGAGAGAACACGGCAATAATATGCTGAGATGTGGAAGCGGGCAAATGCTAGCGTCCAATAAAAAACATTTTCTTTATATTTCTTTATTTTTCAAAGCATCACGGCCACACAATACTCTCGATCCAGGGCAGATAGTGCAAGACTCGTGTGTATATTCCAGCGCTTCCTACGAAACCGCAGGATCTGCCATATGACGTCACGCCAATGATTTTGTATATACATGGAGATAAATACCACGTCACCTGAAGTGGACCGCCGCTGTCACCCTGGGAACATTTGAACGAGCTTAGTTTAAGGATATCATGGATTGATATCCAAAGATACTAACACACGCCAATGAATCTAGTTACACTAATGACGCTTAAGACACACGTAAAGTCAGACAAAGATCTTTTGGCCCATTGATGACATTGACGTTTTCACACCAACGCCCCCTGCGTTGGTGTGAAATTATGGTTAACATATAGTAAATTTTTTCTACTTTCAAGGAAATATTTCAACAGGTGGGTCCGCAAGATGTAACTAACTCGAGAGATTTGCCGCACTTGCTCATCGAATTTAATCAAGCTGCACAAAATGGACGCAGTGAACCAAATTGTATTATAGAAAAAAAAAAACTAAAAGAAATATATATTTTAAGACATTACTAATAAAAAAAATATTCCCCAGAGGGGGTGGCAGAGGTGTACTGAGTACACCCACGTTTTGCCGACGATGTTAGGTCCCATGTAATAGGGGGCGAGCCTATTGCCATATATCGGGCACAATTCCAGACTCCGGACTCATATGGAAATTTTTCGTTAGAAAAACTACATCTGTCCGACCTAGGATTTGAACCCAGGACCTCGTGATCACAAAGCGATGCGCTTTGCCACCAGACCAACGAGGCAACATGTCAAATTTGAAGTTCGTAGAATAAGAGGAACTGGTTCTAACTCAGCTCGCACGATTTGACCATAACCAACAAACTAAAAAACATTGAAAGCTAAATAAAACCTTATAAAAAAGGACTTCTATAAATTACATAGCAAACGGCAACTCAGCGACTGTCATGAAGTGACATTTTGGCTGCGGGCCAAAAGATCCTTGTCGGACTGTATTGACACCAATAACGTGATATATATGGACATGAAATGTTTGTCTCTGGGGAATAATTGTGGCCGCTCCGCCATTTTAAGCGTCCAGCCAGATGTTCATGACATCTTTGGTCAAAAAACGATATAAATTCGTAAGACCAACCGCCTTTTTAACCGCTCAGTTAGGCCCGATACTGGCATCTTATTTTTGAAATTAGGACATGTCTATATACCAGGTGTAACATAATAAACGCAAGACCTAAACCTAGTTCGTTCTAAATCGATAACTGAATTGATTCCAACAATTTTTAATGTACCTTACATTTTTTTTAAATTTGCATTAAATGCTTTTGCTCCTTCAGTGCGCTATAAGAAACTAAATTTATTCTTGATTTATAGCAATAAGAGGATTACGAATGCATTCATAAACCCGTATTTCTCAAAATGCACACATACACATACAAGTTTCATTGTTAATTGGGGTATAAAAGGGGTAAAAACATAATTTTGGAAATTTGATTTTAGTTTTGAATTTATGAAGCAATTCTCTAATCGGGGTGTTTGAGGTCTTGCGTTTATTATGTTACACCTTGTATACAAGGTTTATCGTTAAAAACGCAAGCCAGACATCCCGATTAGATCATTGCTTTACAAATTCAATACGAAAGCCAAATTTGCAAATTTAAAGTTTTTTTCCCCTTTTCTAAGCACTTTTATACCCCAATTATTAATGAAACTTGTACATGCATGTGTGCATATTGAGAAATATATTTTAGAAATGCATTTGACATCTCCATATTGTTTTAAATCAAGAATAAATTTCGTTTATAGCACACCAAAAGGAGTAACAGCAATAAATGCTAATAAAAAAAATGTACTTTAAAAATTCATGGAATCAGTTCGGTCATCGATTTAAAACAAACTACTTTCAGGTCTTGCGTTAATTATGTTACACCATGTGGTTGAATAAATGTTTGTTTATCTTCTTTCTTACTTTCTTCTAGTCACTGGTTAAACTGGTGAAACTAGAATCATTGGTAACACTAGTGACAGTGGCGACTTTGGTGTCACTAAGCCGTAATCAACTATTTCGGTCATTTATTTTCAGTTGATTTTTTCAATCTTCATACCTCACAAGAGTCTTTGACTTCATTAAAGCCGCCGTAACACATCTGAGTGGCGTGGTCGTAGCCGTCGAGGAGCAGCCTATAAGGGGGGTGTTGCTTTTCACACTCCTCCTTTTCAAACTTCTTCATGAAGACCTGAAAAGATGAAGCCAAATTAATATATGACAAAAACACGTGTTCGTTGTCGATTTATTTATCTAAACGAAAGAAATAATAATACAGCATATACTGGTCACCCGTTCCCGAGTATGACAACAAGAACAACCATTACTCCACTCAACCATACTGGACGTAAGGAAGTATCCTGTACCACCTAACCACCGCATGCTGCGACTTTTTAATAAGCATGACAAATCTGAGAACCTAAAGCGCGACAAGAATCTTTTGGTCCATGGATGATATTGACAGGATTATTTTGAAATTAGGGTTTTCATCTAGTACAATTTTGTTACTTCCAGGGAATATTTCTACATGTGGGTTCGCTCGGTTACTGTTTTTACAATAACTTGGTAAATTTAATAGCAAACGGGAACTCTGCGACTTATTTAAGTGGCATTCTACTTAATGATAGCGATCGTTCTGATTTAGGCCGCGGGCCATACGATCCTTGACGGACTGTAGAAAACATGCTTATAAAATGTTTAAAAAGCAGTAATATTAAATTGAGAGTTGCTCAGCGAGCTATGGAGAGAGCTATGCTAGGCGTTTCTCTACGCGATCGAATCAGGAATGAGGAGATTCGTAGAAGCACCAAGGCCCTTAAGATTAGCAAGCTAAAGTGGCAATGGGCGGGCCACATAGCGCGTAGATCGGACGGGCGTTGGGGCAGAAAGATTCTAGAGTGGAGACCACGTATTGGCAAGCGCATCGTGGAACGACCGCCTGCCAGATGGAACGACGATCTTGTGAAAATCGCAGGAAGTCGTTGGATGCAGGTGGCATCGGACCGGTTACGCTAGAAAGCGATTGGGGAGGCCTATGTTCAGCAGTGGACAAGTATAGGCTGAGATGATGATGATGATGATGAATATTAAATAATGCTGTAACGGCTTGCTTTGATAAAAACCTTTTTGGAAGGGGAATTTATTAGATCACAGAAGAAACGAAACGCAAAATTTCACTGTGAGAACTAAAACAAATGAACTGTATTTCTACAAAGTGGAAGAGTGCAGTGAAGAGACATATGTAGTGAATAGACATGTATGGATCTTGACTGATATGATACAGTGATACAAAACATGAACGAGAACTACAAGCTTCGAAACAATTGTACCGAAAAATGCCACAAATTTTAACTGGATCTTCATCTTACATTCACCAGTCAGTATACAAGACTGAGACTAGCCTGTATTTGTGTCATTAACTTTGTGTAATTGACTCAAATGTTCCAAACGAGGCATATTGGGATTCGAATATTTGCAGTGTTTCAAATACAAATAACCTAATTTGATCAGTGAGATACTTTTATCATGTATAATAATATAATAAAAATAAAATGTCTAGTATACTATATGTTTCGATATTATTAAGCCCTAATAATAATATCATTCAGTAGATGTTATTTTGAAAGCTCACAGGTCTAAGACAATTAAAATGTAACCCAAACGCAGGTTATTGTTGTTATAAATATATCGATGAAGGTGTGTTATATTACAGGGTGTTATAATGCTAGTTATACCGTCTGCAAAGTATCCGCTAACTGCTGACGGTGGCCCAAAGCACCCCAGCCCGTCACAAACGCTCCATTATCATATTCGTCTCCAGAATTTAAACATGCTGGCAGCACGCTTATATCGAACTTGATTCTGGAAACATAGAGATAACAACATCTTACAGCGCGTATGGCTTAAATTCCTACTTCATCTATTTATCTTTAACCTTGTTTGTGTTAGGCATGGTCGGGTACAATATGTTGGAAACAAGAAGAAGCTTAGGCCTCGCTGCTTATATTTTTAATTATAAAGAGGAAAGATATCTAACTCAGGGGTACTGAGGAAAATCAATATCTATATCCCTGATAAATATATATGGCATAGACGAAGAACGCACTTGTTTAAGGTGCCGGCTGGTAGGACCAATTTGCAGGGGAAAGCTTCAATGACCCGCGCCTTACGTACCCAAGTTGCTAAGAAAATTAATTTGTTTTCTTGCTATTTGGAAGAATTCGAAGGGGTTACGTTGGATACCACATGTTATACTGCATGACATCTAATAACCACACTGTCGCATTGGATGTTTGTATAATGATAGTGCATATGTTGTTAGAATAAATTAATTAATAAAAAAATCTTCATATTTGAGAATTTTCTATCCCAAACAAAAATATCAAGCCAGGTCCTTTAAGAAATTGTGTTTTTTGCACAGTTCTTTTCTAATCCATAGGACATCAATGTCTTACGAAAGAGATCCACTGCAAAGATCACCATGACGACATGCTTGATGCCGTTCGTATCCTGCTTTTACCTTTGACCTTCATCAGGTCATCGCTCCAATTGGTAGGTGACCTATACCACGTCTTATGGTAATTAATCACCACTAAAAAACCTTTCTGCCCATAAGTTTAGCAATTCTGAGCGCTATATCGTCGGTGACTTAGGTTCTCCATGTAAATACAGAATAATAGGTAATTTATTTATACTTCGACCAATCTATTAGGACCTTTAGTTTCGTTTCTGTTAGTTATGAATTACTATATCTATATAGATGGCAGAGGATATTTTGCAAATGTCTGCCTACGAAACCTAAAAAAAACGGCTGCATAAGAATAGTCAAGTTGCTAGTTAAGTAGATAACCATTTTGTTTCTATTCTCATGCTGTATTAGATAGCGATTTGCTTCTACTACGTGACTTTTTGCTGTAAAATCAGTCCTATCGATATACACTAATAGCCGGTTCCAATATTCAGCTCAAGTATAGGTTTGCTTAATGTCAGTTGAATTTTGACAGATTTTCTAAAACAAAATATGTTTTCTATCCCTAGTAGGCAAATCTATCCTAAAGTCAAAAATTCAAACCGGTCGTAAAACGTCTCCAAGTCCATGACATTAGTTAGTTATATTATGAACATAAATTAGTATCACTTAAAGTTGTATTTGCGTAAAAGCGGAAGCCTGTTAATTTTTAGTACCTTTCACTTTTGCCTGCCTTTTGGTAGTGCTAGTTTCCGTATCTACCTATATTTGATCGATGGTTAGTGCCGTTTTTATAAGCGTTACAGACTGTTAGAAAGTTAAATACGGTGTAATTTTTGGCGCTCTGAAGCAAGGCCCAGGTAATATATCGAACTGTTTACTGGTAATAAAATAATTATTAAAAATGACATTCAATAAGTAACATCTACCTACTGAACTATCTAAATATTATACCTAGAGTAAAAATCCGGAACACCGAAGATATCTACCGACTAGCTGACGAGCCGCACCGCCACTGAATGTCATTTTGCGCTTGGTATAGATGTTTTAATACACTAAATTAGTATTGTTATGGAGATGTTACGTATGGAAGTGCTCCGTTTTCATATTTTCAAGTACCAGTGAACAGTAGGGTTTGAATACAAATTGTATGATGTCATCACCTGGGTTTTCGCTCTAGGACGACTAAAATTACACGGTGTAAATAGGTCTAGAATTTACCGATCGACCGTCTCCAGCAATGCGATGTCGTGGTACTTGGAAGGTGACTTGTACTGAGGGTGTGGTATAATCCTCTTCACCCTGTACTTCTGCCACAGGTCCTGAGGGTCCGTTCGCTTCAAGATACCCAGAGCTACATATGCCACTGGACCTCTGGAAGCAATTAGATTAATTATTTTAGTTGTTTACAATCCATATGGCACTGGCATGGATGGTTTTTACGTGGCTTGCCATTGGATAGGCCCCTGTTTAAAGGAATGACTAAATAATGACATTGGAATTATTGTTTTAAAAATTTCCCTTGTCTGGTGATCTTGACAACAGTGAAATGCGTGGCCGGAAGACCCAAAATACTTGCTGCGTTTTTTTATTCAAATAATTAAGATTTGATAAATAAAATAAAAAAGTCATATGTACAAGTTATTAAGCAGATCTTAAGCTTTTTATTCGTGTATATTTTATACAATCCAATCTACCATTGAATAAAACATTTGTAATTCAAGATAGAATTTTAAAAAGTATTAAATTTGGAAAATTCGCTCATTTTACTCCATAGATTAAATTCACAACGTTTTCATTGCAAATACGCTGTACATTCATCACCAATCGTCTGTAAACAGAGCCTATTTTTGGGAGTTAGGGTTGGGCTCCTCCTTAAAAAACTACTATATGTTGATGACTCGAATAGCACTTTTTGAATTTTGCACGCTCTTAAAGTCCTATAAAAAATTACTAGTGAAAGTGTCAAGAGTGCCATGTTATAGTCCCGTAAATTAGTGGTCAGTAAAGGTCAGAAATCAGTTTATAGTGGTCCACTACTGGGCAAAGGCATTCACTCACAAATCGGTACACAATCTATGTAGATCCAACGAGGATAGAAGGAGGCAGGTTAGTAGCTACCTGCTGTTAAAAAATATAAAGGCACCCTTAAGACTTTGTAGTTGGCTTTACTACTACCACACGAAATACTAACTAAGAGCAATGGCAAGCCTTTCAACACACGGAGACGCTCGAACATGGAAATTCCCCCAACTCAATCTAATCATTTTTTTTTATTTTTATTTCGGGGGGAAATGCCTGCCGCGTACTACCACATCCTGGGCTTGGTGATGTGGCAGTTATGTGGGGCTCGCACCCACTAAAACCCCCCGGCGTCCGTCTCTTGCCCAATTGCCGTACCGCAGGAATTGCCGGAGGTAGAACATCTGCGGCACGGGCGGGCCTGGTCTATTTCCACAGACCTCTCCTTCGTGCCTTGTGCATTCTTTGTGAGGGTGCGCAGGACACAGCGCACTTCTATCACAGGCCTGATACTGGTCAGGCGACAAGCTGCCCACGCTCGACGCCCGCAGGCCACTTTTCAAGGTGGGCGGAGGTCATTAGCGGCATACGCTCTACGCCTCCGCCCAACTCGCTTCCTACGAGCGGGATTCACGCTAGTCTCCTCCCTCTCCCGTTCTCCCGCCTCTTTTGCCGCCATTACGGTCCCGCAGAAGGCGACCATAGCCACCCAGGCGCTCTCCCTCTCGACCATGGCCGATACCACAGCCGGGAGTCAGAGCGTCGTCCCTCCGATCTCAGCGGCCAATTTCTGCCGCTCCACACCCCAAGCCGGACACACCAGTAGGGTATGCGAGGCCGTGTCCTCCGGATCACCGCAATGGTGGTACTCCGCCGTCACCTCCCGACCGATCCGACACAGGTACCGCCTGAAGCAGCGGTGCCCGGACAGCACCTATGGCAGTTGGTAGGTAAGTACCCCGTGCCGCCTCTCAACCCATTGCCAGAATAACGGAAAGATATTAGCGATGGTGGCGTGTCCAGCACTGGGTTGGCTCAACAGCCCGCGCCACTCCTCCAGGACCGCTCTCTGGAGCTCCTTCCGTCGAGCTCCTAAAGCTCTAGGCTCCTGATTTTCGTCCCTGCGCCAGCGGTGAGCGGAGGCTAGGGCCCTCGCCTCAATGTGCCATGGTGGCATTCCAGCTAGAACTCAGTCTAACCAAGCCGAACTCTCCTTAACTTGAGTGCCCACTAAGAACAGCCGCGCAGCACTACGAGCGACACACTGTTAGTAAAATATTATTTCATTTAATGTACAAAGAGATCCAAATAGACCGAATCTTATCTGAAGGCCAAGTCAAGAGTCTCCATAACCAACGAGCGTGTATGAGACTAACTATGAGAGTGGCCAAGCAAGAGAGGCCTGTAAGGAAAAATCCTGTTAGTCCTCTGTACTCTCTGCCTAAAAATGGATCTGGTACACCGTCACGCCTATATTCCCCAAGCGGGGGTGGCAGAGATGTACTGAGTACACCCACGTTTCGCCGACGATGTTAGGTCCCATGTAATAGGGGGCGAGCCCATTGCCATATACCGGGCACAATTCCAGACTCCGGACTCGTACTGGGAAATTTTTCGTTTGACAAACTCCATTTGTCCGACCTAGGATTTCAACCCAGGACCTCGTGATCACAAAGCGATGCGCTTTGCCACTAGACCAACGAGGCAGTCATGGATCTGGTATTATATTAGAAAGGAGAAAATGTAGCCCCACACTAGGAAGTATACCTTTGTCGATAGTCCGTTTAAAAACATGAGATATGCAACCGCTAAAACTAATCTGGAACCATTACAAAGAGCTCAAAATAAACTGATAAAAACATTATTTCATTATGATTACAACACACAAACAAAGAAAATATATAGAGAGACTAAATTATTGAATATAACTCAATTATACTTATATAAAACTTGCATATTGATATGAAAAATATTAAATAAAGATATACATACACAAATAACTTTCACAAAAAAATATCAAGTACATAAGATTAGGTTAAGATGTGCAAATGACATTCATTTGCAAAGACCACGCACTAATTACGGCAAAATTAGTGTGACTTATGAAGGTGCCAAACACTATAATAAATTGCCAAATAATATTAAGGCAATAAAATCAATGGCTACATTTAAAAAGCAATTAAAATTATATGTTTCAAAAACTTCCGATACAAAAATTTTACCTAAAACCATGACACATCTGGTTGAGCTTATCTATGTTAATTTTAACAACATTCAACGTACTAGTTTAAATCTACCTTCTTTTATTTTAACTTTTTATTTTGATGTTTTAAGTAATTATAATTAGTTTGAATTTATTATTGCCAACGGTATTAATGTAACGTTTTTGTGAACTTGTTTCTTTTGTTTTTTATTATTTTACAGTAAAACTTGTCACCATTTTATTATGAATATTGACATAAGTGCCGAAATTGTAATTATTCGTTAGTTTCAAGTGGTTGATACTGTATTTGTGTGCTAATGTAAGTTATGTAATTATCAACTGTGCGCCGGACCAACACAAATTATGATAACTACACAAATTGTAATGGAATTCTCATGTAAGTGAATAACTGTTATTCTTATGAGAATAAAGATATCTTAAACCTCAAACCTCAGATATCCCAACCAAAACAAATATTTGTGGGTCATACAAAGATTTGACCCGTGCGGGAATCGAACCCGCGACTATTCAATCCAGTGGGCAGAGTGACTCAAGCTCTTAATCTTTCTAAACTGCTATCAGACGACTTATGACGTTGCGAGACGCTAGCGAGTTGATATGCCATCCTTTTCATACTACAATTTATTAAATAAACGTGAACGAGACAACATGCTTACTCGCTTCGTGCTACTGTCAATCTTTTCGTACTAAGCTGGTTGTAAGAGTTGGTATACTTACAAAGAATTGGATATGCAATGTCCAGCAGTAAGGATGTACTTCTCACTGATCACGGAACCTCCACACAGCCATTGCATTGACTCCAGTTTGTTCCCGTAGCCTAATAACGCCTGGAAATATACAAGACTAAAGTGCGACAAGGATCTTTCCGCACTTGGATGACATTTTTGGAGCTGGTGTGAAATTAAGGTTACTACTTAGTAACATTTTGTTACTTCCAGGGAATAATTTCAACAAGGGACACGCTGAAAATATCTTGATAGAATTGCCACACTTGCTCAAGGAACTAAAAAAGATAGCATCGTTATTTTTGCGGAAAAAGCTGGTTGTTAAAAAGTTCGTTCTCCACTGAAAAGATCCGGGGAGAAACTCAACGGGCTTGGCTTTTGGTGGGTAGTTGCAATTTCGTTGCGTTGTATAGGGTCACTATATGTCTTACGCACACAGGATCAGACACCAACTTCGCCGGCGAGGTCAAAGAATCCCTTGCCTGCCGGCCGGTGGAGAGAACCACTGCAAGACACCTAGTATACGCCCTCCTCCATAGCGACTGCCCAAGCCGAGGCCGTTCCTCCTTGAGATGCCCTTGAGCTAGTTGCCCCCTTGCCCTTCTAGCTCGATCGTAGTAACCTTCTCACCGATACTAGCTTTAATACCTTCTCGCTTTCTTACTATGCGAATAAATTAAACGTTAATTTTTTAACGAAAATGTTAACAGCTTTAATCAATCAGTTGTAATCAAGAAGTGACTAGTACTTTATTAGAGGTAGAAAGAGGCATATAATATTATGATTTTTGTGGTTTCAGTACATACCATATGAGGGAATTGGAATCTCCTTGCATTTCTACCACCCACACCAGCTGTATAGGGGACAGTATCGTAATTATGGCATTTTCTATCAGAATTCCATACTCGTAGGAAACCATAATTTTGATCGCAGGGATATGGTAGTTTGGAAAAATAATCCAAACATTCTGAAAGGTTAAGAAGGGCATACACATATTATAACAGTATGGATATCGCCGAAATTAGAAGAGACACGAAATCCCCTGGGATCCGGCATTTTCATTGCAAAATGATGTCTTAGGCCCGTAAGTTCGTATATATAATAATATCAGCCTAGGCTGCCCACTGCTGGGCAAAGGCTTTCTCTCAGAAATCGAGGTGCAGGAGATAAGGACATACTCCACCACGCGGACCCAGTGCGGTTCGGTGTAGGCAGGTTTGTGGCCACCTGCTGTTGGAACTATTCAAGCCGCCTATAAGGTCCAACTCGGTTTAACAACCACCACATTAAGTGGTAACGTGCCAACGGCTTAACGTGCCTTCCAAAGAACGGAGAAGCTCGACTATAAAAATGCCACAATGGCTGACCGAGTCGAACACTGCCTAACCTTAGTGATCGGTTAGAAACCGCGGTTGTACAGCGCTACGAGTGCCTTTGTGTATCTTACGATCTGCAATACGGGCCTAAAACTTAAATAACACATCTGTTCTAATATTTTTAATTCTAAAGTAACTCTGTCTGATTGTTTGTTACCTTTTCGCGCCTAAACCCCTTAACAGATTTTTATCAAATTTGGCATGGAGATACATTTTAGCCGGAAGAAGGACATAGGCTACTTTAAATCTCAAAATAACCACTTAGGCCAGTGAGATAGGGGGTGAAAGTTTGTATGGGGAACGCATTATTATTCAAGTTAGGCAAATGGAAATTCATATTGACGGACGATTTAGCGCAGTGGTTAAGAGCTTGAGCTGCTCCGCCCACTGTGTCGAATAGTCGCGGGTTCGATTCCCGCACGGGACAAATCTTTGTGTGATCCACAATTATTTGTTCCGGTCTGGGTATTTGTTTGTGAATTTTCATGTTTGTAAACGCACCCACGACACAGGAATAAATCCTAGTGTGGGGCTACGTTTATATAAAAAAAAAAAAAAAAAAATATATAAAAATCATCCGTGAGTTAGATAAAACACTGGTATATACAAGGTGTATCATAAATAACGGAAAACCTCAGACACCCGAATTAGATAATTGCTTCACAAATTTAATACGAAAACTATCTATCTATCTATCTATCTATCTATCTATCTATCTATAACCTCACGCCAGATCCCTTGCGGGGTAGGCAGAGAGTACAGAGTTCCAACAGGTTCTTTCCTTACGAAAACTAGTTTTCCAAATTTAATGTTTTTCGAAATTTTCCAATTTTAACAATGAAACGTGTACGTGTGTATATTGATAAATACGTTTTAAAAATGCACTCGGAGTCTCTGTATTGCTTTGAATCAAGACTAAATTTAGTTTATTATAGCGCGCTACAGGAGCAACAGCATTTTTTGCAAATTTAAAAATAAGAAAAAATGTTCAAAAATTGTTGAAATCAATTTCATTACCGATTTAGAACCAACTACTTTCTGATCTTGTGTTAATTATGATACAGCTTGTATATGTCAAATTACAAAATAACCGCAAGCGCAGCCGCGTTCAACAGCTTGTAATATAGGTGTGACGATGATTATGCTTATTAGTCATTAAGCTAATTCACTATTATATCATTAGAGTCCAACTTTCTAGGCAGAATGTGGGTGTACAGTCCCTGGTATCCTGAAAAAAGACTTGTGTTTGCTCAACTTACTATCATAAGATTTTTGTCCTGTTTTGTAGTATAATAAACCCATTCTGTCGAAAACGACGTTGCTGAAATAAAAGAAAATATTAAACCAAAGTTTTTCAAGTATCTCCAAAGCAAGAGTGTGAATGTATGGTAAATGAGACTTTAAGTTCGACATAAATCTTTGTCCCATGGCTGACATTGTGAGGGGGGAGTTGGTATAAAATTAGGGTTAATATTTAGTAAAATGTTCCTACTTCTAAGGAGATATTTCAACAGGTGGGTCCGTACTAATTAAAAAAAGAATTTGGGTAAATTGGGCAACTGTCAGGAAGTGACATTTCACTGATGACAGCCTTAGTTCCGAATATGGCCGCGGGCCAAAAAATCTTGTACGACTGTTTTCACTTTCTCTAGGAATTATTCCTTCGCAGACACAAACACCCAGACTAAAACTAAACTTTTTTTGGTCTCGCTAAGATTTGTCCCGTATTTCCTGCGGCTGGATTGGACTGGACTAGACTGGATCAAAATCTAGTGGGGGAGTGGATCAAAACCGTCAACAAAAATGCATGAATTCTCCAAAGTATGAGTGTAAATCAGACGAACTTTGTGGTGTAAAGGGAGCGAGTGAGATGTATAAAAAAATTGAATGAATAGATCCCCCGCTTTTATCTTTGAAGGTTTCATAGCTAGGGTTTTTGTGATATTTTTACAATCTATATCATCACGCCGATCTCTTGCGGGGTAGACAGATAGTACCAACAGGTTCTTTTCTTACAGACCTCTCTGGTTCACAGTCTATCTGTTTTATCGACCAGAATGTAATTTTTTAACACAATTTTGATTGCCCTTTTAAATGTATACCTATTAGGCATTCATATATTTCGGATATCTATCGGATCCGAGGGTTTTTGTGTTCTATGCAATAAGCGGTGACAATGGTATAATGTAAATTCGGTTTTGACTTATAATGTATAATTTTCATCATACTTTGGATCGTCGATCAATTCACAATCGCTACAGCATACAACCGGCGTTTTTCCTTTAAATGAGCAGATCTGAAATAAAAAAAAAAGATCTTTGTCCAAAGTCAAAAATGGCCGACGATTTCCTTATTGTTCCGTTGATCCGGACTGCCACTTAATGTGGCAATCGTTAAGCGAGGATTTAGATTATAATATTCTTTTGAACCCCCTGAGGAAGCATCTGACCCCTCCTATCAGTCATTATCGCCACCCGCGGCATATTTTATCCAACCCTGAAGGCGTCCTTAGCTTTCTCTTTTGGATACAGAAACCACACAGGACCAACATTCAGATATCGCCCTCGCCATTGAGGTCGAAGAATCCCTTGTTTATCGGCTAGTGCAGAGCGCCACGGCGAGACACCCAGTTAATGACCTCCCCCATGGAGACAGTTCAAGCAGAGGTCGTTTATTCTTGAGGTGCCCTTGAGCTAATTGCCCCCTTGCATTTTCGGCGCATGTGTAGTTGTTGCACGCTTGTCAAAGAGATCGAACGTTACAGCTTCGTAGGTTATTCATACAGATAAAGTTACAAAATGTTGGCCCATGTGGTTACGCCGATGGCTTCGATGCTAGCATTGTTAAGGTATGGGATGGGAATTTGGAGCATACAAGCAGTGGTTTATTCAGAAGCATCATTCTTGACCTTAAGTGAAGTTGGCTATTTTAAGAAGCTTTTATTAAACTTGCAATGTTTGTTTGGTTAGGTCCAATTTTGTAAGATAAATTAGGACCACTTCCTCGAAGTAGAATACGAAGTAGAAAACGTCGGGAACTAAAAACCTAAAATTACATTTTTGTCCAACTCTACTTGGTTGTGTGAAAGCTTGTTTTTAAAAATATTTCTACTATTAACTTATTTGATGGTTGGTAAATTCCAGCAACAGACAGCCACAAATCACCGCATCGCACTGGAGTATGACCTATTATTTCTCACTTCGAGGAGTGAGAGAAGACCTTAACTCAGTAGTAGCATTATTAGTTTAAACATACCTTCGGCTGTTGTCCTATTTTGAGGAGTCTGAAAGAATCTTTGCAGCGGTCCATGACAACGCAAGTTCCATTATATTCTTTTCCTTCATTTGACATACATGGCGCACCTAGATAGGAATACAATAATATTAATATAGGGTAAGTCCCTAATACGTGAGTCCCAGCAAGGTTAAAATTTCGCCACATAGCCGACGTAGCGCGCCGGGAGCGCGACGGTGGCGCGACGTGGGTAGTTATAAGGTACTGAAATGTACGGGAGACGCCACACAGCGCAACCCCGCTCGGCGCGACGGTAGTGCGACTTGGGTACGCTTGCTGCGGTGCGCTCACATCACGCAAACTTTTTTTGTCATCGCGTCGAGCGCGACGACGGCGTGTCGTGACGTTTGCCGTCGCGCCGAGCGGGGCTGCGATGTATGGCGTCTCCCGTACATCTCACTACATTACAACTCCCCACCGCGCCACTGTCGTGCTCCTGTCGCGCTGCGTCAGCTATGTAGCGAAACCTTTAGGCTACCTTTTGTCTCAAAAAAGCTTAAGGATGTGAATTACACGCATGATAATACCGCAAGCGAAGTTGCGGGCACATTTTTTTTTAAGAAATAAAAGATCATCATCATAGCCCAAATCAGTCCACTGCTGGACATAGGCCTCTTCCAATGTGCGCCACAGAGCCCGATCCTCGGCTTCATGCATCCAGTTCCTGCCGGCTATCCGACGTATGTCGACACTCCATCTCGCGGGGGGGGGGGGGGGCGTCCCACACTGCGTTTGCCAGTTCGTGGTCTCCACTCCAAAACGCGTCTGCTCCAACGGTTGTCCGTTCTACGGCAAATGTGACCAGCCCATTGCTACTTTAGCTTGCTGATTTTCAGAGCTATGTCGGTGACTTTGGTTCTATGCCGGATAGTCTCATTTCTGATTCTATCTAGCATAGAAACTCCAAGTATAGCTCTCTCTCCATAGCTCGCTAAGCGACTCTTAGCTTACGGACCAGTCCCATCGTGAGAGTCCACGTCTCAGTTCTATAGGTCATAACCGGCAAGACGCACTGGTCGAAGACTTTCGTCTTTAGATTTTGCGGGATGGGTGCCGAGAAGACATGATGGAGCTCCCGAAAGATATACACGCCTAAATATAACACGAACGAAGTTACGGGTACAGCTATGTAGTTCAACATAAATTTGAACTTGCCATCTCAGTCCGTTCTTAAAAGAAAGGGCATTAGCCGTCCGATAGACAGAGACGAATAACGGTGGCGATCAGCTTCTCTAGTAATATTTGTATGGAAATGTTCACACCAACGCGTCCTGCGTCCTGCACGCGCTATCTGGGCGGCTTCTGCACGCGCAATCATAGGGAGATACTGATCGCCACCGTGATCGCCGCCGGGGACGCCTCCGCGGACGTGGCTGAACGCGTTGATTTGACCTTACCTTTAGTAATCCTATAAAGGTACCATTTTTACCCATTGAGGTACGGAACCTTAAAAAACAGAGAAAAATCCAGAAAAATAAAAATTAAGCGTCTTTCTGTATATGTTTTAAAAGTATAAAAAAATTAACCGTGGGGATCTATCTAACTATCTATATCATCACGCCAAATCCCTTGCGGGGTAGGCAGAAAGTACAGAGTTCCAACAGGTAGGGATATGAAACAGATACGATAAAATTATTCAAGTGTACATTTTTAAATTATTTTATACTTTTAAAATATGGTAGGTATAGTTAAAAAAATACCGTCTCGCCTATATTCCCCAAGCGGGAGTGGCAGAGGTATACTGAGTACACCCACTTTTAGCCGACGATGTTAAGTCCTATGTAATAGGGGGCGAACCTACTGCTATATACCGGGCACAATTTCAGACTCCGGACTAATACTGGGAATTTGTCGATATAAAACTACATAGGTCCGAAGCTGTACACTCTGCCTACCCCGCAAGGGATCTGGCGTGATGATATAGATGTTTGTTGTAAAGGTTGTGTTCAACAATGTTTCCCAAAATAATCCACTTCATAGAATGTGTAATCAATACAACTCCGTATGTTCTGAACTTGATCTATTTCAATATGGTGCCAACGCAATTAAAAATGCTTTATATAAAAAAAAATGTTATTTAGATCATGATCATGTTTTGGTTTACTGAAGGTTTTGGCTGTTTATTTTTTGTCTTTCCCCTTTAACTTGCATATTTATATCATTTTTTTTTTGTTTTTTTCGTATTCTTTATGTCCTGTAGTTAAAGATATAGAAGCTGTTAAACTAAGAATGATGTGTAAAGTTGTAAGTGGATAACAGATTAATAATTTGTGTATTAATAGGTTATGAAAAATCTTATAATATGTTCTCTGTTTCTGTACCTTTTGAAAAGAATAAAATAGAATAAGAATAGAATAGATAGATAGGTCCGACCTAGGATTAAGTTATTGAAAAGATTTTATTTAAGGTTATTGGTAGTGCCCAAACGAAGCTTCGGCTTCGGCTAAACGACGCCGAAGGTTTACAGCAAGCACCGAAATTGAACAATCTGTTGAGATTTACGAGTTACGAATGCCTTTGAGTAAATAAATATTTTAAATAACATTGTTTCAGTGTTATTATTTTTAACCAGTTTAGGTTATTTTACCATCTCGTTAAGATAAAATAGTCGACAAAACTTTTTAAAAATTTAGCCAGTCATGAACCAAATTTCTTAGGGTTATAAAACTTTCGGTGTCGGCTTCCAAAGGTTTTGGCGATGGCGTATTAATCGGCTTCGGTTTATTACCGCTTTAGGTGGCAGCCAGGACGGCCTTACGTGGCTTTCGCAGCATAGAGACGATGAAATATGATAATGCCACAAAGGGTCACCCATCTCAGACCGACCGAGGCGACCGCTGCTTAACCTTGGTGATCGCTAACAACACCGCGGTCGCATAGGACTACGAGCGCATTGAACTGTACACGTCGTGACAAATAATTACCTCATACGAAAATCAAAATTTTTTGAAAAAAAAACAGCTATTCCATACATTTTGTCTGTTGCCAATAATATTTTTCTACGGAAAACCTGTTTTTTTTTACAGCAAATATAAATTCTCAGAATAAACATTCGTTCTCGTAGTGTGCACATGCTCTCAAGAGGTCATATAATCTATCTATCTATATCATCACGCCAGATCCCTTACGGGGTAGGCAGAGAATACAGAGTTCCAATAGGCTCTTTCCTTACATACCTCTCTGGCTTCCTCCACTCTCATAGCCCGTCTCATACACGCTCGCCGGTTACGGAGACTCCTGACTTGTCCTTCAGATGAGACCCGGTCTATTTGGTCATGGTAAGATAGTCTAGGTCTTCCCCGGTACCTACATCCTTCCACTTTCGCATTGTATATCAGTTTTGTCATTCTTTCTTCGGACATTGTTTCTATATGCCCGCACCAACGGAGCATACCCTTTCACATCTTTACACCGATACTCTCTTATAGGTTATAAAATAACTACCAATAACCCAATCTATTTAATTCAACTTACCTTCAGGGAAATCAAACGTTTGGCCATATCCGAAATCAAAATACGTACACAAAAAGAATATCAACAATAAATAACTATGAAACACCATATTTTAACATTTGAATGTGTACTAATTACAGCACAAGATACGAAAGAATATAATTCTGTGAGAACTCTGCATATCTAAATGACTCACTGCGAATAAGGAAAAATCTTTTAAAAACCAACCTGACCACGGAATGAAGGTTGAAATTATGTAAAAATTGTTTTTGTGTCGGTTAGAACATTTTATATAAATTTCTATCTGTCTATCCATCTATATCATCACGCCAGATCCCTTGCGGGGTAGGCAGAGAGTACAGGGTTCCAACTGGTTCTTTCCTTAACTTCCTCTCTGGCTTCCTCCACTCTCATAGTTCGGTTACGGTTACGCTCGCCGGTTACGGAGACTCTTGACTTGTCCTTCAGATAAGACTCGGTCTATTTGGTCATGGTAAAATAGTCTGGTCTTCCCCGGCACCTTCCACTATCGCATTGTATATCTGTTTTGTCATTCTCTCTTCTGGCATTCTTTCCATATGCCCGAACGTACAGAGCATACTCTTTCTGATCTTCATACCGATACTATCTTCATAAATTTAATGTTAGATAAATTACTAAATGGAGCATCGCGCCCGCGGAAACAGCATCATAATTATATACCCATAGGTAGATAAATTGAAGGACGCGCACGCGTGCGCGTCCTTCAATAAATTTATGAAGATAGTATCGGTATGAAGATGAGAAAGAGTATGCTCTGTACGTTCGGGCATATGGAAAGAATGCCAGAGGAGAGAATGACAAAACACATTGACAGCTTTTGAACAGATCCAATACTGGCATCACCATGCAGCAAATACGAAGAGGAGATGCCCTAAGCTAACGAGCCTTTTGATTTCATAAAAACCTTGACGTCATCGTAGTGGGCGTGGCTTACCTCAGTTTATGTTTGCAAATACAACCTTTAAAATGAAGTTATTTATCTTAATAATCAAAAATTACTTGGATCGACACTCTGATCAGACAAATAATATCACATTTCACTTGTAAGTATTTTTTTCGTAATCTTTTAAAATACTCCCTTATTAAAAATTCCCATTACCGTAATATAATTGAACTTACAAGTAACATTGACATCGACGAACCGTTTAGTTCTTACCAGTTTCAGATAGATGGCAAATACAAATGTGGGTAGGGCGTAACATCCCTTTCGCCCTGTGCCACCCTGTGCATTTTATTCACACACACGTAGTGCGTAACTGATGCCTCTATTAGGCGCCATTTTTGTTAGCGATGCTCCATATTGACAAGTCTTACACCCATAAGAAGGATTATTATTGCCGAGGTTGATGTGGTGGTGGTTGCTGCGGAGGCTGCTGCTGCCCATGCATTACGATCTACACTTGCTGTACTAAGATCTGCTAGCGTGGCGCGGTGACGTAGCAACTCTGGATCTCCATTCCGATATCGGTCTCGAACTTATTCGCGCCTTTATTAAAAAGGCGACAACCCGATATTTCGCGAACGCGTCCAAACATAGGAATCCGCTAATCGTAGCCGCCGTCAATTACGAACCTAACTCCCCTCCTATCACTAGCTACCGCCGTCCGCGGCATGTTCGCATCGACCCGCCGGCCGGTGCAGTGCACCACGGTGAGAACCTAGTATATGCCCTCCCCCATAGCGACTGCCCAAGCCGAGGCCGTTCCTCCTTAGGCCCCCCTTGAGCTAGTTGCCCCCTTGCCCTTCTGGCTCGATTGTAGTGCTTGCACGCACGTTCTCTTGTCCGGTGAAGCTATAAAGGCCTCGCGGCAGCAACAGCGTCGATCATTCACACACCGGCCGGCGATATTCTTCGGCCTCGCCGACGAGCTCTGTGTCTGATCCTGTGTGCGGTATCTGTTTCCAAAAGAAGCGAAGGCCATTGCGAGGTGTGCAGAGGTGTACTGCGTACACCCACTATTCGTCGACGATGCTAGGGCCCATGTAAGGGGCGCTCGTAGCGCTGTGCAACCACGGTGTTCTTAGCAATAACCAGGGTAAGCAGCGTTCGGCCCGGTCAGCCTAAGATGGGTGACCGCTGGGCATTTTCAAATTCAAGCATCTCTATGCTTCGAAAGACACGTTAAGCCGTTGGTCCAAGTTAGTCCTTAAGCCTTAAGCCAAGCTCGAAACCTTATAGGCGCCTTGATAAGTTCCAACAATCAGTGGCAACAAACCTGCCTCCACCGCACCGCACTGGGTCTGCGTGGAGTATGACCTAATCTCTCTCACTTTGATTTGAGAGAGAAGACCTATGCCCAGCTGTGGGATAATAATATATATTAAACATGTTTCTGATATCTTATAACGGATACTTCATTCTACAAACTAGTTAAGAGATTATAAAAGATCAACTCACATGAATCTATGCATAGCCAGTTTGATTTATGTAAACTTATTCCTTAATCAGAAACGAGGAGATGCACAGAAGGGACGAAAGTCACTGACATATCACTCAGAATTGCTAAACTTAGGTGGCAGTGGGCGGGGCACATCGCTCGTAGAACTGACGGCTGTTGGGGCAGAAAGGTTCTCGAATGGTGACAACGTACCGGAAGACGTGGAGTGGGTAGGCCCCCTACAAGATGGACCGATGACCTGGTGAAGGTCGCGGGTAGAAGTTGGATGCGTACAGCACAAAGCCGGTCGTTGTGGCGGTCTTTAGGGGAGGCCTTTGTCCTGCAGTGGACGTCTTTCGGCTGAAGAAGAAGAAGAAGAAACTTATTCCTCATGTTTATTTCATTAATGTACTAAAGAAGAACTATTCTTGTGCCAATAGATTGTATACTCTAGAGTAGTGATGTAACGAATATCATTATTTAAGCATTCGTGAATGCGAATGCGGGTGCGAACATCTGTCGCCGATATTCGCGAATGCGAAGGCCAGTATTCAGTTTCAATTTTGGCGCAATTTATCTATGGTTCTATTTTGATAGCATGCCTCGCGAGTCGCACGCACACATTTGTCGTCGATTGCGTCTTATTGCCATCATCATTGCCGAGCTGATCCAAAAAAGACTGATCGATGATTGTAAGTTTACTTATCGGAAGATCGTTAATAAACTGACTGTCTCGTTGGTCTGGTGGCAAAGCACATCGCTTTGTGATCACGAGGTCCTGGGTTCAAATCCTAGGTCGGACGAATGGAGTTTTTCTAACGAAAAATTCCCAGTATGAGTCCGCAGTCTGGAATTATGCCCGGTATGTGGCAATAGGATCGCTTCCTATTACATGGGACCTAACATCGTCGGCGAAACGTGGGTGTACTCAGTACACCTCTGCCACCCCTGCTTGGGAAATATAGGCGTGATGGTGTTTTTTTTTTATTTTAAAACGTGTATTTTGAGGTTACTGTGACTATTCAATTTACATGTGTAAATCAATGTCTAGTAAAATATGGGATTATTTTACGTTTTGCAACGCTCAACAAGCTATATGCAAAATATATTTACATCTTATATGTATATCTTATAATTCAAGAGTCTCCGTAACCGGCGAGCGTGTATGAGACGAACTATGAGAGTCGAGGAAGCCAGAGAGGTATGTAAGGAAAGAACCTGTTGGAACTCTGTACTCTCTGCCTACCCCGCGAGGGATCTGGCGTGAGGTTATAGATAGATAGATCTTATAATTCTTTATGATAATATAAACTATAATATTTTTTCCGACGTTTATATTCGCATAACATTTGTATAAATTGTGCGAACGCCAATGCGAATACGAATGTCAAAAAATTTGCAAACATTCGCGAATGCGAATATTCGTTACATTGATACCCTAGATCACGCTCCCCTCCTATCAGTCAGTATGGCCGTCTAAGACATATTCTCACCGACCCTTCCTATACCCTTACTTCCTTCTTTTCGAATACAGATACGGCACACAGGATCAGAAACTGACCTAGCCGGCGAGGCCGAAGAATCCCGCCAGGCGGTGTAGAGCATCACAGCGAGACACTTAGTATACGCCCTCCCTTACAGCGACAACCCAAGCCGAGGCCGTTCCTCCTTGAGACGTTCTTGAACTAGTTGACCCATTGCGCTTCTGGCTGAAGCGTGAGGTGGTCGGCCAATTATAGTGGTTGCACGCTCACCCTCTTGTCCGGTGAAGCTGTAAAGGCCCCGCGGCAAACAGCGCAGAGCATTTACACACACAAAAAAAGAATCAGAATCAGAATATTTTTTTATTCATGTAAACCATTACAGTATTTATGAATCGTCAGAAAAGTAACAAAGACTCTACCGCCACTTCGGAATGACATTTCTGTGGAGAAGAAGGGCAAGAAACTCCACGGTTACTCTTTTAAAATAAGAAATTACAAACTTTTTCATCTACATTATGTTGTGGGGTATGGGAAAACAATGTAGGTTGGTCATCAGGTGAGTCTAAGTTAAAAAAGCGAATAATACTATTTATGAGAATGGCTACATGGTTCCCTCATTTCCAAAAAAAAGTACATATTGTGTTAAATTTATAGAAGGAAGAGAGGAAATGTTAACTAACAACAGTTGAATAGGTTGTCATGACTCTAGTGGAGCTGGAATAGCATCTATCCAAGCATTTTTATCTTTTAAATAATCTTCTTTTGAATAATAAATTACAAAGTGTTCGTTTTACACAAGCTTTGAACTTATTTTCACTAAGTTTAGTGACGTCAATGGGAATTTTGTTATAAAATAAAAAAACAACTTTAGGTGACTCTGTGCCAGGGGCTGGCAGCAACGTGACACGTTCGAGTGCTACGTTTTATTTCAAGCATATGCCTTTATTGGCAGTGAGATACTGTTTAAAAACACGTATGATTTTACTATCTATGATAACACAAATGTATCGGTGTAAAGACGAGAAATTGTATGTTCCATTGGTTCAACCATATAGAATAAATGTCGGAAAAAAGATTGACAAAACAGATATACAATGCGAAAGTGGAAGGATGTGCCAGGGGAAACCTAGACTATCTTACCATGACCAAATAGACTAATGTCAACCAACGACAACGACCAAATGTATCTGAAGGTCAAGACTCTCCGAAACCGGCGAACGTATATCAGACGAACTATGAGAGTGGGGGAAGCCAGAGAGGTATGTAAGGAAAGAACCTGTTTGTTACGGAATTGTGTCTGTTTAATCCAGAAATTCGAGAATAAATAGGTATTTCCCAAGGTTTTAGCAACACTAAGCGATTCTAAAACAACAGTTTTAAACCGACTCTGTCCCTGAAGGTGTGGGGAAGACACGTATCGTGGGGAGTAGTTTGGTGTGTGAATGATCTACGCTGTTGGTCGCGAGACTTTTATAGCTTCTGCGGACAAGAGGGCGAGGGTGCAACAACTATGCTCCAGCCGGAAGGGCAAGGAGGCATCTAGCTCAAGGACGGCTCAAGGAGGAACAGTCTCGGCTATACAAGGTGTATCGTAAATAACAAAAGACCTCAGACTTCCCGATTAGATAATTGCTTCATAAATTCAATATGAAAACTAATCTTCTAAATAAAGATTTTACCCCTTTTTTTAAGCACGTTTATACCCCAATTAACAATGAAACTAGTACGTGTATGTAGGCTTATTGAGAAATTTGTTTAAGAAATGCATTTGATACCTCCGTATTTGAACCAAGAATAAATTTATTTTGTTATAGCGCACTGAAGGAGTGACGTAATATTTTGCAAATTGAAAACAAAAGTTAAATACATTAAAAATTTTTGGAATCAATTTAGTAGTATCCATTTAGAACAAACTACTTTCCGGTCTCGTGTTAATTATGATACAGCTTGTATACGACACGGTGGTACGGACACAAAAATATTTGTCAGATTTATACGACGTAAGGCGCTTGAGGCGCTGTGCGACCGCGTTCTTAGCGATCACCAAGATTAAGCAGCGTTCGGCTCGGTCGACCAGTAATGAGTGGCCGCTTGTCCGCCGCATTTCCATATTCGAATGTGCTTTGGAAAGCACATTGAGCCGTTTGTTGGAAGCCTTATAGGCTTGATAAGTACTAACAGCAAGTGGCCACAAACCTGCTTCCACCAATCCGCACTGGGTTCGCGTGGTGGAGTATGACCTACTCTCTCTTACCTCGATTTGTGAGAGAAGGCCTTTGCCTAGCAGTGGAATATAACACATGGATTTATAATAAATACGACAGAAACGGTACGTGCTTGAAAATATTTGTCGGATATATCCGATCAGGGTGGTTAATGGGTTAAAAATATTTCCGCTGAGTACTGCGCATAGCATACAATCCGCTGCGCATACGTATTAAAAAAAACAATCGAAAATAAAAAAGATACCTATATATAAAGTTAGCTATTAAATATCGTTTTTAGTACGTTCCTCATTCTCTTGGAAGGACCTTGCCATTTGGGTTTTTTCAATTTATTGCATCATGAATATAAAATATATTATTTTTAATATTTTAGTATACCTGTTTAACTATTTGTGCTCGTGTAAAGGTCATGGAATTCATCGTGAATTGTCCGAAGGTATGTATAATCTATCTATATTATTACGCCAGCCAGATCCCTTGTTGGGCAGAGAGTAGATAGAGTACTCTTTATTATACACCAGTGGTATTTACAATTAATTACATACAAAAAAATAGGTACAATTGGCGGTCTTATCGCTAAAAGCAATTTCTTCCAGACAACCAATGTATTGGAAGAAGCAACACGCGCCTTCTGATATCGCGTCGAAATGACGCGCTCCACTCCCCACTCCACCCGAGCTGGAGTCCCGCAGGGCTCAGCTCTCTCGCCCCTCCTGTTTAGCCTTTACACGAACGACATTCCTCGTTCGAGTAAGGTGCATCTAGCCCTATTCGCGGATGATACCGCTCTCTACGTCTCGCATAGGAATAAGGGTTTCATTACCAGAAACCTTCAGGCAACCGCCAATTCCCTAGGGAATTGGTTCAGGAAGTGGCGTATTGAGGTGAACCCGGACAAGAGTGCTGCGGTGTTCTTCTCCAGAGGTGCTACCCCGCGCCCCTCCCTGCGCCGCACTAGAAGTAATCTCGGCCAAGTGACCATTTTCGACCGACCCATTCCCTGGGTCAAAGAGTGTTTTTTGCAAACACAGAGCGATGATTGAAGTGCAAAGGGGGTATGTGCGCATAAGACGCTACCGCGGTACTGCTCATTACTTTTGGCGGAAAGTGACGCCAGTAGCAGTGTAGAAACCGTGTATTACAGACGTTTTGTTTTCTCCACTCCCATAGTTACACACACGTACGCTGGTAGCGGAGACTCTTGACTTGCCCTTTAAATAAGACACGTGAACATGAGAACTAAACTACGTAACACCCTCGTGTTGAGGCTTGTTAGATTTGTATCGCCGAGTACTTTACAACTAGATAGTCTTCAGGGTCTGATGATGAAGTCAAAAGGTGGTTAACGGAATCATCAGACTATTCAATATAACCGCACCGTGTTTGGACTCGTTAGATTTGTCTTGACGAGTACTTTGGTGTCCAAGTACGTAAAACCCGTATGGTGTCCACGGCCTGATTATGGACCCGGATTGTGTGTTTGCTATAAAAGTTTTTTTTTTAATGGCTTTTTGAGTTATTATTATTTATTTATTTTTTTTTAAACGTAGCCCCACACTAGGATTTATTCCTGTGTCGTGGGTGCGTTTACAAACATGAAAATTCACAAACAAATACCCAGACCGGAACAAATAATTGTGGATCACACAAAGATTTGCCCCGTGCGGGAATCGAACCCGCGACTATTCGACACAGTGGGCGGAGCAGCTCAAGCTCTTAACCACTGCGCTAAATCGTCCGTAAAAATTATTTATAATATTAAGGTATACATGATAACTTTTGAAACTAGAAGAGATATACATTTATTTATTTACTTATAGGCAGGACTACAGATTACAAATTAGACATTTACAAGTAAGGAGTAGAATACAGTCCAATTTGAAATCCGATTATAGTCAGGCACAGGTTTCGTAGATTGATTAATATTTACTGAGTTCTTAGATTTACGCGAATATTACACATGAAATAAAACTATTTTACGGATTTTATCGCGGTTTATTTTTGATTTTTAGTTCCCGACGTTTCGAGTGGTTTTTGTTTGTCCTATATAAGAGAGACCACATTCACAATCGAGCTTGTATACTCCTGCATCTTGTAGTGTGTGTGTGTGTGTGTGTGTGTGTGTGAATGATGTACGCTGTTGGCCGCGAGGCCTTTACAGCTTCGGAATCTGACACTTGACAGAAGGTATAAATTGACTGATCTTCTTCGGTGGCTTACAAAATATTTTGATTGAAGCACGCTTCAAGATTAATATAATCAAATCCAAAACCAAGCATAACACCGCAAGACCTCAAAACACCGTGAGCTCATTCTGCGTAGATCGGACCAACAAAAATAATTAAGAAGTTTGAGGGTACCCCGGAACAACTATGCCTTTTGGACGTCTAACACCTCTCTCCTTCCCGTGACCATGGATGCTGCAAAGCACTCGAAACCTCGGGAACTAAAAATCAAAAATATGTTAACAGGCGGGTCTTTAAAGAACTTTTTCAACTAACAACTGTCTTTATAAACATTACTACTAATTAAAAAGGAACTTTTGTAATGAAATGTTTGTCTCTGAGCAATAATCTACTTGCGGCCCGTTCGCCATTTTAACAGTTCAAGTGTTACGGGAAGAGAATATGGACTCCATGAGTGAAGTTTGATGGATAAAAACTGATCTATTTCAAAGGGGACGGACACCGGCCATAATTAGTGATACCTACCTATTATTAATATTAAATATAATTACAGGTGACAAATGCGTGACGAATGAGAACGTGGTGGGAACATGCATTCAGTTCAGACACTGCATTTCCGCTGCTACGTGGCTCACTACAGGAATAAGGCCTTTAGAGGTAAGAAACTTATCACATACTACTATATACTTAGCACACTTTTGGTATCGGCTATCGACAATTTTGCGATTATCGCTGCAGTATCGCGTTTTGAAAAGTTGCTGCGGTTGATGGTGTCAACTCATGCGTCTTTGCGACTGCATCTATGCTGCATCGCGTTAAGAGACCATAATTAACTTAAAAAAATAAATCGAAAATTGAGTTCAAAACTTTGAACTCGATTTTTTTTTTAAAAGTAGCTCATAACTACAAAGCAAAAAATAATTTTAAACGAGAAACGTGAGACACATAAGATTACAATAGATAATTGATGCATGAATATAAATCACTAACAATTTTATTTCAGTGCAAATAATTTGCACGTTGTGTCATTCACACATCTAGGCTGTTGGCAGCGGGGCCTTTACAGCTTTACCGGATAAGTGGCTAGCGTGCAACCACTACGCTCGAGCTTGAAAGTGCAAGGGCGCACTTAGCTCAAGGGGGCCTCAAGGAGGAACGGCTTCGGCTTGGGTAGTCGCTATGGGACCTCTCCCAGTAGTATATACCCTCGCATATACTATGTGTCACCGTGGTGCTCTGCACCTGCCGGCGGTTAAAGGATTCTTCGACCTCGCCGGCGAGGTCCGTGTCTGTCTGTACGGTATCTGTATCAGAAAAAAGGGCAAAGGGAGTGGGTGAGAACATGCCGCGAACGGCGGTAGCGCCTGATAGGAGGGGAGTTTAGTTCGTAGTCGGCGGCGGTTACGATTGGGGAGCTTCGATGATTGGACGCGTTTGCGAAATATCGAGTTGTCGCCTGTTTAATAAAGGCGCAAATAGGTTCGAGGCTGAGATCGGAATGGAGATAATTTGAATGGTATTTACTGTCCCTTCCACGTTTATTTTAAAAAGGTGGTAAGTATATTATTTTTTGTATATTTTTATAATTTCAGGCGTGTTCATCACAATGGCAGAACCCAATTGTTTGCTGTACTGAAAACACTTTGGTCCATAGCCATAGTCACGGATACCACCATACAAATGGTCACGAAATATACCCGAGTAGTCACAGTACTTACGATAATACACACGGAGAATACTATAATGCTGCACTCAATCCAAACTATGGTACTTCCTATGGATCTCATTATGGTCATGGTCACGGATCGTACCAGCATCCCGTTTATCGACCACCCCCTGGTTCCAACCAAGGAACAGTTTTTCGTTCCAACCAAGAAATCTCCGGTCCCAACCAAGGAACATTCTCTAGTTTCAACCAAGAAACATTCCCTAGTACCAACCAAGAAAAAACCACTGGTCTGAACCAAGAAACATTGCCTAGTTTGAACCAAGGGACATTGCCTGGTTCCAACCAAGGAACATTGCCTGGTTCCAACCAAGGAACATTGCCTGGCTCCAACCAAGGGATATTGCCTGATTCCAACCAAGGAGCATTGCCTGATTCCAACCAAGGAACATTGCCTGGTTCCAACCAAGAAACAACGCCTGAGCCCAACCAAGAAATCACTGGTCCCAACCAAGAAACATTGCCAGGTCCCAATCAAGATATTTCCGGTACCAACCAAGGAGCATTGCCTGATTCCAACCAAAGAGCATTGCCTGATTCCAACCAAGGAACATTGCCTGGTTCCAACCAAAGAACATCGCCTGGGTCCAACCAAGAAATCACCGGCCCCAACCAAGATATCTCCGGTACCAACCAAGGGACATTGCCTGATTCCAACCAAGGAGCATTGCCTGGCCCCAACCCAACTCGTATTGGTGCTAATGGCACGAGTCAAAGTATTATCGGTCCCCCAATTATTTATGGGTAAGTAATTTATTTGTTTCCTTGTTTCTTTCTTTTATTTATTTACACAAATAGGTACGGTCAGCATCATTAAGTCACTTGACTTTATAGTTTATCAACCAGCTTGCACACTTTTGTTTTTATGACAAATTATTATTTTCACAAGCTTTTTATAACTACGAGTAGCTTTGTTGACAGACAGGCTTTCCCGTTCAACGTTTAAAATTAATTTTTCATGCACTGGCTGGTATCCGATTAAGATGGGGTTTAGCCACGGAGTGGGGTTTAGCATACTTATGTAACTTCAGAGTCAATGCAATAACGCGGTAGCATACAACTAGTGTGATGATGGAGCCAGAAGGTAGCCATAGGGACTCCTCAACTATACAAGATAGTGTATTCGTGTTTGGGCTCGTTAGATGTCTTGATAAGGTCGATATTCTTATTTGAAGTCCAGGGTCTGATTATAGAGCCTAAAGCGAATTTGGACCATAAAAAATTGATTTTAAAAAGAATTCTTTAAGTCTATATGCTTGTTAGTCTAGTTATATTTTGTTACTAATATTTGATTAGTTGTCCAATAATATAGCACTCAAAATTGCTAAACTTAAGCTTCAGTGAGCGAGGCACATCGCTCGTATAACAGACGGCCAGTTGGGGCAAAAACATTCTCGTGTAGACGACGTACCGGAAAACATGGAGTGGGCAGATTCCCTACAAGATGGGCCGATGACCTGGTGCAGGTTATGGGTATAAGGTGGTAAAACGTACAACACAAAGCCGATCGTGGTGGAGATCTTTGGGGAGGCTTTTGTTCTGCAGGACGTCTTTTGGCTAAAAAAGAAGAGAAGACTTAATTTGACATTATTCAGCAACGTCTATGTTCTTTCAGCCCTCAATCAGAAAGACTAACGGGCGCATTCGCACAGTCTTCGACCGATGCCAATACAGGACGAAGAGCACAAGAAAGTAAGTTGAGTATCATGCTTGTGACGGCTCGTCGGATTAATCATAATACATCGATTACATTTATTTAGGTATAATATTTAAGAAATTTATAGTAATGAGTAACACATTTTTAAGAAAACAACCTTTTTTCAGAATGCCAAGAGTATTTAGACATGCTGCCATTTCCAACCGATGTAGGAGGGAATGGAGGTCAGCGCAATCCTGCTGTTGGCAGTCTGACACTGCCAAACACGAGAACAAGCAAAAATCTTCGAAGCATTCGGCAAACAACAGAAAACTCTGTACAACAAGATGAAGTAGAGAATTTTACTTTATCCACGATAATTGGAACCGGGGGATTTAGGGTTGCCGTTGTTGGAGGCAGGGATGCAAGAAAGACAGAATTTCCGCACATGGTATGTCATTTAAAGATAAATAACTTTTCAGAAAAAAAAGACGTATATGTTGTTTTGCTTAGTTCTATAGTAAATATGATGCGGGGAGATAGGTATTAAAACAACAAGCTCCGAATCAATACTGTGTCATTTATTATACGATCAACAGTTTTATAGGTTACACCATTACATATACCTATACACGTCCTTCCCTTCGAGAAAAAAAAATTAAATACATTATATTTTTTTTACTCAAATACAACCACATTGAGATGAGACTGACATTATATTCTAAGGATAAATGAAAAATACAAACTATGATTACACTGTAAAATCGTTATTTTATTATACCAAAGTAATCAATCAATCAATCAATCAGCCTATCGTAGTCCACTGCTGGACATAGGCCTCTCCTAACAAGCGCCATTGCACACGGTCCTCCGCCTTCCGCATCCAGTCTGTCCCAGCGACCTTTTTGAGGTTACGCAAAGTAATATTAAAAGTAAAAAAAAAACAAGAAAAATTATGACAAAATTAAGAAAATTAATAAACTACAGTTATATAAAATACAAGTAGCATTATTGCATTTATAAAATGTGTTCGTAACGATATCATTTATCAGGAACGTACAATTTTGTGCGATTTTTGTGAATTGCATCCAATTTTCCATTACGCATAATTTTAACATTAGGGGAAATATCGTCAATATCTACAAAAGGTCCAGAATACAAACTGTCCAACTTACTCACATTTTCATTTTTAATAAGTATCAAGTCATTCGTTTTGTACACAATCTGATTTACATACTTATCATAAACATTTTTCCTTGCAAATTTGCCTGAAAGTAAATTCTCCCTTGCTTCTTTTTGCGACAATTGCAAGCGAAATTTTAACTCAGAAGGATAGTTATCAAAATTGTATAAAGGCTCGACTAAATTACTATTTAAATTATTAGGTAGCGTGCAAAGTTTTCCAAAAACTAATTCATAAGGAGTGAATTTTGTTTCACTATAGACTGATGTATTGTATGCAAAACTCCAAAATGGAAGCCATTTGCTCCATGCCTCTGGATGATTATCAGTTTGTATACGCAAAAATGAGCCTAAAATTTGTGCGAGTTTTCTAACACCCTGATAGTTTGATGATGGTAAGCCGTGGAACTTAGGTGATTTATATTTATAAGTTTGCATACATCTTGGAATACGGAGGACATGAACTCTGTTCCCCTATCTGTAACAATTTCCTTTGGTACGCCGTAACGAAGTATAAAACTATTCACTAAAGCATTTGCAACGTCCTCAGATATTTTAGATACCAAGGGATGCACTACAACATATTTACTCAATTCGCATTGTAAAGTAAATCTAAGAAGTTTTTAATCGCATAATGTTCATTAAGCGGCTTCAATACACGGTAATTTGCAGAATTTCCATTGGCCTGAGAAATGGTAAGGTCAACAAATAATTCCGTGATTTGTTTGCCATAATCTTGGATAGTCATATCATTTTGCCTAGTATTAATTAATTTCGCTTGAATAGTGGTTGCTGATTTTTGAGGCAACAATATTTTTTTCATATCAGAAACTAATTCGTCCACGTTAGCGTAATTAGAATTAAATCGCAATTTTGCAGCCTGGGACTATCTACTTTTTAGTATAAACTGAACAAGTTTATTAGCCTTACAGTCTGCTGATGTGAGAGTGGAGTCATAATATTCAATCTATTTATTTATTTATTTATTTTATTTATTTATTATTAAGGTTTACCAGCGCTTAGACACACTAATACTTACAACTAGGTTTGACAGTATTATAGGTAGAACATAAGTGTGACAAACTATTACAGGTAAACACCACATTCAATTTGTAAAGACGACAAAAATACTTACTTTATAAATTAAAATTGTTAAACCAAAAAAAATAAAAAGTTAAATAAAAATGATCATAAAATAAAGATAAAAATAAAAAATATCAAAATTATTACTTATTTATGTGGTATCAATAATTAAAGAAATAATTAAAGAAAACAGAAAAACCAATAACTTTAAAAGAAATTACATAGAACATTGTGAATTATTATCTAGAGCGAGCTCACTGACAACTCTTTGATGCATTTAAAAAGCTTTTTTTTATCTTGCGAAGTGAGTCAGTTCCCATGTCAATTAGATCGCTACAACTATTCAACAACTTGCACAATCTTGGTATCGGAGAGTTTGCGCCTTGGACCGATTTGCGGAAAGGGGGACATAGAGGGGTTATGGGAGTACGGGGAATTCGCCGAGGAACTCGATACATAAAATGCTCTAATAGGGGCCCCCCCCCTATTAGAGCATTTTATGGGGGGCAATCAATTCTGTTTTTTAATAGTTTAGACAAGAAGATAAGATCCAATAAGTCTCTCCGTGTATCCAATGTTGTCATGTTAAACCATTTCAGTCGTTTTTCGTAAGACCGGACCCTTCTTGCAATCCCATTTTTTAAAGCGAGATGAGAGACAAATATTCTTTGGATTCGTTCCAGTCTAAGACTATGCGTACAGAAGTGTGGCCTCCATACAATGCTGCAGTACTCTAAAAGGCTCCTTACCAAGCCATTATATAAAATAAATTTTATATTATTTCCTTCAAAATCTTTGGTATTGCGGATAATGAAACCTAACATTCGTGATGCCCTCTTGATTATACTTTCCATGTGGGGAACAAATGTTAGCTTTCTATCGAAGAGTACTCCAAGATCTCTCACTTCGTCTGTTCTTTGTATTATTTGTCCTTCAATTTTGTAATAAGAATTAAAACTACTAATCTTCCTACTGATCTTAATATGATAACATTTTGTCATGTTCAGTTCCATTTTATTTAAGTGACACCATTCTGCCATTCTATTAATATCTGACTGAATCAGATTCATGTCTTGACTTGACCCACAAGTTCCTACTAATTTTAAGTCATCTGCATATAAAAACGGTTTAGTATGTAGAAAACAATTTGGTATATCATTTATAAATACATTAAAAAGGATAGGTCCTAAATGCGAGCCCTGTGGCACTCCTGATGTTATTTTACGCATTCCTGACTGAAAGCCGTTAATGACGACGTAGAATATTCGATCATATAAGTAAGATTTAATCCAATTAAGCAAACCTCCAGTTACACCATATGCTTCCAATTTTGCCAGCAAAATATCATGAGAGACTCGATCAAACGCTTTACAGAAATCTGTGTAGATGACATCAGCTTCCTGATTTGAGTCTAAAATTGAGGCAAGCGTTTCCGTGAAGATGACCAAATTAGTACTAGTGGATCGAGATTTCACAAAACCATGCTGATCTATCTATCTATCTATAACCTCACGCCAGATCCCTTGCGGGGTAGGCAGAGAGTACAGAATATAATATTCAATGTTATCTATTAATTGCTTAATATCAGATTCCTCGTCCGTCATAAGCGGTAGTATGCTCAAAGCAACTCTAAGATTAAACTCCGACATTGTAGATTCTGTAAATTCAACAGGTTTACACAAATCAATAGATTTGATTTCGTCGTATAATAACTGAAACTATTTGGTGTATTTATCAATTAACTCTGCATCACTAGATTGTATATGACCTTTCTTAATATCTCTACAAATTTTAATAAAACAATAACTATATCTAGAAATGAGATTATTTGCTTCGGTTAATTTCTTAATCAATATATTTCCTTTTCTTCGACTTGGGCCTATTTTAATTAGATACTCCCTTATATCTTTTATTTCTTTGCATAATCCTTTCAAAGCCTATGCCATAAAAATAATGATAAGTACTTACATTTTATTACACAGATGATTACAAATAATAATAATACATAAGTATTACTAGGAATAGTTACTTAGATATTAATGTTACCACACGCAACGTCCCAAATACAGCAATTGTCCGTTGAATCGAAATAAAACTTTCTTTGACTGCTAAAATAAGTAAAATAATCGCAACGCACTTGTTTTTCTTATGACGTATCACTATAGCACATTTTATACGCACTATTACCGCACTCCATAATCGCACTACATATTAAACTGCTTTGTCGGCCACACCGCCGATTCCCACATTTGCCTGGGTCCTTGGAGATGGACGCACAAATGAGCGCCGCAATGCATGGTGATTAATGGCTTGCGATATCCATTGCATGTAACAGTTTTTGTAACTTCAGTAAAGGCCATACAGTCCTGCCGCTAATGCCATGGTTAAAATTACGCCCAAAATTATGTTCGTAATACTGATTCCAGTCTGCAACTGCTCGATAGAGTCCTGATTTGCACCTCCGGCATTTTGAGAAATCACTAATTCTTCTTTGGTGTTTGACGAACCCATTTCGTTATATAAAATAAAGCCACTTATAATGCACTCGAAACAGACCGCGTGCGAGCGAGATTGAGAAAAATATTACTCATCTTACATTCTTCGGATAAGGTAACAACCGCGGTGGCTGACCACTGCACTTTTGTCAGGGTCGCCATATGATGCGGGGAGATAGGTATTAAAACAACAAGCTCCGAATCAATACTGTGTCATTTATTATACGAACAACAGTTTTATAGGTTACACCATTACATATACCTCTACAGTACCTACAAGAATTTTCTTAAAGATACAGAATTATAAATAAAATTAAGCCCATAAAAAATGCTACCCCATTTTTTCACCCTTAAGGAATGTTTCCTACAAATTTAAATGGGACCAATCGGGAAGTACACTTTCCCAAACATAAAAAAGGATTTACCAAATCGGTTAATAGATGACTGAGTTCAGAGGTAACAAACATAAAAAATACAACCGAGTTGAAAACCTCCTTCTTTTTAGGAGTCGGTTAAAAATATCATAGCCAGTCGTCATAGCGAGCTCTTGAGCAGGCCCTTGTCCTGCGGTGGAAGTATTTCAGCTGAAGATGATAGCTGAAGGTGCCCAATCGTAGCGCTGTGGGACCGCAGTATTCTTAGCAATCTTTCTATTTATATCATCACGCCAGATCTCTTGCGGGGTAGGCAAAGAGTACAAGTTCCAAGGTTATTTCCTTCAATCCCCAGGGTTAAGCAGCGTTCAGATTGATCAGTCTGAGATGGGTGAATGTTGGTGGCAATTCCATTTTCGAGCGTCACGAAAGGCACGTTAAGCCGTTGATCCCGGCTGACACATAATGTGGTAGTCGTAAAGACGAGTTGGATGCCTTATAGGTAGCTTGATAAGTTCTATCAGCAGGCGGCCACAAACCTGCCTCCACCGCCCAGTAAAAATGTTGCAAGTTCTCTAGATGCATCCATTTTGTAGTAATTTCGTGTGATGTTCGGTGTGATTATAAGTTGACTACATTACTTAGCTGTTTCCAGGCTTTGCTGGGCTATGGGCCGACTTTTGAGTCAGCTGAGTGGGTGTGCGGCGGCTCCGTGATCAGTGAGAGGTTCATCTTAACCGCTGGACACTGCATAAGCACCACTCGGTAAGTCGAGTTAGAGTTTATTTTAGCTTCTCTTATCGCTTGTCGCTTATTATACTTTTTTAGGCTTTCGTGCATCAGTTCTAGGATCAATTTGTTGACCGCCTGGCTATACAAAGGTTAAGGCTGGTTTTATTAAGAACGTGTATTGTTGAAATTTGTGTCAAATACTAATATCTATGGTTCTATGGTAATGTAATAAATTGAAGCTTCTAAATCAATGTTATCAAACTATATGGCCATTTAAACTCACTCATCAAACCCAAAAGAAGATCCCGTTGATTTGCAATCCTAAAATTTGGCAAAAACCAAGGTTTCATAGTACAAGTAATGGAAAAATGCGAAAAATGTTATATTTTTTTTCTAGCCTATTTGCCTGTTCCTCTCCTAAACGCCTGTACTTTCTTCTTCCATTTATGATTATATCAAATCATATTTATTTTCTTAAAAAAGAAGAAAATATACCCCTTGAACCTTTGGAGCGAGAGTTCTACTTTTTTGTCCGGGTGCCTTGTCTTTCTATCTCCCCTGACCAGTTTTTACAAGCTTTTATTTAACTCGCAATGTTTTTATGTCTGTTTGTCTGTCTTTCCGGTTCAAATATTGAGATCCATTTTTCAAACACTTGTTGTGGTATCCAATCGAGCTAAAATTTGGCAAGTTTGGCAAGGCAGTATGTAAGTTTAGTTACAATGCAATAATATGATACGTTGGAGCTACTCTGATGATGGAGTCGGAAGGTAGCCATAGGAACATGTGAACTATTCAACGTAACCCCCTCGTGTTTAGATTTGTTAGTTTATTATTGACATGTACTATACAACCAGATCATGTTCAAGGTCTGATAATGAAGCCGAACGGTGGCCAATGGAGCCACCCGACTACTCAATATAACCCTGCTGTGTTTCGGCCCGTTGGATTTGAAACCAAGGGCTTTATAAGCACGGAGGCAATCGATAGTGGATTTGCTACGAATGGTCACCTATCTCAGACCGATCGAGGTGAACGCTGCTTAACCTTGATAGCTATGAACACCTCCATCCGATAGTGTTATTATCCACAATTGTTTTAATTTGCAGAAGCCAACATACTTTTTTTTATTTACAGAAGCTAACAAACCTTTTTTTTATTTACAGAAGCCGAGTCTCCTTTGTAGCTGTGGGTATTTTGAGGAGATCAGATCCTCAAAACCAGTGGCAGAGGTATACAGTGAATCGGATTATACCGCATCCAGAGTACAGATTCCCATCCCAGTACAACGACATCGCACTGATTGAAACCACTGAAAAGTAAGTATCGCAGGTACGTTGTAGCAGGATTTGTCAATGATATTTCAGCCAGAGGGGTGTAATGTCCGGCTGGGCCTGCTACTTCCCAAGAGTTGTTATCGGGGGCTTGCATACATATATCACGTGTCGTGCGAACTCTCATATCGCGATCTAGACATTTATAGGCAATCGTTATCTGTAAGCGCTACAAAAGTAATAATAGTCGATTTGGTATTTAAGAGCTTCAGCCGCTTCGCCCTCTAGGTCGGTAGTCGCGGATTCGATTTCCGCACGGCACTAATCTTTTTGTAACCTACAATTATTTGTCACATTCGAGCGTCTTGGAAGGCACGTTAAGCTGTTGGTTTCGGTTACCACGTAAAGGGGTACTCGGTAAGCCAAGTTGGAAGCGTTATAGGCGGCATGATAAGTTCCGACAGCAGATGGCCACAAATCTGCCTTTGCCAATCCGCACTGGGTCCGCGTGGTAAAGTATGACCTAGTCTCTCTCACCTCGATTTGTGGGAGAAGGCCTTTGCCCAGTAGTAGGACAGAATAGGCTGATATTATTATTATTTTTGCTCCTAGTATAACGTTCAGTGAGTCGGTGCTGCCAGCTTGCCTGAACCCTGGAAACGCGAATGACACAAGAGCATACGCTACTGGATGGGGTGCTCTTGGCTATAGGGTGGGGCAAGCAGACACATTACAGACGGTAAGCATCTACTTATGAGACCAGAGACCAGTATTAGGTGGAAAGACAATGCCCTAAAAATATCGTAACCCATTATCACCACGCCTTGTCTTGATAAAAACACCATCATCATTACCAGCTTAAAGAAATCCACTGGTGGTCATGGGACTCTCCAATTGCATGTGGTAATTCCAATGATGGTGGTAAATTATCAACGTTACAGAAAATCCACAGCTACAAAATTAATAGCTTAATTACGAAAGTTTCAAAACGACGAGTCTGTGCTATCTACGCATAATACAGGATTTGCGAATTACGATTTATTATATAGCTATTGACAGTCTTATTTTTAAACTAAGACCAGGGGAAGACCTTGACTATCATCCCATGACTAAGTTGACTTTGTCTTATCCGAAGGGCAATTCAAGAATCTCCGTAATCGGCGAGCGTGTATGAGATGAGAGTGGAGGAAGCCAGAGAGGTCTGTCAGTAAAGAACCTGTTAGAACTCTTTACTCTTTGCCTACCCCACAAGGGATATGACGTAATGATATAGATATATAGATAGATATTTTTAAGCTGGTCTGTGCTAAAGACACAGTGCATAAACACGGTCGCTAACGATGAGCCTCATTAGATGGTTCAAAATCACTCAAAGGTCAGGAAGCTAGCTAAAAGTTGCCCAACGAGATCAAATCAGAAACGAAGATAGCAGGAGAACCAAAGTCACTGACAATTGCTCAGAATAAACTGGGTAGGGCACATCGCTCGTAGACCTGACGGCCGTCAAGAGCAAGAAGGTTCTCGAGTTGCGATCACGTATCGGAAGCTCAGTCCTCTATAAGATGGACCAAATAAGCTGATCCTTCGCCAGCTTTGCGGGTAACAGCAGGATGCGTGTGGACCTGCAGTGGACGTTTTGTATTATCTCCTACTTTTTATTTTTCCTACTCCTCCTGTTTTTCTTTCTAATTAAATTTGTTGCGGGTTCCAAGACCCAGGACACCCCAAGGTTCAAACCTTGGTGTCATCTATGGAAACCATTGTAAATCCTAGCTTACTGGAGTTACAATGGTAGGAATGAGTGGCGGGGTTATTTCCATTAAAAAATACACATATCTCTTGCTGCGATCGTAATTCCCAAAGACTCACAGATATGACCTGTGTCTAATTTCATACAAATTATAACAGAGAATGTTCTTTTCCAGGTTTTTTTGAATAAGTTCCCGGATGAAGAGTGTTTGGGACAATTCCAGCCACGCCGTACTCTTGTTAACGGCTTCGACCCTATCAGTCAGATGTGCTTTGGAGACATGGAAGAGATTAAAGATACATGTTCAGTAAGTTAATAAATCAGACTTCTTCTGCTAGGCAAAGGCATTCTTCCACAAAGAGAGGGAGAGAGAGAGAGAGAGAAAGAATAGATCTTACTACACCACGCAATTCTGTACTACTGTACTGTATCATTCATAATTTCCAACGGCGGGTGGCCGCAAAACTGCCTCCACCGCAGCGCACTGGATCCTCGTGTTGGAATATGACCTATTGTCTCTTAACTCAGTTTGTTACAGAAGATATTTGCCCAGTGTTGAGACAATATAGGGTGATCTATTATGATTGACTAGTGGGGATCGAGTTTCAATTAAAGGCCAAAATCAGCCAATTCCTTCGGGTAAAGTGGCCGTCACAGGTGGCTAACTAAATCAAAATCAAATATTTTTTATTCATATAGACCAAAAGGTTCTTATGAATAGTTAGGAAAAAAAAGACAGTGATTACTTAAGACCACCTGATGGGAATGTCATTTCTGTGGAGTAGGGCAAGAAACTAGACAGTGACTCTTTAAAAAATTAAAGTTGCAGAAGTGGAAGAGTGTAAATAACTAGAATATCTTATCATAATGAAAAATACCGTGTTTTATCTGAAGGGCAAGTCAAGAGTCTCCGTAACCGAGTATATTTGAGATGAAGTATGAGAGGGGAGGAATTCAGAGAGGTAAGTAAGGAAAGAACCTGTTGAAACTTTGTGATCTCTGTGCTAATATATGCTGCTGTAATAATTTAGAGATAGAGAGAGATTCACAATTCTATTCAATTAAATTTTATTATTTCCAGGGCGACAGCGGAGGTCCATTGCAGGTAAGGTCACCGTTGTCAAGTAATGCCCACCTAATAATTGGTGTGACATCATTCGGCACTGCCTGTGGATTCCTTGGCAGCGCTGGAGTATACACGAGGGTGTCTCACTACCTGCCCTGGATCGAGAGGGTAGTTTGGGGAAGCAATTAAACCTGGATAAAGTCACCAAAAGTCACCAGCCGGAGTCACTCAAAGGCCTTCCACAAAGATGGCCATAACAACCGCCTTGTGCTGAACGTATCCAGCTCTCACCTGCAACCTTCACCAGGACATCATTCCATCGTTTGAGAGGCTAGCTAACGCCACATCTTCCGTCTGAATAAAATATATTAAAAAAGCTTTTGTTTTTTTTTTATTTATAAATATAATAAAGTAGTTTCTGCCCGCAACTTTTGTTCGCGTTGACTTTACACAGGAACCTGACATTTTCTGGGATAAAACAGGTGATATTCGAGATCTCTTTAGCTGTTTTTGCGTGATTGAGTAACAAGCATTCAATCATACAAACTTTCACATTTATAATATTGGAAAAATTGTTGAAAAGTAATGATTTTTTTCTCATTTTTTATTCGATTTGACAGGAGAGATGTTTTTTTTTTTAATTTTGCGAGCAAATGTTTATTACTATCTATCTATCTATCTATAACCTCACGCCAGATCCCTTGCGGGGTAGGCAGAGAGTACAGAGTTCCAACAGGTTCTTTCCTTACATACCCTTTCTGGCTTCCTCGACTCTCATAGTTCGTCTCATACACGCTCGCCGGTTACGGAGACTCTTGACTGATGACTGACTCTTGATGCTTATTACGAAGCTTTTAATTAAGTCGAGTGTTTGAAATCGATTAATTTAATGGGTGTATGAGACGAACTACGAGAGTGGAGAAAGCTAAATAAGTCTATAAGAAAGAACCTGTTGGAACTTTGTATTCTCTGCCTACTCCGCAAGGGAACTGGCGTGATGATATCCTACTAATATTAAAAATGTGAAAGTTTATATGTTTAGATGTCTTTACATGTTTGGATGTTTGTTACTCAATCACGCAAAAACGGCTGAACGGATTTCATGAAATTTGGCACACAGATTCTTTATTACCTGGATTAACCCATAAGATACTTTTAATTCCGGAAAAATGTAAGGTTCCCGCCTAAATTCAACGCGGCAGAAGTCGCGGGCAAAAACTAGTTACATAAATCAATTTAATATTTTTACAGTCGCCATTTTGATGTGACGGGTACTAGCGTAGAATGCGACCAACTACAACGCTTACACGGGCGGCGCGATGTATGTCGGATTTTCTTGCCATAGGTGTGAGACAGCCGTTTTGTCTTAAGTCACGGCCAAACCAACGCGTCCTGCGGCGTCCGCGATGGCGGCTGCGGTGGTCATCAGTCCCTCCCCTATGATTACACGTGCACATGCCGCACAGATAACGCGTGCCGGACGCAGGACGCGTTGGTGTTGACACATCCATATAAATACTACTGCCGGGAACTGATCGCCACCGTGCACGCCATCGTGGACAGGACTCGTTAAGTTGGACGTACCTTTACGTACTATCATATGTCTGTGGTTGTAACATGGCTTGCTGTGACAAATGACACGAAAAAACTAGTTTCAATAGTTTTATTGTATTGACGGTTAGGTTGACTGCCTCGTTGGTCTAGAGTCAAATAAATTTAAATTCCTAGGTCGGACAAATCTAGTTTTTTTATCGGAAAATTCCGAATACCAGTCCGAAATCTGGAATTGTGCCCGGTATATGGCAAGTCTCGCCACTGTAACACGGGATCTAACATCGTCGGCAAAAAGTGGGTGACCACAGTACACCTTTGCCATCCCCGCTTGGGCAATATAGGCGTGACGTGCGTACAGGAATCGAATCACGGGCTAGTTCGGGCTAGCTCTGCAGCACGACTAATAGTGTGCGACTGATATCAAACGCATAGTCGATGCGTCGTGTCGTGCGTGAAACATAACGACTTTGTATATTTTCTACTTCTACCTATTTATATCATGCCAGAACCCTTGCGAGCTAGGCAGAGAGTACAGAGCTCCAACAGGTTCTTTCCTCACAGACCTCTCTGGCTTCATCCACTCTCATAGTTCGTCTCATACACACGCCGATTACGGAGACTCTTGACTTGCCCTTCAGATAAGACAAGGTCTAGTAGGTCATGGTAAGATGATCTGAGTCTTTCCACTTTCGAAACGTATGTCTGTTTTATAATTTTTTCTCTCAATCATTTAAATTTAAAAAGATTATTTTAAAAACAAGCTTTTATAGCAAGACACAGCAAATCTCGCTTAGTTGGATAACTTTAATGGCAACCTTTCGGCGCCATCAATCACCGGACCTTGGGAACCGTCTGGGTTCACAGTACTTTTCAAGACAAACCTAACACTCCCAAACACGACTTGGTTAGGTTGAGTAACTAGGAAGTTTCGTTGACCACCTTCCGGCTTCATTATCAGACCCTGGATCCCATTTGGGTGCATAGAACTCAAGACCAATCCTACAAGCCTAAACACAGTAGGGTTATGTTGAGTACTTGAGTGGTTCCGTTGGCAACCTTTCAGCTTCATTTTATGTATAACAATGGCGATGAAAAAGAAATAGGGGAAATTTTATAGCAAACCGCAACTCTGCGACTGACATCAAATGAAATTTCACTTGATAACACCGTTAGTTCCGATTTTGGCCGCGGGCCAAATGATCGGAGATAGGAATATTCAAACTTATATGTGAGCAAAAAAAAACAATGGGACATTTGTAAATAATCTATAAATAATATATAACAACTAAATGAATCGACATAAATTATCGACATATTGAAAAATATTTATTGTATTTACTAAATTAAGGTTGAATTTTACTCAACAAGATACGGATTTTAATTAAGAATTTTAAAATAATACAAATTATGATTAAAATATTATTAACGTCGTTTTTTACATCTGTTTTAGCATAAAATACCTTATTAAAATAAGTTTGGTTTGTATAATATTATTTTTTATTTTATTTCTAGTATCGACAAAACGGAAAACGAAATTATTTATTACCTCTCCAAATGAGCGAGAGAGGTAAGCGACGAAGCTAGGGATACTGCAGGGGATCTGAAGCGAGTTCGCCTAGGATCCTCCTTTAAGGATGCCTTGACCACAACGAGGACGGCCAACATTGCGGATGACTATCCCAAAACTATGCTGGAGGATGAGACCGCCTTGTAAATCAAACAGGCTATTTGGGAGCGGACGTGGAGCGATCCGGTCCTCACCGTGGAATGGAAGGGGGTCCAGGGCGGCATCATCAGCTTAACATGCTCCAGTGACGAGGCGATCACCTGGCTGAGGCACTACGACGGTCAAATTGTCGGTGGTGTTAAGGTCAAGGTGATCAAGGATAGGGACCTACCCCTTTCCGTCAAAATGGCGTGGAGAGGACACACATAAGCGAAAAGGTCTCTGTGTCGACGGAGCTTCAGATGCTTTAGCGGCTCCATAAGATAATCTACACAGACCGTTGGAGAGTCGTGAACACGACGACAGAGGGACTACAAGGTAGGAGCACCATCCTGATGGATCAGTCCTCGGCTGATGTCATTAAAGATGCCGGTTACATGCTGCACGCCGGACTAGATCGCAGCTACTTCCAAGTCCTCGAAACTTCAGGGGACAGAGAGGAGGCTGCGGGCGGGTCCGATAAACCAGTGGTGGCACCCCATACTGCTCCGGTGGAACTACAACCGGACCACCAGCAGGAGGTACCCCTGCCGCCTACAAGGAGGAGGCACTGCTCGCGGACGAAACGACTAAAGGATGTCCGCAAGGAGGTGTCTTATCGCCGATTCTATGGAGCCTGGTAGTGTACTCTCTCTCTTGAAGAAAATCAACAAAGGTCCGTTCTACGGAATAGGATACGCGGATGACATAGTGATAGCAGTCAATGGGAAGTTTCCAAACACAGTATCGACACTGATGCAGGAAGCTCTACATAAAGTAACGAATTGGTGCACGTCAAATAGTCTCTCGGTCAACCCGAAGAAGACTAATGTCATCCTATTCACACGGAAAAAGGTACTAACAGGCCTACAAGACCTTCATATATACGGTAATAATATTAAATGGGCCACTGAAGTTAAATATCTAAGAGTGACTCTAGAGAAGCAACTACGGTGGCATACACATGTTGACCAAACCATTGCTAAAGCATTGAGAGTGCTGAATATGTGTAGGTCAGCATATGGAAAGGCATGGGGATCACAGCCCAAAATAATGCACTGGGTATATAAAATTATGGTAAAACCGATATTAACGTATGGATGCATCGTGTGGAGGCCAAGAACTAAAATACAAACCTGCAGGGATGCCCTAAAAACCTGTAGAGGACGGCCTGCCTGGCCATCACAGGTGCATTCAAAACAACACCGACGGCAGCTATGGAGGGGTTACTCAATCTGACTCCATTACATATCGTCATTGAGACTGAGGCAAGGAAGGCACTCTATAGGCTAGAGAAAGCTGGACTATGGAGCATAACAGCGCCAAGCCTTGAACACACTAAGCTAGAGCCAGACAAGGAACTAGATGACATAAGGGACATGAGAAGTGACAAGACCTTGACCACGCACATGTTCAACAAACGATTTAGCACCCACATCCCTACCAGGAAATAATGGAAAAGTGGTCAAAATAAACAAGGCAAGGAACAAATGATATGGTACCGGATCCAAAACCAAGTCTAGAACGGGAGCCGGTGTTTACGCGGAAGGATACAACCTTAGTCAAAGCATGGGCAGTTTTGTATCAATATTCCAAGCAGAGACCTATGCGATAAGTATTTGTGCAAGAGAGATCATCATCATCTTCAGCCCGTGTCAGTCCACTGCTGGACGTAGGCCTTTCCCATGGCACGCCACTGAGCTCGATCTTCAGCTCTCCTTCTCCAATCTCTGCCCGCTGCTTTACGAATATCGTCGCCCCACCTAGCTACAGGGCGCCCTGCACTACATTTGCCGACACGCGGTCTCCACTCAAGAACCAGTCTGCCCCAACGACCATCGGTTATGCGGCATATGTGACCTACCCACTGCCACTTCAGCTTGCTAATTCGCTAAGCTATGTCGGTAACCTTGGTTCTCTGACGAATAACTTCGTTCCGGATACGATCCCTAAGAGAAACTCCGAGCATAGCTCTTTTCATAGCTCGCTGAGCGACCTTGAACTGGTGGCCGGACAAGCCGCACAGTGAGTGGCCGCGTTTCGGCTCCGTATGTTATTACAGGTAGGACGCACTGATTAAAAACTTTCGTTTTTAGGAATTGGGGTATGGGCGATAAGAAGACTCGACGGAGTTTTCTAAATGCTGCCCAGCCCAGCTGTATCCGTCTCTTAACTTCCTTGTCGAAGTTGTTTTTACCTAGTTCGAGCAACTGCCCTAGGTATACATACTCAGAAACAACTTCGAGGGAGGCTCCGTTTACGGTGATCGGTCCCGGGTCAACATGCTTGTTGATTTGCTGAGACGAATTAGCAAAGCTGTCCAGCATCTGTTGTAGGACTTGCAACGTTTCAGCCATGATGACGATGTCGTCTGCAAATCGCAGGTGAGAGATGTATGCGCCATTTATACTGATGCCGCGACCTTTCCAGTCCAGCGTCTTGAACATATCCTCCAGTACATTGGTGAACAGTTTTGGTGATATGACAACACCTTGGCGCAATCCGCGGCGCAGGTATGGAGGGATATGTTCAGTCCGCTGGTTCTGTACTTGGACGGTCATCGTTGCGGCTTCAAAAAAGCATCTCATCACCTCGATGTATCGCCAATTAACTAAGGAGTCCAGAACTGACCAGGTTTCGACAGTGTCAAAGGTCTTCTCATAGTCTACGAAGGCCCCTATGTCTAGATAGGGGCAGATTATACTCTGTAGTCTTTTGTATAATCTGCCGCACTGTGTGGATGTGGTCTATAGTGATGACCCTTGAAAACAGCTTGTATACATGGCTCAGAATCGATATGGGTCGATAGTTTTTCAAAAGGGTTTTGTCACTCTTCTTGAAAAACAGGACGACCACGCTTCTGTTCCATACCTGCAGAGTTCTCCCAGTGTATAGAACAGTGTTAAAAAACTTCCAAAGCTCCTTAAGTACTGGGGTGCCTCCTGCCCACAGAAGCTCAGTCGTGACGCCGTCCTTTTTTAAGCTGTTTAAGGGCCAACTCGATCTCATCCAGGTTGATCTCGGGCAAGTCTTCTGTGAAGTGACGTGTAAGGGTGGTTCTGGGATCTCCTCTAAGAGATTCGGGTCGAGGTGCGTGTGAGGCGTAGAGCTGGCTATAGAAATTCCTGACTTCCGAGAGGATTTCCGGCCTAGAAGCGATCACAGTACCCGCTTGTGTAGTCAACCTTGTCAAGTGGTTTCTCCCAAGTGACTGGATGAACACTTTCGACCCCCGGTTCTGCTCGATGGCTTTCTCAATCTCAAGCTTGTTGAATGCTCGGAGGTCGCGTCGGACCAGCTTTGTGATCTTTTGATTTAAGGCCCGGTATTCTGACAAGGTTGGGGAATATTTCGGCGTCGTTCGCTCATAAGCTCCAGAGTCCCCCCCCCCCACCAAAGTTTAGATTTCCTGCCTGTACGCCTCGTTTCGCATAACTTAGTGCTCTCTTCTCTAAGAGTCTGTACCACCTGCTCGAATTTCTGATGAACGGTGTCAGTGGTTTCTAAGGCAGCGAATCGGTTTTCCAATTTTAGCTGAAAAGCTTGTGAATCCATAGCGGCTTGGAGCAAATTCGGTCGGAGCCTGGACTTCATCAAGCGGACTCTTTCGCGCTTCCATTGTATATTCAGAGTGCCCCGTACGAGCCGGTGGTCGCTTCTGATTTTAAGCCTTACGATCACTGAGACATCTCTAAATATGCGCCATTTGTCTGCCATGATGAACTCGATCTCATTTTTTATTTTACCACCGGAGCTTTGCCACGTCCACTTTCTTTGGGGCTGTTTTTTAAAGAAAGAGTTCATCATAAACAGCCCTTCACTTTCGAGAAAGTTGACGAGCGTTTGCCCCTTGTCATTTCTGCTGCCATAGCCGTATGATCCTACTGAGGATTCGCTGTCAGTTTTTACTACCACTTTGGCGTTAAAATCTCCCATGACAACGTTGTAGTGTGCCCTAGGGGTATTATGAAGAGCCTTAGAGATGTCCTCGTAGAGTACCTCTATGTCCTCGTCCGAGTGTGCCGAAGTCGGTGCATAAACCTGCACGATCTTGAGGCTGTACCTCTCGGTCGGCTTAATTATGAGGTATGCTACCCTTGTCGACACACTGGACATTTCTAAAACGTTGTCAGTGAAGACTCTATGGACCAGAAACCCGACGCCACCCTGGGAAAGTTGGTCTCCCTCTCTAAAGTACAAAAGATGGCCATATTCTAGGGTTATGGTGTCTTCTTCCTCTCTTCGAACTTCACATAAACCCAGAACGTGCAATCTTATGCACTTCAGTTCTTATTCTAACTGCAGAAGTGGACCGGGAACTGGGGGCCGTGGTATATTCCGACTTGCCATGGAAAGTTTTGCCCATAATCGCCACGCTGGGCATGCGGGTTGGCGATCGCAGGGCGTAACTTCTCGCACTACTGACGCTGCTGCCCGTCACCGTTCTGGTTAAAAATTTAGTTACGCCATATTTGAATGGTTATACCGCCATTGTCGGTCGTCAGAGCCTCGTCCGTTGGTCAGCAGAGTGCAAGAGAGATATTGGACAAAAGAATTACAGGCAAGAGATACATCTGTAGTGACAGTTAGGCTGCCCTCAAAGCCGTCAGCTCCTGTGAGCTAAACTCAGCACTGGTTGCGGAGCGCGCATATCTTCTTGACAGATGTGGAGCGCGCAACACAGTCAGGTTAGTCTGGGTCTCTGGGCACACGGGGGTTGATGGCAATGAGCGTGCGGATGACTTAGCCAGAAAGGGAGCAATGGAGAAACCTGTTGGTCCAGAACCGTTCATAGGCATACCAGACGGTGCCTACCGAGGCGCGCTCTTCAAATATGTCCAAGAACAACACAGGAAAGAATGGGAAACAAACACAGGGCTCAGACACTCCAAAGAATTTCTCTCAGCATGGTGTGAAAGCGACAGCAAGAGACTACTAAAACACAGTAGCCTACAACTAAGGCAACTTACAGGCCACTATGGCACGAAAGAAAAGAAACTTTTTTCTTAAACGTGGAAGTTCTTAATAACTTGAACTATTATACTGATCACAGTCACTTACATATACGTGAGCCAAAGAAATCGAGAAAATATATACAAAATACAAAACAACCAATTACATTACCACTACCAAGTAAAGTCTTAGAATCTCTAAAAACTAAGTTAATATTAATAAACGAACTTACAACGGTCCAGGAAAAATATGATACCTTAGAAGAAGAAATAAAAGAAACCAACAAAAAACTAAAAAGAGACAAACCAATAAAAGACAGATTGGGATCTGAAGCAAGAATATTAATAAAACAACGAGCACTCTTATTTAAAAACAGGAAAAACAATAAACAAAACATAACAAAAATAAGCAAAGAAATAAATTTAGAAATAAGAAAACACAGACATGCGATGAGAACAAAATCAATACAATTCCACATAATAAAATCAGGCGGAATCAAGAGTGCGTGAAAAGAACTTCAAGAAAATACAAATTGGATTATTAACGTAACACATAAAACTAAAAAACATAAATCTAAAAGAAACGAAATATTAAATACAGCGACCGATTTCTATCGTGATCTTTATCATGACGACCAAATCACACCAACTACAAGCAACAAGACAGTTACAAATACCGAAGAAGAACCTGTGCCAAATATACTAAGAGACGAAGTTGTCAAAGCCATAAAATCACAGAAAAGAGGGAAAACACCAGGTGAAGATAACATTTCTAATGAACTTTTAATCGGACTATCTGAAACTATTTTAAACACAATTACAGACCTCTTTAATGAAATTTTTACAACTGAATATATGGATGGACCACCTTCAATGGACCACGTCCACTATAATTTTACTTCACAAGAAAGGGAGAACGGATGACGTCTCGAACTACAGACCTATCTCGTTAATGTCTAATGTATACAAGATCTTCTCCAAGATATTGCTAGAGCAACTAACAAAGACCTTAGACGAAAATCAGCCAAAAGAACAGGCAGGGTTTCGAAGTGGATTCTCAACCATCGACCACATTCATACTATCAAACAAATTATCCAAAAATGCAATGAATATGGAATAAACTATTATTTAGCTTTCATAGACTACAACAAAGCATTTGACTCGCTTAAACATGAAAAAATATGGGAAGCCCTTACCTCACAAGGGGTTAATAATAAATACATTCGTATATTAAAGAACACATACGAAAATATGCAAGCAAAAATACGCACAGAAAAAGTAGGAGAATCTTTCCCCATTAAACGGGGAGTTAGACAGGAAGACCCTTTGTTACCCAAACTTTTCTCAGCAACCCTAGAGCACGTATTTCGACAGCTCGAATGGAATAAATATGGTTTAAATGTAAATGGAGTATTACTAAACCATCTAAGATTCGCCGACGACCTTATACTAATATGTGGAGATCCAAAGACCCTACAGAGTATGATTGAACAACTGGTATACGAAAGCGAAAAGGTAGGACTATCGATGGACACCAGTAAAACAAAACTGATGACAAACCACGTCAAAACGCCTGTTAGACCCGACAACGTTACTGAACTGGAATATGTAAACGAGTATACATACCTGGGCCAAATAATATCTCCCACAGACCTCACAACAAAAGAAATCCAAAATAGAATAAACATAGGATGGAAGAGATATTGGGCTCTAAAAGATATCATGAAAAGCTCTGATATACCTATCGAAGGAAAAAAGAAAATATTTAATACATGTATCCTACCAAGCATGACCTACGGATGTCAGACATGGAGTTGTACAAAGAAAAATATTAAATCACTAGAAACTTGCCAACACAGAATGGAAAGAAGCATACTCAACATAAAACTAAAAGATAAAATTCGATTAAAAACAATAAGAAAACCAACTAAGATTATAGATATAAAATACAGAATCAAACAACTGAAATGGAAATGGTCAGGACATCTGATAAGAAGTAAGACAGAAAAGTGGGCTAAAGAAGTGATAGAATGGTGTCCTAGACATAAAAAGAGAAGTAAAGGCAGACAACATCGAAGATGGGAAGATGATATTAAGAAGGTTGCAGGAACATGTTGGACAAGGAAAGCACGGGATAGATGGTTGTGGAGAACACTTGGGGAGGCCTATGCTGAAGAGTTAGACAATCAAGAAACCGGTGTCTAATATAAATATTATTATTTACATTTATTTTTACAAACATCCTTTCTCTATAGTACTAAGTAATAATAAGATGAATAAATGTAACTTATAGATTGTTAATAAAGGCTATTATTATTATTATTATGGCACGAAAGAACATCTACACAAGATGAACCTATGCAGCGATGTGGTATGCAGGAACTGTGGTACAGAAACTGAAACCATGAAGCACGTCCTCTGCCACTGCGACGCTCTGACTGCGCGGTGAATGAATCTACTGGAATTCTGGGATTGGCCTATCCAAACCCGGAGGAACTACGGCTCTGCCCCCCTGCTAGAATCTACAGCCTGATACAGGGAGTATTTAAACCTTCAGGTACGTAAGAGCATTAGGGCAAGGACAGCACAAAAGATCCCATCGGGTCAAAGTGCGCCTTAGGGCTCCTCGGCCCGGTAAGCCAACAATAAGATTAGATAAGATAATAAGATTAGATAAAGTAAATCGAATGTCATGGTTGTGACAGCTCGATCATAATACATCTATGACATTAGGTGTTTTATTACATTTAAGAAATGTATAGCAAAAAGTAGAACATTTTTAAGAAAAAAATATTTTTCCAGAATGCATATATATATATATACCATATATCACACCATCGATGTAGGCCAATTCTACAATTTATGGCTTTCGTGTCTGTTTGTCTGTCTGTCTGCCGAAGGGTATGAACCAAAAACTACGAAGCGGATTTTGCATGCACATAATTTAAAATATTGGCTAACATACTGTATAATATTTACCTCGGTAAATCAAATAATTTTTTCAGAAAATAAGAAAATAAGCGAAACATTGAATTTCTTAAAAGACACTACTCTAAACCTGTTGGATGGACTAAAATGATTTTTTGTATGATTGTAGCCTGTATACGAGGCATGCCTTTTAAGTTCTGTCGTGTCCATATTTCCCGGCAATTTTGAATTTGGCACTGTTCTATATTCGAATGTGTTTAAATTTTGAATCTCAAAATAGTTGAAAGTATTAGGATTAATGCTATTGTTTAGTCACAGCGTCGATTGGAATCTGTCAGGTTACGTACGAAAATGAATCTTTCTAAGGAAAATGTTCGTGCAATAATTATCTACAACTTTAGAAAAGGCCTGACACGGCTTCAGTGTTTTGAAGAGCTAACATCTGTTTTTAGTGATGAAAAATGGCATCTTTTCAAAACATCTTACAAAAGAGTGCTTCGATGTTGGACTCAAATAGCGAAGATTACAACCAGTAGCAGTTTCAATGTACAATTAACTACTAATTATTCTCTTTTAAATTAATTATATTGCAATAGGTTTGTTCTTAAATATTTTGTTTGCGCTTATATTGAAATAAATAAAAACTTTATGAAAGGTTCAATTTTATTTTTGCAAGCTTTTATTTAATTTATATTTTTCGTATGTCTATGTGTCTGTCTTTCCGGTTCGAATCTTGTGATCCATTTTTCAAGCACTTGCGGGTATCCGATTGACCTAAAATTTGGCATACGTATGTAAGTCCGATGACAATGCAATAATATGGTACCATGGAGCTGTTCTGATGATAGAGTCGGAAGGTGAGTATAGGAACATGTGAACTATACAACATAACCCCCTCATATTTAGACTGATTAGATTGGTATTGACAAATACTACACCGTCACGCCGATATTCCCCAAGCGGGGGTGGCAGAGGTGTACTGAGTACACCCACGTTTCGCAGACGATGTTAGGTCCCATGTAATAGGGGGCGAGCCCATTGTCATATACCGGTCACAATTCCAGACTCCGGACTCGTACTGGGAAGTCTTCGTTAGAAAAAACTACACTTGTTCGACCTAGAATTTGAACCCAGGATCTCGTGATCGCAAAGCGATGCGCTTTGCCACTAGATCAACGAGGCAGTCGGAGATAGGAGAAATAATATATAACCAGATAGGGTCTGATGATGAAACCGAAAGGTGGCCAATGGAAGCACACAAGTACTCAATATAACCCTGCCGTGTTCGGGTTCGTTGGATTTGTCTTGACGAGTACTTTACACCTGGATAGTGTCCAGGGTCTGACGATGAAGCCGGAGCGGGCCAATGAAACTATCCAACTTTTTAACATATAACGAATGTCAAGTTTCTTTAGATACAATTACTATTATTGATTACTACAAAACTTAAGTAATCTACGCATCTATAATTGGCAATATGAGATACAGCGATATTTTGTATTGTAAAAAATATTTAATTTTCGACATATATACAAAATTATTTCATCAATAAAGATAAAATACAAGTGTGGTCTATAGTCTAAGTCATTAATATCAAAAAAATGCACAAGCGTGTAACTGGTAATGATGAATTTGTCCCCTTTCTTATCACTGACATGACATAAGTGTAAGCAGAGCAAATATATAATCATGTACATGTTCGCTCTATTTTCTTAATCCTATCTCTATGTATTTTTGAATGTTTCTTTGTTTAGATGACCTAATATTATATGTGCGCTTAGAAAGCGCAATAAATTATTTCTCGGAGTTTTCTGAAAATTTTCCTAAAAGTATTTATTACGTAAAAATTTGTGCATTTTTCGGGTCCGAATGTTTGAGGTAGGAATTTTAATAGTATTAGGTGATAAGCTTTGTATAAGTGCACTTGAACAAAACACGTCATTATCATAAAGTGGTTTACTTTTTATTTCAATTGAAAATTTGCTATAGTTTTTGAATTATATATTTTTTTTGCAAACGTCGCTCGCCCGAAAAATACCTAAAATTTTGGCAGTGAATCCCGATCAGAGGGGTTTACTATACACGTCAAGTGTCGCCTAAATAATAGGCTCGGACCATGAGTAATAAACCTAAATGGAATGAGTACTGTCAAAATATTGCTAAAGAATATTAAACTCTTACTCACAGACCCAACACTGAATTTTCTATGATTTAAACAACTTAAAAAACCATGATGAGTAAGAGCTATAGCCTGAAGCCCGGTGTCTCGCTCGCACCCATAACGATGCAGTACGGTGACCATAGAACCAATACCGACTATACCTATTACTATTAAATGGTAAGGTTTTCAGTAACGTACATGGAGTAAAGTGTAATAAATGTTGTTTTAATTATTTTTTATATGAAATATTTTAATAAATAAACCAAATATTTTTTTTTCATTTGGCAGTCGTACGTCTAGCGTAAAAAAGTTAATGGCAAATAGAAACAAATTGACAGTTAACAAACCTCCACTCTTACTATATATATATCATCATAACAGTGGCAGAAACAATAAAATATACATATGCGTGGAAAGAAAGAATTACGGCGTTAAACAGTGCCCGAGAATTATACGTTAGTTAGTTAAAAATATACAAAAAATTTATTCAAAACTACAAGTTCGTGATACACAGCGTGGGTCTCATCCTTTTAAGTTAAAAGAAACTTGTATTAGGATGAGATCGCTCTTCCAAATGTGGTTAAAACAAAAACTTAGACGTAACGAAAACGTAGACATAGCAACAATTAAAATATAATAATAATAAGAAAAAGAGAAATCAGAAAAAAAAAAATAATATGAATAACATGCAATGAAATGTTATTAATACATTTGTAATATTTTCTTGGTCATTCCAATATAAAGTATGTATTTTGTTTTTCATACAAAAACAAAATCAACATAAATCAATTAAATTGAAAAAGAAAATAATAATAATTACTATAAAACATATAATAAGGTGTAACCAAAAAACAAAACGGAGTTTAACTATTAAATAAAAGTTCCTATTAACAATTCAAAATCGTAAGACATGCACAAATAATAAATTATTTATTTAAGTATATAAATTACCCACTAGACTATACGTGTCAGTACACTTTCGGTTCCCTCATAATCCAAATATTTCAATCATTGAGTAATAGTTTTATTACACTCCCTATATGACAAATCACATAAATTAAGGATTCGATTTGCACGATTATATAGATAAGCAGATTGAGCATCGTATTGAATATTTGCAAATTTAGTCCTAACCTTTGGATGGTCTACAGCAGTATGACGTATACGTTTCTTGAGTATACTAACGTCAAATTTTGTGGTTTTGTGTACCGTTAGAATACATTTCTGTATATAAAGTTGTCTAACGGTTAGAACATTACATTCATTGTAAACTTTTGTGTTCCTGTATGAAATATTTTTAAATAATAAGATTTTAAGTAAAGAACGTTGAGCCCGTTTAAGTTTAATGAGTTAGGTTTTGTGGGTGACTCCCCAAATAGGTAAACAATAAATTAATATTGGCTGGACTAATGTAGTTTAAATGTTGGTCAATATAGACACCCAAATATCTTGTAAAGGAAAATCTGTCCATTGGTATACAATTGCATTGAACTTGTAAGTGTGGGTTGTGACAACAATGGGCAATCAATTGACAGTTACTATCAGGTTGTAAGGAGCCTAATAGAGAGGTTATGTAATTGGTTTTGCTAAGGTTAAGAGTAAGTAGATTCATTTGTAACCATTTCGTCACGTCATACAGTCCCGAAGTCGCTTTATTGAACACCTCTTCCCAGTTGACCCCATGAAAAAGCAGTGCTGTGTTGTCTGCATAAGAGAACACCTTTCCATTAACAAGCTTTATATCAGTTAGGTCGTTAATATAAGTTACGAAGAGGGTTGGACCTAGCACGCTGCCCTGTGGGACACCGTAAAGAGTAGGGGACAATTCAGAGCTGATAGTGTTTTTCATCTAGTTTTACTTGTTGAGTTCTGTTACTTAAATAGTCCGATAAAGGATCAAGGAGTGATCCACGTACTCCTATCTTCTCTAGCTTATTTATGAGGAGGGGAATCGAGACAGTGTCAAAAGCTTTCTTTAGATCTAGGAAGATACATAAAGTTTTCCTTTTGTTATCGAGATGCTCAACAATTTTACTAGTCAAGGCCATTACTGCATCTTTCGTATTTTTCCTTTCCCGAAAACCATATTGGAAATCAGATAAGATGTTGTATTTATTTAAGTAATTTGTTATGCGTCTGTTAATAACTTTTTCTAAGATTTTAGAGATAGCAGTTAAGATGGAGATTGGTCTATAATTGTTCACATCGTCCCGATCCTCACTCTTATAAATAGGGTGTATTATGGCACGCTTAAGTATTCTAGGGAAAACTCCTTTTGCTAAACAAATACAAGTCAAATGAGTTATGATTGGTACATTTTTTGCCATTTGAATAAATTTAGTAGGAATGTTATCCCATCTAGCGCTGGCATTTGATTTGAGATTTAACAGAATAGATTCAATTTCGTCAGCTTCTGGATCTATTATACCAACAGAGTTAATTTGAGAACGGAGACATTTGATTGTTGCAAGATCATTTTTTGTCTTATGTAAACAATATGAGTAGCTATATCAATAATTGCACATGTTATCAATTCGCTGACGATACTTGCCTATTAATCGGTAAAAAGAATTTGCAAGAAGCAGCCCAGCTGTTACAGTCCGATTTTGATAACCTAATTAAGTGGTGTCATGATGCAGGCCTAGTTTTAAACGCAACTAAAACCAAACTTCTACATATTAAATCTCCCTACTTAAAGCAGTCTCCAATGACAAATATAATAGCCCATGAACATAACTGCCTGCATAGTTCTTCTACTATTTGTAATTGTCCCACCATTGAGTTTGTTAATTCTTATAAGTACCTTGGGCTAATAATTGACTCCAAATTTAATTGGGGTTATCATATTGAGCATGTATGTAAAAAACTAAGGCAGTTCCTAGCAAATATTATAATTATTAAACATCGTATTCCCTTCAAGATAAAATTAATGTTATATAATTCTCTTGTAGAATCCTATGTCCAATATGGACTTAGCAGTTATGGTCGCACTTACTATACATATTTGGATAGCATATACAGACTTCAATTAAGAATATTAAAACAACTCGTGTCTCCTACAATAGTAGGTTAATAAACCTACAGTGTAAGGATAACGAAAGTGATATCTTTAAACATTGTAAAGCTTTGCCAGTCCATGTTCAGTTTAAATACAACCTACTAAAAGAACAATATTTTAATTTACAATTACGACACAAAATTGATCATCCTATATTTACGAGGGCAGTGGCTCGTGGGTGTTTTTGCCTAACACGAGCAAACAATACGTACGGCGAGAGAACTGCGCGGTTCCTCGTTCCTCGACTTATCAACAAACTACCCTCCTCTATTAAAGATAATCTAACGCAAAATAATATTAAATCTAAGCTAAAATGTTATTTCCTAGGTTCTTAGTTCGACTCATTTTGTGTGTGTGTGTGTGTGTGTGTGTTTGTTTGTTGTACCAATTAATGTAACCCTACGTAACTCTTTAGTTAGGTTGCTAACGGTTGATTTCTTTTATATTTTGCTATCAAACAGTATGAAACATTCAAATTAATTTATATACTTTGTACACTCATAGGCCTGATGTAGATTTGTTTATTTATTCTTGGTATAAGTCACAAACCTCAGTGGTTTATATTGTGCCAATTATGTTAACGTTTTATTTTGTTATCTTTAATATTGATAAATAAATAAAAAAAAAAAAAAAAAAAAATTTGAGAAGTGACCAGAGGTGTTCTGCTCTGCAATAGATTTACCAACATTTATGAAATGTTCATTAATAAAATTAGCTGATTCTATAGCAGTATTACATATATGGGTTAATTCCGTAGTTTTAGTTAAAGTTTGGTTTAAATTAGTTATATTTTTATGGTGTTCCAAAGTGTTTTACTATTGTTTTGTAATTTTAATATAAGTTCGCGTTCGTATTGTCTTTTTAACTTTTTTAATAAATTGTTGCAGTAATTGCGATATCTCCTGTAGCTTAACTTTAGAATTTCATTGTGCTGGTCAAGTTGAGATCTTTTTTGTAAATTATTTCTGTTTTTTATACATTTTAGTAACCCAATCGTCATCCAAGGCTTGATAATACGTCGATTATTAGGAATATTAATAGTTTTAGTATTACTTTCTATTGCAGATTGAATCCTTTCAACTAGTTTTTCAGCTAAAGTGTTTGGATCTGTAATACTCTTAAGTTCTGTCAGGTTATTTTTTCGTAAAATGTTAACTGCTTCTGTGTAATTAATAATTGTTTTAGTTTTTATAGGTTTTTGCTTTAAAGGTTTTTATTTGAGTAAATATTTATAAGATTCATGAAATGATCCGTCACAATAACCTCCAGGACAGCTATTGAAGCAGTAAATTTATTTGGATCGATATTAGTAAGGGCATGATTAATGCAGCTATTTACTCACGTATTTAGCCCGGAAGCAAACCATGATTAGCCATTGTTTCTAAATAGTGAACACTATGTTTAGGTCACCAACTACCATGACATTTTTAGCTAGTCTATCTGAAGAAAGATGTGAATCTATAGAATTTATAAAGTTATTAATATAATGATACGATGGTGATCTGTCAATACAAAGAATCGTGAAATTTTGCAGGGATATTTCAAGACAGGTAGCATCCGCGAGAAAAATCTCCTTTACTTGGTGTACTAAATCATTGTAGACGTACACAACTACACCATCACTTTGGGTCACTTTTTTGTTGTATTGTATATGGCGTAGCCAGGTTTGACTGATAGCGGGGTAATTGAGTTTAAACGACATTCAGTGAGTACAATTATGTCAATTCATTGCTTAATCAGAGATAAATTTACATTAAAATCATCGTACTTCTTATATATGCTACGAATGTTTTGTGTTACTATTGAATATGTAGGTTTCGGATGAGGTAGAAAATTATGAATTTTATCTATTGGGCATGCAATACTAGATATGTTACTAATATTATCTAATTCTTGTATGATTTGGTTTTCACCATCCATAGCTTAATTGTGGGAATAACAACGGTTGTAAATGATTATCATTATAGTCTGAAATCAAAGCGGATTGAATTAGTATATATATTAGTTGAATAATATTTTTAAATGTTGAGAGAACCAGGTTGTACAAAATGTATATATTATTAGACGTTTTATTTGAAACAGTAATCATTTTTCGATATCTCAGTATGTGATAACGAATAGAAATATGTAAACTAAAAAACACCTTGCTTTTGTTTTATACGAGTAGTTATTTGTTTTTGAATTCCTTAATAATAATACATCAATAAATGTAATAACACTAATAAAATAGATGAAATAACGCGACCCGAAAGACAACAACGGATACAGTTGTTTATATCAAATGATACTAGTCATTTTTCCATCAATTTCCGAATTTGTGAGTCGTTATTTATCTGAATGATTGGAGTTATCTTCCTTTGTAACGTAGACTCGTCCGTAGGAGGTCCAGCAATACTTATAGTTCTTGGACTTTTTCAGGTCTTGCCAGGAAATGTAAACGGGCCGCTTTTGGGGTCAAATTTTCGGCGACAAAAATAGGAGTATCCGGAGATTTTGTAATGCCTAAATGCTTAGCGCATAGTTTCCCGGTTTTGTTACGTATGTTGAAATATTTCGCACTCTTAAGGACTTCGTCCTTTTTTAGCGTCGAATTAAATTCAATTACGACAGTTTTTCTCTCTGTAGCACTCTTAGATTTGTAGATATCCCTTATGTCACTCTTATCCAAATTGACATTCAAGGTTTTTGAAATATTTTCTACTATGTTCATGAGGCCGTCTTGTGACCCCTTTGAATCAATAGGAACGTTTTTAATTTCAATGGTAGTTTTGCACCCTGATCTCATGACGTCTTCCAATTTATCCTCAATAATAGCTATGTATTCATTCTTTTTCCTCAATTCCATTTCCATTTCCTCTTTTTTCTTTTAAAATTCTGCATTTTGTTCCGTTAAAAATTTTATTGAGTGTTCAATACCTACATTAGCATTTCGAATTTCTTTTAAGATTGGGAAGAGTTTTTGCATCTGAGCATCCTGTTTTTAGACCATGTTTCAAATAGTGTACTCATTTCCTTAGGAAAAACAATAATATTCGAATAGCATTCCTCCTCACTTCTCTTCCTCTTCGTCCTTGTCGTTACATGGTCGTTCTTTTGTGAGGTAAGATCGCCTTCTATGCCGTGATTCTTATCGGCATTAGATTGTTGTGACTCCATTGTAAATGTCTCAGATTAAAGTCCAAAGTGATGTTCACCCTACTAGTGGGCGGAGTAGTAATTAGAGAAGTGGGCGTGTTTTGCCCGTGCGCCGGTACCTGTTGTGATTTCACAATGGGTGCTGTACCAAGGATATCGTGGTGGTGGGGGTTAATACAGATGATCTACGAAGACGGAGGTGTCACGTTCGTAACATCCACAGTAAAATAGTATTGTTGACCTACTCGCACTCGTACTTTCTTAGGGTCGGTACCAGGGTCGTAGGTCTCCGCGGACGTTAGAATAGACGATGCAAGATGGCAGCTTAACGAGATTGTCTGTACGTATGAGTAGAAAAAGTAGTGTTGGTTCACTCACCCTGGCCCTCGTCGTATTTTTACCCGGATAGCAGGGTATGCGCAGAGACAAACCACAATAGTGAGTTATAGAACTTTCCTTAACCAGAACGAACGTAAGGATTGTGGTTGGTAACGATGTGCTGGAGCAAGTGAATGAGTTTGTATATCTTGGATGCGCCTTCAATAAGGATAGGAAATACACCGCTGTCATAGAGAGAAGAGTGAGTGCAGGGAACAGAGTGAATGGTGCGATGGGAAAGCTACTTGAGAGCCGGCACTTAAGCCATAAGATGCAGCTGGCCATGCATAACGGAGTTCTTATCCCAACGCTGTTATATGGTAGCGAGAGCTGGGTATGTAAGAAGGAGAATGAAAGTAGGATAAATGCAGTAGAAATGCGAGCTCTGCGGAAGATGTGCGGAGTGAAGCTGATCGACGGCATTAGCAACAGCGTAGTAAGAAAGCGAGTAGGTATGAAAGATAGTATCGGTGTAAAGATAAGAAAGGGCGTGCTCCATTGGTTCGGGCATATAGAAAGAATGCCAGAGGAAAGAATGACAAAACAGATATACAATATGAAAGTGGAAGGATGCAGGTACCGGGGAAGACCTAGACTATCTTACCACGACCAAATAAACCGCGTCTTATCTGATGGAAAAGTCAAGAGTCTCCGTAACCGGCGAGCGTGTATGAGACGAACTATGAGAGTCGAGGAAGCCAGTGCAAAGGCATGTAAGGAAAGAACCTGTTGGAACTCTGTACTCTCTGTCTACCCCGCAAGGGATCTGGCGTGAGGTTATAGATAGATAGATAGATGGATAGAACTTTCCTTCACTGCACTCCTAATATTATAAATGATTATTTCCTTTTAATATTTATTCAATTCTATAATAATATTTTTATTTATTCTTTATTGTATTTGTTTATTCTTCATTGTATACAGAACAGAGGTAATTGTCATTTTCAAAAGTCATATTCAAAGGCGAGCTTAACTCAGAATATGAGTTCTCTTCCAGCGAACCTTTAATAATTTGGACACGGAGTGATGAAGACGTTAGCCACAGACGGCATCCGAATGGAAGAGATGAGAAGATGTCAACAAGTCCATAATTATATCAACGTTTAGTCACCCTACTTAGAAGGACATAGGGCCCTTAGTGAGTATCCTCGTCGCATGGTTTTTTTGGCAGAGTGCTCAATCCATTTTGGGTAGTATATCTTTGTGACTCCGGCATATTCACTGTTATTCCTACCAGATAACACACAGACGTACTACAATTTACCCACCCCCATGGGTAATTATATTTAGTACCATTTCTGTGCGCACGTTGCTCCACCTAGTCGAGCATTTCATATTAGTATGCGACATTTAAAATAAATCCAAACAACTTCGCATAGTTGGAATAAACATTTGGTTTTGACCTTCGATAAGCTAAAGATTTATTCTCATAGAAAACACAATATTTTTGGCAGACAAACAGGTAAATGTGATAACACGTTTAATAGTGATGTGACTAACACGAAACTGAATTTTGCGTATTCATATTCGGAGGATTCTTTATACACGGCGTATAATATCAGCCTATACTGCCCACTGCTAGACAAAGGCCTTCTCTCACAAATCGCGGTAAGAGAGATTAGGTCATACTCCACCACGTGGACCCAGTGCGGATTGGTGGAGGCAGGTTTGTTGGCCACCTGCTGTTGGGACTTATCAAGCCGCCTTTAAGGCTTCCAACTCGGCTTAACGACTACCACATTAAGTGGTAACCAACCGCTCAACGTGCCTTCCAAAGTACGGAGAAGCTCGAATATGAATATGCCACAAACGGTCACCCATCTCAGGCCGACCGAGTCAAACGCTGCTTAACCTTGGTGATCGGTAAGAGCACCGCGGTTGCACAGCGCTACGAGGGCCTTGGTGTAATTTTAGATATTCTAAAGTGAAAGTCCAGGTGATGTAGCCAAAGTCTTTTATTCGCTGGTATTAAAATACTCCGTAATACGCCAACAACCAATTGGGCAAATTTATTCATTTATTCTCATCTATACTAATATGCCGCGTGGTTCCCGGCTTAGCCGCCGCGTGGTTCCCGGCTTAGAATAGGACCAACCCATCTCATCCCATCGGGTGTCGTACAAGGCGACTTAGGGAAAACTAGGGAATGGGCAGCAGCGTTCCCTTAGCACTTCGACGACCAATAACTGCGCTCGCCAACCCGCCTGCCAAGCGTGGCGAGTATGGCAAACACCCCCAATAATGGAAGAATGTAAGAAAACCAGGCCCCTAGTCCCCGGCGGTCCTGTTCGTCCTGGCCACGGTAGCAGCCATGGTAACGACAGGACAAGGGGTGCTAAGAATCTCCGGCAGAGATTCGGCTACCATCAACACCGAAAATTGGCCCTGGTGACATACAACGCACGCACGTTAAGGACAGATGAGAAGCTTGTTGAGCTGGAGGAAGAGATAAACAAGTTGCGGTGGAATATTGTTGGTTTATCGGAGGTCCGAAGAAAGGGCGAGGACACGATAACCTTAAAATCCGGCAACTTGTTTTACTACCGGGAGGGCGAACAGCAGTCCCAAGGTGGTGTCGGATTTATCGTCCACAAGTCACTCATAGACAACGTTGTGTCCATCACTAGTGTGTCGAGCAGGGTAGCGTACCTGATACTCAGAATATCCAAAAGATATTCGCTGAAGGTCATACAGGTCTACGCACCGACCTCGGCATACTCAGATGATGACGTCGAAGTTATGTATGAGGACATTAGTAGAGCCATACATACTTCCAAAGCACACTTTACAGTGGTTATGGGTGACTTCAATGCGCGGCTGGGCAAACGGGGCGATGATGAATTGAGAGTGGGGCAATTTGGATATGGGCAACGCAACCCCAGGGGTCAGAGGCTGGCCGAATATCTGGAGAAGGAGGGACTCTTTATGATGAACTCTTTCTTCCGGAAGCCGCCTCATAGGAAATGGACCTGGATGAGCCCTGATGGTTCCACAAAAAATGAGATAGACTTCATCATGAGCACCAAGCGACAAATATTTAATGATGTCTCCGTGATTCACAGGGTAAAAACCGGCAGTGATCACCGAATGGTCAGAGGCACATTAAATATTAATGTCAAAATGGAAAGATCGCGTCTGATGAAGTCTACGCTCCGACCTTCTTATGCACATATCCAAAACCCCGAGAACTTTCAACTCGAATTGGCAAACCGCTTCGAATTGCTAGACAGCAGCGCATCAGTGGACGAAATCAACAACAGGCTGGTAGAGACTGTCCATACGGTCGGGTCCAAGTATTTTAAGCCCCACCGTAAAAATAGACCTCAAAAACTATCCAACTACACCCGAAACCTCATGGCTGAGCGACGTTCCATGACGCTCCAAACCTCCGATGATGCTAAGTCCTATAGGCAGCTCAATGGACAGATATTGAAGTCCTTGCGACACGATTTACGGTCCTTCAATACAAGACGTATTGAGGAGACCATAGAGCAGAACAAGGGCTCCAAAGTGTTTGCAAGAGACGCGTCTATTGGGCAAAGCCAGTTGACGAAGCTGAAGACGGAGGACGGAAACGTAACGTCGAATAGGTCAGAGGTGCTCAGGGAGATAGAGAGGTTCTATGGGCAGTTGTATACCTCAGTAGCTGAACCTGTTGTTGACTTGGTAAAAGACCCAAGAGCTAAGCTAACCCGACACTACACTGAAGATATCCCGGACATCAGCCTGTGCGAGATTGGGATGGCTCTCAAACACCTTAAAAACAACAAAGCGCCGGGTGAAGACGGAATTACCGCAGAGCTTCTGAAAGCGGGCGGATCGCCGGTACTTAAAGTCCTTCAGAGGCTGTTTAATTCCGTCTTGCTCGAAGGAAAAACGCCGGAAGCGTGGAACAGGGGTGTGGTGGTACTCTTTTTCAAGAAAGGTGATAACACTTTACTGAAGAATTATAGGCCCATCACACTGCTGAGCCATGTTTATAAGTTGTTTTCGAGAGTCATCACGAATCGTCTCGAACGCAGGCTTGATGACTTCCAGCCTCCCGAACAAGCCGGTTTCCGGAAAGGCTTTAGTACCATAGACCACATACATACGCTGCGGCAGATTATACAGAAGACCGAGGAGTATAATCGGCCACTATGCTTGGCGTTTGTGGACTATGAGAAAGCCTTCGATTCGATCGAGACTTGGGCGGTTCTTAGATCTCTCCAGCGATGCCGCATTGACTATCGGTACATCGAAGTGTTGAAGTGCTTGTATAATAACGCCACCATGTCAGTCCGAGTACAGGGGCAGTGCACGAAGGTGATCCCCATAAAAAGAGGAGTAAGACAGGGAGACGTCATTTCTCCGAAACTGTTTACGGCCACCTTAGAGGACGCCTTCAAGCTCTTGGAATGGCAAGGACTTGGCATCAACATCAATGGCGAATACATCACTCACCTTCGATTTGCCGACGACATTGTGGTCATGGCGGAGTCGCTGGAAGATCTAGGACGAATGCTCGGTGACCTAAATAGAGTATCCCAACAAGTGGGTCTTAAAATGAATATGGACAAAACAAAAATAATGTTTAATGTCCATGTCGTACCCACCGCACTCACCGTTGGGAACTCCACTCTTGAAGTTGTCGACGAATACATTTACCTGGGACAGGCAGTCCGGTTAGGTAGGTCCAACTTTGAGAGAGAGGTCAATCGACGAATCCAACTCGGCTGGGCAGCGTTCGGGAAACTGCGCAACATCTTCTCATCCAAAATACCTCAGTGCCTAAAGACTAAAGTTTTTAGTCAATGTGTGTTACCAGTGATGATATATGGATCAGAGACGTGGTCTCTTACAATAGGTCTCATAAAAAAGCTCAGAGTTGCTCAGCGAGCTATGGAGAGAGCTATGCTCGGCGTTTCTCTACGCGATCGACTCAGGAATGAGGAGATTCGTAGAAGAACCAAGGTCACCGACATAGCCGTTAAGATTAGCAAGCTGAAGTGGCAATGGGCGGGCCACATAGCGCGTAGATCGGACGGGCGTTGGGGCAGAAAGATTCTAGAGTGGAGACCACGTATTGGCAAGCGCAGCGTGGGACGACCGCCTGCCAGATGGACCGACGATCTTGTGAAAATCGCAGGAAGTCGTTGGATGCAGGTGGCATCGGACCGGTTACGCTGGAAAGCGATTGGGGAGGCCTATGTTCAGCAGTGGACAAGTATAGGCTGAGATGATGATACTAATATTATAAAGAGGAAAGATTTGTATTTTTGTATGTATGTAACGAATAAATTCAAAACCTACTGGACCGATTTCAAAAATTCTTTCACCATTAGAAACCTACCTTATTCAGAAGTAACATAGGCTATATAACATAGACCCGGTAGATAGCGCTGTTGTTGACCGGGTATGAAGTCACGGGAAACTGCTAGTTCTTAATATTCTAATTATTAAAAAAAGTAGGAATCGTAAGGTAAGGTAATCAGCCTATACTGTCCCACAACTGGGCAAAGGCCTTCCATCATAAAACGCGAATATGAATATTAAAAAGGTAGCGAATAAAAACAAAGGGTACATCACTAGAACCAATTTAGACAATGATAAAAAATATGTATAAACATATTTGCATATTTTAAATCAAGCAGTGTATTTTGAAGATCGCTCGTGAATACAAGTGATCAAAATGTATTCTAAAATTATTTTAGTGTATTCGTTGTGCTGTTTCTTGTTGGTTGTCAAATGCAATCTCAATAAAGAAGAAGGTAAATATTATTTTCTATCTATCTATCCATATCAAAGAGATAGGATTAAAACCCTATCTCTATGATCTATATCATCACACCAGAGAGCCTAGACAAGTGGCAAGCGTTTCGCTTCTATTCGCTTGTCGCAATAGATAGCGCATTGTTTTGACCACGTGACTTTGCGTTGCAAAATGTCATTCGCTTACGTTTTTTCGCTTTATATTAACGTGAACGACTGTGGTTGTCCTATAGGCTACAGGCGCAGATCCCTTGCTGGCTAGGCAGAGAGTACAGAGTTCCAACAGGTTCTTTTCTTACAAACCTCTCTGTTTTCCTCCACTCTCATAGTTCGTCTCATACACGCTCGCCGGTTACGGAGACTCTTGACTTCTCCTTCAGATAAGATTCGGTCTATTTGAATAATATTTTTTTATTTTATTACAAAATACCCGCTGAAATACACCGCTGATATAGAGAGAAGAGTGAATGCAGGTAATAGAATGAATGGTGCGATGGGAAGGCTACTTGGGAGCCGGCACTTAAGCCAAAAGGCGCAGCTGGCCATCCATAACGGAGTGCTTGTCCCAACGCTGTTATATGGCAGTGAGAGTTGGGTATGTAAGAAGGAGAACGAAAGCAGGATAAATGCGGTCGAAATGCGATCTCTGCGGAAGATGTGCGGAGTCACGCTGACCGACGGTATTCGCAACAGCGTAGTAAGAAAGCGAGTAGGTATGAAAGATAGTATCGGTGTAAAGATGAGAAAGGGTATGCTCCGTTGGTTCGGGAGTGGAGGAAGCCAGAGAGGTATGTAAGGAAAGGACCTGTTGGAACTCTGTACTCTCTGCCTACCCCGCAAGCATATAATAGGTGGTTTACCACTAGATCACCCATTTTACCCCTTCACTCATCGCTTTCAGTTTTTGAAGACTTTTATCCAGATATATATTAAAAACAGTCTAGCAGACATTACGCAACCCTGCTTGACGCCGATTTTAACGTCAAACCAGGGTGACATGTTACCACCCACCCGTACGCATGTCACATAAGTGGACTGGACGGCTCACAACAGAGTGCCATCTATACCATACTCTGGCAAAATGTCCCAAAGTTTCTTTTGCACAACTCTGTCAAACGCCTTCTCCAGATCTACAAAACCACAGAAAACCTTCCGGCCCACTGCCAGATGTTTCTCTACGATGTTGCGGAGGGAGAAAACTAGATCCGAACATCTTTATCCAGACCTAAACCCCCTTGTGCCTCGCACAACATCCCATCGGACTTCACGCGCATTCTCCGTTCAATAATTTTACCGTACACCTTGGCTGCCAAGCTGATCAAACTGATGGCTCTGTAATTGGCGCAGTCATATTGTAAACCCTTGCCTTTATACAAGGGTACTATGACTGCGCGGCGCCAATCTGTAGGGACTCTACCGGTCCTCCAGCAAAGGTTTGCAAGGGCCCGGAAGGCGTCCCGGACGCAAGTTCCACCATATTTGATCATCTCGACAGATATCATGTCTACTCCCGCAGCTTTACCGTTTTTCATACTTCCTATCCCGGGAAAATATAAGATTCCTGTCTAAAGTCGACGCCGAATAGGTCACGGGCAGAAACAAGTTTATAATATTAGAAGGATAACAATTATGGCTTAACGAGACTGTAGAAAATACTAAAGGTCGTTAACATAATAAATTAAATAGGAGTTTTTTTAGTATGGAACTAAGCCCGCCACACAATCCCACCATTGTAACTCCTGTAACAGGATCCAATGGTCTCCTTAGATTACACTAAATTGGGGTATCCCGAGGAGCGCTTTAATTCTCTTGTAACCCGCAAAAAATTAATAAGAAAGAAAGGAAAATGGGACGAGTAGAAAAAAAAGCGTTAACCACCAAAATCGGTGAGTGAAGGTTTCGCCATATAGCCGACGCAGCGCGACGGGAGCGCGACGGTGGCGTGGCTTGTTGAGTTGTAATGTACTGAAATGTAAGGGAGACGATACACAGCGCAGCCACGCTCGGCGTGACGGCAAATGTCTCCACCGAGCGTAGCGGAGCGCGAAGGAAGTGCTCGGCTTCTGTCACGCTCTATAGGCTATTTGACCAAACCCCTTATGATCGATATTGTTATAGGCGATGCCTGCGAGTGGGAGGGAGGCAAAGGTACTTGTGTCAACTCTCACCGATGCCTCACTACTTTGGACGACAAGAGTCCTAAGCAACCAGTAAGTCACATAGATGTTTGGAATTATTTACAGCGCTACAAGGATATTGTAGCCAGTGGATGACATTGTCTTTTTTCTACTTCCAAGGAGACTTTTCAACAGGTGGATCCTTCTTCAAGGATCTTTTGGCCGGCGCCAATAATGTCGAAACTAACGCTGTCATCAAGTGAAATTTCACTTTATGACAGTCGCAGAGTTGCCGTTTGCTATAAAATTTACCCTGGATCTGTTTTTAATTAGTAATCATGCGGAACCACCTGTTGAAATATCTCCTTAGAAGTAGGAAAATGTTACTAAATGTTAACCCTAATTTCACACCAACGCCCTCCTGTGAATGCCATCTATCAAGAAGATCCTTGTCGCACTGTACTTACTCATACATATTTTGTTTTTATTTGCTCATCTCTAGTTTAGTTATGGCGATTTTTTCATGCATTAATAAAATAAGGATCAGAGATAAATCAGTAAGGATGGGAAATACACCGCTGACATAGAGAGAAGAGTGAGTGCAGGGAACAGAGTGAATGGTGCGATGGGAAAGCTACTTGGGAGCCGGCACTTAAGCCAAAAGGCGCAGCTGGCCATGCATAACGGAGTGCTTGTCCCAACGCTGTTATATGGCAGTGAGAGTTGGGTATGTAAGAAGGAGAACGAAAGCAGGATAAATGCGGTCGAAATGCGATCTCGGCGGAAGATGTGCGGAGTCACGCTGACCGACCATATTCGTATCAGCGTAGTAAGAAAGCGAGTAGGTATGAAAGATAGTATTGGTGTAAAGATGAGAAAGGGTATGCTCCGTTGGTTCGGGCATATAGAAAGAATGCCAGAAGAAAGAATGACAAAACAGATATACAATGCGAAAGTGGAAGGATGTAGGTACCGGGGAAGACCTAGACTATCTTACCATGACCAAATAGACCGTGTCTTATCTGAAGGGCAAGTCAAGAGTCTCCGTAACCGGCGAGCGTGTATGAGACGAACTATGAGAGTCGAGGAAGCCAGAGAGGCATGTAAGGAAAGAACCTGTTGGAACTCTGTACTCTCTGTCTACCCCGCAAGGGATCTGGCGTGAGGTTATAGATAGATAGAGATAGATTAATAAAATAATTATTTTTCATGTTTGTTTAAACTTAAATTGGCTTCTCCTACCACCGAACTAAGCCACTTGAGGTTTGAACTCTCTAGGTCAAGTTATGTCAAGCATTGATAAGATAAACGCGACCTTTGGTAATGATAACGTTCTGTTACAGGTGTGTACACAGAAAGGTCAAGAGACTATCGTATGCTGTACTGATTGTGAACTCGTCAATGACACGAGGTTAGTTCACTTTCAGAGAAAAGCCAGGCATACATTTTACACCCAACGATGGCATATACAAGCTTAGTCAGGCAGGGCACTATCGTATGCTGCACTGACTGCGGACTCGTCAATGACACGAGGTAAGGTCACTTTCGGAGAAAAGCCAAGCATACATTTTACACCCAACGATGGCATATACAAGCTTAGTCAGGCAGGGCACTATCGTATGCTGCACTGACTGCGGACTCGTCAATGACACGAGGTAAGGTCACTTTCGGAGAAAAGCCAAGCATACATTTTACACCCAACGATGGCATATACAAGCTTAGTCAGGCAGGGCACTATCGTATGCTGCACTGACTGCGGACTCGTCAATGACACGAGGTAAGGTCACTTTCGGAGAAAAGCCAAGCATATATTTTACACCCAACGATGGCATATACAAGCTTAGTCAGGCAGGGCACTATCGTATGCTGCACTGACTGCGGACTCGTCAATGACACGAGGTAAGGTCACTTTCGGAGAAAAGCCAAGCATACATTTTACACCCAACGATGGCATATACAAGCTTAGTCAGGCAGGGCACTATCGTATGCTGCACTGACTGCGGACTCGTCAATGACACGAGGTAAGGTCACTTTCGGAGAAAAGCCAAGCATACATTTTACACCCAACGATGGCATATACAAGCTTAGTCAGGCAGGGCACTATCGTATGCTGCACTGACTGCGTACTCGTCAATGACACGAGGTAAGGTCACTTTCGGAGAAAAGCCAAGCATACATTTTACACCCAACCATGGCATATACAAGCTTAGTCAGGATACTATCTCAGGCTGTACTGACTGCAAACTTGTCAATGACACGAGGTAAGGTCACTTTTGGAAAAAAGCTAGGTATGCATTTTACACCCAATCATGGCATATACAAGCTTAGTCAGGATACTATCGTATGCTGTACTGACTGCGAACTCGTCAATGACATGAGGTAAGACCCTTGTAAAAGATTGAAAATTTCCAGCACCAGTGCATTCTTAGAGGAGATCCCGGAAACCCTCCGAATTTTTAGCCGAGGGATTATTAGTTAGCCCGAGGCTCGCGCAAGCATCATGCATAATTTATTATTCATTAATAGTGCCCCGTGGTTTCACCTGCCGTTTACCACGAAGCTCATCAAATCGCACCGCCCGCCCACGCTATGACTTCGTTTTCGCCTAGCGTTCTTTCTGATTTGCACCTTTTTGCTCAGCTTCTGAGGGTTACAGCGCAAACCATTTTTTTAGAATTGTTTTTTGTAGAATTGGTCAAATGCAAAAAGTTTTTTTTCAAATCCGACTTCCAGTTCCAGAATTACGGGCGTTTGCGCGCGAAAAATGTTTACTCTCAAAATACAAATTTGAATTTACATACGAGAACAACGCACATTTAAATTTTTGTGAATTGGCGGCGCAATAATAAATTATATTATTATTATGGGAATTACTAACGTCAACGACCTTGAGAATTTTCGTTTGAAAATTAAATTTCCCATGTCTGATGACAACAGTGAAAAGTGTGCCAACCGAAAATTAAGGTTTGTTTCCAATAATTCAGATATGATTAATTTGAAAACGTTATTCATACAAGCTTCCATACGAGCTTATCTGAAGCTGATTTTCGTGTATATATATATCTATCTATCTATCTATAACCTCACGCCAGATCCCTTGCGGGGTAGGCAGAGAGTACAGAGTTCCAACAGGTTCTTTCCTTACATACCTCTCTGGCTTCCTCGACTCTCATAGTTCGTCTCATACACGCTCGCCGGTATATATATATATAATCTACCATTGAATAGTATATTTGCAATATATTTATTTATTTATTTTTATTTTATTATTAAAGGTACATCAACAATATACATATTATAATCTTACAACATAGGACGATAAGATATTGTTCTTATATGCATATTAATTAGAGATGTACACAACATTGATTAAGATTTTCCATATTAAATTAGAATTAACCAATTATAAAATATCACACTAATGAGAAGTGGCAAAATACATTAATTGACAGTGAAATAAATCAATAGTTATTAATTTTATTATATATGAAAATTAATTATTAGCACACCGTCACGCCTATATTCCCCAGCGGGGGTGGCAGAGGTGTACTGAGTACACCCACGATTCGCCGACGATGTTAGGTCCCACGTAATAGGGGGCGAGCCAATTGCCATATACCGGGCACAATTCCAGACTCCGGACTCATACTGGGAATTTTTCGTTAGAAAAACTACATTTGTCCGACCTAGGATTTGAACCCAGGACCTAGTGATCACAAAGCGATGCGCTTTGCCACCAGACAAACGAGGCATGAAAATTAATTATTAATTATATTTATATAATTATTAATTAGTTCATTTACTTCATTCATTCATTCATTATTCATTCGTTCATTTACTAATTAATAATTATATTTTTATATGATATTATTATTATAATCATCCAGAAATGAAAACAATACGGAGAATTTTAATGTATAATAAGTTATGAAGAAATAAAATGTTGAGAATATTTTTCTTTCTTTCTTAAAATTATGTAAAGTATCGTGAAAAATGTCAAAGTTGGTCGAGTCTTTGCAAATGGCATTGTACTCTGAACACAACACTGGTTTTGAATATACATCAAAGATTGAGTTTGTTTAGAATATTAATTTGGAAAATTTTATAAGTTAAATTAAATTTTCCTCCTTACATTAAATTCACGACCTCTTTATTTATATTAACCGACTTCGAAAAGAAGGAGGTTCTATGTTCGTCTGTATGTATGCTCTTTTTTATGTGTTGTGTTCATGGATATTTAGTTCCTTCAATCGTGGATCGGTTTTGATGAATATTTTTACATTAGGTTCAGTATAGTTCCAAGGTGGTCCCATTTTATTTTTATCGGTATTGGACCTAGGCCCTCGAATAGACACCAGGGAACTTGCCAACCACTAACAATACGAATTTTTAGATTCAGATATTATGCCTATTACGTCAATCCTATAGATAAACTACTATAGAATTAAGCAGAATATTAACCTATTGCAAAAAAGGAGTAGCTTCATAGTTGGTGTTTTATATGACTTCTAGCTCTATCTATATCATCACGCCAGATCCCTTACGGGGTAGGCAGAGAGTAGAGTTGTAATAGGTTCTTTATGACTTCTTTGCTAATAAACCGTTTTTGATGATTCTTTTTGTATTTGGTTCAATGTAGCTTCAGGGTAGTCCCATTTTAATTGTATCGGTATTGGACCTTGGACTTTGAAGATACATCATGGGACTCCTTGACCGCAAACAGCACGAATGTGTAAAATTAAGTTCTACGTATCATACGATTATTATATCAATCCTGTAAGTACTTTACTGTAGAAATAAGTGGATTAATATAATATAGGTACCATAAATATACATAATTAATTCATACATCACTTAAAATTGTAAAATAATAAACTTAAAAAAAAAGGGAAACCGACTTACATACTTGTGGTCGGTGCCAAGTAACCGACTGTACCAACCGGCAGGTTTTTTTATATGTATTTCTTATAGCAAATATGCAGCACATTCAAAAACAATCTTCTGTAAATAGATTCTATTTTTGGGAGTTAAGAGTTAGGTTCCCCCTTAATTACAAAGCCGACAAGCATGTATGCAGTTTGTAGATGGTACCCTCCACATCGGGCTTCTAACTATAGAAATATACAGAAAAAATTCACAGCCTTAGCTTTCTGCATTGATGCTTGTGGATAAAGCGGTTGCCCAGGTACGACAGATTGCATGAATACAAATATTTTTTTTTCTTTTTAGAATCTATTCTGTTAGTTACTTACATTTTTTCCCATACAGCTAATTCCACTGTCTGTGTGATGTGTGGCGACCGTTGAGATCCTTTCTCAGGAACGGAAGAAAATATCATATTGAAATTTATGTCAAAACAATCCTCAGTCAATGCAATCAATAGTTACGGTCGTTAAAATACACTCACCAAAACTTATAGAGTACTTCCCGTTGACCTAAAACCAAAGTACAAGTAAAGAAAAATGTCTGAAAATTGTTAATTTATAATTATCTCACATAAACATAGTTTTCTTGATTTCAGTGAAAATTCTAAATAAGTTCCACTTATACGGAAAGTTCAGAGCGCGAGTCATTATTCCACGTCGGTAAAATCCTGAACAGGAATTTCTTCATCCTAAGAGCACTCTGGCAGGGTATGTCGGACTCCTACCGACTAAAAACCCTGCGGTGGCCAGCCTCGACACTTCGGAGGGGCTCTGGGATCTCCGCTAGGATTGCACCGGTGCCCCTCTGTGACAGGGCAGAAGCTTTACTTGTAATTATCCGTTTTTTTCTGTCTCTACTAGACCCTATCAACCAAGATGATGTCAATTGTTCATTTGTAAATATTCTGTTTTAGGAACGCAGTGTTGACACCTAAATCAGAGTTCCGCTGGAAAACTGGACAAAAAGCTTGGGACAGTAAGTATCTAACCTGGATAAAATACAGGTAGCTTATTTTAAAAATACCTTTTAAAAACAAGCTGTTATACCAACAACACTATGATGATATCCTGCTTAGTTGAGGAGTTCCTATGAACACCATCCGAGTCTAAGGTACTCATCAAGACAAATCCAACGAGCCCGAATACAGCAGGGTGATATTGAGTAATTGAATGGTTCTATTGGCCACCTTTCGGCTTCATCATTGGACCTTAAATTCTACCTGGTTGTATAGTACTCGTCAATACCAATCTAACAAGTCTAAACACGAGGGTGTAACTTTAAATATTTCACATGTTCCTATGGCCACCTTCCTAATCCATCATCAGATCAGCTTCATCTATCTATCTATATCATCACGCGAGATTCCTTGCAGGGATATCAACTTCATGGTATCACATTATTGCATTGACACTGAATTTACATATTTGTACTAAAGTTCAGCGCAATCGGATAATCGCAAGTGTTTGAAAAATGGATCACAATATTTGTTAATGTATGTGCAGCGATATTCGTCCGTCAATTATGGACCGATTTTGATAATTCTTGCATTGGGTTCAGTATAGCTTCAAAGTAGTTCCATTTTAATTTCATTAGTATTGGACCTTGGACTTAGAAGATACACCAGGGAACTCCTTAACGACAAACAATAGGAATCTGTAAATTGAGATAGGTATTATGTTACCTGAATTCAAAAAAGGAGGAGGTTTATAATTCGTCTGATTTTTTTTATAACGTCCTTGCTTATGAACCGATTTTGATTATTCTTCTTGCATTGGGTTCAGTGTAACTCTGAGGTAGCCCTGTTTTAATTTCATTGGTATTGGACCTTGAACTTTGAAGATACACCAGGGAACTCCTTAACAACAAACGACACAAATGTGTAGATTAAGATATTATGAGTATTATGTCAATCCTATAGGCACCCTACCATAGAACTAAGCAGAATATTAACCAACTTAAAAAAAGGAAGAGGTTCATAATTCATCTGTGTTTTTTTAAATAACTTCTTTGGTTATAAACCGGTTTTGATGATTCTTTCTGAATTGGGTATAATGTAGCACCGAAGTCGTCCCATTATAATTTTATCGGTATCGGACCTTGGACTTTGGAGATACAACATGTGTAAATTCAGTTATTATGAGTATTATATCAATCCTGTAGAACCTTACTGTACAAATAAGTAGAATAATAGAATATGGGCATATAAATATTAATAAATTAAATAAGTCACTCATTTAAAATAGGAAAATAGAAATCTTTTTAAAAATTAAGAAAACGCCTGAAAAAAGCTAAAATAAATATTTGATGTCGGTGCCAAGTAACCTACTGAAGCAACCGGCACCGACTTCAAATATTTATTTTTTGCTATACGAAGACGGTTTCCCTTTTATTTAAAATATTTTTTTTTGTATTCGACAATCTTTACTGTTATTTATTTCACATTTTCAATATTTTTCTAGCCTTAATCAATTTTCTTTCCAGAATGTCTCCAGTATGTAATGGAGCTTCCTTACGAATGTCATTTAAGTTACCACGGCGGGCTGAAAAGGGAGTTTAATGAGGAAAAGAAGTGTCATACTTTTAGTGTTTGGGGAGTGGGGGGACCGCCTGCTATAGGCACTGAAGCTGAAAACAGATACCCTCATATGGTAAGGAATTTTCTTTTACGAACTATGTATGAGAAAATATATTCTAATTAAACTTTAAAACTTCTCCACTCAACATCAAAACATCAATTTCTCGAATTTTCATTCCGATGTCTTTGGAAATACTGTCGCAATTGCAATCAGAACTAAAACATCTAAAAATGGTAATGGGTTGCTTAAAAAAGTTTTAAGGTTTCGCCATATAGCCGACGCTGCGCGACGAGAGCGCGACAGTGGCGTAACCTGGAGGCTTCTAATGTATTGAATTGTACGGGAGACGCCACACAGCACAGCCACGCTTGGCGCGACGACAAATATCATGACCTGCCGCCGTCGCGCCTGATGCGATTACAAACGAAGCATGGGGAAGCGAGACGCCAATACTCGTGCGAGCGGGACACTAGTGTCAGGCTGCCGCCCGGTCGGCGGGACGTCGCTCCCGCAGTGTGACGTGTGCGCCGCGCTGCCGACCGTCGGCCGAGCGTAGCCGAGGGATTCCGTCAGCTGTATGACCAAACTTTAAAAGTTTGATTGGAATAGACAATACTATATAAGCTATGTCAAACAACAAATAATTATTTTGTTTCTGGAGTGTTTTAAACAGTATCTCAATGGGCGTGAAGGCATATTTTTGAAATAAAACTTAAAACTCGAAGGTGTCTCGTTACGAAAGCACTAGGAACAAAGCGAACTAGAGTGTATGCACTGGAACATTTGGTAAAATAAATTTAATTGAGTTGTCTTCTCGAGTATATAGTATATAATAACTCGATAATGTCCATCGATTCATTATTCTTAATATACACGATTACGGATCAAAAATAAAATGACAACCAAAACACAGCCGCATTTGGATATACTTATGCATATGTATCTACTCATAGGCAGCATTTCGCATATACTCCCCTAACGGAGATGGCAGAGGTGTACTGTGTACCCGAGGCGAGTCTATTAGCACGCATGTAGAAATTAGTTTTAAATTGAGCTCAGATATTTTTCTATTATTTTTTTTAACTAACTGTAGTAGCATTTTAACGCGTCCTCACGTTGGCTATGGTTCAATCTAATTCGAAATAAGACCATAGCGTTAGTGTTTTTATATTTCGGGCCGTTTTTTGGATAGTCACCTTAAAGTTAGTTCCTATAATATATTGACCGGGGCCGAGACGTGGACACTCACAGTGGGACTAGTCCACAAATTCAAAGTCGCACAGCGGGCTATGGAGCGAGCTATGCTCGGCGTCTCTTTGAAGGATAAAATTCGTAACGAGGTAATCCGACAAAGAACCAAAGTTACCGACATAGCTCGCAGACTCAGTAAGCTAAAGTGGCAATGGGCTGGTCACATCTGCAGAAGGACCGACGGCCGATGGAGCAAGCGTGTCCTAGAGTGGAGACCGCGAATTGGTAAGCGTAAGGTAGGACGGCCCCCAGCTAGATGGACCGACGACCTCAAAAAGGTCGCTGGGACAGACTGGATGCGGAAGGCGGAGGACCGTGTGCAATGGCGCGTGTTAGGAGAGGCCTATGTCCAGCAGTGGACTACGATAGGCTGATTGATTGATTGATTGATAATATATTGATAGCTCAGCGTTCTGTGGAAAGATCTATGCTCGGTGTTTCTCTACTTGATCGAATCAGGAATGCGGAGATTCGTCACTGACATAGCCCATAGAATTAGTAAGCTGAAGTGGCAATGGGCAGGCCACATAGAAGATTGGACGGTCGTTGGGCCAGAAAGATTCTGAAGTGGAGACTACGTATTGGCAAGCGCAGCGTGGGATGGCCGCCCGCCAGATGGACCGACGATCTCGTGAAGAGCGCAGGAAGTCGTTGGATGCAGGTGGCATCAAATCGGTTGCACTGGAGAGCGATTGAGGAGGACTATGTTCAGCAGTGGACGAGTATATGCTATAATTAAGATGAATATATCAGTGACGATGTTGAATTTGACGGTAGGCTTGGCCCAGTGGTTAAGAGTTTGAATCGCTCCACCCACTGGATTGGGTAGTCGCGAGTTTGATTCCCGAACAGGACGAACTTTGTGACCCACAATTATTTATTTCAGTCTGTATGTTTGTGTATATGAAATTGATGTTTGTGAACGCGCCCACGACACAGGAATAGTTCCTAGTGTAGCTTTAATTTCGCGTTTTAATTTAATTTAATTTCTTTAGCGTTAATTTCGTGCTAAGCTCAAGTGGCTACCAATTCTCTTTCGCCGGAATGCTGACATACTATCACTTCTATACAGCATTCTGTTTGATCCTAATACTCCTTTATAACTCAAAAAACGATTCGAGTTTCTCCGTGAGTCACATTCAAGGTTCTTAAGGTCGTCGGAAAATCTCAGACTGGAAACACCAATGCATTCCAAGATATTTCTTGATAAATCATTCTCAGTCCAAGCTGTTTGTCTATGGAATGCATTGCCTGTGTCAGTAAGCCGCGCAGAGTCAATGGCCATTTTTAAAAGAATGGTTAAGTACCACTTTCTTTCGTTAAGCACCACTTTTACTCTGTAATAAGTCACCTACCATCATGCCGTTTCTTTATTTCTATCTTTATTATATTTGTATATTGTTATGTATCATATATATTTATAAGCATATATTTATATACCTATACCTATTAAACTAAAACCAAACTAATAAATGTACGCCACCTACTGCCCTCTATTTTTTGTATATCTTTTTGCCTTGTTCTTTCAGTTTTGGTTGTCTGGAAGAGATCGCTATTAGCGATAAGACCGCCAATTGAGCCTTTGTTTATTTTTATTTATTTTTTCTCTATGTAAATGTATTGGTGTACAATAAAGAGTAATCAATTTTTATTTATTTATTTATTTATACTTAATGCACTAATGTACATAGGCGGACTTAATGCCTACGGCATTTTCTGCCAGTCTACCTTCAGGTGGTGTGAGACAAGTGTGGTAGGTGCGAGATTATACTAGTGCAAAAAAGTTACATTAATAAATATAAATAACAACTAATTACCTATTTATAACACTTAGTAAATACATATTATATATAACGATACATATACATAATATATATTTATATATACCACAAATATATACATACATATATAGCCATACAATACATACATGAACTAGAACTGTGCGAGATAACGAGATGGAACAACTAACATTGAGGAGAATCCGGCCTTTTATGCAAATAGTCCTGCAGCCTTTTTTTAAAAGAGGGACGATTGGTTGCCATTCGGAGTTCCAAAGGCAAAGCATTCCAAAGAAAGATAGACTGGACGAAGAAGGAAGAGTGAATGAAATCAGTAGTATGAGTATCTATCTATCTATCTATCTATCTTTACATTTTATATTTAAGAATGATGGCCTATCCTTAATATTCTTTTCTTTCCGTTTTCAAGGTGATAATTGGTTATGGTGAAGACCTGAATACGGTACAGTGGTTAAGCAGCGGAACAATCATCAGTGAGAAATACATCCTCACAGCTGCCCACGTTAACAGTACTCCACAATAGTAAGTTCACCATCACGCCCATATTCCTCAAGGGGGAGGTGTATTGTGGACAAAACTCGCTGATTATGTTAAATTATCTAGGTATCTTCTCAGTGGAAGCAGCGTTCCGATAAACACCGTCGCGTCCCCAAGTGGGGATGGCAGAAGTGTATCGAGTACACTCACTTTGCGCCCACAATGTTAGATCCCGCCCACATTGTCATATACCGGGCACATTCTCAGACTCCGGACTCATACTGGAAGTTTTTTGTTAGAAAAACTACATCGACGGACGATTTAGCGCAGTGGTTAAGAGCTTGAGCTGCTCCGCCCACTGTGTCGAATAGTCGCGGGTTCGATTCCCGCACGGGACAAATCTTTGTGTGATCCAAAATTATTTGTTCCGGTCTGGGTATTTGTTTGTGAGTTTTCATGTTTGTAAACGCACCCACGACAGGAATAAATCCTAGTGTGGGGCTACGTTTTTAAATAAGAAAAAAAAATATATATTTGTCCGACCTAGGATTTGAACCCAGGACCTCAAGTTCTCAAAGCGATGCGCTTTGCCACTAGACTAACGAGGCAGTCTTTGAAATTTTTGCTCATTGAGATTTTGACTGTATCACGTTTACTGATGGTCTTAATTGCAGCGGTCCACCGAAATTTGTGGCATACGGGGTTCTGAACCTTGTCAACCTTGAGAATTTGAAACACGTTGGTGTCAAGAGCATCATCCAACACCCAGACTACAAGGCACCTAATAGATACAATGATATTGCGTTGATAGAAGTCGATACTCCGTAAGTAGGGCTACACGCCAAGGGTAACAAATATCGGTGAATGTTTAACAGAATTCCGTGAACACGGGCTAGAATCTACATTTATAAAAGTCTACCGAATCTTGTAATATGAATGTGTTCAGTAAATTCGTTTCTAAGACATTCACCGATATTTGTTTACCTTGGCGTGTTCACCGGATTACGGTGCCGAAGCTGATCAGAGACTTTTGATGCTTTAAGTTTATGATTGTGGAAAATTGTTTCTGTTCATTGAATTTTTTTGTCGCTCACTTTACATAATAACTTAATGCTTTCCATAGTTAATTTCATCCACATCATCCCGCCAGATCTTTTGCGAGGTAGCCAGAGAGTACAGAGTTCCAACAGACTTTTTCCTTACAGACTTCTCTGGCTTCGTCCACTCTCTTAGTTTGCCTAATACACGCTCGCCGCTCACGAAGACTTGCTCTTTAGATAAGATACGGTTTATAGCTAATTTCTTCCTTATTATCCATTTCTAGGATCACTTTCGATAAAAACGTGCTGCCGGCATGTCTTCACGTTTCCCTGGATGCATTCGATGAGGAAGCAATAATCGCCACTCACACCCTTTCTGAGGTAAGATTTATTAATCTGGCTAACATTCTTTGGTGTGAAAGTACGGCCAAACGAACGGGCTCAGCCACGTCCGCGGTAGCGATCAGTATCTCCCTATGATCGCACCTGCAGACGCCGCACAGATCGCGTGTGCCGGACCCAGGAAGCGTTGGAGTAAACACGTCCATACAAACAATAATAAATTATAATAATAATAAATTTGTTTATTTGCGCATAATTAATTACAGATTGATAGATGATAACAAGGATAATACTCAGTATCTAGGTTGTACAAGTTAAATCTGTATACAAAACATGTGAACCCTGCCTCTTAAACTAGGTTGCCCTGTATCTTAAGGGGCAGTTTTCGGCTATATAATGGCAACAAATGTTGTGATTTAAACTAGAGTAATTTACAATGTGAGATATCTATCGTACAACAGTGCGCGGTTGTTAGTAACTATGGATACATTTACCAAAAGGTTTGACATGCATTTGTGTGTGTGTGTGTGTGTGTTTGTGAGTGTGTGTGTGCGAGTTAATTTATTAGTAATAAGTGTATATAGTGCGGTGATAAATTATGTATAATTCGATGTCTTATTTTAAGTAACGTATGTGAGAAGATACTCTATGCTGGAATAGTCTTGCTGCAACAACCATTTTGTAAGTTTGGTCTTAACATTAAATTTATTCAAATTTAGTACGTTGAGTTCATTCTGTATTTTTTTATATATAAAGGTACTTAATATATAATATTGGTGCTGGGTAAATGTGGTCCTGTGACATATACCTGGCGGGATTTTCGATCGCTTATTTAGACCAGTGGGGAGAAGGCTGGAGTGTTTTCTGAGAATCGCTTGGAGCACATAAAGCTGACGAACGGTTAGTAATTGACATTCGGAATACAGTTTTGTAGTAGGATATCTGCTGCAGGAACTGACCACCACCGTGCCAAAAACGGACGAACGAATTTAACGAACTAAAGAGAATTCAGGTCAACGAATCAATCGGTGCGAGTCAGTCAGTGCAGTCGGTTACTTGACACCGACTTCACATATTTATTTTTTGCTTTTTGTAGTCCGTTTTCTTTATATTAAAGTTATTTATTTTACAATTTTAAGTGATGAATATATTAATAGTCAATTATAGTGCTCTGCTTCCGCCTTGCAACGGAGGGAAGTGGAACTAATATTTTTACTAATCCTGTTTTTTTTTTCTATTTAAAATTGCTGTGAGTTCTGAGAATGTAGCGACCCCTATGCATTGCTACAAAACTGTGATACCTACTCATAGAAGGCACTGATTATAAAATCGGCAACGATTCTCCATACATATCTAGTACAGGATATGAGAGTTTGTACGATATGTTGCATATATATAAGTCACCGACGACAACTCACGGGGGAGTGTCAGACCCCGCCACATGCAACACCTCTCTGATCTTCCCTTAGACAAATCCTGCCGCAAAATTTTGCCATAATACTATTGAAGCTCTCCCCGGGACACCTCGCGGTTCTAACCTTGTTGTCATCTAAGGAGACCATTGTGGATCCTGGCTTACAGGAGTTACAGTGGTCGAGATGTGTGGCTTAATCAATCTCCAGTCCATTTTGCAATGGTGGCTGCTTTTGTTATGATGTCCATTACAGCGGACGGTAACCGCGAGTTTGCTTGTAGTATACGAACGGATTTTTTTTAGAAATATCCCATTAGGACTTCAGAAAAGAATAGTGAGACACATGCTGACGTGTATTTGTTTGTTGTGTTCCCATATATTTTCCTGACAATATTAATAGTTCGAATGTTCTGTGGCTGAATTGTTAATATGTATGTGTAATATCAGCTAAATATTGTCTCTCGTGCTGTGACAATTAAAATTTCTTTCTTTCTTCACTTTCTTAAAACCGAGTAACGAACAGACAATAGGGCGTAAATGAGATATTGCATACTTTACAGGAGAGCCAAATAAGTAAATACTTTCTCGTCTTCTTTTCTAATACACGTCTGAACTCTTCAATATTTAAAAATATGAATTGTTAAATATTTTCTATCTACCTATCTATATCATCACGCCCGATCCTTTGCGCGGTAGGCAGAGAGTACAGAGTCCCAACAGGTTCTTTCCTTGCATAACTCTCTGGATTCCTCCACTCTTATATACGTTCGCCAGTTACGGAGACTCTTGACTTAAGATAAGACTCAGTCTAATTGGTTAACTATTTTAATATCTAAAACCCAAACTTAAATAATTTATTTGTTTAAACCCTGCAAGGTACCTATAAATTGTCATGTTATATATTTTTTACCTAATCTAATTACTAAACTACCAATGGATCGGAACGCGGCCTTCACTGAGAAGAGCCAGCGAAAAATCTTATTTTTTTTCCAATAATATTGTCTAGGTAAAATGATTAAGTTACAATATAAAAGTTTACGATCTCGCTCCGGTATTATTTTTAGGAAGTATAGGTCTAAAGGATTCCAAACATCTTTTTCCCATAAGTAGCACCCGTTCATGAGTATGACTACTGGAACAGCAATCACCCCTCTCAACCATATAAGGGGGAAGGAAGTGACCCGCGCCAGACATCCACCGCAAACAAATACATTATAGTGAGTATGTTAAAGTAGGTACACGTTTCAGATAGGTAGAAGAGAAAACATTTAGTTCTTTGGCTCTCCTGTAAAGTTTGCTATACCTAATTTTCGTCATATTGTCTGTTGCTATTATTCCTAATAAATTCACTTCTTTTTAGTAACGTAGCCCCAAACTAGTAACTTTGTCTGTGTCGTAGATGCGCCACATCATTCATAGGTCTGTACAAAGCTACATACCCGTTCAAACTCAGAATAGGAGTACGATAAGGAGATACTCTGTCACCAAAACTATTTGTAACATCTCTAGAGTATATATTTAGAAATAAAATTTAGATAGAAATTTAGCTGGAATACTAGAGGTCTAAATATTGATGGTGAGCGTATTAATAATCTCCAATTTGCTGACGACATAGTGCTTTTTGCGGACTCTGTCGACGATATGGTTAAAATGATTGAGGAGCTTCGGATGGAATCCCAAAAGACAGGCCTAGTGATGAACACATCAAAAACAAAAACTATAACCAATATTCCAGACGCATGTAACCACCAACTACTAATAGAAATCATCGACAGCTACATATATCTGGGCCACAATATAACTTTGGGCTACAAAAACCAAACAGCCGAACTTTGTCGCAAAATAGCGCAGGCGTGGTGCGCCTACGGAACCAACGAAACTATCTTGACATGAAAGAAAATTCCCCACCACCTGAAAACCAAGGTGTTTAACCAATGTGTCCTGCCAGTTATAACGTACGGCATGGAGACCACAACGGTCACAAAAATTCGGCCGAAAAACTAAGTGTCGCGCAAAGAGCTATGGAAAGGGCAATGCTCGGGATAACGCTTCAAGACCGAAAACGAAACGAGTGGATTAGGCGAACGACAAAAGTGGTAGACGGGGTAATCATAATCGAAAGTCACAAATAGAGATGAGCAGGACACATTGCACGAATGAACCAAGAGCGGTGGACCAGAAAGATTCTAGAATGGAGACCAAGAGTGTACACGCGGGGCAGAGGCCGGCCACCTGAAAGATGGGTTAACGACGCGGGTCTAAATTGGATCCAAGTGGCACGGGATGTGTGGCAGTGGCATGTGGCAGGCTGTGATAATGACGATGATGTTGATGGTGATGCGCTTCTTAATATAAAATTCACATGCACAGATATCCAGACTGAAACATTAGCGGGTCACACAAAGGTTTGTCCCGAATGGGGATCTAACTCATGATTGCTCGATCTCGTAGGTGGAACCGATTAAGTTTTGGACCAAGCCGTACTCGTACTATATTATTGCGTTTTCATTTCAGGTGGAACTGAAAAAGTACGGCAAAGAAGTATGCAGTACTGAATATCCAGCTCGCAGAATCTTAGTGAATGGTTTTGATGATAACACACAACTGTGCTACGGTGATAAGAACCTGACTGCAAAGACTTGCAAAGTTAGTCTCATATAATCATTGTTTGCGACGAAATATCTTCAAAATATTATCAGTCCTTTGGTGGAAGAATGTCGGTGTGGTGAAATTTATGTCACTGAAAATATCGAGCTACGGGTCGTCCATTAATCACGTGATGCACATTTATCACGTCATGTTTTTTAGCAACTTTTTAAACCCAACCTATTCATCTAGTGATACGTGGTGAGGTTTTAGACTAACAGTGTTTAGAAATCGCGCGTTTAACGTAAAAATAAATACCTTCCCCCTTCACCCCTTGTTATATTTGGTGATCTTTTCTAAATCTCTCTCCCCTTTTTAGCCTCACGTGATTAATGGACGACCCTCTAGGAGAGGCGATAGACTTGACCTAAAAGGGATTGATACTATCCCTCCTACAACTCCTTCTCTTGCTTTGCGTTTTTTTATTAAGAACTGGTCGGAGATAGACTCTTATCTCATCAGATGAAAAGTGACGATGGGGCAGAAGATGTAGCTCGCTGACTCAGTAATAACCTGTTCATTCTGAAATAGGCTGAGGAGAAGAAAGTTCCGAATCGGTATGATCGAGCTGGAGCCGTCTCCCCGTAAGGCAACTACGCGCAACATGGAATACGATTGGGTAGCTTGGAGGCAAGACTGCTGGGAGGGTGGTGGCCAACCACGGCCGTAGCTTGCCCCCTGTAAAGATGATCCTCGTTTAGCACTTATATCGTTGGCGGTACAACTAAAAATGCTTGTACATGGTATTCGTTTAGGAAATAGAAGGCGTGTTTTTTTTAGTCAATTATATTTGGGACGCATATCTCATGATTACTACTCTTCTTCCAGGGTATAAGCGGAGAGCCACTACTGATTAAGACCCATGCTTCCAGCTGTGTGTACACCGCCATAGGAGTGTCGTCATTCGGAAAATCGTGTTCACACTATAACCTGTACACCAAAGTGTCTTACTACGTACCCTGGATTGAGAGTGTAGTTTGGCCCTAGAAGTAACGTCACTATTGCATATTAAAAAATCAGAGTTCTTCAGAGTGAAAACCTCGGTAAAACAATTTTTGAAATTTCATTTATTCAATTTCGGATACCTTAAAGGTTTGGTTACATAACCGACGAAGCGCTCGGGAGGCGCTCGGCTTGCGCTCGGAAGCGGCGCGCATACACTACGGGCGCAACGTCGCACAGGCCTAGCGGCCGCCCGTAATCCTTCCTAACTCTATGGGCCGCCCAAAACTAGCGTCCCGCTCGCGTGGCTGCTCCGTGTGTCGTCACCTATACATTTCAGTACATTACCACTCCTCCAGTCGCACCGCATTGCGCTCCTGTCGCGCTGCGTCAGCTATGTGGCCAACCCTTTAATTTTTTTTTTATGACATCCTAGGTCCTATACCTAGATTAGCCGAACTTCCATAGGATTTTGGGTTTCAATGCCCTTTGCAACACTACTTAAATTTGTTTCGTATGCATTTGAAAACGCATCCTAATTGCATATTACAAGGCATATAATTGAATAAGCTGCAATAAGCACTTTTATAAGAAAAAACTGAGCAGTTTTTTCTTCCTCGTTAATTTACTACTTTTCTTATTCAAGGGTTTCACTCTAAGGCAATGAATTGTTTTGATTTTTTTTTACGATTTACTTATTAAAATGTATATCATTTACTATAGCAGTCTGCAATACATAATTAACAAGATAATAAATATCATAATAATTATAACTAAAAAATACACGATTAAAATCTTAAAGTTTGTATTATTTTAAACTTTTGACAAAATAGTGCATTCTATTTGTTACAATATGAACTTGTAATATAAAATAGTTACGATAGAAATATATTTTATTTTTTCTATTTATTGATGACTGTCTCGTTGGTCTAGTGGTTAATAGAGGTACGCTTTGAGATCACGAGGTGCTGGGTTCAAATCGTAGGTTGGACAAATTTAATTATAGTCGGCGAAAAGTGAGTGTGTACAAAGTACAAATCTGCCACACTGTTTATTTTTATTGTATTATAAAATAATATTATTGCCATTGATTTTAGATTCGAAATCGTCATTATTGACTATTTACCAGCTTTCATTTGATTGGTACCCATGTTGTTACAATACATATTTTTTATTAATTTTAATTCTATTTTTTTGATTCGTATCGCCACATTAAAATACTAGCGGTACTCCGTGTTTTCACCGGCTGTTTACCACAAAGCTAATAGGGTCGCAACGCTTTTTGTGTGTATGAATGATCTACCCTGTTAGCTGCGGGGCTTTTACAGCTTCACCGGACAAGAGGGCGAGCGTGCAACCACTACGTTCGAGCCAGAAGGGCAAGGGGGCATCTGTCTTAAGGGCGCCTCAAGGAGGAACGGCCTCGGCTTGGGCAGTCGCTATGGGGGAGGGCGTATACTAGGTGTCTCGCCGTAGTGCTCTGCACCGGCCGGCGGGCAAGGGATTCTTCGACCTCGCCGGCGAGGTCGGTGTCTGATCCTGTGTGCGGTATCTGTATTCGAAAGAAGGGGTGTAAGGGCATCAGGGGGGTCGGTGCGAACATGCCGCGGACGGCGGTGGCGACGCATCGCCCGCCCTCGCTATTACTTCGTTTTCGCTTAGCGTTCTTTATTCTTTTTGCGCAGCTCCTAAGGGCCATAGCGTGATGTTAGCCTATAACCTTCTTCAAGAATAAGGCTGTCAAATGCATCAAAAAATTTTCAAATCCGACTGGTAGTTTCGGAGTTTAGCGCGCTCAAACATTCAACAAAAAACAAACTTTATTATATTAGTATAGATTATACCCTACATCACTTCAACCATTACGGGATAACCGCGATCGAACATGTTCTGGCTGTGCCTTGCGCGCGTTCGGTCGTGTCGCTGCGCTGCCCGCCCGCTCGCTATTTTCGTAGTTACGTACGTATTCGATTTCGACTTGCTCTGTTGGAAACACCTGCGCTTGCGTGGAGTGGTGATCTGGTTGGCTCATATACGTGTATACGTACACATATACGGGCTTGCGACGTTACTTCTCCGCGTCTGGCTCGCGCGTAGCAACAAGGCGAGCCGTTAGGTAGACGCGCCGTTCTGACGGCGGTCGGCCGTCCCGCGTTTTCGTAACGGTCGTTTTCCGTGACCTACGTGGTTTGTCGCGGCTGTGCTTACGTGTTTTGTGCTTGCGTGTTTACGTAATTGCATTCGCTGTGCGTATGCTTTTGCGTCTCGTGTAGGTACGGTTCGCGTATCGCCGGTGTGACCAATCACGTGGGTTGCTAGGCAGCCGCGTCGGCTAACGGCGCGGCCGGCCCTCCCGCGGTTTTTGTTTTTTCAACGGTTAGCTTCATAACTGTTTTCGATATTAGTGTTTATTATAAATCCACGTCTTTTGTCCGTTCGTGGTAAGTCCGGTGGACGCCTAGCGGCGTCGTAAGCCGGCTTGAGCGGGACCCGAGCGCTCGCCTCCCTCCTTCAGAGGGCGGCCAACTCGGAAGGGCTTGAGCTCTGGCCTTGGGGGCTTCCCTAGTCAGAGCTCTTGATTTCTCCAGGACCCTACCTTAACCCATCCCGCTATCCTATTCTCCGTGCGGCGGTTCTCTTCGCCCCGGAGTAGTTAGGGTTTGGTGCCGCCCGTTCGCCCCTAAGGCGAAGGGGCACACCGCGTCTCCCCGGTAGTGCCACCCCCCCCCCGCCGCCGCCCGGTGGGGGGATCAGGGCATCGCTCACGCCCGGGTCTTAGGGCCCTATTTTAGTTCACTCGCCCTGCCATTTCCCCTCTGGAAATGGCCGAAGACTTCCATCCCGATTTTGTCCGGGACTTAACGAAATACATCGTCCTACATTGCCCGGACATAGTCCGGGAATTCAGGGCGACGTACTCGCCCGCCTCGCCCGACGCGTCGCCCGCGCGCGCGTCGGCCCCCGGCCCCGCGCACCCCGCGCCTTCTGCGCGCCCCGCGAGTCCGTTCGCCGCGCCGCGAACTGATTTAGTCGCGCCGCCCCAGACCCCCGCCGACCGCCCCGTCTCGCCATGCGGGTCCGAGCCTCTCTCGGACTCGGATATGGAGGTCGAGCGCGTGTCCGCGCGACGCGCCGCCCCCGCCCGGTCCCCGTCCCCGTCGCTCTCGTCGGAGGACGACTTCGTTCCCATAGCGAATGGGAAGCGCGCGCGCAAACCGCGCGACTCGCCGCCTCCCAAGATCCAAAAGGCCAGAAACGTTTCCGTTTCTCCCGGCCCCTCCGGCCCCCGGCCGTCTCCGTCTCCCGACGCGGCCGCGAGGGTCTCCCCCCTCGCGCGCCCCGCACGTCCGAACATCACTCCCCCGCCGCTTGTCATTCAGGACAAGAGCGCCTGGGAGCGCATATCCAAGGCGATTTACAATCGCCAAATCAACTACACGCACGCGCGTTCCACCGCGCAAGGCATAGCCGTCAAGGTGGCGTCTTCGGACGACCACCGACGTTTATCCGCGTTCCTGCGATCAAACAAGATCGCTTATCACACATACACCCTGGAGGAGGAAAGGGAGCTCAGGGTGGTAATCCGCGGTGTCCCGAGGGAGCTGGACACCGCCGTCATCAAGGCCGACCTCCAGTCCCAGGACCTTCCTGTGCGCCAGGTGCACAGAATGGTCAATGGGCGCTCCAAGGAGGCGTACGACATGGTGCTGGTCGTCCTCGACCGCACCGAGTCCGGCCGTAGGGTCTTCGACCTGAAGGCCGTGTGCCACATTTCTGGCCTCTCCGTGAAGGCCCCCCACAAACGTGGCACGCCCGGGCAGTGCCACAACTGCCAGCTGTACGGGCACTCTGCCTGTAACTGTCACGCGCGCCCTCGATGCGTTAAGTGCATCGGGGACCACGCGACGTCCCAGTGCGCCCGCTCGAAGGAGACGGCGGCCGAGCCCCCCAGCTGCGTCCTCTGTGGCACAAAGGGGCACACCGCGAACTATCGCGGTTGCCCCAAGGCCCCGAAGGGGAAGCGCGGCCGGGCGAGGCGCGGCGGCCGCCGCCGCCCCCGCGCGGTTGCCCCCCCCCCCCCCCCTCTGCGCCCTTAGCGCAACACCCCCCCGCGCCCTCAGCGCACCCTCGTCCGGTGCCTTCTGCGCCAGCGACCACGGCTCCCCGCGCTCCCGCGCCTCTGAAGCTGACCCCCCCTCCCCCGCCGCTTAGGCCGTCCCTCGGCGCCAACGCGTGGGTGAAGCCGCTGCCCTACACCGCGGCCTCCCACCCTGCGTCAATGGGCCCTGCCCACCCCCCGAAGCGCGCGCCGGCGATCCAGCCGGTGGCGGCTTGTCCCCCTCCGCCCACTAACGTCAGTCAGGACGTCGACCTCATCATGAGCGTCTCGGCGGTGATAAGCCCCGCACTTTTCCCCAGAGTCCGCGAACTCGCACTTCGACTCCGCGCCGCCACCAACTTGGCGGACCAGGTTCTCCTGGCCGCGGAATACAGGGACGTATATGACGTCCTGGCGTCCCTTAGAACCCAACCCCCCCGCACCCAATAATGGATCTACGATCTCCCCGCCAAAAGCCCCACAACCTATCCCTGGCGTTCTTTAACGCCGATGGCCTTCGCTCCTAGCGAGATCAGGTTGCTGATTTCCTCCGAGATCACCAACTTGATATCCTCCTCGTGCAGGAAACCTTCCTGAAGCCCGCACAACGCGATCCTAGGATCGCAAACTATAACCTCGTGCGCAATGACAGAATCGGCTCCCGCGGAGGCGGTACTCTCATTTACTACAGGAGGTCCCTTCACTGCATCCCTCTCGATCCCCCCGCGCTCACCAACATCGAAGCCTCGGTCTGTCGCGTCTCTCTCACGGGGCACCAGCCCATCGTGATCGCCTCCGTATACCTTTCCCCCACTAAATCCGTTCTCAGGAGTGACTTTGAAGCACTCCTCAATCTGGGAAGCGCCGTCATTCTGGCGGGCGACTTCAACAGCAAGCACGTGGCCTGGAACGGTCTCACCACTTCCCCTAACGGTAGGAGCCTTGACGCCCTGGTCGACGTTCTCGACTTTGACGTCATCGCACCTATGCACCCTACCCACTATCCTAACAATCCCAACCACCGACCCGACGTCCTGGACATGGCGCTTCTGAAGGGTGTCACCTTGCGGCTGCACTCCTTGGAAGTAGTCCAGGAACTTGACTCTGACCATCGACCTGTAGTCATGAGACCCGGTTCCCCCCCTTCCGCCCCTCAGCGACCCAAAAAGACGGTGGTGGATTGGCATGCGCTAAGCACGGCCTTGGCAGATGCCGACCCTCCCCCCCTGCCTCTCAGCTCGGACTCCATCCCGTCTCCTCAGGACACCGATCAGGCCGTAGATGCCTTCACCGAGCACATCCGATCGGCTGTCAGTCGATCGTCCAAGCAAGTCGAGGCGGAAGATCTCTACCTCAACCGCTTTCGACTGCCGGACGATGTTAGGGACCTCATTCGTTCCAAGAATGCTTCTATCCGAGCGTACGACTCCTACCCCACCGAAGCCAATCGGGCCCGGATGCGCGCTTTACAACGAGAGGTAAAGCGTCGTGTCGCGGAGGTCCGGAAGGAACGGTGGGGTGACTTCCTAGAGGGCATCGCGCCATCGCATCTGGCCTACTGGCAGCTGGCGCGTAGCCTCAAGTCCGACTCCACGACTGACATGCCCCCGCTGTCCCGCCCTTCAGGCGCACCCCCAGCCTTCGACGACGACGAAAAGGCCGAGCTTCTCGCCGACTCCCTCGAGAGCCAGTGCGCCCCCAGCTCTCAGTCCGTCGACCAGTCCCACGTCGACGCGGTCGACAGGGAAGTCGAGCGCAGGGCATCCCTCCCCCCCGTCGATTCCTTACCTCCTATCACCCAAACGGAGGTCGAAGATCTAATTATGGGTATCAAAACTAAAAAAGCCCCCGGCTCTGACGGCATTTCGAATCGCGTTCTGAAATGCCTGCCCGCCCAACTCATCTGCCTCTTAGTGGCCATATTGAACGCCGCCATGGCGAACTGCACCTTCCCCGCTAAGTGGAAGGAGGCGGACGTCATAGGCATTCCCAAGCCCAGCAAACCTCGCAATCTCCCCGCGAGCTACCGCCCTATCAGTCTCCTCAACTCCCTGGCCAAGATATACAAGCGCCTACTTCTGGCGAGGCTCAAAGACTTCGTAACGTCCAGGGGTATCCTTATCGACGAGCAGTTTGGCTTTCGAGCCAAACACTCTTGCGTCCACCAAGTGCACCGCATCACGGAGCACATCCTCTCCGGTCTCAATAGACCCAAACCCATCTACACGGGCGCCCTCTTCCTAGATGTCGCGAAGGCATTCGACAAAGTCTGGCACAACGGCTTGATCGACAAGCTCTACCAATTGGGTGTGCCGGACAGACTCGTGCTCATCTTACGAGACTTCTTGTCGAATCGTGCCTTCCGTTATCGCGTCGAAATGACGCGCTCCACTTCCCACTCCATCAGTGCTGGAGTCCCACAGGGCTCAGTTCTCTCTCCGCTCCTGTTTAGCCTTTACACGAACGACATTCCTCGTTCGGGTAAGGCGCATCTAGCCCTATTCGCGGATGATACCGCTCTCTACGTCTCGCATAGGAATAAGGGTTTCATTACCAGACACCTTCAGGCATCCGCCAATTCCCTAGGGAATTGGTTCAGGAAGTGGCGTATTGAGGTGAACCCGGACAAGAGCGCTGCGGTGTTCTTCTCCAGAGGTGCCACCCCGCGCCACTCCCTGCGCCGCCCTAGAAGTAATCTCGGCCAAGTGACCATGTTCGACCGACCCATTCCCTGGGTCAAAGAGGTCAAATATCTAGGGGTCACCCTAAACAGTACCATGTCCTTCGGCCCGCACATCAAGCGGGTCCGTCACCGAGCATCATTTGTGCTCGGTCGTCTCCATTCGTTAATCTGCAAGCGGAGTAAAATGTCCCTTAGAAATAAGGTGACACTTTACAAAACTTGCGTTCGACCCATCATGACTTATGCGTGTGTTGTGTTCGGGCATTCGGCCCCCTCTCACATCGATAAACTCCAAGTGGTTCAAAACCGCTTCCTCCGTAAAGCCGTAGGAGCCCCCTGGTTCGTACGGAACGTCGACCTCCACTCCGATCTAGGTCTCGAACCTATTCGCGCCTTTATTAAAAAGGCGTCAACACGTCACTTCGCGAACGCATCTACCCATGCGAATCCGTTAATCGTAGCCACCGCCGACTACGATCTCCCCCCCGACCCCTGCCGCCACCGCCGGCCGCGACATGTTCTCACCGACCCCCCCGATGCTTTGTCATCCCTTCTTTCCGCTCAGAATACGGGCGACGACGACGACGTAGTAGTAGATCCCCTCCCATAGCCGGCGGTTGACCGGTGCACTTGGTAGTGCACCCGTCCCCCTACAGCGACTGTCCCAACCGAGGGCACCTCTTCGAGGCGCCCTCGAGTATGTCGCCTCTTGCCCTTCTGGCTGGCTAGAGCGTAGTGGTTGCACGCTCGCCTTTAAGTCCGGTGAAGCTGTAAAGGCCTCGCGGCCAACAGCGTACATCATTCACACACACACACACACGCGATCGAACATTGATGGACCGGGACAGTGGCAGTGATGCAATCACTTTACAAATGGATAAGGTATGGATCCATTGAGCGCGCGCTCGGAAATAAACAACGTTCTAAAAAACTATACCATGAAATATAAAACTGCTTTACGACTACGTTGCTACACTTATGTACAGGACGACGTCTGCATGATTTGTATAAATAGATTATGTAATAGATTAAGTTACTGTAGTACATTATGTAATTTAGGTAAGAAATAAGATAATGTCATAGAATCCTAGCGCATAAACACTAGTATACAATTAGAAGAGTGTAACCCTGAAAGGGATAGGAATAATTGAAGAGTGTAACCCTGAAAGGGATAGGAATAGTAAGAAGAGTGTAACCCCGGAAAGGGACAGGAATAATTGTATCATGATTGGTTTATTTGATTAAAAAACTCGATGCAAAGCCCACTAGTTGTGACACACCAAAATAGTATTTAAGAGCGCGAAACATCGCGCCATGCACGTTCGAGCGACTGGGCAACAAGATTATAGGAAGAAACTCTGCGCGAAGAGGGTCACAACTGGTGGGTGGAGCACTGACACGGGGCACACGTCTGATAGTTTTGATCGTACTAAATGTCACCGCAAGGACATCGCGCCTTGCGCCCGCGCGGCCCGGGATGGAACCGGTTAGCGGTGCGCGGCTCCACTGTACCATATTCGCACGACACTTATATTGTGCAATATTAAATATATACTGATATTAACTAACTAAATAAACCGAGTCTTATCTGATGGAAAAGTCAAGAGTCTCCGTAACCGGCGAGCGTGTATGAGACAAACTATGAGAGTCGAGGAAGCCAGAGAGGTATATAAGGAAAGAACCTGTTGGAACTCTGTACTCTCTGCCTACCCCGCAAGGGATCTGGCGTGAGGTTATAGATAGATAGATAGATTAACTAACTACTTTGAATTGTGTAAAATATTTATAATAAATAGTAAATTGTAGCAAAAGATATTTGTGTAATCATATAATATGTATAAATATATAAAATATAATGTATGTATTTAATAAATATTAGGAACAAACACATACTTTAAAATTTCACAAATTGTACATTCGATTAGACACATTAATTTCCTACAATATATACTTTTAGTATACGAAGTATGCATTACATTATACATTTAAAATATTTGATTTTAGTTTAATGTTTGTAATTCAATATTCTGCCCCAATGCACGGTGTATATATAATCTTTGTTGCAGACAAAAGTATACGTATTTTGATCAGCGTCTATGGTACAAAAACAGTTGATATAATGGTTAATGAACTGCTAAAAATAGGTTTGTATAATGCAGGTTCCCTAGGAACAAATCATGATAACTTCATAACTTCAGTTACTCGTTACGACTTCGATATAGTTGCATTAAATGAGACTTGGCTCAGAGCGGGTGAGGAGGGGCGGGCGCCAGTATTGCTGGGATACCGACTGCGACACATACCGAGGCCACGAGAAGTGCGCTCGCGTGGAGGTGGCGTTGGTTTCTATGTCAAGCGTAACGTGAGCGCACGTATCTGGCCCCACCCAGTAGACCCAAGTCACCATTCCGTTGAGCAAATGTGGCTTATTGTAACTCTTAATGGAAAAAAGCTTGCGATTAGCACGGCTTATCGTACACCTTGGATGGATATTGATCTGTTTTTGATGCTATTTCTGATTCCGTAACCTCTATTCGCAATTATGGTAATATAATTTTACTAGGTGATTTTAATATTAATTTATTTAATACTACGGACATTAAAATTTAATACATTTTTGTCATGTCTAAATCTGTCACAGTTAGTCAGCGAGCCAACTCATTTTACTGAAACCAGTCAGACCCTCATCGACGTCATCTGTACTTTGAACCTTGTGGGGTCGCTTTTTGGTCATTGTCTGATAGGTTGTGAGTTTAACATCAAACACGAGAAACTTAATCCTTACACTATAGCTTGCAGACCGAAAAAGAGCATTTGTATGGAAAACTTTAATGCAGATCTGCAAGCCATTAGATAGGATTTAATATCGTCATTTGGCGATGTAAATGAAATGGTTACCGCTTTAAATCATAGTGTTATAGCTATATTTAATCTGTATGCACTGAGTCCGTATTGTCATTAAGAGCAACTTCCACCCTTGGATTACGGATACGATAAAACTCATGATGAAGTTACGGGATGAGGCTGCGACAGATTACCATGCAAATAAGTCTGACGTTAAAAGGGAATACTACAAGACTTCAAAATCAACAATATTTCACGAAAAAGCGGCCTACTTTAAATATAAAGTTAATAATAAAATAGGGGAACCCAAGATATTGTGGAGAAATCTCAAAGATACCCTACTACCTAAAAATAACACGGAATTACCTACATTCTTTAACGACCCGGACACTAGTGCTATATAATAATATTTTTTATTCAAAATTATAAGTTACCAACTTAATGTGTTTGTAACCCAGTTACAAATTAGCTCTTAACTAGTATTAGCCTTTTGGAGAATTATAGACTTCTTTTTCTCCTTGTTCACTTATGTGTGTAAATGTTACTCGTCAATAAGCATCATGTATTTAGATAAGTTACAATGTGTGTGGCCATACCGCGACCTCAACGAACAGCTCCAACGGAAGACCAGCGCTAATTGCATGCCGTCAGCACAATGCGGAGTTGGGACCGATTCGCAACAATATCAGTTATTTTTTTTGTTATTTTAGTGATATTGTATTGCTACTGCATTTTTTTTATTTTTTGTTGCGTATAAATTAATTTTTTATCTTTCTTTTTTTCTATTTAAATATCTATGATATATATAAATAGTATTTAAAGAGCCTACAACCCCAATTAGATTATTGGTTGCCAAATATAATACGAAAACCATACTGCCATGTTTGGAATTATATTATGCTTCAGAATCAGAATATTTTTTATTCATGTAAGTCAGTATTTATGAATCGTTAAAATAGTAATAAAGACTCTACCACCACTTCTCAAGTGAACGGGTGCTGCTAGTGGAGATTGGTCCGTCCTCTATCCTTTGACTGATTAAACCTGTAATTCTGTTGATCTTTGGCTCGTTCGGCATCACGCTAGAGCTATAACCAAGTATTTTGTTAGTACTCATTATATATTTCATATTAAGTTTTTTTTAGTATTATTTTTATTTATTATTTATATATATATTTTTTTTAATTTTAAGGTTGAACCTTGACAAAGTCTTGATTTTGTAAATGAGAGGTCTGTGTAGACGCTGATTTATACCATGAGTGTAAGTACATTTACGTCTATCTATCTATAACCTCACGCCAGATCCCTTGCGGGGTAGGCAGAGAGTACAGAGTTCCAACAGGTTCTTTCCTTACATACCTCTCTGGCTTCCTCGACTCTCATAGTTCGTCTCATACACGCTCGCCGGTTACGGAGACTCTTGACTTTTCCATCAGATAAGACTCGGTTTATTTGGTCGTGGTAAGATAGTCTAGGTCTTCCCCGGTACCTGCATCCTTCCACTTTCACATTGTATATCTGTTTTGTCATTCTTTCCTCTGGCATTCTTTCTATATGCCCGAACCAACGGAGCATGCCCTTTCTCATCTTTACACCGATACTATCTTTCATACCTACTCGCTGTCTTACTATGCTGTTGCTAATGCGGTCGGTCAGCTTCACTCCGCACATCTTCCGCAGAGCTCGCATTTCTACCGCATTTATCCTACTTTCATTCTCCTTCTTACATACCCAGCTCTCGCTACCATATAACAGCGTTGGGACAAGAACTCCGTTATGTATGGCCAGCTGCGCCTTATGGCTTAAGTGCCGGCTCCCGAGTAGCTTTCCCATCGCACCATTCACTCTGTTCCCTGCACTCACTCTTCTCTCTATGTCAGCGGTGTATTTCCCATCCTTACTGAAGGCGCATCCAAGATATACAAACTCATTCACTTGCTCCAGCACATCGTTACCAACCACAATCCTTACATTCGTTCTGGTTTCTTCCCTTTCAAAAACCATAATCTTGGTTTTCTTCACATTCAAGTGTAAGCCATTGATCATGCAGTCGTCTTTCATAACTGTGACTAGTGTTTGCAGATCAGTGGCTGTTGGCGCTATTAAAACCGCGTCATCTGCATAAAGTAGATGGTTTACCACTAAGTCACCCATTTGTACACCTTCATTCATCGCTTTCAGTCTTTGAAGACTTTTGTCCAGATATATTATAAACAGTCTAGCGGACAACACGCAACCCTGCTTGACGCCGATTTTAACGTCAAACCAGGGTGACCTGTTACCACTCACCCGTACGCATGCCTTGCAGTCCACATAAGTGGACTGGACGGCTCGCAACAGAGTGCCATCTATACCATACTCTGGCAAAATGTCCCAAAGTCTCTTTCGCACAACTCTGTCGAATGCCTTCTCCAGATCTACAAAACCGCAGAAAACCTTCCGGCCCACTGCCAGATGCTTCTCTACGATGTTGCGGAGTGAGAAGACTTGATCCGAACATCCTCTTCCAGACCTGAAACCCCCTTGTGCCTCGCACAACATTCCATCGGACTTCACGCGCATTCTCCGTTCAATAATTTTACCGTACACCTTGGCTGCCAAGCTGATCAAACTGATGGCTCTGTAATTGGCGCAGTCATATTGTGAACCCTTGCCTTTATACAAGGGTACTATGACTGCGCGGCGCCAATCTGTAGGGACTCTACCGGTCCTCCAGCAAAGGTTTGCAAGGGCCCGGAAAGCGTCCCGGACGCAAGTTCCACCATATTTGATCATCTCGGCAGATATCATGTCTACTCCCGCAGCTTTACCGTTTTTCATACTTCCTATCGCCCATTCAACTTCTTCCATAGTGATGTCCTCCGTTGATTCTGGTGCCGCAATCTCGCCTTTAGGCACGTCTGCGGCATCAGCATCCGGGTCATCTCCATACATTTCTCCAAAATATTCACTCCACCGGTTTAGCACAGCTTGTGTGTCTGCAAGAATGTCACCATCTTTAGATTTTATCCTTTCCATTCTGGAGCCTGACGAATCACCTCGAGCCTTTCTCACCTTGCTCCAAAAGAGTTTGGTGTTGTTCTCGAAGTTCTTCGCCAGCCTCTCCTCCTCAATCATACTGGCTCTTTCACGCTTTTCTTTCACTAAAGTTTTAGTGGCATTCTTGCATTGCCGGTATATTTCTTTCCTCATCTCTGTCATACTGGCATTCAGGTTCAAAGAAGATACATAGTCCTGCCACGCTTTCTTCTTACTTTCTACGGAGCTTTGCAACTCCGCATCCCACCATGCATCACCTTTTGCTGTAATATGCTTCTTTGAGCAACCACATACTTCTTTCGCGGATTCCACCAAACTCTCTTTCAGGCTATTCCAGCATTCATCTACATTTGAGTCCGAAGAGCCTGCTGTCAAAAGCTTGTCCCGGACTCTGTCTTCATACATTCTCCTCACGCTCTCATCTTGCAACTTTTCAACCTTTAATCTTTCAAGGTCTCCGAAGGGGATACGCTCTCGCCAGTGCCTCCACTTCCTGAACAGACCACTAAACCGCGCAACTACGAGATAGTGGTCTGATTCCAGAGTGGGGCCTCTATACGCACGCGTATCTTGTAGTTTGCTTCGGAGACATTTACGTTTTGTCTATATTTAAGCCCATCTACTTAACTCGTTCTGCATTGATCTCCTATACCCCATGAACGCTATGTGTACAAAAATAATCGTAAAACTCTCATTTTAAAAGAGTAACCGTGAAGTTTCTTGCCCTTCTTTTCCACAGAAATGACATTCCGAACGGCTGGTAGAGTCTCAATTAATCATTAACCTTCTTTCTTGACTAATTCATAAGTACTTCTTGGTCTACATGAATAAAAAACTTTTGATTTTGATTTTATTATTTTAAAGCATGTTGCATTTGTATATAAAGCAGGGTGGATTTTTGAGATGCGGCAGTAAGGGCAGCTTCCTCGACCGTTGTAGCTAAAGGAAAGTGTTCTTAACTTTTTTTTTAACTGGCCTGGACTTTAATGTATCAAAAATTCTTTTGCGATTTCTGATTTTTTTAATATTTCAACCTCATTTGGTCCAATAGAAGTTTTTGATCCTTATAAGAAACAGGATCGATTGGCATCAAAAAATGTTGTTGTATCGAAATGTAAATTGCCAAATTTCTTGCAGACTGTATTTTTTTTCAAAATGCATCTCAAAACGTCGCAAAACGTTAAGGATAGTCTCCCAAGACCGTTTTCCTGTAGCTACGCGGTTGAGAAATAGAATTGATAGATAGAATAGATTACTCTTTACACACACACCACACACCAATACATTTACATAAAGAAAAAAAATTAAACAAAGGAGGTACAATTGGCGGTCTCATCGCTAATAGCGAACTCTTCCAGACAACCAAAACTGAAAGAAAAAAAGATATACAAAAAATATAGGGCAGTAGGTGGCGTACATTTATTAGTTAGTTTTATTTAAATAGGTACAGGTTCATATGCTTATAAATATATATGATACATAACAATATAATAAAGATAGGTATTAAGAAACGGCATGATAGTAGGTGACTTATTAGAGAATAGTCGAAAGAAAGTGGTCCTTAACCATTCTTTTAAAAATGGCCAATGACTCTGCGCGTCTTACTGATACAGGCAATGCATTCCATAGACGAACAGCTTAGACTGAGAAGGATTTAACAAGAAATATCTTGGAATGCATTGGTGTTTCTAGTCTGAGATTTTTCGACGACCTTAAGAACCTTGAATGTGACTCACAGAGGAACTCGAACCGTTTTTTGAGGTATAAAGGAGTATTAGGATCAAACAGAATGCTATATAGAAGTGATAGTATGAGCATTCCGGCGAAAGGGAATCGGTAGCCACTTGAGCTTAGCACGAAATTCAGACACATGATCGTATTTCCGCAAACCAAATATGAATCTTATACAGAAATTTAGAAGTCGCTCAAGTTTATGAAATTGACTCTCAGTTATATTAAGATAACTGGCGTCTGCATAATCGAGGATAGGAAGTAGAAGGAATTGTGCAAGAGCAGTTTTAGTAGCAGTGGGCAGAAAATTTCGCAACCTTCTTAATAAGCCAGCGGCAGCAAAAATCTTGCGGCTAAGTTCGTGAATTTGCGGGGCCACGTGAAATTGGTATCAATATAGATCCCCAAATTTTTCACTGTTTTACTTCTAGGTATTGTGACACCTTCAAACATAATTTGGGAAAGTCGTGACCAATCTAGACGTGCAGTGAGTCTAGAGCTACTGATGATAATAGCTTGGGTCTTAGCTGGGTTGACTTTAAGGCCATACCTTTTACTCCATTCGCATATTTTTACTAGACTATTCATAGTATTGACAGCCTCTGACAACCTGGTCAACGGTATCTTCCCTTACTGCCCCGTTTCAAAAATCCATCCTGGATTCATATACGGGTGGATTTTTAGATTGTTTGTTAGACTGTTGTTTTGTCCGCATCGCCATGTAAGGATCGTAATTCAAACAACGAAATCGCTATATTATTCTATTTATTTCTGTCTCCTTCTTATTACAAATACACTATAAATCTATCTCGCTTTCACACTAATTGTCAAATCTTATTTTCTTCTCTTTCACTCGCATATTTTAATCCTATTGCTATCTCTCACATTTTCTTTTATTCACATTTTTTCTCAAACCTTCCATATCCTCACAAACTAAAGTTTCAATCTATGTCATTAATTATTTTGTAATTATTTTGTTCGCATTCCTCTTCCTCGAAGCAGCTGGCTTTGGCCAGACAATGCTCTCAATCCAGGGTATGTAGAACTTGACCCTAGTATACAGAGCTGATCCTCCACCATCCCCACATGTCCTTCCCAGGGTGTTGATGCCGAGGAGTTCGAAGTAACAGACGGTAGAGTCTTTTGTCTGTATGGGAGCACCTTTATCACCCTGAAAACAATCAAAGTACTGTTAGGATTTTTTGTTTCGTAGGCATAACTAAATAATAATTCCTGTCTCGTGAATCAAGAACTTCGCTCACTGAATCAAGAAGTCGACTTGAACCTGTACGGAATAAATCTTGGTGTGATCCACGAATGTTTGGTTCGGTCTATGTGTATCTACTATATTTGTAAACGCACCCATGATACAGGTGTAATTTCTATTGGCGGGCTTCAATACCCTTTATCGGAAGACACACTAAAATGACAATATTATCCAAAAGCGGGCCGCAGAGGTGTAAAAGAGGCGACCACGTACCAGAAGATGTGTAGGCAGGATCTTAACGAAATAAACAGAGACCTGGTGAAGGTCTCTAGTAAAATCTGGATGCGTACATCACCAGACCGTCATTTTAACCATCTTTGAGGGAGGTCTTTATGCTACAGGCTTTGTCTTCCGGCTGATGTAGCTGATACTTTTTGCTTACCTCGCAAACTTCTAGCTTGCTTCCTTTGTACCCATAACAGGCCTGTGTTGAGTGATTGTAGCCTTCAGCTAAGACTGGCTGCGGCGGATACAGGAGTGAACACATAGTTTCATCATAACTCTTCAAAGAAGCTACAGATACCTGGACAAGAAAAATATTCGTAATAGACCGTGTCTTATCTGAAGGGTAATTCAAAAGTCTCCATAACCGACGATCGTGTATGAGATGAACTACGAGAGTTGAGGAAGCTAGAGAGGTCTGTAAGGAAAGAACCTTTTGAAACTCTGTACTTTCTACCTATCCCACATCTGGATATCTGTTATAGATAGATAGTCACGCCTATATTCCTCTAACATGACAGAGGTGTACTGTATATACCCGCTTTTCGCCGACGATGTTAGGTCCCTTGTAATAGAAAGCCTATTACCATATACTGAGCACAATTCCAAAATCCGGACTGAACTGGAAATTATTCAATAGAAAAACTGCATTTGTCCGACCTAGGATTTGAACCCAGCACCTCGTGATTGCAAAGCGCATTATTCGTCACTAGACCAACGAGGCAGTAATAATAAGAAATCAGCCGGTACTGTCAGTCCCTCTGCTGGACAAAGACCTTCTCTCACAAATCGAGCCACGCGAAGCCAGTGTTGTACGTTGGAGGAAGATTTGTGGCCACCTACTGTTGGAATTTGTTAATTCACCTACTAGGTATCCAGCTCGGCTTAACCATTACCACATTCAAGTGACAGCCAGGACCAACGGCTTAGTGTGCCTTCTAAAGGGAAGGGATCCTCGAAAATGAAGTTGGCGAAATTGGAATTCGGTGATGGCGTTTTTAAACAAAAACACTATCACCATCATAAATAAAATAAACATCTCTTACATTCGCCGAGCATGGGTCAAACTTTTCCCCGACGAGGTTAAATCTAATCAAGTAATACAGGTCAAATCTTTCAACATTGTACCGACCGGATACAATTTCAGATTGCGAACTACTAGAACAACCTGAAAGGCAAGTCAAGAGTCTCCGTAACCGGCGAGCGTGTATGAGACGAACTATGAGAGTGAAGAAAGCCAGAGAGGTCTGTAAGGAAAGAACCTGTTAGAACTCTGTACTACCCCGGAAGGGATCTGACGTGATGATATAGATAGACAAAGAATTTTTTGATGGAGAAATCCCAATACTATTTTCGTCAACTTAGCCAACTCAATACCTCATTCGCCAGCTGCCAACGAAGTAGTTCAAGAGTAAACAACTTACAGAATCCAACGTCTCTAGTAATCCTTTCTCGTTTCCTAACTCTTTCCACGCAATGGCGAAGAACCAGAAGGAGTTAGTCGCAGTCAAAGAAATCGGGACCACTTGAAGACCGAATGCTATTCTGAAAGAAAATCATTAATAAATACTTAAACGCCGTAACGCCTATATTCCCCAAGCGGGTGTGGAAGCTGTACTGTGTACACCCAGTTTTTGCCGAAAATGTTAGGTTGAGGTAGAAATATTCTAGAGTGGAGACTACGTATTGGCAAGCACAGCGTAGGACGGCCGCCAGCCAGATGGACCGATGATCTTGTGAAGATCGCAGGAAGTTGTATGCAGATGGCCTTGGACTCGTTGCGCTGGAAAGCGATTGGAAAGGTCTGTGTTCAGCAGTAGACGTGTAAACGCTAAGATGATCATGATGACTAGGAAGTTAGCCTATTGCCATATTCCAGGGACAATTTCAAATTCCGGACTGATACTAGGAATTCTTCGATAGAAAAACTACATTTGTCCGACTTAGGATTTGATCGCAAAGCGCATTGTTGGCCACTAGACCAACGAGTTATAGAGTATTATTATGAAATAGGTAATTTTTTTTTTCGGAATTTATCGTGTATTTTGTTTGATTCTTAATTTCTCGATGTTTCGAGTGCTTTGCAGCACCCGTGGTCACGAGAGAAACTCAATGAGAATTCAATAGAGAATCATTATTTTATTATCTATCCTTTAGTGTCCCACTGCTGTGTAAAGGCGTCCCTCGTTCGCTTTCATTCTACTCTGTTTAGGGGTTATTAAGGTGCAATCAAATATTCAAAGAGTTTATTATGTGCCTTTGTTCTTCGATTATAAAGGCGTCCAGTTCGTCCCGCCATCTCATGGGACTGCCGCGATGTATTTTATAAGTGAAAGAGGAAGGTTTCTCACAGAAATAATATCAACCTGTACTAGGTAAAGGCCTCTCACAAATCGAGATGGAAGAGAATAGGACATACTCCACCACGCGAACTGTTGGAACTAATCAAATTGTCCATAAGGCTTTTGACTTGATCTAAACCTTACCACATTACCTATATTTAAACGTCTTCGGGCTTCAGAAGGTTCGTTAAGACGTCGGTCCCGGTTATTATTGCATGTAGTCTTGAAGCCAAGGTGGAAGTTGGCTTGATAAGTTCCAACAGCAGGTGGCCACAAACCTGACTTTACCTATCCTTATTCGGTTTTCCTATTTCTTACAACAGGTGGCTTCAAATCTACATTTAAAAATGAGCATTGGGGTGCCTCTATTAACCCGTATTTAGATCACTTAGTTCCAACACATCTACCTTTACCAATCCGTATTGGATTTTCATAGTTCTAACAGCTGCAAATCTGCCCACATCAATCCGTATTGGTTCTGCTTAGTTTTAATTGCAGGTCGCAAAAATAATGCCTCTCCCATTCCATGTCGGGGCCGTACTCTCTCTTACCTCGATTTTTCAGAGTTCTTGGCTAACAGTGAGATAGTACAGAATAATTTACTGCTATGTGACTTATTTAAAATCGTTTTGATAGAATATTATAAGCAGGACCAATCCGATGTGCAAGTCAAGAGTCTCCGTAATCGACGAGCATGTATAAGTCGAACTATGAGAGTGGAAGAAGCCAGAGTGGTCTGTAAGGAAAGAACCTGTTGGAATTCTGTGCTCTTCGCCTACGCTGCAAGGATTCTGGCGTGATGATATGAATTTATACATTATATTATTATACATTAGTTTTTGACAGCAGTAACGGTGTGACTCTCAATGATGGCATGGAAATGATGATGAACTTTACAAAAGGGAATCCAACTCACGGTGTGTCAGTCTCAATGAGCGCGATGTCGTGGTACTTGGAGTGTGGTTGGTACAGCGGGTGAGGGATGAACCTCTTGATGCCGTAGCGCCGCCAGGGCTCTGGCAGACGTGTGTTGTTTAGTTTACCCGTCACCACGTGACGGACTGGACTCCTGCAAATTACTAGCTCTGGTAACTATATTTATTTCCGAGGAATATACTTTTATAAAATTTTTGGTCAAGACTAGTTTGGATATACCCAACACACTCACGAGGACCACCACATGTGATAAGTTAGAGGGAGGAAATAACGTACGTGAGAAAGTATATATCACAGAACAAAATTAGACGTGTATATAACCGTGAAAAAGCACGTTTTTACCAAAATTTGTGGGTGTATCTAATTCTGTTTTGTCTATCTCATTCACACATACCCGCAAACACAGAGGAAGAAAAAGGTACAGAGTAATGCTGGGTGATATTACGTGTTTGCCTAAAAGTTAGAGTGTGGTTGTAGCGGACCTGTATACCGCTACAAAAGCTGCCTTTATATACCAACAGATGGCGCTAATGTAACAAAAATGATTGGAGAAAAACATAAGACGATCATTCATCATACATGTCTAAAACGCGATCTGGAAGTTCGCACGACACATAACATATATACAAGCCCCAACCATCAACCCTCGGGTAGTGGCCTCGTCAGACAACACTCGACTCGATGAAAAATCTTCTCATTGCCGAATCCTGCAACAACAACTTGCCCGCCATACGTTTGTATGGGACGTCCATTGGAATCCGTGAGTCCGTGAAGTCCGTAAGAATCCCAAAAAATGCTCATTTTAAGAAAAGTCTGCAGTGCTCCAAAATACAGTCGAGAATGAAAGAGATCTTACAGGTCTGGGCTGGAGGAGCAGTTAGCAGAAGTGAGGATGTAGTTCTCGCTGATGATGGAACCGCCACACAGCCAGCGCGCTGACTCCAACTCCTCACCGTAGCCAAGAACCACCTGAAACAAAATATTGGATGCACAGCAATCGTGATAATAGGACACGAGAAATGAAAACGTGCACGATTACGTCCGAAAACAATGTCCCTGTTTCGTCAAATAGTGCATGCAAACAAATAGACCCATTCTTTCACATTACACATACACGAGTACCTGGGTTCAAATCCTAGGTTGGACAAATATCTATCTATCTATCTATCTATAACCTCACGCCAGATCCCTTGCGGGGTAGGCAGAGAGTACAGAGTTCCAACAGGTTCTTTCCTTACATACCTCTCTGGCTTCCTCGACTCCCATAGTTCGTCTCATACACGCTCGCCGGTTACGGAGACTCTTGACTTTTCCATCAGATAAGACTCGGTTTATTTGGTCGTGGTAAGATAGTCTAGGTCTTCCCCGGTACCTGCATCCTTCCACTTTCACATTGTATATCTGTTTTGTCATTCTTTCCTCTGGCAAATATAGTTTTTATAAATTCCCAGTTTTAGTCTGTTGTCTGGAATTATGCCTGGTATATAGGAATAGGTTCGCACAAGTGGGTGACATAGTACACCTCTGCTACTTTCACTTGGGTAATATAGGCGTGACGGTGTTTTATTTTTATAAAAAATGGTGTTTTACCGTGTGCAGAATATCTCCTTGCCTCGGATAAGGTATTTCTTTAGCGCTAAACCCTGAGGAGCTCTCAGTCGAGAAGTAGCAGTTCCGTTCTTCATCCAGTCTAAACGATATTGACGCTTTACGATGCAACTTGCAAGGGTAATCCAACTTGTCTAGATATTCATTAAATTCTGGAAGGAAGAAATACTTTTAAGATCGCTTAAAATCAAACTCAAATAATTTTGTATAAACCCTGCGGGGTCACTTACAAATAGTCAGTTTCCTTTTTTATTTTAAATCTAATTTCACTTCTAATCTACTACGCGGCCTCCACTGAGAAAGAAGATCTGGTGAAGAAACTCAGCGGGCTTGTCTTTTTTATTTAATTATCTTTCTTCTTCTTTTTCTTGCTATTTTTTATCATATTGTGTAGATGCACTGTTTAGGTGTGATGCCTTACGACCGAGATATGAGACTAATGATGGTATTTATAAAGAGTGTCTAAAGGATTCCAGACGGACCAGTTTCCGCAAGCATCACCCATTCACGAGTATGGCTATTGAAACTAGTAATATTTTCTATGATATTAATATTTTCGGTGGGTTTTTGCTATACATTTTTTTAGCAAAAGGTCTTTTTAATTTATAGTAGGTAGGTTTTAATTTACTAGGTAGTTATACTTACTATCACCAGCCACCGATCCAGTTTTCCGAATAGTACCAAGATTAGAGTTGAAGACTTCATCTCTGAAATAGATAGTCCATTTTAAAATAAAAAATCAAAATTTGGTCGCCGGTTTGGTACAATGATTTAGAGCGTAGGTCGTTCCAATCACTAGATGGTACAGCTTTGTTTGACAAGTTATCTATATCATCACGCCAGATCCCTTGCGGGGTAGGCAGAGAGTACAAAGTTTCAATAGGTTCTTTCCTTACAGACCGCTCTGGTTTCCTCCACTCTCATAGTTCGTCTCATACATCGCCGTTTACGGAGACTTGACTTGCCCTTCAGATAAGACACGGTCTATTTGGTCTTGGTAAGGTAGTCTAGGTGTTCCTCGGTACCTACAGCCTTCCACTTTTGCGTTGTATATCTCTTTCATAATCCTTTATTCTGACATGCTTTCCATATGCCTAAACCCATCTTTACACCGATACTACCTACCATCATGATTTTATGCGTAATTTATTAAATTACTTCTATAATGAATGTCATCAGGGGACGAGTGTGTCTCTGGCGTAGTCTATAAAAGACAATACGATGTTTTTCCGTACCTTAAATCTCTGTCATCGAATATATAGCAATTTGTACAGCATACAATTGGTACCTCTCCATCATAAGCGCATACCTGGAAAAGTTAAATTTAAAGTCCAATGAGTATCTTTTGTCTGGTAGATAACATTGACAGGGGAGTGTGAAATTAGTGTTACCGTTTAGTAAAATTGTCCTACTTCCAAGAAGATATATATTAACAGGTGGATCCGTACAAATACTAAGTAAAGAAGAACTTGGGTAAATTTCATAGCAAACGGCAACTACACGACTGTTATGAAATGACATTTCACTTGATGACAGCGTTAGTTGGGATTTTGGCTGCGAGACAAAAGCTTCTTGTTTTACTGTAGTACATAGTTCAAATAACTCAATGTGTCAAAGTCAAAAACATTTATTTGTATCGGCCAATACAAAAGCACTTTTCAACGTTAATGTTGTAACATTATTTATATCTACTACCAGATCAGAACGCGGCCTCCACTGAGAACAGGCTAGTCTGTTAACTTAATTTGTGTTTTGGATTGTACTTTCCGATACCAATTGTTTTTGTGTATAATGGAGATTTTTCTAGCTTCAAAAGATCGAAGAAGAAGCTTTACCGGTGGATATTCCTTGTTCATCAGATCGTATTTCGCCTTTTGGCATTTGAACACGTTGGCACAAGTCCCATTGATTCCTTTCCACATACATTTTTTGCCTGAAACAATGTTTTTATCTTAGACTAAGACTAAAGGTTTTGTCATATAGCCGACAGAGCGCGACGGGAGTGCGACGCAAGGGCTCAGCTACGTTAGGTCGTGACGTTTGCCTTTGCGCAGAGCGTGGCTGAGCTGTGTGGCGTCTATCGTACATTTCAAAATGCCATAACAACACCCCAAGCCACGCCACCATCGCGCTCCCGTCGCACTGCGTCGGCTATATGGCGAAACCTTAATTGCTAACAGAAAGTTTTTGAACGGGAAGAAACCAGAACGAATGCAAGGATTGTGGTTGGTAACGATGTGCTGGAGCAAGTGAATGAGTTTGTATATCTTGGATGCACCTTCAGTAAGAATGGAAAATATACCGCTGATATAGAGAGAAGAGTGACTGCAGGGAATAGAGTGAATGGTGCCAGAAGAAAGAATGACAAAACAGATATACAATGCGAAAGTGGAAGGATGTAGGTACCGGGGAAGACCTAGACTATCTTACTATGACCAAATAGACCGAGTCTTATCTAAAGGAAAAGTCAAGAGTCTCCGTAACCGGCAAGTGTGTGTGAGACGAACTATGAGAGTGGAGGAAGCGAAAGAGGTATGTAAGGAAAGAACCTGTTGGAACTCTGTACTCTCTGCCTACCCCGCGAGGGAGCTGGCGTGATGATATAGATAGATAGATATGGAGCTAACAGAAATGGGACCAAAAGCGCACTGTGTGTGTTTGGTCCCATTTCTGTTAGCAATTCTTAAGGTTTCGCCACACACACTGGCAACAGCCTGTCTTCGATTTTTTCCAAAATTGTCAATGTGTGGACGTGCGTTCATGTGCGTAATACACTTAAAAAAAATAAACACCATCACGCCTTTATTTCCTAGCAGGGGTGGTAGTATGTCCATCCACTTTTCCCCGATGATGTTAGGTCTCGTATAATCGGGTGGCGAGCCTATACCGGACAATATACCAGCCACAATGCCAGACTCCGGATTGATACTGGAATTTTTTGATAGCAAAACTACATTTGTCCGTCCTAGGATTTGAACCCAGAACCTCGTGATCGCAAGGCACATTATTAGCTATTAGAACAACGACTTCTTATATATATGCGAAAATTGCATATCGAGCACATGTGAGTGGCAGCATCGGAAGAAGAATCAGAATCAGATTATTGTTTATGCAACCTGTTGATGAAAACCAGTGGTTCCCAATAAGTGTTTGCCGCACACCCTTTGGGCTGGCCACCAAGCCACAATTAGTGTCAACGTTATATTCTAAGTAGTAGAAACTCTTTCGCGGGCGTTACAGTGCGGCGGTGGCATTTAGGTTCATTCGGGTAAATTAGACTCCTTTCGTATAACCGCACTTTTCTGCTTTAACCCGTGTGTGTATGACGCGCAGTATGTCTATAATAGCAACATAGCTTAATAGCATACCTACTTGTAAACTGTGACGCAAACAGAGACGTAAGACGATTGTGACAATATGGAATTACACGAAGATTGATCTGTCGATTTTTCTAGAGTGGGCAAAGAAGTTTCTAGGGCGGACATTGCCTTTGAAAAACCCGGAAGATGGGCATAGGACCATGTCAAATATACAACGTGTTTAGGCTTGTTAGATTGGTATTGACTGGTACTATACAACCAGATAGTACTCAGGTCTGATAATGAAGCCAAAGGCTAGTAAATGGAACCACCCAACTACTCAATATAACCCCGCCGTGTTTGTCATTGGATTTGTTTGTTTGTTGTGTGATGGTGTTCAGAATCGGATGATGGAGCCGGGAGGAAGCTATAGGAACTTCTCATCTAAGTAAGATATCTTCGTTGTATTTTTGATATAAAAGACAAAGGCGTCCTCTAAAGACCATCACAACGACTGGCTTTATGCTATCCTTATCCAACTTCTACTCGCGGCCTTTACAAAGTCAACGGTCCAGGAAGAAAAACAAGCCACTACCAAATTATGGTCTCTTTGAAGACGTACAAATGCGTGCGACGGCGGATATCGTAAATAATGATTCAAGTGGAGATGGGCAGGACACGTCGCAAGATGTGGTTTCGGCGGGTAGAGAAGAGTCCTGACAGAATTGTGGCCGCGGAATGGATATCGCAATCAGTACAATGGTGTGGATAAGTGCGTGGAATAAGCTAGAAGTAATAAAGTGCGTAGCACTTTTAGTTGACGGTGACGGTTGAAGTGCATGTGGAGATGTATCAACGTAGATGAAGCGAAAAAGGTGTGTCAGAATCGTAGCATTTGGCGAACTATTAGTCTTTGCCTACCCTAGTGGGAAATCGACGTGTATCTTGAAGTGTATATAAATGTAACTTTTTTTTCATTTGGTCACATGGTCACGAAAAGCACAGCCCTTCTATAGTTATAAAGCACTCAAAATGCCTGTAAAATTTCTTTGGAAGAAATCACTGTCCTCCTCGTAACACATGGCTACACTCGAATTGTCGAAAATTTAAAATTAATAAGTTTAATTTAACACATCTTATTTTTAAAAAACCTCAAATGTCAAAAACGCAACGGATATATGCTTTGGAGTAACTCTATTGGCCACATTACGGCTTCATCATTAGACCCTGAACACCATTTGGTTGTATGATGATTGTCGATATCAACCTAACAAGCCTAAACACGAGGCCGAATATTGTGTAGTTAACATGTTCCTTTGGCCACCTTCCGGTTCCTTCATCAGAGCAGCTCCATGGTGCCATATTATCACATTGTCTCCAAACTTTCATACGTGTTCATTTTATTATATATAAAACTAGCCGTTACTGGCGGCTGTAAACGCGTTTATTTTGAAACAAGTCATATTCAGCGTTAACGCCGTCTTATAAAAAAACGATGATTAGTTCTATGGCAGGGTACCTATAGGATTGACGTAATATCCATAATATCTCAATCTTCGCATTCGTACTGTTTGTCGTTAAGGAGTTCCCTGGTGTATCTTCCAAGTCCAATACCGATGAATGGGACCACCTTGGAGCTTTACTGAACCCAATGCAAAAAGAATCATCAAAATCGTTTCATAATTGGCGGAATCATCGCGTAACATACATACAAAAAAAGCATACAGTCCTCCTTTTTAGAAGTCGGTGAAAGATAGCTGATTTAAGCCTTTTCTACCTACTAATAGTAATATTTGAAAAAGGTACATTGCGAGCAAATTATGTGACAAAGTTTTGTCAGTACATTTCGTGTCAGTATTTTCGATGGAATATACAGTTTAAAATCATGTTTTAATATCTTAAATAAATGACAAAATTCTCGTGTAGTTTAAAAAGTTCTCATCAATAGACAATCTTCAATGCATTATCGGTTCATGTACAAAATCATGTTTGAGTGTTCAAATCAGTTTGTATGCACAGTTTCAGGTGAGTGCTTTTAATCACCGAAGAGTTTTTCGTAAGGAGACGAATCTGAGTCTAATATCAAATCATGGAAGAATTCATGTGTTGGCAAAATCACGCATTTTAACAGCTCGAGAGTAACTATAATAAAACTAAAAAACTTTTATGGTTTAACCCGCAATTATGTCGGATTGGTTCTTGTTTTCGAGATGAAAAGTATATATTATTTTAAGTTAGGTTATAAGTTATGACTATATCAAATTTAGGTCACCGACATAGCCCATAGGATTAGTAAGCTGAAGTGGCAATGGGTGGGCCACATAGCGCGTAGATCGGACGGGCGTTGGGGCAGAAAGATTCTAGAGTGGAGACCACGTATTGGCAAGCGCAGCGTGGAACGACCGCCTGCCAGATGGACCGACGATGTTGTGAAAATCGCCGGCCGGGCCGTTTACGCTGGAAAGCGATTGGGGAGGCCTATGTTCAGCAGTGTACAAGTATAGGCTGAGATGATGATGACGATGATATCAAATGTCATTAAAATCCGTTCAGCAGTTTTTGCGAGTTTGAAACACAAAAAGACAGACAGAAATAATTAAAAAAAAAATCCGGTCTCTGTATGGATAAGGAAATGTACCCCAATTAAAATATTCAATGTGCAGATTTAGCTCGCTTACTCGGTAGGGCAATCTTTCCGGGATAGCACAGATCCTGTATGTTATTCCAAGACCTAAGTCCCACACAGTTTTTTAAATCCGATCAACCGTGTTAGTGTGGAAAAATAAAAACCATCATGCAGGAATCCTGCACAAAAAAATAACCTTATTTAAGGTTAGTCTGAAAAGTCTTCTGTCTTTCATGGAACAAGATTAGCACGGACAAACAAAGAAAAAGAATTAAAACACGTGTTTGGGTTTTATTGTAGTGCAAAATAGCCATCGAGACCTGAATTTTGTTTATTAATATCCTCGACCCGGGGATCGTACTTGTGATTATTTGATAAATTAAGTAGATCGGTTTACGTTTCAATACATAATCCAAATCGCCATTGTTTCACAAAAGTATTTGAAAAGTCAACTCATAATTAGTAAAGTTTCGTTATAGAACAATTTTAAAAGATCCCTGTGCTGTCATTGCGGTGAACTCGCTCGTATAAATATCTTCCTAAACGACTTGATCAAGATTTTGATGATTTTTTCTACTTATCACCTTAATAGTTTTTAGCTATACTTGTTGTCAGTAGGTAGCGCTCCGGTAGGTGGAAAACAAGTTTACTGCTTGTTAGAAATGTCGTTCTGAGAGTTAGGACAAGAAACTATTCGTCTGTTTTATTTTTGTCTTTTAGAAGTGCTGGTTTTATAGTTCGTTTTTTGGTGTGTGCGAATGACTACACTGTTGGTAAAAATATTTATAATAAATATTTTTTTTAACGGAAGCTATGCGTTGGGAAAAAAACACACAATTAGTTACATAGTCTAGTCATCATTTAGAAAAGGATAAACTTTGGTATGGACAGACTATATCTATGTTGGACCCATGTCCCCATGCAAGCCTTTCAAAGGTTCTGGATACAAGTCGTAAAGCTCCGCGAGATACATTTAAAACGTTGTTTAAAAGTACATACCTTCTCGTAAATCCAAAAATTCACACAACACATAACCATAGCACATAAATAATAGGATACAATTTTTTGTATGAATCATTATTTTGTTTGCGGAAAAACAAGTTTTAACACACGTCTATCTTACCACTGGTTTTACCTGATACTAAAAGATGACGTCAAGTTGTGTATTTGCTTCTATTATAATGCCTTTTCACATACACACCGCATGACACGGTCACCGTGCGGTAATAAGCAAGTAATGTTACACACTTAGACTAGCACCTGTATTTAATTCCTTAGTCTTAAGAATTTACATACTTAAGTAATGTCACGTGGTTAAAATTCTATACTTGGCTAAAAATCTAACCTTTGACATTTCTTACTTTTGACTGTTTCTCAACTATACTAATATCAGCCTAGACTGTCTTGTCTCACAAATGATTGGATTATTAGATACTCCACCAAGCAGACCTAGTGCGGTGCGGTGGAGGCAGGTTTGTGGCCACCTACTGTTGGAACTTAGTGAACAGGACGAATAACGACGACGTCGTGCGTCCTGTTGCTGCTGTGGCTAGTATGCGTCGTGAAGGAGAATTCAAATAAAAGCCGAATAATCTTGAAACAGTGCTCCACCCACCAGTTGTGACCCTCTTCGCGCAGAGTTTCTTCCTATAATCTTGTTGCCCAGTCGCTCGAACGTGCATGGCGCAATGTTTCGCGTTCCTAAATATTATTTTGTTGTGTCACAACTAGTGGGCTTTGCATCGAGTTTATTAATGAAATAAACCAATCATGATACAATTATTCCTGCCCTTTCCGGGGTTACACTCTTCTTACTATTCCTATCCCTTTCAGGGTTACACTCTGCAATTATTCCTATCCCTTTCAGGGTTACACTCTTCTAATTGTATACTAGTGTTTATGCGCTACGATTCTATGACATTATCTTATTTCTAACTTAAATTACATAATGTACTACAGTAACTTAATCTATTACATAATCTATTTATACAAAGCATGCAGACGTCGTCCTGTACACTTAGCAAGCCGCCTATAAGGCTTCTAACTCGGCTTAACGACTACCACATTAAATTGTAATCAACACCAACGGCTTAACGTGCTTTCCAAAACAGACGCTCGATTATGAAACTACCACCAACCGTCACAGACCGATCGAGTCGAACGTAGCTTAACCTTGGTGTTCGGTAAGAATATCGTGGTCGCACAGCGCTACGAGTGCCTCTCGCTACGAGTTTCTCAACTAGAGGATAAAAAATATGTACTATGAAAATACTTGAGAAAAAGTAACTATGAAATAAAACTATTTTACGGATTTTATCGCGGTTTATTTTTTTATTTTTAGTTCCCGACGTTTCGAGTGCTTTGCAGCACCCATGGTCACGGGAGGGACTGAGGTGTTAGACGTCCAATAGGCATAGTTGTTCCGGGGTACCCTCAAACTTCTTAATTATTTTTGTTGTTGTTGGTCCGATCTACGCAGAATGAGCTCACGGTGTCTTGAGGTCTTGCAGTGTTATGCTTGGTTTTGGATTTGATTATATTAATTACCGGATCCCAAGACGATGGAAGCACCCAGCCATCTTCTCTATTGAAATTAGGATGTTTTTTAATTTCAATAGCCTCGCGAACCATCCTTGGTAGGAATCGGTGTTCTTTCACGAGGATTTGTGGTCTATCAAATCTGATGTTATGGCGGGTGCGGTCAAGGACATGTTCATATTAAAACAAACGAGTGATTTAATAAAGAAGTACTCCGAAACATTGAATCTGGACGTCAAATCGCTAATACCTTCGTGCGCATAACCGCCACAGTTGTATGGGCTCCCAAAAATACATAAACCGAATGCTCCCCTACGTCCAATCGTTAGCCAAATCGACACACCAACCTACAGATTGGCTCAGCACGTAGCGAAAGTGCTCTCGGCACTCAAAGGACACACCAGAGCACATGTTAAGGATTCATACCATTTTGTTAGTGAGATCAAAAATCTACATCTTACTGACAATGAAACTATGGTCAGTTTCGATGTCCAGTCACTATTCACATGCCTACCTGTACAAGACTGTGTCGAAATTGTAGAAAGGAAACTAGCGGAGAACAACATGCCAGCGGAATACTTAGAACTATTGAGACACTGCCTTACATCTGGCTACTTATTGTGGAAGGAGCAGTTCTACAAGCAAGTAGATGGCGTGGCGATGGGCTCCCCTGTATCTCCCATTGTTGCCGATATATTCATGGAAGACTTTGAGGAGACAGCCCTTCGTACCTCACCTGTAAAGCCAAGTTTCTACAAGCGGTACGTAGATGATACTTTCACAATATTACCATCTGACAAAATTCATGTATTCCTAAATCATCTTAACTCCATTAACCCTAAAATTCAGTTTACAATGGAGTTGGAGGCAAATAATTCCCTAGCTTTCCTAGATGTGTTAGTAATCCGTAACCCCAACAACACCTTAAGCCATACGGTTTATCGTAAAAAGACCCATACTGATAGGTACTTAAACGGTGAATCTCACCACCATCCAACACAGTTAGCTACCGTGGGTAAATCTTTGTTTCAGAGAGCACAAGGGATCTGTGACAAGAAACATCTGGCTTCCGAGCTTCAACATGTCAAGCAAGTCCTGCACGACAATAAGCTTCGAGTCCCACGCCAACGTCACAGTGACCGAGTGAAACCAGCCACAGTTGAGCGTCTCCCTGCTGTACTACCTTACATGAGAGGAGTCACGGACAAGATTGGCTACATCTTGAAGCGTGCTTCGATTAAAACATTTTTTAAGCCGCCGAAGAAGATCAGTCAATTTTTACCATCTGTCAAGTGTCAGATCCCTCTACAAGATGCAGGAGTTTACAAGCTTGATTGTGAATGTGGGCTCTCTTATATAGGACAAACAAAAAGACCGGTAAAAACTCGGGTGAAAGAACACAAAGCTGACCTAAAACACCGTCGCTCAAAGAAGTCTGCAGTCTGTGAACATGTCCTTGACCGCACCCGCCATAACATCAGATTTGATAGACCACAAATCCTCGTGAAAGAACACCGATTCCTACCAAGGATGGTTCGCGAGGCTATTGAAATTAAAAAACATCCTAATTTCAATAGAGAAGATGGCTGGGTGCTTCCATCGTCTTGGGATCCGGTAATTAATATAATCAAATCCAAAACCAAGCATAACACTGCAAGACCTCAAGACACCGTGAGCTCATTCTGCGTAGATCGGACCAACAACAACAAAAATAATTAAGAAGTTTGAGGGTACCTCGGAACAACTATGCCTATTGGACGTCTAACACCTCAGTCCCTCCCGTGACCATGGGTGCTGCAAAGCACTCGAAACGTCGGGAACTAAAAATAAAAAAATAAACCGCGATAAAATCCGTAAAATAGTTTTATTTCATGTGTAATATTCGCGTAAATCTAAGAACTCAATATAAAAAGTAACTACTTACACATGTTTATAGATACATATGTTAATTTGTCTAGTTATCGAATTGGCAAATTGAGTTAATCATTGTATCATAGCTTAGCATAGTTATTTGTGAGATTTTTTTTTATCTTTATAACATATTTTTCTTATTTCTTAGCGTAAAGGTAAGGTAAGTTTAGTGAGTTTCTGTATTGTGTTTTTTATTCATCATTAGCTTGGTTAAGCATGCGGTGTTTACCCATAAGTAATTGCTACACTTATATCTTACTAGTTTCTGCCCGCGACTTCGTCCGTGTTGACTTTATACAGAAAGTTCACATTAATAAAAAGTATCCTATGTGTTAATCTAGGCAATAAATTATCTCACTCGCCTCTAGGGGTGTGGCGCAGATCGGCTCGGTGGTATGGTGGTCGGTGTAGGTTTTCGTAATCTCCCGACCACCTGCTGGGCGGTGGGGCCTCTTCGGGTCCCTAGCCCGGCCGAACCGGGCCGACTGGCTGCTGCTGCATGCCGCCAGAGGGGCGGCGCGGCGGCGCTGGGCGGTCTGGGTACATGGGTGTCTCTACCGAATCACCTGGGTGGCAGACTCGGGGGAGTCTGCCTCCCAGCTCAAGAGGGAGACGCCGCGTTGGGTGACATCATCGCGGCGTCTACGTAGAGGGAAGGCGTACATACGCCAGGGAGTTACTCCCAAGATGGGCCCTCAACAGGGCAGGTCGCGTCAGGGTCGCGGAGCGCGCCTAACGGCGATCCCGTGATCCCCGACACTCGCGACAAAGACGGTGACACCGCAAGGTTTTTAGTCGGTACACTTGGTCCATCAACTGCCGGGGCTATGGCTTCGAGTGTTGATGGGTCAAGGACTCCGACATAACCCCTCCGCATCCCCCGAACGCCGACGGGTACCCATAAAGGGTTTTCCCTGCGATAAAAAAAAAGGCAATAAATTATCTACCGTCTGACGCAGTTACTGTCCGGGCATGGTTGCTTCGGGCGGTATCTGTGGCGGATCGGTCGTGAGGAGGCGGAGCGCCGCCAACATTGTGCGGCCCCGGAAGACACGGCGGCGCACACGTTGCTGGTGTGCCCGGCATGGGATGATGAGCGGCACCGGCTAGCCGGAGCGCTCGGTGCAGGGTGACAGGCGCTGTCGCTTCCGACCGTGATATCATCCATGGTTGGGAGCGAGAGCGCCTGGGTGGCAATGGCGGCATTTTTCGAGGCCGTCATGTACGCTAAGGAGGAGACAGAGCGGGTGAGGGAGGAGACGTCCTCCAATCCCGCTCGTAGACGGCGCGTAGAAGGCGCAGGGACTATGCCCGAAACGACCTTCGCCCACCGTTATCTCGGTCTGCAGGCGTCGGGGAGGGCACCCCGGCGCCCTAGCACACGCAGGCCCACGCGGTAAAAGCGCTGCGTCCGCGCAGCCTCCGAAAGGCGGTAGGGGGGAGACCGAGCTCCCCTAACACGTGTCAAGTCCGCACACGGACCGAGCCACAGAGGTCATGCTGGTGACGATTCCTGTGGCCCGGCAACAGGGCAGGGGGACGCCGAGGGGTCCCCCTGCCCTGTTGCGTCCGAGGCGTCTAAAAGCAGCTTTATTTACTCACTATGTATGCGTGAGGCCAGTGTACGATATTTGCCAAAAAAAATTGCCCGCAGTCAAAATCGGAACTTACGCTGTCATCAAGTGAAATGTCACTTCGTGACAGTCGCAATATTGTCGTTTGCTATTAAATTTACCCAAGTTCTTTTTTTATTAAAAACCCGAGCGGAGCCACCTGTTAAAATATCTCCTTGGAAGTTAACCTTATTTTAACCTTAATTTCTTACCAACGCCCCCTCGTCAATGTCATCTACGTGCCAAAAGATCCTAGTCGCACTGTATCCATGGGGTACGGTGACCGTACTATGACAGTGCGTGTGAAAAGGCACTTAAACGATTCAAGTCCAGCAATGTGTTGATCTGGGACTTACGAATATTTAATGGAGATAATTGTTTTGCTCTTTCCTTCTCAATACACGTATAGAGTCCACCATTTTAGAATTCAACAACATCATCATCATATTTATGACTGTCTCGTTGGTCTAGTGGCGAATGTGCTTTGCAATCACAAGGTCTTGAGTTCAAATCCTAGGTCGGACAAATGAAGTTTTTTAATCGAAATAGTCAGGTGTCAGCACGGGTTCTGGAATTGTGCCCGGTATATGGCAATAGGCTCGCCCCTTACTACATGGGACCAAACATCGTCAGCCAAACGTGGGTGTACACAGTGCACCTCTGCCACTCCTGCTTGGGGAATATAGGCGTAACGGTGTGCATATTTATCACCATGTCATATTAATGATCATCAACATTTGTCATTTTTATTATCATCCATCCTACAGACAGAGTACAGAGATCCAACATCTTCTTTTCTTACAGACCTCTCTTGCTTTCGCTACTATCATTGATCGTCATACACGCTCGCCGATTGTGGAGACTCTTGACTTGTCGTTCAGATAAGACACGGTCTATTTGGGTCCAAAAAATCTAAATCTAAGTTCGAAGAGTCTTTATTATAACTCTTAATATTAAAATTTTATGGGTGGCAACTCATTGGGGACTCATGGGGAACTCGTCATCGGGAATGTAAAGGTTTTCCTGTTGCAATAAACCTTTATTAATTATTTAAACTGTTTAATTCGAGGTATTACAATAATATTTATTAAAAAATGTAGTGTTGGCCATTATTCAATCATTTTTTATTTTAATATATTTTGATTGGATTTTTTGTTTACAATTGGTCGAACGACGGACTGCTTAGTTCAGTTGTTAAGAGCTTATCGCTCTGGCCACTGGATTGGTAAGTCGCGGGTTCAATTCCCGCGCGAGACAAATCTTTGTGGGACCCACAAATATTCTAGTTCACAAACGGTCTGGGTGTTTGTGCATGTGAATTTCATGTTTAAAAACGCACTCACAACGCAGGAATAATTCCTAGATTAGGGCTGCGTTTTCTTTTTAAATTGCCCTATTCTGAAATATTCTTTTGAAACGCATCGAACTGCCTTTTTCAAATTAAGAGTAATTATACTCTAGATATTATTTACACGAATGCATACACAATATTCATACTTCAAATAGGTACCAATTTTTAAGGCCTCAGCCATCGGAATCGTAACAATAAAATACTAGAAGTAGTATAATCGCGAGAAAAAAATATCAATAAAATAATTCAGACCATTGTTTGGCATTCAGGTCACATTGCTACGAAAGGCAGTGAGAACCTTAAAAAACTGATGGTCACTGGTAAAATCGAAGGCAAGCGACCCCGAAGAAGGAGCTTAACTCGCTAGACGGATCAGATTCGGACATTTCTTGATACCACGGTTCACAATGCTCTACTCGATACCTAAAGTGCCAAGGAATTTTCTATGAAAGTTAGATGACCTTAATTGCCATTTCTCCTCAGTTCCTCCTATCGATTGTCAAACTGTACATCAAACCCTTGCTTTCCTGGGTGGTCTTAGACGCCCGAAACTTAATCCTTTTTACTTTTCTCCAGTCGACTCTTGTGAGGTTAAGAAGATCATAATGTCTATCAAATCCAGGGCTATTTATTGGCTGTAACAAAAAAATGCCGATTTATGATCGTAACAATTCTGGACTATCTCCTTCCAGTTCACTCACCTAGTATCTAATCTCTCTTTTGGGTCTGGTATTTTCCCGAATTTCTGGCGAAAAGCTTAAGTCCACCCTTTGGCCAAAATTCCTAATTTCTTCCTTCCCAGTCACTTCCATCCAATCTCCTTCTGCTAGGCAAAGGTCTTCTTCCACAAATTACGTGATGTAGTCAGTTGTATTCTCTCTACATCTGACTACACCACGTAATTCTGTACTACAGTATGTACGGGTGTTGCCACTTTATGTAATAGTTATTCAGAAGTTCCAACAGCAGGTGGCCACAAACCTGCCTCCACTGCACCGCACTGGGTCTGCGTGTTCCAGTATCACCTATTGTTTCTCAACTATCTCGATTTGTTACAGAAGGTTTTTACCCAGTGTTAGGACAATATAGGCTGGTTGATCATGATTAACCAGCAGCGATTGAGTTTAAATTAAACGCCATTATGTAGTCACCATCTTGTATATGTATCAAGAATACGTCCAAAGCCCAAAATCAGCCAATTCCTTCGGGAAGAGTGGCCGTGACAGGTGGCTAATTAAATCTGAGTCAAAAGTTTTTTTTATTGATATAGACCAAAAGGTTCTGGTGAATACTTAGAAAGAAAAAGATAGTGATTACTTAAGACCACCCGATGGGAATGTCATTCCTGTGGAGAAGGGGAAGGAACTCCATAGTTACTCTTTTAAAAATGAAAGTTGCAGAAGTGGGAGGATGTAGGTAACGCGAAGACCTAGAAAATCTTAGTATGACGAAATATACCGTGTTTTATGTGAACGGCAAGTCAAGAGTCTCCATAACCGAGCATATATGAGACGAAGTATGAGAGGGGAGGAAGCCAGAGAGGTATGTAAGGAAAGAACCTGTTGGATCTCTGCACTCTCTCCCTTACGGAAGGGATCTGACATAATTATGTAGAAATAGAGAGAGAAATAGACAGTGGGGCGGAAGGTTTTCTGCGGTTTTGTAGATCTGGAGAAGGCATTTGACAGAGTTGTGCGAAAGAGACTTCGGGACATTTTGCCAGAGTATGGTATAGATGGCACTCTGTTGCGAGCCGTCCAGTCCACTTATGTGGACTGCAAGGCATGCGTACGGGTGGGTGGTAACAGGTCACCCTGGTTTAACAATAAAATCGTCGTCAAGCAGGGTTGCGTGTTGTCCGCTAGACTGTTTATAATATATCTGGACAAAAGTCTTCAAAGACTGAAAGCGATGAATGAAGGTGTACAAATGGGTGACTTAGTGGTAAACCATCTACTTTATGCAGATGACGCGGTTTTAATAGCGCCAACAGCCACTGATTTGCAAACACTAGTCACAGTTATGAAAGACGACTGCATGATCAATGGCTTACACTTGAATGTGAAGAAAACCAAGATTATGGTTTTTGAAAGGGAAGAAACCAGAACGAATGTAAGGATTGTGGTTGGTAACGATGTGCTGGAGCAAGTGAATGAGTTTGTATATCTTGGATGCGCCTTCAGTAAGGATGGGAAATACACCGACTCTGACATAGAGAGAAGAGTGAGTGCAGGGAACAGAGTGAATGGTGCGATGGGAAAGCTACTCGGGAGCCGGCACTTAAGCCATAAGGCGCAGCTGGCCATGCATAACGGAGTTCTTGTCCCAACGCTGTTATATGGTAGCGAGAGCTGGGTATGTAAGAAGGAGAATGAAAATAAATAATAATAATATAGGATAAATGCGGTAGAAATGCGAGCTCTGCGGAAGATGTGCGGAGTGAAGCTGACCGACCGCATTAGCAACAGCATAGTAAGACAGCGAGTAGGTATGAAAGATAGTATCGGTGTAAAGATGAGAAAGGGCATGCTCCGTTGGTTCGGGCATATAGAAAGAATGCCAGAGGAAAGAATGACAAAACAGATATACAATGTGAAAGTGGAAGGATGCAGGTACCGGGGAAGACCTAGACTATCTTACCACGACCAAATAAACCGAGTCTTATCTGATGGAAAAGTCAAGAGTCTCCGTAACCGGCGAGCGTGTATGAGACGAACTATGAGAGTCGAGGAAGCCAGAGAAGTATGTAAGGAAAGAACCTGTTGGAACTCTGTACTCTCTGCCTACCCCGCAAGGGATCTGGCGTGAGGTTATAGATAGTATTGTTATTTCCAGGGTGTCAGCGGAGGTCCATTACAGGTAAGGTTACCATTTTCGAATAATGTCCACCTAATCGTTGGTGTGATGTCATTTGGCACTCCCTGTGGGTTCTTCAGCAGTGCTGGAGAATACACAAGGGTGTCTCACTACCTGACCTGGATCGAGAGGGTAATTTGGGGAAGCAAATAAACCTGGATAAAGTCATTAAAAGCTACCAGCCGAATTCACTCAAAGGCCTTCCACAAAGATGGCCATGACAACCCTCTTGTGCTGTACGTATCCAGCTATCACCTGCATCCTTCACCAGGATATCGGTCTATCGTGTGAGAGGTCTGCCCACTCCACGTCTTCCGTCTGAATAAAAAATACTAAATTAATCATTGTTTTTTTTACTAATTATATATAAAGTAATAGTTTCTACCTGCGACTTTCTTCGCGTTGGCTTTAGACAGGAACCTGATATTTTCCGAGATAAAAAGTATCCTATGCGTTAATCCAGGAAATATCTAAATCCTTTTAGCTATTTTTGCGTGATTGAGTAACAATCATACAAACTTTCACATTTATAATATTGGTAATTTTTATGTAATTTAAGCATGAGTCACTCAAAGCGCTGTGCGACCGCGGTGTTCTTAGCGGTCACCGAGGTTAAACAGCGCTCGGTTCATCCGAGATGGGCGACTGTTTGTTTCATTTAATTCAACCATCTTCGTGCTTCGGAAGACATGTCAAATCGTTGATCGCGGTTACCAATCAATGTGGTAGTCTTTCAGCCAAGGTGAAGCGTAGGTAGCTTGATAAGATCCAACAGCAGATGGCCACAGACCTGTCTCCACTCCGCACTGGGTCAGCGCGGTGGAGTATGACCGACTCTCTCTCACCTCGATATGCGAATTTCAATAACATTGTTGACAGTTTTTGGTAGGTATGAAATGGTTTTTTAGGTCGATTACTTTTGTAGATCTGTCGAATCCCCATTGCGCATGGTATAGGGTTATTGAGGAAAGGGGAACCCGCTTGTGTATGTGCGTGTGTGAAAAGTAGGTGCACACAGTACATCTCTGTCACCCCTGCTTGGGGAATTAAGTGACGGTGTAACGTATAGGCTAGACTACTTTGACTTGCGTACAACAATCGAATCACGGGCTAGCTCGGGCTAGGTCTACAGTCCTACTAGTAGTGTGCGACTGATATCGTAACACACATCAACATTGTATGTTTGCTACTTCTATCTATCTATATCATAACGCCAAATCCCTTGCGGGGTTGGCAGAGAGGACATAGTTCCAACAGGTTTTTTCCTTACAGACCACTCTGGCTTCCTCCACTCTCATAGTTCGTCTTATACCCGCTGACCGGTTAGGGAGACTCTTGATTTGCTCTTCAGATAACACACGGTCTATTTAGTCATGATTAGATAGTCTAGGTCTTTTCCGGTACCTACATCCTTCCACTGTCGCATTGTATATCTGTTTTGCCATTTTTTCTTTCGATTATTTTAATTTAAAAATATCATTTCATCAACATGCGTTTTTTGCAAAACTCAATGGAGGTACTTAATTGGGTAGTTTAATTGGCAATCTTTCGGCTCCATCATCAGATCTTAGATACCATCTGGGTTCATAGTACTTTTTAAGACACATCTAACAAGCCCAAACACGATGTGGTTAGGTTGAGTAACTGGGAAGTTCGATTGGCCACCTTCCGGCTTCATTATCAGACCCTGGACACCATCTGTTAAAATAATACTAGTCAATACCAATCTACCAAGCCTAAACATGAGTGGGTTGTGTTGTGTAGTTAACATGTTACTATGGCCATCTTCCGACTCCATCATCAGACCAGCTCCATGGTGCCATATTATTGCAGTGTCACCGAACTTACTTATTCCAAATTTCGGCTTAATCGAAAACCTCCAAGTGCTTGAGAAATGCATCAGGAAATTCGGACCGAAAAGATATACAGACATACGAACAGTGCAAGTTAAATAAATGCTTATAATAATACAAGTGGAATGTGCGTATGAAATCTCGAATTAATTAGGGGACAATTGTGCCGCTACACGTGTCGCTGGTGACGTCGAATGAAGTGGAGCGACATTAACCGACATAGCTCGGTAAGTCTGGTGACATCCCGCAACCAGTTCCTTGTCACTGCGTTACTTTTGTCAAGAAATGGAAGTCACAGAGTGTACAGTCAGACAAGGATCTTTATGCCCGCGTGCAAAATCGGAACTAATGCTGTCATCGAGAGAAATGTCTCTTATGACAGTCGCAGAGTCGCCATTTACTACGAAAAAAAGAACGGCAACTCTGCGACTGCCATGAAGTGACACTTCACCCGATGACAGCATTAGTTCTGATTTTGCACGTGGGCCAATAGATCCTTGTTCGCATCTAATGTGTTGTTACGGGTTGTCTTGCTTAATGAAATTCACTTGAGTGTAAATTCTCCTTTATTTACAACTATTTTAGATTTTCGATCATGTAATACTCGAAATGCATGCAATCTAGCCTAAACTTATCCTAAATTTGGACGCCAGGAGAGTTTTTTTCTGTCGGAGTGCGGAACTCTGCCAAAACCAAGCCTCGACTAGCAGACAGCTCAGGATCGTAACAAATTAGTGCATCAGATCCGAAAGGGCGTTTCCGTAAGCTACGACAATTGAGAAATCTTCAGTTAGTTTCGTTAAGATGTCTCAATCCTATCATCAGCATTTACGTTCATTTATCTACTTGAAATAATACAATTCACTCACCCCTTTGTGCACGTCACTCACAACAAAGCGTTATTAATAAGTATATGGCATATGATTATAATTTCAATGACCCAAATTATGCACTTTACATTATAATATTTTATTCTTTTATTATGACGGTAGGTGGGCGTTTAGCAACATTCGCAATCTCTAAGTCCTTACACCGCGCTGTCGCGCAACCGAATGCCCCGTATTGGTCCGCTTATGCAGTCATGTCTTTAATATTCAAATATCAAATTTTGCGGAAACTAAAAGACAATTATTATGCGTGGGTTTGAACTTGCGTCTCGCTGTTGAGCTTGTTACACCTATTTTCATCTAACATAATAGTGTTAAATATTTTTTTCATTTTTTTTTAAAAAGTAGTCCCATACTAGAATTTATTCCTGTGTCGTGGATGCGTTTACAAACATGAAAATTCATATACACCAACACCCTGGTGGGAACAAATACTTGTGGATCCCATAAAGATTTGTCCCGTGCGCTAAATCATCCATCCGTCGTCAATTTATTTCAATTGATTTTAGTTTTATCTATAAATCAGTTGTCTTCCATCATAGCCATTACGTTATATCGAATAGTGAGGGTCTTTGATCTTTTTTTGCTATAGTATCGAATGGGATGACAAATAAAAGAAAATTCTGAGTTCACAGATAAAGTATAATATAAAATATAACAAGCGACAGGAAAAAATACACGGTGTAATTTTTGTCGTCCCGGAACGGAAGGGTCCCAAGTCCGTTATTGCAATTTTAATAAAATTGTAGATGATTGACATCATAATTGTTAGTTTTGATTGTTTTCAATGTACTAATTCAATGCTTTCCAATTATTATGGTGCCTATCAATAATTCTTATGGTTTTTAATAGTCCTAGGTACCAGTTCAAATAATTGCCGACTTTTGGCACAATTGTAATTGAACGATTTTTGTAGCATGTTATAATCACAAAACACGTAAAAAATAGCAGGCCTGGGGCACAGGTGATGTATCTAATGCCTGCTGCTCACTGGTACTAAAAACAATACAATTAGGCACACTTTGATTAGTAACATCTCCATAACAATACTAATTTAGTGCATTAGAAAACATCTATACCAAATGCAAAATGACATCCAGGGGCGGCGCGGCTCAGCTGGCCGGTAAATATCTTCAGTGTTCCGGATTTTCACCCTAGCTGTAATATTCGGACAGGTCAGTAGGGAGATATTACTTATTAAAGTGTTCTTTTTATTAACTTTTTTTAATTACCAGGGAACAGTAAGCATTGGATACATCGACTGGACTTCCGCTTCAGAGTGACTAAAACTACACCGTGTATTTCAGCGTATATTCAACAGCAGCAGTTTTCCTTTTATTTTTCAAAAATAAACGATTTTTAAGTTTGACTTGAAATCTGTGAATGCGGTCTCGCATTTAGGGCCAGACCACACTCTCAATCCAGGGTACGTAGTAGGATACTTTAGTGTACACATCATATCCGCGAGAGCCCTTGCAATGTTTTCCGAATGACGTCACTCCTATGGCGGTGTACACACAGCTGGACACGTGGGTCTTAATCAGCAGCGGCTCGCCACCTAGACCCTGAAAAAATACCACATTTCTATATCTTCTATATCAATATAACTAGCTGTTACCCGCGAATTCGCCTGCGTGGAATTCGACAAAAAAATAAATAAAATTAGAGTGAGAGAGGGAGTCGGTCGGTCGGTCGGTCTGTGAGTTTGAGAGTGAGTCTGGGAGTGAATCTGGAAGTGAATCTGGGAGTGAGTTTCGAAGTGAGTCTGGGAGGCAAAGATCAATAGAAACCTAAACATTCAATCACGTTTCCAGTTGAAAACAATAAGTAAGGAACTTCGTTCTTAACGGAGGTCCCACGACCTAATTTTTTTTTATAATTACTGTATTTACTTCCATATGCATTTAGTAAAAAAACTGTTATTAAGACGTTACAAACAGCCAATTCAATTTTATTTATATGTATAGATGTATAAATAAATCTAACGAGTTTTTTTTATTTGAATGCGCTAATCTCTGGAACTAATAGCCGGATTTGAAAAAAATATTTTTGCATATGATAGCTCTTTCTTGTGGAAGGTTAAAGGCTTAACTTTTTGACTAGTCTACGGCCCTTAGGAGCCGAGCAAAAGAACGCCAAGTGAAAACAAGGTAATAGCGCTGGCGAGCGATGCTTTGCAGCCGTATTAGCTTCGTGGTAACCGGCGGATTAAATCGCAGGGCACGGCTAGTGCAAAATAGCCGGATTAGTGCAAGTAGAACTCGTGCTCTGAGGTTTCCGTATGAATGTTACTAGATGACACTATTTTAATTATTCATTGGGCAAAATAATATGGGTTTTCTGTATTATACATACATCCATACTTATATTATTAATCCAAAAGTAACTCTGCCTGTCTTCGTCTGTTACCTTCTCACGCCCAAATCGCTGAACAGATTTTGATCAAACCGGCGAGCGTGTATGACACAAACTATGAGAATGGAGGAAGCTAGAGCGGTCTGTAAAGTGGAACTCTGTACTCTCTGGCTGCCCCACGAGAGATTTGACCAGAAGGAATTCTTGTATTTAATCGACACTGAGACTGAATATTGACTGAATTGAGCTTTAATTATGACTTGACTTACATTTGGTATTCTGCTCCACTAAAGTAGCGATCCGATTTCAGTATCATCTCAGTCTAATTCCGATATAATGTCAAGTTGTTTAATTTAAAACATATTGTTAATCATATGTCAATCTCGGCTGCCGCAGTCTCAATAAAATATATTTATTTATTTATTCAGAAAACCAACAGCATTATACAATTATTGCATACTAAGATTATGTATTCAAGTATAGCCAATAACAGGTTTTCTTTACTGTATATGCAAGTAATGGCATTGTTGGGTGAACAGAATGAATATAAAAAGAAAAGATGACATTAAGATAATATCGCCATTGTTGATTTAAAACATACTGTTTAGTGAAATATGTTTATTACTTTAGTTTTAATTTATATTACTAGCTGCGATAGTGCTAACGACGTGCTTTTTAATTTTGTATATTTCTTGTTCATGTCAGTTCAAAATTTTATCGGAATACGTTTACATTTTGTTCAACTTTCGGTGTGATCTCGATTCGGTCGATGTCGATATTTTACGAGAATACCTTTTGTGAGATTTATGACATTGAGATTATATCGAGACTGCATTTTCAATACTTTTAATTACAAGAATTTGCCTTCTGATAATAAAGACAGATACTTGTACTATGAATACTTACGTTTCGCCAAATTTCATGTTTTAGGTTAACACTATAGGCTTTGATGAGGGAGTTTAAATGGTCATAACTTTCCATGTTTTTTTGTAAAAACTTAAAAAAAAATATTTGTGTATTAAATCGTTTGCATCAATGGATAGATGCAAAATTTTCAATTTTTACACAAGGGATCGTAGTATTTAACATAAAGGACAATGCTGACTATTGTATGGCGCTCCGTACCAAATCTTAAGTCATTGCGTCAACACCAAATGGCCTCTATTTTGAACAGAATATTACGTATTTTCTATATAATTGAGTATTTTTAAGATCTAGATCCGCAATTCGTAACAATCAATCAAATATTTTTAGGTTAGATTAAAATAAACTACAATTTAATAAAAATATATATAAATTCGTTAAAAGCTAGTTCTTTTGCAAGCTTTTATTTTACTTGCAATGTTGCAAGTAAAATAAAAGCTTGCAATGTGCAATGTTTGTTGGGGTGGAATATTGCAACTCAATTTTGAAGCAGATATCTTCAACCGGTTGAGCTGAAATTTTGTATACACGTTTGGTTTGGATGACAATATATGGTTAGCTGTGTGTCGTCATTTGCGCGACAAGCTTTTATATAATATAAATTGTGTAATGACGTATATAATTATGTATAAGTTGATAGTAAAAGTTTAAAAAAATGTTTTTTTACTTATACTAGATTATAATTGTTTCTTTTGTTACAATTACAATTACACATTGTATCACTTGTGAAATTTAAAGTAGCTGAGATATTAAAGGAGTGGCTGTTGCACTTGGATTTTGATTCGACTGAGGAACTTTTACATAACAGTATGTAGAATTGGATGCCTTGGCACTTGTTGGACTTTACACTAATAACACAACCCAAGATATAAAATCACCCAGTGACTCACTGACATACACTACACATCATTTTTCCTTGTTTCGTTATCTATTTTTCCTTACTTATTTATACAACATCTGTATGATACCCGTAAATATAGCACTGATTGATAGCTATGACTGACACTGAATGTAGCTAAACTATGCACTGGCTATTTCACTGTTGAACTGAGGATCACTGTCTCCCATAACACAGATTTACTCTAGCTTGGGAGACAGAAGACTCTCAATTTAGTACCATATCAGCCTTAATAGTATTGTTTTGTTAATAGTATTGTTTTGCTAATTGTATCGTTGATTCTTTTCTTTTATATACTATCCTTTTTATAACGAAATAATCTTATGTAACTTTGTTTACTTGGTTTATACTTTATGGCAAGAAATAAAGAATTATTATTATTATTATTATTTGTTCTGAGAACATATCAATGTCTGATGTGTATTCAATGATATGTATTCAACAGAATGTTTTGAGGTATTTGTTCCAATTCACCTCGCAAACGAAACCATATCGCGATTTAATTCGATTCGCGATTCTAGCGCCAACTATCGCGGTCGAAATTGAATTAGCCAGTAGAGCCGGAGCTATGGAGTTACGACTTATTGACGATACAGGACTTGCCGATAACTATGAATCTACAAACAATAGTAAAGTGTACTGAGTTCTCAGATTTACGCGAATATTCGCACATGAAATAAAACTATATTTTTATTCGGATTTTATCGCGGTTAAAACAAAATAAACCGCGATAAAACCCGAAAAAAATAGTTTTATTTCAATGGTAAACTGTTTTAATAATATGCATAATAATACGGAATAATTTCATCGTTATGCAATTGGTAACGTTCCGTGGCAATGTTCAATTCCAGCTTGACGCCTCTGGCCGTTCCCGAGCAAAAGGGTTCAAATCGTCAGACAGACAAACGGACGAAACTGATCCTATAAGGATTCTGTTTGTGTCGATTAAGGTACGGAACGCTAAAATATACACAAGAACCGTTTAGCGTGCATGACCTGCAAAAATGGTATCAACGGGAACGATAGCTTACAAGGAAAAGTCACATGCTCAGAACAAGGCGCCATGGATCGCGAATAGAGAATAGATACATAAATCTTGCAACATGAATAGGCCCTCTGGGAATTGGCGCTTGAAACTGTCGATAGGTTGGCTCCATTTACATCATCCCTTCCAAAATACGCCAAGAGTACAGGGTTCGAACAGGAATTATGAGAGTGGAGGAAGCAAGAAAGGTTTGTAAGGCGTCTCTCGCTTCCTTCACTCTCTTTGTTCCTTCTGCCGGCCATGCCACAGGAATACGCAAAAACACTAACCTTGCAAACCTGGGAAGGCTGGTCTTTATCACCGTAGCAGAGTTGTGTGTTACCATCAAAACCGTTGACTAAATGCCTATGAATCGGGTATTCAGCACTGCATATTTCTTCACCATATTTTTTCACATGGATCTGGGAAAGAAAACAATATTATAATATTACTTATGTAACTCACTGAGGTCTTTGGAAAAGGCTTTGTTCTGCAGTGAGTTTCTAACGGCTGGCTAAAAAGGCGCTCGTAGCGCTGTGCAACCGCGATATTCTTAGTAATCACCAAGGTTAATCAGAGTTTACCTCGGTCAGTCTGAGATGGGCGACTGTTTGTGGCATTTTCATATTCGAGGATCATCGTGCTTCGAAAGGAACCGCTTAACGTGGTAGTCGTTAAGCAAAGTTAAGAGCCTTAAAGCCTTGATAAGTTTTAATTGGAGGTGTCTACACACCTGCCTGCCACCAATCCACACTGTCGGTGAGGTGGAGTTTGACCTAATCTTTACTCGAGCTGTGAGAGAAGACCCTTGTCCAGCAGTGGACAGTTTATAGACTGGTTTGTGCCAACTGAACGTTTCTGCCCCGACGACCGTCAGTTCTACGAGCCATGTGCCCCGCCCACTGTCCCTTAATTTCGACAATTCTGAAAACTATATCGATGACTTTGGTCCTCCTGCGGCTGTCCTCATTTCGGATTTATTCCCCTAGGGATACTCCAAGTATTACCCTTTCCATTGCCCTTCAGGCGATCTTGAGCCTTGTTATGAGATCCATCGTAAAGGGACAGAAAAATTCTCGAGTGGCGACCACGTACTATAAGACATAGAGTGGTGGTCTACCCCACAAGATACCTTTCTGCCCCAACGGCCATCAGTTTTACGAGTAAAACTCATTTTCAAAAGAGTAACCGTGGAGTTATTTTCCCTTTACTCTCCACAGCAACGACATTCCGATCGGGTGGTAGTCTTAAGTAATCACTGGCCTTTTCTTTTTGACTATTCATAAATACTTTTTGGTCTACATGAATAACAAACTCTCGATTTTGATGTGCCACTTCAGTTGTCGCCGATTCAAGTTATTCTCATTCTCATTTATTCGTTGGGACCAAAAAGCTCTTACGTGGTGCCGATGCACCGAAAGACGTGGAGTGGAACAGTATTCGTATTAGTACCCCTATTAGTAGGACAACCTTATTATGCAGATACAAATAACTATCCTACTAATATTATAAATGTAAAAGTTAAGTTGATGTTTGTTACTCAATCACGTAAAAACAGCTGAACGGATTTGAATTAAACTTGGCACACAGATAGTTTATAACCTGAATCAACACAGAATTTTATCCCGGAAAAATGATAGGTTCCTGTCTAAAGTCAACGCAGACGAAGTCTCGGGAGAAGCTGTATCCTATATTTTAAAAGAGTAACCGTGGAGTATCGTCCCCTCTAATCCATAGAAATTCATTCTGAAGTGGGGATAAAGTCCGTTATTTTCTTGACGACTCTTAAATACTATAAAGGTTAACAATAAAAATGTTTTGATTCTAGTATTTTTAAAATATGTATAAACTGTAAAAACTATATAGCTAAATTAACAGATTTTATTCGACGTTAATAATTTCCTACTTTGATGACATGACGTGATGATATATTTTGTACAGCATTAGAAGTCTATTAACGATACTGCAGGGTTAGCACAGACGGCACGACAAGATGAATTTTGTTACCCTAGACGTGAGATAACCGTTTTGTCTTACGTACTAGCCACAAAGCAAATACGAAGAGTGCATGGCGTCATAAGATAATATGGTCTAATATAAAAGATGGTCTAATACATTATATAATAAGCGTCGCACTGCGCGGGGTAGCACAGGGCGAGAGGGACGTTACGCCCAATTTGCATTTGCCATCTGGCGGAGAATGGTAAAAACCAAACAGTTTGTCCATGTCCATATTACTTGTAAGTTCAATTATATTACGGTAGATGGCATTTTGAATATATAAGTATTCTATATTCAAAATGCCATATATATATATTACTAAAAAATCAGTTTCAGGTCCGGAAGAGGATGTTCGGATCAAGTTTTCTCCCTTCGCAACATCGTAGAGAAGCATCTGGCAGTGGGCCGGAAGGTTTTCTGCGGTTTTGTGGATCTGGAGAAGGCGTTTGATAGAGTTGTGCGAAAGAGACTTTGGGACATTTTGCCTGAGTATGCTATAAATGGCACTCTGCTGCGGGCCGTCCAGTCCACCTATGTGGACTGCAAGGCATGCGTACGGGTGGGTGGTAACATGTCACCCTGGTTTGACGTTGAAATCGGCGTCAAGCAGGGTTGCGTGTTGTCCGCTAGACTGTTTATAATATATTTGGATAAAAGTCTTCAAAGACTGAAAGCGATGAATAAAGGTGTACAAATGAGTGATCTAGTGGTAAATCATCTACTATATGCAGATGACGCGGTTTTGATAGCGCCAACAGCCACTGATCTGCAATCACTAGTCACAGTTATGAAAGACGACTGCATGAAAAATGGCTTACATTTGAATGTGAAGAAAACCAAAATTATGGTTTTTGAACGGGAAGAAACCAGAACGAATGCAAGGATTGTGGTTGGGAACGATGTGCTGGAGCAAGTGAATGAGTTTGTATATCTTGGATGCGCATTCAGTAAGGATGGAAAATACACCGCTGACATAAAGAGAAGAGTGAGTGCAGGGAACAGAGTGAATGGTGCGATGGGAAAGCTACTTGGGAGCCGGCACTTAAGCCGAAAAGCGCAGCTGGCCATACATAATGGAGTGCTTGTCCCAACGCTGTTATATGGCAGCGAGAGCTGGGTATGTAAGAAGGAGAATGAAAGTAGGATAAATGCGGTGGAAATGCGAGCTCTGCGGAAGATGTGCGGAGTGAAGCTGACCGACCGTATTCGCAACAGCGTAGTAAGAAAGCAAATAGGTATGAAAGAGAATATCGGTGTAAAGATGAGAAAGGGTATGCTCCGTTGGTTCGGGCATATAGAAAGAATGTCCGAAGAAAGAATGACAAAACTGATATACAACGCGAAAGTGGAAGGATGTAGGTACCGGGGAAGACCTAGACTATCTTACCATGACCAAATAGATCGGGTCTTATCTGAAGGACAAGTCAGGAGTCTCCGTAACCGGCGAGTGTGTATGAGACGAATTATGAGAGTAGAGGAAGCCAGAGAGGTATGTAAGGAAAGAGCCTGTTGGAGCTCTGTACTCTCTGCCTACCCCGTAAGGGATCTGGCGTGATGATATAGATATTACTAAAAAATACTTATCAGAGAAATGTGAAATTATTTTTGTGACTAGAATTTTAATGAAAGTAATTTTTGCATTTTAAGATATCATCGCTTCATTTTCAGGGTTTTATTTTGAGTAAAAAAAAGATACTATTTAATAGCTATGCAAACTCGACCGGACGCCACGCCCACCACGATGACGTCAACGCTTTTAGGAATTCAAAAGGCTCGCTAGGAAATCTCCACTTCGTATTTGCTTCGTGGTACTAGCATAGCGTGCCGTGACAAAAATTTGACACGAGAGGTTTCAATAATTGCATAGTATTTACGTATACACAAAACCATCATCGGTGGTAGGTTACTTGGCTAGTCACCAACCTCCCAGAAAAGTCAAGCGACCTTATCATATTCCGGCACGTTGCGCGGAGTCTTACAAAGAGGCGCGGGTCTAGCCCGATCACACAGATTCGGAACTCGGTCTTACGTCCGTCGCCTCAGTCGTACTGAGTCAGTAAGCCACATCTTTGGCCCTGTCGTCACTCTCCAACAGGTAAGATAGGGGGGTAACTCGCTGACTAGTCGACAATAAAAAAGATTACTTTGACTTGTGTGCTCGACTCGAATCACGGACCGACAAAATTTTGTTTCACGCCAAAAGTCTTGCAGCCCGTGCCAGCTTTGCGTCTCTGGTATTATCTTACTTCAGATAGAGTGTTAGTTAATTCCGCGTCATGTGATGTTAGGTTCTTCCACGTGGTGGTGACAGCATTATCATCGAAGGCATCCAAGGCAATGTGGAGACACGCCGGAAGCACGTTCTTGTTAAAGATGATTCTAGAAAAATAACATTCGTACTAATATTACAAATTCGAAAATATCTCTGTCTGACAGTTTGTTACCTTTTTATGTCCTTAACCACTCAACAGATTTTGATCAAATTTGGCATGGAGATGGAGATGGAGATTTTTGCCGGGAAAAGGACATAGGCATAAAGTCAAAGTCAAAAATCATTTATTTGTTTAGGCCAATACATAAGTACTTACAAACGTCAAAATTATTAAATTTTTTACGTCCACCACCGGATCGGAACGAGGCCTCCACTGAGAAGATCCGGCGAGAAACTCAGCGGGCTAGTCTTTTAACTTAATTTGTTTAGCCTTTCTGTAAAGCATTTTTGTTTCAAAATTGTATTATACAGCATTTTTTAATTTTGCTGATTGAGGAGCTGCTCAAACCCAATCTGTTTTATCGTCAAGATAATCCGAAATTTTGTAATACCCTTTCTTAAACAGTCTAGTTTTGATTATCTATTTAAATTTATCGATAGGCATGTTTCGGATATACGGTATAAATGCCAATATCCTTCAAATATTAGTAGAATTAGTAGGATGTTAAAGTTTGTATGTTTAGATGTTCATATGTTTGTTACTCAATCACTTTAAAACGGCTGAACGGATTTGAAAGAAATTTAGCACACAGATAGTTTATTACCTGGATTAACACAAAGAATACTTTTTATCCTGGTAAAATGTAATGAATTAAAATGGAGTGAAACTGAATAAATTAAGTGAAATTGAACAAAGTGGAAATGAGCGGAAATGAAGTGAAATATGTAAGGTCTACGTGGGCAGGATCTGAGGATAAAACTTTTAAGAGAATACTCACGGTGTATCGACTTCTATCAGTGCAATGTCATTATATTTTTTCGGTGATTTGTAGTCTGGATGAGTGATGACCCTCTTGACTCCAACGCGTTTCATGCCCTCGGTAGTGGACTCAGAATTCAAAATCCCGTATGCCACAAACGTCGGTGAACCACTGCAATTAAAATCATAAGAAGCAATGAAAATATTTTTAATTTACATAAACCTTTTTAAAATCAAGCTTTTATAGCAAAACACAACGCAGATATCTTGCTTAGTTGAGGAGTTCTTACTACTTTCTTCTCCATCATCAGACCTTGGACACCATCCGGGACTGCAGTACTCGTCAAGACAAATCCAACGAGCCCAAACATCGCGGGGCTATATTGAGTAGTTAGGTGGTTCCATTGGCCACCTATCTTCTTCTATTTATCTATTAGGCTTCATGATCAGACCCTGAGCACTATGCGTTTGTATAGTACTTGTCAATACCAATCTAACAAGCCTGAATACAGTTGTATAGTTCACATGTTCCTATAGCCACCTTCCGACTTCGTAACTAAACCAGCTCTATGGTAACACATTTACATTGTCACCAACCTTACATATGTCATCATCATCATCATCATCATCTCAGCCTATACGTGTCCACTGCTGAACATAGGCCTCCCCAATAATGGGGGTGTTTGCCATACTCGCCACGCTTGGCAGGCGGGTTGGCGAGCGCAGTTTTTGATCGTAGAAGTGTTAAGGGAACGCTGCTGCCCATTCCCTAGTTTTCCCTTAGTCGCCTTGTACGACACCCGATGGGATGAGATGGGTTGGCCCTATTCTAAGCCGGGAACCATGCGGCGTATGTACGTATGCCAAATTGCAGCTCAACCATATACCTGAAAGTACTTGAAAAATGCATCACAAGATTTGTACCGGAAAGACAGACATACGAACATTGTAAGTTAAATAAAAGCTTGTAAAACATAAAGTAGCGCCACCTAGTGTCGCCTTTCAACTGAATCGTCATGCCTATATTCCCCAAGCGCTGGTGGCAGAGGTAAACAGTGTACACTCACTTTTCGCCGAAGAATTTAGATCCTATATAATAGGGGGCGAGCCTATTACCACATACCGGGCACAATTCCAGATTCAGGATTTTTTTTTGTTAGAAAATCTACATTTGTTCGACCTAGGATTTAAAAACAATACCTCGTGATCGCAAAGCACACTATTCATCACTAGACCAAAGAGCCAGTCAACAAAATGTGAAAGTACTTAAAGTTCTGGGTGAGTAGCGCATTGTCCAGCTGTAAGGATGTATTTCTCACTTATGATGGTGCCCCCGCAAAACCATGAGACATCACTCGAGGCCTTGGTAAAACCGATCCTTGCCTGGGAAACAGAAAATATAAGTTCTAAAATTTACTTGAATATTAAACAATTAATAAACCCGTTTTATTCGGGTTTTATCGCGGTTGTAGGTGCTGTAAAACACTTGAATAATCAGAAACTTAAAAGTTCTTATTCATTTTAAAATCATACCCTAACATTAGGATTTATTCCTGTCGTGGGAGCGTTTTCAAACGTAAAAGTTCACACACACAAATACCGAATCAATTAATTGTGGATCACACAAAGGTTTATCCGCGACCCGAACTCGCGACTGTTCGAACCAGTGAGCGGAGGGGCTTAAGCACATAACCACTGCGCCAAGTCGTGTATCGAAATGATGAAATTAAATCTGAATACATCTATTTATCATTTTCTGTCAAGTAAGTATAAGATTAAAGGATTGGTCACATAACCGAAGGAGCGCTACGGTAGCGCTCGGCTCCGCTCGGCCAGCGCTCGGCTCCGCTCGGCCAGCGGTCGGCAGCAAAATTTAACCGAAATAAAAATTTAACCTTCTTACAGGTAAGAGGCATAATTCCTTTTTTTATGATTACATAAAGACGTCATTTGTTAGCAAGTATGTATACGAGACTTTGCCTGGCTAAAGCGCGAGTATTTGCATGGGCGCGCGTTTGTGTGTGCTGTGCGGTAGCTGTATGCCATACCCTCTAGTTTATTCTTCCGTGATCGCTGGCCAGTTCTACGTCCACTTTTTTTCTATCTTACCTCATGAAAGGTGTCGATGGGGCCAAAAAAGTGGCTCGCGAACTCGGGAATTACCTATTTACTCTGACATAAGCTGAGGACACGGAAGCTAGACCGAGTTTCAAATCGGTATGATCGGGATAGACCCGCCTTTTCGCGAAGCAACTCCGCGCAATATGACGGAACACGACTGAGTCTCAGGACTTTGCTGGGAGGTTGGTAACTAATAGTATTGGGCATTAATCGATTAATTTACATCCCGTAAAACCTCAAAAATGATATCCATATTGATTTAACATCAAAAGTCGCGTCCGCCATCTTGGATCCAGAAATTAACGTCATAAAATCCCAAAAATCATCATCCCTAAAATCCCAAAAGTGATACCCATATTGATTTAAGTCGCGTCCGCCATCTTGGATCCAGAAATTAACGCCATATCCGTAATCATGAGTGCTGGGAGGATAGGTTACTCGTTAAGCACTGCCCAGCGACCCCATGCAGGAAATACAACTAAGCCTAATAACGCTAAGGAAGAAGTTAACTGCCTGAAAAATTCTTACCATATGAGGGTACTTGTTTGTCTCAGTGCCAATGGTGGGAGGTCCACCAACTCCCCAAAGGTCGTGGCCGTGACATTTCTTCTCCTCGTTAAATGTCCTCGTCAGTCCGCTATGATAACTCAAATGGCATTCGTACGGCAGTTCCGCGACGAACTGCAGGCATTCTAGAAAGATAATAAACCAATCATTACCAGCAGGAAGACGTTCCCCAGCTTATATCTGAGACCTTATATGAATTAATTCTGAAGACGGAGCACGGCGCGCGCAAACGGCATAAAATTTATCTGCCCATAGTAGATAAATTGTAATACGCACACGCACGCACACATCAGTAGCTTTGGAACAAATTCTCAAAATCTAAAACTGGCATCACGTACACGTAGTGCGTAACTGAGGTCGTTTCAGGTGCAAATTTTGTTAGCAATGCTCGCTCTCTATAAGTCTTAGTTTAAGCCCGAGACCTACACCGGGTTATAAATCTGACGCCTATAGGCACCGTCACGCATATATAGCATAGGTAGTGCGAAAGAGTTTCTTTGGCAGCTGGATTCATAATATGTGTCTATGCTGGAATGCTTCTTCACGACCACGTAATACGGCGTTAAATACTAGCCTTTTAAGGTTGATAACTTCTTTTTTATTATGTCCCTATAAATTGTTTAGTTTTATTTTCGTTACGTTTATTATATTTACTATAATTATTATATTATTTTCATTCTTCAATTTTTTATTCATTTACATCTGTATGTGTGGAATTGTCGATATGGATTTTGTGACGGCACCTTTTTCATAGGTGCTGCCAGAATACCAGCGCTGCACCATAAGTGTTTATGGTGCAGCAATATGCTGAGGCAGTAGCCTGTTTAGCCCCACACAATCGCTGGCATAGGCTGTATTTTGTATATTTACCTTTTGTTAAAAGTTTGTTGTGTGTGATTAAATAAATGTATTTTCTTTCTTTCTTTCATATATTCCCCAAGCGGGGGTGGCAGATGTGTATTGTGTACACCCACTTTTCGCCGACGATGTTAACTCCATTGTTAATTAAGAGTCACTGGAAGGTTGCTGGTGCTTATAGCTCAGGGTTTTCCTATTTTAAGTACCAGCAGTACATTATAAGCCACAATAAACGGACCTCACTAATATATCTCAAAAATGTTAATGTATAAATTTAGACTACTAATATATTTAATAATTATGAAATTATGTACCTCTATACTCATAAATTATGTGTCAACAATTGTGCTAGAATTAAGTTTATATGCGAAGGACTATTTGGCCGAAATTATCGTCAGTGACCGCGACCGTGCTCGTTTACTAGCGTTGGGTCAAAAGGAATCGGGTCATTGGCTTCATTCAATCCCTGCATCCAACCTTGGCACACTGCTGGATAGTGAAAGTTTCCGGATCGCGATAGGTATTCGCTTAGGGGCACCGATTTGTGAAGAACACAGGTGTCCGTGTGGAGCGGAGGTGGATCGATCCGGACTCCATGGGCTCTCTTGCCGCAAAAGTGCCGGCAGGTTTTCTCGCCACGGCTCGCTCAATGACATAATCAAAAGGACTCTTGCTACCATCAACGTTCCTTCGGTGTTAGAACCGGCGGGGATTTTCCGTGATGATGGCAAGAGACCCGATGGGATGTCCTTGATCCCTTGGGAACGGGGGCGGGCCCTTGTATGGGACGCCACGTGCGTCGATACATTGGCTCCGTCCCATCTCAGGGAATCAATATCTAGGGCGGGAGCTGCGGCTGAGAAGGCGGACCTGGGCAAACGGCGCAAATATGCTGCTATTAGCAACAATTATATATTTGTGCCGTTTGCCGTAGAAACATTGGGCCCATGGAGTTCGGCTTCAAAACAATTTATCAATAAAATAACACCTACGCTGATCACCTCCTCGGGTGACAAGAGGGCTGGCTCGTTCCTTGCTCAAAAGATTGGTCTGTCTATTCAGCGAGGAAACGCAGCCAGCATTCTTGCCACCATTCCACGCGGATGCGGTCTTTTTGATTAAGGTCTTTTTTTTTTTGTTTTATTTTATATTTTAGTTTAAAGTGAGTGTTTTTATTATAAGTTATAATGTAAATAATAAATAAAACTAATTAATAAAAAAAAAAAAAAAAAAAGTTTATATTGAATGCTAAATAAATAAATTATTATTATTATTGTAATAGGGGCGAGCCTATTGCCATATACCGGGCATCATTCTAGACTCCGGACGTATACTGGGAAGTTTTCGTTAGATAAACTTCATTTATCCTACCTAGGATTTGAACCCAGGACCTCGTGATTACCAAGCAATGCGCTTAGCCACAAGATCAACGAGGCAGTTATAAACCTCATTCGTACATAATAACTACATAAAAAATAAATCTCGATTTCTTTTTAAAAAAGGATACCGACTCAAAATAGCAAAACGTAAAGTCGGTGGCAAGTAACCGACTTCAAATATTTTTTTTTTATACTTTTTGAAGTTGGTTTTCCATTTTAAAATAAAGATATTAAATCAAAGAGACTAGTACCTGACCAATCTTTAATAATAAATTAAAACTTACTATCCCAAGCTTTTTGGCCTGTTTTCCAGCTTAAGCCCGTTGGAAGAATCACCACATTCCTAAAATAAAACTTTTGATAATTTATTAAAATCATGATATGGATGTTGGATATTCCTTCACGCAAAAACTTTACAGTAATATAGCTTATACATCAGGAAAACATAGGCTAGTTGAAAATTCATAATTTATAAAAATACTAGCTGTTGCCCGCGGCTGCGCACGCGCTTAGGTACACCATACAAACTTTCATTTCCTATTTCAAACCCTTAATTTATTTTTAGTTAATGGTAGCCTAGGTCCTTCTCTCGGATAAAATGTATCTCCGTGTCAAATTTGGTCAAAATCTGTTCAACGGCTTAGGCGTGAAGAGATAACGGGCAAACAGACAATTACTTTCGAATTTACAATATAATTAATAGGACGGATTTCAAAATAAACGCGTGCGCAGCCGCGGGTAACGGCAAGTATTCCATAAATTCCGCGAAAATTAAAATCAAAAGCTTTTATATGCTATAATTAGGCGTAGAATATAACCCTAGCTCCTGTTCGAAGATGACCTTACCTTGTATTTGTTTTACAAACTTTTTCATTTTCATTTTGTTTTGGGGCATGGATGAAATATGTAGGTTGGTGATCAGGTGGGTCTAAGTTAAATAAAGCAAATTATACTGTTTATAAGAATGGCTACATGGTTCTCTCATTTACAAACATGAAAACAAAAATGTCAGTATGTTAAATTAATAGAACGAAGAGAAAGAATGTTAACTAATAACAGTTGAACAAGTTGTCATTATTCAAGTGGCGCTGGAATAGCTTCTATGCAAGCATTTTCATGTTTTAAATAATCTTCTATTGAATAATAATCTTGCTTAAAAAGTGTTCGGCGTTTAACACAAGCTTTGAACTCATTTTTACTAAGTATAGTGACGCCCATTGGCTTTGTTATAAATTTTTTAATCGTCCACTTCATAGTTATATAGCATACGATAGCGTCTTGGCTAGTTTGAATATGCTATGATTGGGAGTAGAACCGAACCTATCTTTTCTTCGAAGATGATGTTTCATTGACGAGTTCGCAGTCTTGACTTGCCTATCTTTGTCACACGTTAATGTATTAACCAAGCTTGTGTATGCTATGATTGGGTGTAAAATGTACAGCTAGCTTCTCATCGAATATGCGAACAACTTAGTGAAAATAAATTAAAATCTAAAGGATTATTTAAAAGACAAGCTGCTGGGATAGTTGCTGTTTCAGCTCCAACTTGTTCAGCCATTATTACTTAATATTCCCTCTCTTCATTTTGTTTCTCCTTTCTTTCTCTGGAAATGAGAGAACCATGTAGCCCTTCTCCTAAATAGTATAACATGGTTAATTTAATTTAGACTCGCCTGATACTACATTGTTCTCCCATAGCCCACAACAAAGCCAAAATAGAAAAAAAAATTAAAAATACTATTTTAAAAGAGTAATCGTGGAGTTTTTTTCCCTTCTTCTCCACAGGAATGACGTTCCAAAGTGGTGGTAGAGTCTTTATTACTTCTCTGACGATTCATAAATACAATAATGGTTTAATAATAATATAATAATATCAGCCTTTACTGCCCACTGCTGGACAAAGGCCTTCTCTCACAAATCGGGGTGAGAGAGATAAGGTCATACTCCACCACGCGGACCCAGTGCGGATTGGCGGAGGCAGGTTTGTGGCCACCTACTGTTGGAACTTATCAAGCCGCCTTTAAGGCTTCCAACTCGGCTTAACGACTACCACATTAAGTGGTAACCGGGACCAACGGCTTAACGTGCCTTCCGAAGCACGGAGACGCTCGAATATGAAAATGCCACAAACGGTCACCCATCTCGGGCCGACCGAGTCGAACGCTGCTTAACCTTGGTAATCGGTAAGAACACCGCGGTCGCACAGCGCTACGAGCGCCTCAATAATGGTTTGCATGAATAAAAATATTATAATTCTGATGACCTTACCTCGTGTCATTGACGAGTTCGCAATCAGTACAGCATACGATAGTCTCCTGACCTTTCTGTGTACACACCTGCAACATAATTTTATTATTACAACCGGTCATATTTATCTTAGTGGTTCGGATTACTTGACCTTTGGTCCCAAAACAAAATTTCTATATACACCAGTTATACTTCTATCTATCTATCTATGTATAACCTCACGCCAGATCCCTTGCGGGGTAGGCAGAGAGTACAGAGTTCCAACAGGTTCTTTCCTTACATACCTCTCTGGCTTCCTCGACTCTCATAGTTCGTCTCATACACGCTCGCCGGTTACGGAGACTCTTGACTCTTCCAGTTATACTTGTATAGTATTAAAACGGAGATAATTTGAACGTTGACATAGCACTTCATTGTTGTTTTATCTTTCATTCAAAAATAAAGTTTTATTAGGCATACAAACACGAGTGCATTGTAGATAGAGCGAGTGGCGCCGACAGACTGACCACGCCCACCGATGACTTCAGAGCTTAGTTGGAAGACAGTGCAAAGTTGCTAAGCAGACTCCTCTTTGTATTTGCTTTTTGGTTTAATCAGGATCAGACACCGACCGCACCGGCAAGGTCGAAGAATCCCTTGCCCGCCGACCGGTGCAGAGCACCACGGCAAGACGCCTAGTATACGCCCTCCCCATAGCGACTGCCCAAGCCGAAGCCGTTCTTCCTTGTGGCGCCCTTGAGCTAGTTACCCCCTTGGCCTTCTGGCTCGAGCATAGTGGTTGCACGCTCGCCCTCTTATCCGGTGAAGCTATAAAGGCCCTGCGGCCAATAGCGTAAATCACTCACACATACAGAGCAAAAAATAATTACAGAATAAGTTTGATTATTAATTAACTTACTGGTTGCTTTGGACTCGTCTTGTCCAGAGTAGTGAGGCATCGGTGTGAGTTGACGCAAGTACCTTTGACTCCCTCCCACTCGCAGGCATCACCTATAAGATTAATAATATTATAATTTCTAAATCGCAAGACATAACCCTGGGCCCTTATTCGCTATAACCAAACGCGGCGAGTTACGATAAATTCTAGAAATGACCATGTAATTGTATTTCTTACGCCAATGGAGTACCATTTTTTGTTCTCATTTTAATTAAAACGTAGCTCCGCACTAGGAATTATTCCTGTGTCGTGAGTGCGTTTACAAACATGAAATTCATATGCATTAACCATACCCAAATAATAATACAAATAACAACCTAAATAAATATTTTTGGGCCACAGAAATATTTGTCCGGAAATTGAAATACTTATTCATCATCTCAGCCTATACTTGTCTACTGCTGAACACAGGCCTACCCAATCGCTTTCCAGCGCACCCGGTCCGATACCATCTGCACCCAACGACTTCCTGCAATTTTCACAAGATCGTCAGGCCGTCTGGCAGGCGGTCATCCCACGCTGCGCTTGCCAATACGTGGTCCCTACTCTAGAATCTTTCTACCCCAACGCCCGTCCGATCATCGCGCTATGTGGCCCGCTCATTGCCACTTCAGCTTGCTAATCCTGAGGGCTATGTCGGTGACCTTGGTTCTTCTACGAATCCCCTCATTCCTGTTCGATCACGTAGAGAAATGCCAAGTATAGCTCTTTCTATAGCTGGCTGAGCAACTCTGAGCTTTTTTATGACACCTATTGTAAGAGACCACGTCTCTGATCCGCATATCATCAGTGGCAACACACATTGCCTAAAAACTTTAGTCTAGTAAATAGTAATTAATCCGCCTTTACTATCCCACTGCTGAACGGCCTTCTCTTACGGCCGGCTTCAATATTCAACTAAAGGATAGATTTGCCTACTACGGATACAATTTTGACATATTTTGTATGGAAAATCTGTCTAAATCCTACTGAATCAGAATCAGAATATTTTTTATTCATGTAAACCATTACAGTATTTATGAATCGTCAAAATAGTAACAAAGACTCTACCACCACTTCGGAATGTCATTCCTGTGGAGAAGAAGGGCAAGAAACTCCGCGGTTACTCTTTTAAAATACTATTTTTACAATTTTTCCATCTACATTTTGTTGTGGGGTGGAGAACAATGTAGTATCAGGTGAGTCTAAATTAAAGTAACTATTCATGAGAATGGCTACATGGTTCGCTCGTTCACAGATAAAGAAATGAGGAAGAAAAATGATCAATTTTATTTAACTACTAGAAGGAAGAGAGGGAATAATAAATAATAATAGCTGAACATGTTATCCACATTCTAGTGGAGCTGGAACAGCACCTATCCAAGCATTTTTATCTTTTGAATAATCATCTAGAGTATAGTAAGCTCGCTTGCAGAGCGTACGTTAAATACAAGATTTGAATTTATTTTCACTAAGTTGAGTGACGTCAAGTGGAATTTTATTATATAATCTAACACAGAACCCCATGAAAGCCGTGTGAATTTTAGACAGACGAAATTGCGGTTGATCCAATTTACTTCTATGTCGTGTGTTATAGCAATGCTTATTACCTAGCTGATTAAATAGATATAAATTTTCCCGTGTGTACATTATGTTTTCATAAATATACTGACATGGAACCGTCATAATATTGGCTTCTTTAAACAATTCTCTTAAAGAGTCGCGACTACCTAAGTTATAGACTGACAGTAAGCAAATCTATCCTGGAGTTGAATATTGACACCGGCCATTAGAGAGGGAGATAGAGGAGAGATTAGGTCATACTTCACCACGCGGAGCGGTGCGGTGTAGGCAAGTTTGTGGCCATCTGCTGGTGGAACTCATTAAGCCGCCTAAAAGGTATCCAACTCGTCTAAACGACTACCACACGAGTTGGTTGCTAGGACCGATGGCTTAACGTGTCTTCCGCACGGAGACGCTTAAAAATGAGATGATATAATAGTGGAGGAATCCAGGGAGATCTATAAAGAAAAAACCTGTTTGATATCCGTACTCTATGCCCAGGATCTGACATGATTATATAGAAATAGGGGTAGGCACGCCGCAAGGGATCTGACGTTATGTAATAAAAATATACACGGTGTTCTTTCAATCAATCAATCAATATTTTATTTGTCAAGTATAGGTACAATACATTTTGTTGTTATATATATATACTATAAAGATCTCAGCAGAAATGACAGGGGGCAAACGCTCGTCAACTTTCTCGAAAGAGAAGGGCTGTTTATAATGAACTCTTTCTTTAAAAAACAGCCCCAAAGAAAGTGGACGTGGCAAAGCCCCGATGGTTAAATAAAAAATGAGATCGACTTCATCATGGCGGACAAGAGGCGCATATTCAGAGATGTCTCAGTGATCGCAAGGTTTAAAACTGGAAGCGACCACCGGCTCGTACGGGGCACTCTGAATATACAATGGAAGCGCGAAAGAGTCCGCTTGATGAAGTCCAGTCTCCGACCGAATTTGCTCCAAGCCGCTATGGGTTCCCAAGCTTTTCAGTTAAAGTTGGAAAACCGTTTCGCTGCCTTGGAAACCACTGACAGCGTTGATCAGAAATTCGAGCAGGTGGTACAGACTCTTAGAGAAGAGGGTACTAAATTATGCGAAACGAGGCGTACAGGCAGGAAATCTAAGCTTTCGGGGGGGACTCTGGAGCTTATGAGCGAACGACGCCAAAATGCAGCCTCAACCTTGTCAGAACACGGGGCCTTAAATAAAAAGATCACAAAGCTGGTCCGAAGCGACCTCCAAGCTTTCAACAAGCTTGAGATTGAGAAAGCCATCGAGCAGAACCGGGGGTCGAAAGTGTTCGTCCAGTCACTTGGGAGAAACCACTTGACAAGGTTGACTACACAAGCGGGTACTGTGATCGCTTCTAGGCCGGAAATCCTCTCGGAAGTCAGGAATTTCTATAGCCAGCTCTACGCCTCACACGCACCTCGACCCGAATCTCTTAGAGGAGATCCCAGAGCCACCCTTACACGTCACTTCACAGAAGACTTGCCCGAGATCAACCTGGATGAGATCGAGTTGGCCCTTAAACAGCTTAAAAATGGAAAAGCCCCGGGTGAGGACGGCGTCACGACTGAGCTTCTGAGGGCAGGAGGTACTCCAGTACTTAAGGAGCTTCGGAAGTTATTTAACACTGTCCTCTACACTGGGAGAACTCCGCAGGCATGGAACAGAAGCGTGGTCGTCCTGTTTTTCAAAAAGGGTGACAAAACCCTTTTGAAAAACTATCCACCCATATCGCTTCTGAGCCATGTATACAAGCTGTTTTCAAGGGTCATCACGAACCGTCTTGCGCGAAGGCTTCAACCCCCGGAGCAGGCCGGGTTTCGAAGTGGTTACGGCACCATAGACCACATCCACACAGTGCGGCAGATTACACAGAAGACTGCAGAGTATAATCTGCCCCTATGTCTAGCCTTCGTGGACTATGAGAAGGCCTTTGACACTGTCGAGACCTGGTCAGTTCTGGACTCCTTGCAACGATGCCAAGTTGATTGGCGATACATCGAGGTGATGAGATGCCTTTTTGAAGCTGCAACGATGACCGTCCAAGTACAGAACCAGCGGACTGAACATATCCACCTGCGCCGCGGAGTGTGCCAAGGTGATGTAATATCACCAAAACTGTTCACCAATGCACTGGAGGATATGTTCAAGACGCTGGACTGGAAAGGTCGCGGCATCAATATAAATGGCGCATACATCTCTCACCTGCGATTTGCAGACGACATCGTCGTCATGGCTGAAACGTTGCAAGACCTACAACAGATGCTGGACAGCCTTGCTAATTCGTCTCAGCGAATCGGTCTCCGGATGAACTTAGATAAAACTAAAGTTATGATCAACAAGCATGTTGACCCGGGACCGATCGCCGTAAACGGAACCCCCCTCGTAGTTGTTTCTGAGTACGTATACCTAGGGCAGGTGCTCCAACTAGGTAAAAACAACTTCGACAAGGAAGTTAAGAGACGGATACAACTGGGCTGGGCAGCATTTGGAAAACTCCGTCGAGTCTTCTTATCGCCCATACCCCAATGCCTAAAAACGAAAGTTTTTAATCAGTGCGTCCTACCTGTAATGACATACGGAGCCGAAACATGGCCACTCACTGTGCGGCTTGTCCACCAGTTCAAGATCGCTCAACGAGCTATGGAAAGAGCTATGCTCGGAGTTTCTCTTAGGGATCGAATCCGGAACGAAGTTATTCGTCAGAGAACCAAGGTTACCGACATAGCTCAGCGAATTAGCAAGCTGAAGTGGCAGTGGGCAGGCCACATATGCCGCAGAACCGATGGCCGTTGGGGCAGACTGGTTCTTGAGTGGAGACCGCGTGTCGGCAAACGTAGTGTAGGGCGCCCTGTAGCTAGGTGGGGCGACGATATTCGTAAAGCAGCGGGCAGGGATTGGAGAAGGAGAGCTGAAGATCGAGCTCAGTGGCGTGCCATGGGAGAGGCCTACGTCCAGCAGTGGACTGACACGGGCTGATGATGATGATGATGATCTCTATACTTTGCCTGTGAGGCGTACAAATGTCAGTGGTTAAGATAATTAACTGTAGTTACATTTATAATGTCACAAATATTCCTTGTTAATCGGTGTTATGTCATCATCAATAATATATATTAATTACCTAATAGTTCACTTTATACATTTGTCATTTATAAAATCATCTACTGAGTAATAGCATTTATTGATTAATAGCAATGTCAAGGTCTTTTTAAAATTATTTATATCCATGATCTTAATCCGATTTGGTAATTTATTATAAATAACTGCTGCCATGCCTAGAATACTCTTCCGTACCAATGCGGTTTTACATTTACGGGTACAGGTATCATTTTTGTACTGATTTCGAATTGGGACTGTGCGCAAAGTAGACACGGTTTCAAATTGTTTAATGTTTTCTTTACAAACAACGCAACTTGTAGAATATATAGGGACGGCACAGTTAGAATTCTAAGTTTTTTGAAAGCTGATACACAACTCTCTCGCGTATTCAGACCACACATCGATCTTATACACCTTTTTTGGGATTTAAATATTGATTTTCGATCGGTCGAGTGACCCCAATACATTATACCGTATCTTAAAATTGATCCCACTAGACCATGGAATGCAATTAATAAAGAGTCTCTGTTAATTTTCTTTGAAAGTTGAAACAAGGCGTATGCCGATTTATTTAGTTTCTTGTCGTTCTGTCGCCTACTATTCACTTGGAATAAAAAAATAGAAAGAAAACGCTTCAGTTAGTAAAATCTCCATAACGATACTAATTTAGTGCATTAAACAACACCAATACCGAGCGTAAAATGACATTGAGGGGCGGCGCGGCTCATCAGCTGACCTTCGGTGTTTCGCGGTTTCATCCTAGGTATGATCCGGATAGGTCAGTAAGTAGATGAACTGATTTTTTATAGACTAATTCTTTTATAACCAATGTACAGTATTTTGTATATTGAATACATCACCTGGGCTTACGCTCCAGAACGACTTAAATTACACCGTGTAGATATATACTTACCTTCTTCTTTATTTAAATCGCAGTTAACAACTGAGAATAACAAACACACTAAAATAATTTTCGAGTACATTTTGAATACGTGTATTCACAAGCGAACTTTAAAATAAACTGATTTTTAAATATGCGAATACAGTTTTTATTATTGTTTAACTTGGATTAGGGATGTGCTTCATGCATACTCGTATTCGCTAGATTATTGAAATTCATATTCGCGATATCTGCAGCCGAAAGACGACAAAAGCCTCCTCCAAAGATCGACACGACGACCCACTCTGCTCTGTAAAGTCAGCAAGGTAAGTCGCTTATATACTCAGTTTTTCGAACGGTTAATACTTTTTATTTTAAAAACCTTTGTATACACTGTTAAAGTCACATTATTAGCAACATACTCAAATATATGTATTTCATGCAAAACAAAAGCGTACAAGCGGTTTGAAAATCTGAGAATGTTAAGCGACTTCTGTTGCTGACCGTAATTATCTAGCTTTTACCCACGACCTTCAATAGGTCATTGGTCCATTTTGTAGGGGGCTATTGATTACACGTCCTTAATGAGTTCCAACAGCAGGTGGCCAGAAACCTGCCCCTACCAGTTGTCACTGGGCCTGGTGGTGGAGTGTGGTCTAATCTATTCCACCTTGATTTGTTAGTGGCCTTTAACCAGCAGTGGGAGGGTATAGACTGATTCATATATGAATATTAAGGGATCTCGAAAGAGGTATCGTTGATCTAGTTCAAATTTTCGTTCGTAACAAATGTTCCCAATGTTAGTCCGGAGTCTGAAATCGTGCTCGATATATGGCAATAGGATCGCACCCTATTACATGTGACATAACATCGTCGGTGAAATGTGAGTGTACATAGTATACTTCTACCAGCCCCCTTGGGAAATAAAGGCATAACGGTATTTTTATTAGGCGTCTGGTGTGACAACATAGATTGTATTCGCAGAATTCATTTTTGTGTTCGGCACATCACTATAAAGTATATATCGACTTTCTGCCAAAAACGTATGTTTCTATGAGGATAAATGTTCAGTATATCAAAGGTCAAAACCGTAATTCTTGGAAAAGATATACGTATGTATCATTATATGTTATTGTATTAAATAATTAGTTAGTTTAATTTTGCAATGCCGACCGAAATTAAAAAAAAAAACAGTTTTGCTATCTGGATTCGGCACGAACAGAACAGGCTTGCCTAGTGTGGGTCCAAGTATATTATTAGTTTTATTATACCAGTTTCTACCCGCAACTTTGTCTGCGTTTATTTAAGACAGGAACCTAATATTTTTCTAGGATTAAAAGTATCCTAAGTGTTAATCCAAGTAATAAACTATCTGTGTGCCAAATTTCATTTATAGCATGAGCCGTTTTTGCGTGATTGAGTACCAAACACCAAACATCCAAACGTACCTACAAACATTCACATTTATAATATTAGTATCTATATCATCACGCCGGATCCCTTGCGGGGTAGGCAGAGAGTACAGAGTTCCAACAGGTTTTTTCCTTACATACCTCTCTGGCTTCCTCCACTCTCATAGTTCGTCTCATACACGCTCGCCGGTTACGGAGAGCTGATAAAGATAGATAATATTAGTAGGATAAGCTTCTCGCTTGTTAATAAATTAGTTTTTGGTTTGATTTGATGATAAGAAAAATCTAACTATTTATATGGTCACGCCAGCTCCCTTGCGGGGTAAATAAAGAGTACAAAGTTCCAAGTGGTTTTTTACTTACCTGTCTCGCTTCCTCATCTATCATTATTTCTCATGCACGCTTGTTGATTACGAATTCTTTTGATTTGCTCACAGATAATAATATCAGCCTATACTGCCCACTGCTGGGCAAAAGCCTCCTCTCACAAATCGAGGTGAAAGAGATTAGGTCATACTCCACCACGCAGACCCAGTGCGGATTGGTGGAGGCAGGTTTGTGGCCGTTGCTGTTGGAACTTATAAAGCCGCCTTTAAGGCTTCCAACTCGGCTTAACGACTACCACATTAAGTGGTAACCGGGACCATCGGCTTAACGTGCCTTCCGAAGCACGGAGACGCTCGAATATGAAAATGCCACAAACGGTCACTCATCTCAGGCCGATCGAGTCGAACGCTGCTTAACCTTGGTTAATACGCGTTCAAGTTTCATTGATTATTACTATAAAAGTGCTTTAAATTAAAAAAGAGTAATTCTCTAATAGGTGTGTCTGAGGTCTGTTATTTACGATACACTTTGTTTACAATTCAACCGTAGATCGTATTACCTACGATGTTTTCCCTCCCGAGGCCCATACTTACCTTCTTTCGGATACACACACACAGTATCAGACACCGACCTCGCCGGCGAGATCGAAGAATCCCTTACCCGCCGGCCGGTGCAGAGTACCATGGCGAGACAACTAGTCCACCTCCTCCCCCATAGCGACTGCCCAAACCGAGGCCGTTCCTTCTTCAGGCGCCCATGAGCTAGTTGCCCCCTAGCCCTTCTGACTTGAGCGTAGTGGTTGCATGCTCGTCCTCTTATCCGGTGAAGCTGTAAAGGCTCCGCGGCCAGGTCATTCACACACCACCACAAAAATACTACGATCAGTAGTCAGATTATCGAAAAAAACAACAACTACTATTAATATTATTTATTTCGTCTGATTGTTCCCCCAAACTACCCTCACGATCCAGGGCAGGTAGTGGGACACCCTCGTGTACACTCCTGCGCTGCCGAGGAACCCGCAGGAATCGCCGAATGACGTCACACCAATTATCAGGTGAGCAACACTAGATAACGGTGACCTTACTTGTAATGGACCGCCGCTGTCACCCTGGAAAGATAACAATAATATTGTTAATAAACATAAATGGACATCAGATATACTAAGAGCTTTCTATCCACTTTTAAAATGCAAAAAGTATACTGAGTTCTAAGATTTACGCGAATATTACACATCAAATAAAACAATTTTTCTGATTTTATTGCGGTCTATTTTTGATTTAGTTCCAGACACTTCGAGTGCTTTGCAGCACCCATGGTCATGGGAAGGACTGAGGTGTTAGACGTCCAAAAGGCATAGTTGTTCCGGGGTACCCTCAAACTTCTTAATTATTTTTGTTGGTCCGATCTACGCAGAATGAAATTACGGTGTCTTGAGGTCTTGCAGTGTTATGCTTGGTTTTGGATTTAATTATATTAATTACCGGATCCCAAGTCGATGGAAGCACCCAGCCATGATGTTCCAACCACCATGCCGACATAATTTATCTATTTTATTACAATAATGACATATCCGTATCTAACGGACAATTTGCAATCTAAAACGAATATTTCAAAGTATTGTACTTATATCGAAGTCGACGACATCTTTACTGAATGTCAATACACACAATATAACCTCATACGTATTAATGGCTACTGAATTATAACCTAAAAATCTAACACTTTTAGTGCAATATTGCGATTCCCCCGCTTGTCCGTTTAATAAGAAATGCCTTTAGAGAATTTATGGGTGATTTGAAATCATACAAGTATTTTTTCATTGCTGTTGGTTCTAGGGCAAAACATGTATGGGCGCAGAACAATATCCTTCCTTTGCAGCGTAGTGGCCATTGCTATTAGAAAAACAAGGCTCTTTCAACTTGGCTTAAAAACTACGACATGAAGTAGTATCTGGATTAATATCAACTTATATCAGCCTCTACTGTCCCCCTGCTGAGCAGAGGTCTTCTCTCACAAATTTAGCGCAATGTTTAAGCCGCTCCACCCACTGTGTCTAATAGTCGCAGGTTCGATTCCCACACGGGACAAATCCTTATGTGACCCAGAGTTTGTAAACGCACCCACGATACAGGAATAAAACATAGAGTGGGGCTACGTTTTATTAAAAAAAGCAAGGTAAAACAGATAAGATCATACTCCACCACGTGGACCCAGTGCAGATCAATGGAGGCAGGTTTGTAGCCACCTGCTGTTGGAACTTATCAAGCCGCTTATAAGGCTCTCAATTTGGTTTAAATATGACGTAGTAACTAGAATCAACGGCTTAATGTACCTTCCGAAGCACGGAGACCCTCGTATATACAAATGCCACAAACGGGCACTTATGCAAGTCTGGACTAGCCAAACTCCGCTTAATCTTAGCCAGTGTTCGGCATTATTCAATTTTCAACTGTAGATTCAATCGATTAAAATTTCACTTGTATTAAATTAATCTCTTGAAGGTTCTCCGGAATAACAATAACATTTGAACGTTAAACGCCTCAGTCCTTGGTCCCTCCAGTGACCAAGGGTACTGTAGGGCATTTGAAACCTATCTATCTATCTATCTATAGTGGATAACTAAACCAAATATAAACTGCGACTATTCGCAATACAAAATATTTTGATAGCAATTAAATTTTTTTCACAATTTATTTCTGCCCACTGCGGGTCCCAACATTTTTCGAGCGTAGGACAAAATTTCGTAGGCCTTGATTCGATTCTGTCAATGTTGTCAACACGTGAATACATTACAATTTATCCTGTCGCTTTACCTGGCCCTGATAAACTTTTATCAACTTACGGGACAAGTATCTTTGATTTCCTTCATGTCTCCAAAGCACATTTGACTGACGGGATCAAAGCCGTTAGCAAGGTTTCTATCTCCCGAGAACTGCTGCAAACACGTTTGATTTGGGAACCTATTTACGGTAACCTGGAAATAAATTAGTTTAGTTATATCAAGTTATAAATAAATAATTATAAGTAAATGGCCTTGAGAATTTTCGGTTAAAGATTTTCCTTGCCTGCTGATCTTGACAACAGTGAATAGTGAGCTTGCAGGACCTAAAATGCAGGTTTTTTTTTCAAATAATTCAGATATTATTAATAAAATTAGCGTTTAGCCATCCCCGCTTGGTGTGCTGTAAGTAAATTCTTTTTTGAATTTGTAGAAATACTTTAAAAGACATTTTCTTGTTCTATAATTCAATGTAGTTTACTGCGTCCTCATGGTGCTGCTTGATTAAGTTTGTTGAGCAAGAGCGTCAACTCTCTCGAGTTAGTAACACCGTACGGGCTCACCTGTTGAAATATTTCCCAGGATATAGAAAATTTTACTAAATGGTAACTAATTTCCTACCAAGCAGTTGTCATCAAAGTGTCAAAAAATCCTTGTCGTACTATAGCTTAGATTTAGTTACAAGTCTACCGTCTGTAAAGTATCTGCCAGCGCCGCTCGATAGCCAAGAGTACCCCAACCAGTAGCGTATGCCACTAAGTCATTTACGTTTCCAGGGTTCAGGCAAGCTGGCAGCACCGACGCACTGAACGTTATGCTGGAAACAGAAAAAAGAAATTCAACACTGTTTATATTGGTTGCTTTAATAGATGGCGCTGCGTTAATATTAACATGCAATTTGACGGACGATTTAGCGCAGTGGTTAAGAGCTTAAGCTGCTCCGCCGACTGTCTTATAGTCGCGAATTCGATTCCCGCACGGGACAAATCTTTGTGTAATCCACAATTATTTGTTCCGGTATGGGTATTAGTGTATGTGAATTTTCATGTTTGTAAACGCACCCATGACACAGGAATTAATCCTAGTGCAGGGCTAGGTTTTTTAAAAAGAAGATAATTATTACTTTCATACTTTTTAAATAAAACCACTGTCACACTATATATGGAAAAAGTGTTCCACTGTTCAGATTCTACCAAATGCACCTGAAACAGTCCAAGGATTCTATATCCCAATATGTCTCATTCGAAACATTAGTATCACCTAAATTCGAGCACAGACGGCCCACCGACCGACCGCGTCTCGTTTTCGTTCGTGAATGTAAAATCGAGATTCAGTTCAGATTGGAATGAAATTTGTTTGTTCTGTACGATTAGCGCCTTTGCATTCTGACTGGTGAATTCAAGATCGAGATTCAGATATAAATGAAGCATTTTTTTTCCGTACAACAGTTTCGAATCTTTTAGGTCTCGTTTATGTTTCATATCGCTGTATCACATCAGTAAATATCGAGACATGTCTAATCTGAAATTGTGGTTTAGTGCCAATAAGTAAGCACTGTCACGAATATATTCCCCAAAGGCTTCGGTGTACTGTGTATACCTACTTTTCACCGCCGTTATGTCCCATGTAATAGGGGCGAGCTTTTTGCCATACATCAGGCGCAATCTATACTCCGGAATTAAACTGGGATTTTTTGATTGAAAAAGTAACATTTGTTCGACAAAGGATTTGAACCCTATAATGATTGGTCACATATGCCGCAGAACTGATGGCCGTTGGGGCAGACTGGTTCTTGAGTGGAGACCGCGTGTCGGCAAACGTAGTGTAGGGCGCCCTGTAGCTAGATGGGGCGACGATATACGTAAGGCAGCGGGCAGGGATTGGAGAAGGAGAGCTGAAGATCGAGCTCGGTGGCGTGCCATGGGAGAGGCCTACGTCCAGCAGTGGACTGACACGGGCTGATGATGATGATGATTGCAACGCACATTATTTAAAATCAAAAGTGTTCATTGATTTAAATAAAAACGTACTTATGAATAGTCAAAAAAAGAAGTTATTGATTAAGACTCCACCACCCGTTCGGAATGTTATTCCTGCGGACACGAAGGGCAAGAAAGAGAGTTTTACAATTCCTTTTGTATATATTGCGGTCATAGGGTATAGATTAAACAGAAATGTACTTAGATTCATGGTATCAATCAATGTCTACAAAGTCTTTTTATTTACAAAAAAGACTTTGTAGAGGTATGTAAAAAAAAAGTATTATAATAACTTTCACTATTCCGATAGTCGTATCAGGTTTAAAGAGTGTTAAAGTGCTATGCTCAGTGTTTATTTGCGAGATTGAATCAAAAACAAGGAGATCTGCAAGAGGACCAAGACACCCTTTTTGTGTTTGTGTGTGTGAATGATCTACGCTGTTGGCCGCAGGGCATTTACAGTTTCACCGGGCATAGGGGGCGAGCGTTTGTCTGCTCGCCCACTAAGCTCGAGCCAGAAAGGCAAGGGGGTAACTAGCTCAAGGAGGTTAACGGCCTCGGCTTGAGCAATCGCTATGTGGGATATACTACGTAAGTAAGGGTATACTAAGTGTCTCGCCGTGGTGCTCTGTACCGGCTGGCGGACAAGGGATTCTTCGAGCTCGCCGGCGAGGTCGGTGTGTGATGTGTGATCCTGTGTGCGTTATCTGTATGCGAAAGAAGAGATGTAAGGGCATCGGAAGGGTCGGTGAGAACATGCCGCGAACGGCAGTAGCGGCTGATAAGAGGGATGTTAGGTTCGTAGTCGGCGGCGGCTACGATTAGCGGATTTCTTTGAGTGGACGCGTTTGCGAAATATCGGGTAGTCGCCTTTTTAATAAAGGCGCGAATAGGTTCATAACTCCGACCATTATGCTGCCGGAATCCGGAAAGTAAGATGGGCGTTGTCTGCCGCGCGAAATAATACATTAGTGCTCTGTTTTACGCGGTTTTCATTAAAATCGTGGTTCAATGCGACTTTTTTACCAATCAATGGTTTGATAGTATATTACAATATATTTTACAGTCAATATTACGGAGACGCTATAAGATTATAAATAATATGGGCCTACCGTGATCGATCATTTATCGACCATGAGAGTGACAGTGATTATACAAAAAAATAAAAAGAGATCGATATATTGAGGGCGCGAATTCGGAAATTAAAAATTTATGAACAAAACAAATTTTATCATTTTCCAAAAAAACTAAACTATAAATTAATAAAAAAAACCGACTTCAAAAAGCAAGAAACAAATATTTGAAGTCGGTGCCAAGTAACCGACTGCACTAACGGGTACCGACTTCAAATATTTATTTCTTGCTTTTTGAAGTCGGTATTTTTAAAAAAAATGGTTTTTATTTTACATTTTTAAGTGAGAAGTAAATTATTTACTAATATTCGCGAAAAGAATCATCAAAATCAGTTCATAAATAAAGACGTTATAAAAAAAACACAGATGAATTGTCGACCTCCTCCTTTTTTGAAGTCGGTTAATATTCTGATTAGTTTTATGGCAGGCTACCTATAGAATTGACGTAATACCCATAATATCTTAATCTACGCATTTGTATTGTTTGTCGTTAAGGAGTTCCCTGGAGTATCTTCCAAATCCAAGGTCCAATACCGATAAAATTGTCATAGGCCAATTGGAGCCACGTTCCGGCATACCAAAGGTAGAATCCATATCGTCCGTACATCCTTCGTAGAAATGACAGTTATGCAGAAAAGCTTTTCAGAGGCAACCACATTGTTGCTTACTTTTCAGTAGTCTCGAGCAACGCGATGTCGTTGTACTTGGAAGGTGCCCTGTACTCCGGGTGTGGGATGATCCGCTTCACTGTGTACTTCTCCCACAAGGACTGAGGGTCTGATCTCTTCAGAATACCCAGAGCTACGAAGGTGACACGACTTCTGCAAGGAGATATTACTAATCTGTATGAACCGGGTTTTATGAATTCGATTAGTAAAACAAGTAAATAAAAACTATTGTAAATATCATCGTAGAGCTGAACAATCACAGTATCCTTAGCTATCACCAAAGTTAAGTAGCGTTTGGCTAGGTCAGTCTGAGATGGATGACCGTTTGTGGCATTTTCAATTCGAGCGTCTTCGTGCTTCGGAAGGCACGTTTAGCCGTTGGTCCCGGTTACCGGTTAATGAGGTAGTCATTAAGCCAAATTGGAAGCCTTACAGGTCGTCCATTAATCACGTGTTTTTGCAACTAATTCACATTTCTGCAGTGGACTATTTAAACGGTAACCTACACCTGCTTGTCGTTTTTGTACTGCCAACATATAAGCTTACAGGAGAAACTAAAATAAACTCTTAAATTATATACTTAGTGGTGCTTATGCAGTGTCCAGCAGTTAGGATGAATCTCTCACTGATCACGGAGCCTCCGCACAGCCATTCGGCTGTTTCAAAGGTAGTCCCATAGCCCAGCAATGCCTGGAAAAATAATAAAAAAAACATATACAAGGTGTAACATAAATAACGCAAACCCTGAAAGTAGTATGTTTTAAATCGTCAAATGAATCGATTCTAACCATTTCTAATGTATATTGAGTTCTTAGATTTACGCGAATATTACACATCATTTCTAATGTATGTTACATTTTTCTTAACTTAGCGAAAATTTCTGTTACTCATTCAGTCCGGCGTATTAAACAAAATTAAACCATAATTCAAAGAAATATGGCAATATCAATTACTTTTTTTAACACATAGCACCCATTCGCCACGACCACAACGTAAATATCATGCTTAGTTGAGAAGTTTCTATGGGTCCGGGTATCCGGGTCTAAAGTACTCGGCAAATCCAACGGGCCCAAACACGGAAAGGTTATACTGAGAGTTGTGTGGTTCCATTGGCCTCCTTTTGACTTCATCATCAGACCCTAAACGCTATCTGGTTGTATGGCACTTGTCAATACCAATTTAATAAACCCAAGGCCGGGAGAGTTATGTTGTAGTAGTAGTAGTAGAGTATAATTCCAAATTTCAGCTCAATCGAATGGGTATTCGCAAGAGCTTGAATAATGGATCACAAGATTTGAACCCGAAAGACAGATAGACAGACATACGAACATTGCAGGTTAAATAAAAGTTTGTATAAACATGCGTATGTATGCGTCTAGCTTTTACATGTGATCTCCACCCGGTCTTGGGTACACTTTATAGGGAATTATTTTACATACCATATGGGGGAATTCCATCCTCTTAGCGTCCACGCCACCAATAGCAGCAAATGGCCTGACACTATCTACTGTATCTTTTGCATCTTTGGTATCGTTAATATCTTTTGTATCGTTTGTATCTTTTATGTCCTTTGTAACTTTTTCATACATTGTATCTTTTGTAGGCTTTGTAGAATTTTCAGTAGCCTTCTGTGTAAATCTTCTGCGGAAATTTCGGAAAATGGTTCGCGGTGACCGCCTCGTTGGAATTATTGAAGGTCTCACATCGATTGGATACGGCAGGGTGTCTAAAAACTCTTGACATTCTAGAAAAAAACATATAATGAAAAGATATTTTATTAGAAAGGCTAAAAAAGACACACCAAACACACAATTTTCGAAGGTCAAAAGTCGTTGTGATTGCGGAGTACTTTAGGGGGATTAATTTAATTGCAAATGAAATTTCAATTAATTAATCCTACAATTGAAAAATACCCAACACTGTTATACACCTCCTGGTAAAAATTTACACCATCATGGCATATTGCCTAAGTGGCCAACGTGTATTAAATATACACATATTTTGCTGTCGACGTTAAGACCCAATGTTATAAGAACTGTGTCGACCGTAATTGCGACCTGGGGTCTGTTATTGTGAACTTTGACAACAGAATTTTGATAGATATAGGATCGGTAGCGTTGTGGTACTTCGGTGGTAGTAATCAAGACCAGGCAGCATTCGGCTCAGATAGTTTGAGATCGTTTGTGGCATTTTCCATTTTCCCCGTTAACATTTCATGTCGCAGTCGTTGAGTGGTGTTGAAAGATTTATATGGGTGGTTGGATAAGTTTTAACAGAAATGCTGCAAATCTACTTTCATCGCACTGCATCGACACCGCGTGGTGGAGTGTGACCTCATCTCTGTCTCTCGTGAAAAAGGCACTTATCCGGCAGGAAAACAGAAGAGGTTGATTTATTTAGGATCCCCCCTAAGATCTCATAATTTCCTTATCCGGCAGGAAAACAGAAGAGGTTGATTTATTTAGGATCCCCCCTAAGATCTCATAATTCGACATGATATACATAATCAACTTACTTTCCTCAGCTTTTCGTCCTGCACTGGTATCAGAAGATGCTTGTGAAAATGCGCCCGTAGGTGTATCTGATTGGGAACTGAAAGAACACAATAAATCTTTTAAAAAGAAATTAAAAGTCTATGCTTGCAGTGGCTATTTCGTGCGGGTAACATCCTTCCCTCTAATATGGTGGATGGAAGTGATAGCTGCTCAAATAGTCATATTCGTGAACAGTTGCTGCTTGTGGAGACTTTTCCACCAAGAATCCTTTAGCTAATTATTACATATAATTCAATATATCATTATTAGCCTTAATACCATCCTATACCTAGACTATCTTAGCATGACCAAATAGTCTGAGTCTTATCTAAAGGACAAGTCAAGAGTCTCCGTAACCGGCGAGCGTGTATACTGTGTGTGCGAACTATGAGAGTGGAGGAAGCCAGAGAGGTATTTAAGAGAAGAGCTGTTGGAGCTCTGTACTCTCTGCCTACCCTGCAAGAGATCTGGCGTGATGATACAGATAGATAGATAGATTAGTCTTATATCTCAGTCGAAGGGCATCACACTGGAGCTGGATCGCACAAATGATTTTGTACAATATAAAAGTGTATGTATCCATACAGAAAATAATAAAACTAAGAATGGAGAATTAGACAAAAATGACAACGCGGCTAAGTTTCTCGCCGGATCTTCTTAGTAAAGGCCGCGTTCCAATCCGATGACAGATTAGTAAATAAACAACACCGTCACGCCTATATTCCCCAGAGGGGGTGGCAGAAGTGTACTGAGTACACCCACGTTTCGCCGGCGATGTTAGGTCCCATGTAATAGGGGGCGAGCCTATTGCCATATACCGGGCACAATTCCAGACTCCGGACTCATACTGGGAATTTTTCGTTAGAAAAACTACATTTGTCCGACCTAGGATTTGAACCCAAGACCTCGTGATCACAAAGCGATGCGCTTTGCCACCAGACCAACGAGGCAGTCGACAGACAGATTAGTAAGTTTAAAAAAATGTAAATATGGCCATTTGTAAGTAACCCGCAGGGTTTACACAAAAAATTATTAATTGGACCTCGTTTGGATGATGATGACAATATTAATAGTATTGTCATCAGCCAAATGAGGTCCAATGCAAGACAAAGCCCTCCTACTAAAGTCGCTACGACGATCGGCTTTATGCTGTATGCGAACAGTTTGTACCCGCCACATTTACACCCATATTGTGTGGTCCCTGCCGACTCCTCCGGCATGTGATTGCCACTCAAGAACCTTCCTACCCCAACAATTGGCAGTTACTTCAGTGGGCAGGTCTCCTACAAAGTAGACCGAGGTCCTAATGAGGGTTTAGAGTACAAACTGGAAGCATGCAGCACAAAGTCGGCCGTCGTGACGATTTTTCGGGGACGCCTTTGTCCTCCAGAGGACATTTTCCAGCTGATGATGGTATGTATAACTAATCCACTAATTAAAAGTCACTAAACTATGGAAAGAGTTTTACTTTCCAAAAGAAAGGTTATTTAGATTTGGATTTCGCATTGATGGGTGCCTTGCTTAGTGCCTAGAGCCTCGTGGTTAATTCACTTGGCGTGTATTGGAGTAAAGGAAATGTTCTAAAATTTTCGCAAACCTTTACACTGCACCTTGCCTGGTGTGTAGCGAAGTAATCAAAAATGTTCGTTTTTGTTACAAAGTGCGATGCATTGATTTGTATTAAAAATGGACGAAGTGCAAATTGCAGCTACTCTTAAAGGAGAACTGACCATGAACAATGAATATTAAACTCCTTACAAGTTGACTTTGACTCATGAACTGTCAACACAACGTGATGGATAAGCCTGTGGAATGGTAAATTTTAAAAGAATTATAGTCCTACAAGAATCATTTGGCGCGTGGATGACAGGGGGCGATGGTGTGAAACTAGTGTTACCATTTTAAATTTTACCTACTTCTAATGAGATAATTCGACAGGTTAACCAAAATAAAATAACCTTTGTCATTTTCATAGCAAACCGCAACTCTGCGACCGTCATGAAATGACATTTCTCTTGCTGACAGCATAAGTCTGATTTTGGCCACGAGCCAAAAGATCCTTATCGCACTGTATCTGTTTTAGGAATAGGAATTTTGGAGGTATATTTAAAAGTGGCATATTGCAGTTAAAACAGACAAAAAAAGTCCTAATTACTCATAGACTCCTAGTGACAACTGAACATCAGTTCAAACACTGTGTATCTTAGCAAGATACTTAATAGATTCTACTAGACTCTAAGCGCTAAGCTAGCCACCTCTCAGTGCGAACATAGCCTTAGGAAAACTAAATACTAACCCGTAATCGATTGGAGGTCCACGATTACTTTGACCCGTTCCATCAGCACCATTACGAGATACTCCGCTGCCGGCCCTAGGAAAATTTCCACCATTGAAACCTGGGAAACTACTAGGAGTGATGTCAGGATATGTTCCTTTGTCAGAATCAGGCAAACTTCCGAGATCGGAGTCAAGATATGTTTCCTGGTAATTGTCAGGCAAAGTTTCAAAACTAGAGTTAGAATACATTCCTTGGTCAGGACCAGTCAAATTCCCTACATTGAAATCAGGATATGTTTCTGGGTCAAGATCAGGTGAAGTCCCTTGATTAGGGCTAGGCGATGTTCCTTGGTAACTATCAGGCAAAATTCCTTGATTGGTGTCAGGATATATTCCTTGGTTAAAGTCAGGTACATTTTTTTGATTGGAGGCAGGATATATTTCTTGGTAAAGATCAGGAAAACTTTCTTGGTCGGGGACGAGAAATGGTCCTTGTCTGGAACCGGGAGGTGGTCCATATACGGGTCTAGGTTTCGTTACGTATCCATGGTTATATTGTGGTTGGTACGATGAATCATAGTCTGACTCATAGGCAGTATTATAAGTGGTATCGTCAGCACTGTGGTAGGTATTATGACCATTTTCATTATAAATCCCATGACTATTTCCATAGTATGATCCGTGACCACTAAAGTAAGTTCGGTAAGTTCCGTAACCGTTACTTGAGTATGTTCCGCGACCATTTCCAAAGTATGATCCATGACCATGACCGTGGTTCTTCCTGTGTTCGACACAGCACACAATTGGATTCTGCCATGTAGATTGGCACATCTATAACAATAAATGAATGGCATTATTTATACCTCATTTTGCTTTACTCGTTCTTATCGTATAAAATTAAGTAGAGACTTCACTGGCTTCATTGTAAAAACTAAGACTTGTCTAGACGGAGCATTGCTAATGAAAATTGCGTTAATATCGGCCTCAGTTACGCACTATGTGTGCGTGATGCCAGGATTTGATTTTTAAACATTTGATGAAAAGCGGTCAGTGTGTGCGTGCGCACGCACACATTGACCGCTTTTGATCGCTTTTGAGTGCGTATGCACACTGCGCACTACAATGTATCTAGTTTGTATGTGTGGATGTAAGCATCTCCAACAGTCGCTATCCCAGCCCACGACCTATTTGCACCGACTTTTCCGATGCCAATACTTCCCTCCATTTGTTACTGCATACAGGATTAGACCCTGACCTCATCGACGAAATCAAAGAATACCATTCTCGTTGGCCGATGTAGAGCACCACGGCGAGACACCAAGTATATGTACTCCACCATAGCGACAGCCCAAGCCGAAGCCGTTCGTTAAGGTGCTATTGAGCTTTTGTCACCTTGCCCTTCTGGCTGGAGCGTAGACATTGCAAGCTCGCTCTTTTGCCTGATGAAGCTATAAAGTCACGGAGCCAACGGCGTAGAACATTCACACACAAAAAGGAACTTCAGATGCGGCATCTTCCGAAAAGCAACTGAATCGTCGGACGCCGCTGCTAAGAGTATTGTATGTATAAGGGCCCAGACTTTACTTTCCCTGCAAAATAAATTGATATTTTGTTACTTTATTTATTTGATTCTTTACTGCATTGGCACTGGGTTCACGTGGAGTAGGTATAACCCGTTCTTTCTCACCTCAGTTTGCAAGAGAAGCTTTTTCCCAGAACTTGGGACAGTATATTTGAACTGAATTAATTTACCTGCAGAGGTCTCAATCCTTTGGTGAGCCATGACATGGTGGAAAGGCACTTATATAATTGAACACAATTGCCGACTTCGTTATCATCTGTCACGCATCTGTCACCTGAAATAAATATTATAATCAGCTTTTAGTATTCCACTGTGTTCTGAGTGGTAGAGTCTAGAGGTAACACCTCGTGTTTGGGCTGACTTGATCAGGAAAGTACCACCAGTTATGGACTTTGTTTAGGGGCCAGCTAAGCTCTCCTACAATTATATTTACAACAACAAAGCCAATTTTACTGTCAGTCGTATGAACGAATTTATATAAGCAAATTCGGTGTTGCAGGTCATATTCCAGCTCAAACACGCCTTTGCTTTGTCTCAGGTCGACAAAGCTGATTACGCCTGAGAGGTCTATATATTTGGGGCCAAAGAAGCTTCACGTTCTTTACGTGGTTCCTGGTCCTTTAAATGAGCAGCGCCTTCACTAGTGAGTAGGCTACGACCGTGACTGGTCACCACCCTCCCAGCAACGTCATGCCACCAAGCGGCCCAGTCAGTTTGGAGTGGTAAACTGTAGCCGTATTCTATAGCTCGTATTTAGGCTGACTTAATAAGGGAGGTACCCTTTGGGGGCTTTGTTTAGGAGACAAACCGATTCGCGTTTGTAGAATTTATTCTTGCTTCTTTGTGTGGTCCCTGAGCAGAGTTAAATGAGCAGCACCTTCTCTAGTGAGGCTACGGTTGTGACTGGTCACCACCTTCCCGGCAAAGCCATGCTGCTAATCGGGCCAGTCAGTTTCGAGTTATAGAGTGTAGCAGTAAGCTATACCTCGTATTTGGGCTAGCTTGATCAGGGAGGTACTGAATAGGCTATTATTGAGCCAGCGAGCCATTATTTTGGTGTCATCGTCACTCTGCATTAGGTGAGATAGGGGTCTACCGCTGACCAATCAGATATAATAACCCTCTCAGAGAAAACCGGTGTAAAGAACACTACTGGGGATTCCGGTAGCTCAAGTTTCCAAAGCTTGGATCTACCTACTTAATAATTCTACATTAGTTACGGAGGCGCTCCTAGCGCTGGGCGACCGTGGTGATCTTACTGATCACTTAGGTTATGCAGATGTATATGTATACAGATTAATTGTGAACCTCCTCTTTTTGGCGTCCGTTGATATTTTTTTTTTTTCTTTGTTTTTTCTTTTTTTTTAAAACGTAGCCCCACACTAGGATTTATTCCTGTGTCGTGGGTGCTTTTACAAACATGAAAATTCACAAACAAATATCCAGACCGGAACAAATAATTGTGGATCACACAAAGATTTGTCCCGTGCGGGAATCGAACCCGCGACTATTCGACACAGTGGGCGGAGCAGCTCAAGCTCTTAACCACTGCGCTAAATCGTCCGTCGTTTAGTTATATAGTAAGGTACCTACACGATGGTCATACACTTATATCATCACGCCAGATCCGTTGTGGAGTAGACAAAGAATCACAGTTCCATAAAATGTCACTAGACGGCGCTATCTTAATGTTTCATCGGATTTGAGGGAAAATAATTATACTTTGTATAATATGATTATAAATTAACAAATTTCGTATTATTTTCTTTACTTGTACTCTAAAACCTTGCCTTTTGACACCGAACTGACACTGGGAATTTTTCGATAGAAGAACTAACTTACAAATATGTAAAAACAACACATCTTACTACAACCCAATAACGAGAATGTGTCGTCTTTATAATGAATCATCATTAAACCATCCTGATCTTGCTATAAACACTACAAGACAATGCACCTTTAGATCTTCTGTCAAACGTATTATAATATAACATATTTAAAGTCATCTATTAATTTATTATAATTTATTACTTGTTAAACATACCACTTATAGCTCTTGTAATAATTAGTACTGTTTTGCCAAGATGTGTCCACATATAAGGATTACATTCTAGACTACAACTATATTTATGTGTAATTTGTAAATTATATACTGATTGTAATCTGTTTTGTTGTCCAAATAAATAAATAAATAAATTTGTCCTACCTAAGATTTGGACCCGATAACTCGTGATCGCAAAGCACATTATTCGCCTATACATAATCGCTTTTTCGCTTCTAGTATTCTATTATCATAATATCTGTGGTTTCGCCTTTTACTCGTGATTATGTAATGAATACCTAAACATCCAAACGAGATTTGTCTGACCCCAATTCGATTTTAAATCTTTCGAAAATATTTCATTCTAGCTTCTACCCGCGACTTCGACTTGACTGTAGACCTAACATTTTTCTGGGATAAAAAGTATCCTATCTGTTAATCCAAGTAATAAACTATCTGTGTACCATTTCATTAAAATCAATTGAACCGATTATGCGTGATTGATTGATAAACATCCAAACATATAAACTGACATTTTTTTAATACGAGCTTCTCCTCGCGACTAAGTCTGCGTTGGCTTAAGACAGGAACTTAACATTTTTTCGGAATAAATAGTATTTTATGTGTTATTCCAGATAATAAAATATCTGAGTGCCAAATTCTATCCAAATCTGTTCTACCGTTTTTGCGTTATTGAGTAACAAACATCCAAACATGTAAACTTTCACATTTATAATATTAGTAGGATGTTCTCAGACAAGATTACCCAATAGTGTCTTCCATCATGATTAGAATTAGATAATCACGTATTGGCAAGCGCAGCGTGGGATCTGCCAGATGGGCCGATTATATTGTAAAGATCGCAGGAACTTGTTGGATTCGGGTGGCATCGGACCGATTACGTTGGAGAGCGATTGGGGAGGAGTTCAGTAGTGGACAAGTATAGGCTGAGAGAGCGATTCGATTCTTGTACGGGACAAATCTTAGTGTGACCTACATTGAATTGAACTCTGATTGTTTTTTAATCTTAACCCCACACTAGGATTAATTCCTGTGTCGTGGGTGCGTTTACAAACACGAAAATCACATACACAAATACCCAGACGTGACACAAAGATTTGTCCCGTGCGGGAATCGCACCCGCGACTATTAGACACAGTAGGCGGAGCGAGTAGTAGGAGTGAATGTGAAGAAAACCAAAATTATGGTTTTTGAACGGGAAGAAACCAGAACGAATGCAAGGATTGTGGTTGGTAACGATGTGCTGGAGCAAGTGAATGAGTTTGTATATCTTGGATGCGCCTTCAGTAAGGATGGGAAATACACCGCTGATATAGAGAGAAGAGTGAATGCAGGTAATAGAGTGAATGGTGCGATGGGAAAGCTACTTGGGAGCCGGCACTTAAGCCAAAAGGCGCAGCTGGCCATGCATAACGGAGTGCTTGTCCCAACGCTGTTATATGGCAGTGAGAGTTGGGTATGTAAGAAGGAGAACGAAAGCAGGATAAATGCGGTCGAAATGCGATCTCTGCGGAAGATGTGCGGAGTCACGCTGACCGACTGTATTCGCAACAGCGTAGTAAGAAAGCGAGTAGGTATGAAAGATAGTATCGGTGTAAAGATGAGAAAGGGTATGCTCCGTTGGTTCGGGCATACAGAAAGGATGCCAGAAGAAAGAATGACAAAACAGATATACAATGCGAAAGTGGAAGGATGTAGGTGCCGGGGAAGACCTAGACTATCTTACCATGACCAAATAGACCGTGTCTTAGCTGAAGGGCAAGTCAAGAGTCTCCGTAACCGGCGAGTGTGTATGAGACGAACTATGAGAGTGGAGGAAGCCAGAGAGGTATGTAAGGAAAGAACCTGTTGGAACTCTGTACTCTCTGCCTACCCCGCGAGGGAGCTGGCGTGATGATATAGATAGATAGATAGATAGATAGATAGGCGGAGCGGCTTAAGCTCTAACCCACTGCGCTAAATCGTCCGTCTGGGCTGGGCCTGGGTGTTCGTGTGTAGGATTTTCATGTTTAAATATGCACCCAGGATATACAATAATAATTCCGCTGTGCTGTACGCGTCTACGTTTTATCCGCGAACTAAACTATCAATCGCATACATACAAAATTGACTGCTTCATTGATTTAGTGGAAAAGCGTATCGCTTTGTAATTACCAGATCCTGGGTTCCTATCCTAGGTCGGACGTATGTAGTTTTTTTAACGAAAGCTTACCAGTTTGAGTCCGGAGTCTGGAATTGTGCCCTATATGGCAAAACGCTCGCCCCCTATTACATGGGATCTAACATCGTCGGCGTCGGTCACCTCTGCTACCCCCGTTCGGGGAATATAGGCGTGACGTGTGTACAATTATCGAATAATATAACAATTATTTTATTTTATTATTAAAGGTACATCAACAATATACATATTATAATATTACAACATAGGACGATAAGATATTGTTCTTATATGCATATCAATTAGAGATCTATCTATCTATCTATAACCTCACGCCAGATCCCTTGCGGGGTAGGCAGAGAGTACAGAGTTCCAACAGGTTCTTTCCTTACATACCTCTCTGGCTTCCTCGACTCTCATAGTTCGTCTCATACACGCTCGCCGGTTACGGAGACTCTTGACTTTTCCATCAGATAAGACTCGGTTTATTTGGTCGTGGTAAGATAGTCTAGGTCTTCCCCGGTATCTGCAATCTTCCACTTTCACATCGTATATCTGTTTTGTCATTCTTTCCTCTGGCATTCTTTCTATATGCCCGAACCAACGGAGCATGCCCTTTCTCATCTTTACACCGATACTATCTTTCATACCTACTCGCTGTCTTACTATGCTATTGCTAATGCGGTCGGTCAGCTTCACTCCGCACATCTTCCGCAGAGCTCGCATTTCTACCGCATTTATCCTACTTTCATTCTCCTTCTTACATACCCAGCTCTCGCTACCATATAACAGCGTTGGGACAAGAACTCCGTTATGTATGGCCAGCTGCGCCTTATGGCTTAAGTGCCGGCTCCCGAGTAGCTTTCCCATCGCACCATTCACTCTGTTCCCTGCACTCACTCTTCTCTCTATGTCAGCGGTGTATTTCCCATCCTTACTGAAGGCGCATCCAAGATATACAAACTCATTCACTTGCTCCAGCACATCGTTACCAACCACAATCCTTACATTCGTTCTGGTTTCTTCCCTTTCAAAAGCCATAATCTTGGTTTTCTTCACATTCAAGTGTAAGCCATTGATCATGCAGTCGTCTTTCATAACTGTGACTAGTGTTTGCAGATCAGTGGCTGTTGGCGCTATTAAAACCGCGTCATCTGCATAAAGTAGATGGTTTACCACTAAGTCACCCATTTGTACACCTTCATTCATCGCTTTCAGTCTTTGAAGGCTTTTGTCCAGATATATTATAAACAGTCTAGCGGACAACACGCAACCCTGCTTGACGCCGATTTTAACGTCAAACCAGGGTGACCTGTTACCACCCACCCGTACGCATGCCTTGCAGTCCACATAAGTGGACTGGACGGCTCGCAACAGAGTGCCATCTATACCATACTCTGGCAAAATGTCCCAAAGTCTCTTTCGCACAACTCTGTCAAATGCCTTCTCCAGATCTACAAAACCGCAGAAAACCTTCCGGCCCACTGCCAGATGCTTCTCTACGATGTTGCGGAGTGAGAAGACTTGATCCGAACATCCTCTTCCAATTAGAGATGTACACAAAATTAATTAAAATTTTGTATATTACATTAGAATCAACCAATTATAAAATATCACACTAATGAGAAGTGGTATAATACATTAATTGACAGTGAAATGAATGAATAGTTATTAATTAATTATTAAAATAATAAGAAAAAGAAATTTTTTATGTATGAAAATTAATTAATTCATCAAATTTAATCATCCAGAAATGAAAACAATACGGAGAATTTTAATGCATATTAAGTTATGAAGAAATAAAATGTTGAGATAATTTTTTCTTAAAATTATGTAAAGTATCGTGAAAAATGTCAAAGTTGGTGGAGTCTTTGCAAATGGCATTGTACTCTGAACAGGATCGAGCTAGAGGAGAATTCCGTCTAACTATCAGATATTTCTGTCCTATTGCTGAGTTAAGACCTCCAACTACAGATCACGAAGTGAAAGATTGGGTCATACTCCACGGGGACTCAGTGCGATGGAGTGTAGACGGGTTTGTGGCCACTTGCTAGTGAAACTTATCAAACCGCTTCTAAGGCCATATGAAATGACATCAGGACAAACAGCTCGAACCATCTTTAAAATAACGCTCAAAAGTGGACGTGCTACAAACGGTCACCCATCTTCAATTGACCTAGCCACACGCTGCTTAACCTTGGTCATCACAACAAACAAGGCCAATAAGTTTAAACGAACAAAAGTACTAATACTCACTCACCTTCGAATACTTGATAAAAGTCCTCATGACCTTCACAAAAACACAAAAATTTGCACACGTATAAAAATACATATTTAAAAATATTAATCTTCATTTTTATTTTCAAATAAAAAACCCACTAATCAGCTTTAATCTTCACTAATACCTAAACCAACAAACAACTGGTTTCTTCAAAATTAACCAACATACTAAAATTAAAAAATCAACTACGCTTCCTTTTTAGCTTTTGAATCTATTCATTATTTCATAACAGCATTTGACCGCAATTTCGTCTGTGAAAGGAGATCATCAAAATGGACTTTAACGATATACAAATAATGAATTTATCATACATTGTCAAAAAAAAATACGCCTTATCTCATAAAATTTCAGATATTTTTATGAGGAAATAATATTATCGTAAATAAATAATTTTAATTTGAAAGTTCTATCTATCTATCTATCTATCTATAACCTCACGCCAGATCCCTTGCGGGGTAGGCAGAGAGTACAGAGTTCCAACAGGTTCTTTCCTTACATACCTCTCTGGCTTCCTCGACTCTCATAGTTCGTCTCATAAAAATAAGCTTTTACAGCAAAAACACAACGGAGACTGACAAGTACTATAATACTTGTCAAGATAACTCCAACGAGCCCCTACACGTCCAAGTAATGTTGATTGTTGATGAGTTGAGATAAGAAAGGGTATGCTCTGTTGGTTCGGGCATATAGAAATAATATCTGAAGAAAGAATGACAAAACAGATATACAATGCGAAAGTGGAAAGAGGTAGGTACCGGTTGAAGACCTAGAATAGTCTTACCATGACCAAATAGGCCGAGTTTTATCTGAAGTACAACTCAAGAATCTCTGTAACCGGCGAGCGTGTATCGGACGAACTATGAAAGTGAAGGAAGCTAAAAAGGTATGTAAGAAAGGAACCTGTTGGAACTCTGTACTCTCTGCCTACCCCGCAAGGGATCTGGCGTGATGATATTGATAGATAGATAATAATAATATAAGCCCTGTTAAGAAACTGTCCCACTGTTGGGCACGGGCCTCCTCTCAAACTGAGAGGGTTTAGGCGATAGTCCACCACGCTAGCCCAGTGGGGGTTGGCGAACTTCACACACCTTCGAAAAACTCTTAGGCATGCAGGTTTCCTCACGATGTTTTCCTTCACCGTTAAAGCAAGTGATACTTAATTTTTAATACGCACATGCTTTCGAAAAGACAGAGGTGCGTGCCTGGGTTTGAACCCTTTGACTTTGCAGTCCAATGGTCTATCTAACCACTAGGCTATCACTGCTTTAATTTTATAGATAGATAGATAGATAGTAAATTACAATAATTCGGATTTCATAACAATCATATTAGCATATCACACATTTGTTACTTAAGCGAAATTAAGGCCCTGTATTCATTACAAAATAAATGTGTCGCGACAAGTGTCGCTTGTAATGTTGGACGTCGGCCGATTTTGCCAGAAACGTCTGGTGACATCGCGGTGATTTGTCCCTTGTCGCCGCGCCTTTCGAGGAACGAAACTCACAAAGTGTAGATGTGTTTCGCAACAAAACTGACAGCCGATGTATGGAACCTCTTTACACAACATGTTGCAACCGACTCAGTAAATGTGGACATCATAGGCCGCAGGATAAGAGTATATGTTTCGGTCTGAGTGTTTGGGTATATGAATTTGATATTCGCAAAACGCAACTACGACACAAGAATGATTCCAAGCGTTCGTCGAAGGCTTCGTTTAAAAATCCGCCATGCTTATTTCATCTAAATCTATGTGGTGGGTTGCAATTGGTTCATGTCGCCGAAGCGATATTATCCATCTTTCGTTCATATTGTAACACACGTCTACACTCTCCGACTGTTCCTGAACAAAAGCAATGCGGTAACAACAAGGTCACGGGAAGTCAACAGACATGGCGCCACATCACAAGCGACACGTGCAATGGCATGCATTTCATGTAGGCAATTAAGCAATGTCTCATCATCATCTCAGACTACACATGTCCATTACTGCCTTCCGAAACACGGAGAAGCTCGAATATGAAAATGCCAGAAACAGTCACCCATGTCAGACCGACCGAGCTTACGCTGCTTAAGCTTGGGGATCGGTAAGAACACCGCGGTCGCACATCGCTACGAGCGCCTGAAATATAGTGTAATTCAATGCTTATGAGGTAGGCATTGCTTAATTGCCTACATTTAATGCACGCCTCTGGACACATCTCGCGATACATCTATCCTCTTATAAATACGAGGCCATATTTCGTAACCAATCGACCTTTTAAGCTTGTCGTGATTTACGCAATCTATTCTTACTGTGTCATCATTTTGAAAAAAAATGTTTAGCAGCTATAAATTACTAGTTCCTGCCGCGACCGCGTCTGCGTTGAGTTTAGACAGGAACCTTACATTTTTCCGAGATAAAAAGTATCCTATATGTTAACCCAGGTAATAAATTGTGTGCCAAATTACATCCAAATCCGTTCAGCCGTTTTTGCGTGATTAAGAAACAAACATACAAACTTAAACATTTAAAATATTAGAAATAACTACATATATAATAATAATATTAGCCCTGTTAAGAAATTGTCCCACTGTTGGGCACGGGCCTCCTCTCAAACTGAGAGGGTTTAGGCCATAGTGGTGGCCTAAACCCTCTCGCTGGCACTAGGCCAGCGTCCACCACGCTGGCCTAGTGCCAACCCGCACTAGGCCAGCGTGGTGGACGCTGGCCTAGTGCGGGTTGGCGAACTTCACACACCTTCGAAAAATTCTTAGGCATGCAGGTTTCCTCACGATGTTTTTCCTTCACTGTTAAAGCAAGTGATAATTAATTTTTAATACGCACATGCTTTTTCGAAAAGACAGAGGTGCGTGCCTGGGTTTGAACCCGAGACCTTTGACTTTGCAGTCGAACGGTCTAACCACTAGGCTATCACTGCATAGTCCCTCTGTGGCGCCTGTTTACCTGAACGCAATAAACTCAATAACTACTGAACGGATTTTCATATGGTATTTACCAATGGATGGAGTGATTTAAGAGGAAGGTTTGTGTACATAAATCACCCGTGCGAAGTCGGGGCCGGTCACTAAAGTTACAATCTGTTATTTAATTCGCAATGTATGTTTGTTCGGGTGGAATCTTGCAACTCAATTTTGAAGCAGATACTAGGCATGCCTTTTAATTTCTGTCGTTTCCATATTTCCCGGCAATTTTGAATTTGGAACTGTTCTATATTCGAATGAGTTTAAATTTTGAATCTCAAAACAGTTGAAAGTATTAGGATTAATGATATTTTTTAGTCACAGCGTCGATTGGAATCTGTCAGGTTACGTTCGAAAATGAATCTTTCTAAGGAAAATGTTCGTGCAATATATTTCTACAACTTTAGAAGAGGCCTGACAAGGCTTCAGTGTTTTGAAGAGCTAACATCTGTGTTCAGTGATGAAGCCCCATGTCTGCGGACTGCCGAACGCTGGTATTTAGAATTCCAGCGTGGGCATACTAGTGTTAGTGACAAATCTCGCGAAGGACGCCCAAAATCCACCTTCACTGAAGATAACATCATTGCTGTGAGACAACTAATTCTCGAAGATCGTCATGTGACGTATCGAGAGATAGAGGCTCTATTAGGCATCTCAGGGACAACCATTCAGAAGATCTTGCATGAAGCGCTTGGTGTGAGACAGCTAGTTTGCCGTTGGATACCGCATCTGCTTTCCGACGATCACAAGGCGGCCCGCGTCAGATGGTGTAAGAAAACTCTGCAAAGGTTCAACCGAGGAGAGTCAAATCACGTCTACGACATCATCAGTGGTGACGAATCTTGGATCTATGCCTACGATCCTGATTCCAAACAACAATCTACAATCTGGGTCTTTCAAGACGAGCCATAGCCTACTAAAGTTGTTCGTTCTTGAAGCACTTCAAAGAAGATGGTGGCCACGTTGGAAAAACCGGCCATGTTGCGACTATTGCACTTGAAGATCGCAGAACGGTTAACGCAGAGTGGTATACCACAGTTTGTTTACCACAAGTCATCGCCGAACTTCGAAAATCTTACTCAAAGCGACGCATCATCCTGCACCATGACAACGCAAGCTCACACAGCGCTCGTCAAACGATTGAGTATTTGAAGCAGGAAAAAGTAGAAATTCTTGACCATCCTCCATACAGTCCGGACCTAAGCCCTAACGATTTCTTTACATTTCCTAAAATTAAGAAAAGTCTTCGTGGTCAAAGGTTCCAGTCCGGTGAAGAAGCAGTCGACGCTTTCAAGTCAGCCATTTTGAACACCCCACTTTAGAGTGGAATAAATGTTATAATAACTGGTTTGAGGGAATGGAAAAGTGTAGTAAGCTACGTGGTGAATACTTTGAAAAACAATAAAAAGTACTATAAGGTTCTAGTTGTGTTTTTTTGTTCAAACGACAAAACTTAGAAGGCATGCCTCGTATCGTCAACCGATTGATCTGAAATTTTGTATACACATTTAGTTTGGATGACAATGCACGGTTAGCTGTGTGATGTCATTTTAAATCCAATATGGCGGAAGACCTAAGATGGTAAACTAGTTATTTTTTAATACACTCGTACAATATGGGTATCAAATCAAAGGGCTTGCTGCGAATAACTCGAAAAATAAAGTGACGTCACTCTAAATCTAATATGGTGGACTTCTAAAGATGGCGGACTAAGTTTTTAATGCTTTCCTAAAATATGGGTATCAATTTAAAGGACTTGCTAAGAATGATGTGTTGAATGAGATGAACCGACAATACGAGAAATATGACCAGCGATAACTGAAAAGTAAAAAATAAATTAAAAGTAAAAAGAACTTTTTTAAATACAAGCTTTTATTTAAATACGCTAAACACAATAAAATAAACTTTTTCTTTAAAACTTTTACTATTAGCTTATAACGTCATTACACAATTTATAAGATATAAAAGCTTGTCGTGACATTTACCTGTGTAGATAAACAAGTAAATTTAATAACTTGAGCTAATTGATTTTAATTTTTAAGTTTTTCAAACTAGGTAAATATGAGTACTTAAATCTCGCGACAAGCTTTAAGTCATATCAATTTTGTAATGACCTAATAAATTGATAGCAGAAGTTTTAAGGATAAAGTCTATTTTATTGTTTTCTGCGCATTCAAATAAAAGTTTGTATTTTTTTTTTACTTTTTAATATTTTTTTTAAATAAAACATTGTGGCGGGACTGGTTTTACGAGTAGCTTGATAAATTATTTAGTCAATCAAAAAAACCCTGTCACGCCTATACCCTCATCCACCGACTATGATAGGTCGCATGTAATAGAGTGCGATCTATTGTATCGGGCACAATGCCGGACTCTGGACGAATACTGGATTTTTTCTCTTGAACATAATTTTTTTTGTTATTAGAATTTTGAACCCAGTCCTATCGTTACGTGCATTATCCACCGCTAGACCAACGAGGCGGTAAATTAGTCCGTCAAATTTCACTTACATAGCTGATAACAAATAAGTTTTAATCATCAATATCCTTTTTCCTTTTCTTTTTTAAAAATCTTCTGTTTGATAGTTAGTCTAACACTTATCTAGTTGTCGTCGGTTTTACTTTTAAGATATCGCCACAGAGGCGACGCAGCGCGACGGGAGCGCGACGGTGACGCGGCTTGGGGATGTAATTTATTAAAATGCCGAGCACTTTCGTCACGCTCCCGTCGCGCTCCGGCGGCTATTTGACCAAACCTCTAACATGACGTCAGCTTGGTACGATACGGACGGACGATACGGGGCATTTTCGTGTATGTACATTTCATGTTTGCAAACGCACGATACAAAGGGCTATTTTAACCTATATTGTTCCACGACGGTCGCCCCCTTATCTTTTCATATCTATTTTACGGTAAAGAGCGTCCCCACTTCAAGATAGAGTAATGACCTGGGCTGGGTTTGGTCAAATAGCCGCCGGAGCGCGACGGGAGCGTGACGAAAGTGCTCGGCATTTTAATAAATTACATCCCCAAGCCGCGTCACCGTCGCGCTCCCGTCGCGCTGCGTCGCCTCTGTGGCGATATCTTAAAAGTAAAACCGACGACAACTAGATAAGTGTTAGACTAACTATCAAACAGAAGATTTTTAAAAAAGAAAAGGAAAAAGGATATTGATGATTAAAACTTATTTGTTATCAGCTATGTAAGTGAAATTTGACGGACTAATTTACCGCCTCGTTGGTCTAGCGGTGGATAATGCACGTAACGATAGGACTGGGTTCAAAATTCTAATAACAAAAAAAATTATGTTCAAGAGAAAAAATCCAGTATTCGTCCAGAGTCCGGCATTGTGCCCGATACAATAGATCGCACTCTATTACATGCGACCTATCATAGTCGGTGGATGAGGGTATAGGCGTGACAGGGTTTTTTTGATTGACTAAATAATTTATCAAGCTACTCGTAAAACCAGTCCCGCCACAATGTTTTATTTAAAAAAAATATTAAAAAGTAAAAAAAAAATACAAACTTTTATTTGAATGCGCAGAAAACAATAAAATAGACTTTATCCTTAAAACTTCTGCTATCAATTTATTAGGTCATTACAAAATTGATATGACTTAAAGCTTGTCGCGAGATTTAAGTACTCATATTTACCTAGTTTGAAAAACTTAAAAATTAAAATCAATTAGCTCAAGTTATTAAATTTACTTGTTTATCTACACAGGTAAATGTCACGACAAGCTTTTATATCTTATAAATTGTGTAATGACGTTATAAGCTAATAGTAAAAGTTTTAAAGAAAAAGTTTATTTTATTGTGTTTAGCGTATTTAAATAAAAGCTTGTATTTAAAAAAGTTCTTTTTACTTTTAATTTATTTTTTACTTTTCAGTTATCGCTGGTCATATTTCTCGTATTGTCGGTTCATCTCATTCAACACATCATTCTTAGCAAGTCCTTTAAATTGATACCCATATTTTAGGAAAGCATTAAAAACTTAGTCCGCCATCTTTAGAAGTCCACCATATTAGATTTAGAGTGACGTCACTTTATTTTTCGAGTTATTCGCAGCAAGCCCTTTGATTTGATACCCATATTGTACGAGTGTATTAAAAAATAACTAGTTTACCATCTTAGGTCTTCCGCCATATTGGATTTAAAATGACATCACACAGCTAACCGTGCATTGTCATCCAAACTAAATGTGTATACAAAATTTCAGATCAATCGGTTGACGATACGAGGCATGCCTTCTAAGTTTTGTCGTTTGAACAAAAAAACACAACTAGAACCTTATAGTACTTTTTATTGTTTTTCAAAGTATTCACCACGTAGCTTACTACACTTTTCCATTCCCTCAAACCAGTTATTATAACATTGAAACGGCCATCCAGAAAACATAAGCGCCGATATACATCTCTTTTGTTAACATTGTTTGTTATATGGCTATCTACCTCATCGTCATCATCATGCCAGATACCTTGCGGGAAAGGCAGAGAATACAGAGGTTCTTTTCTCACATACCTTTCCGACTTCCTAGTCACATATTCGCTCGCCGGTTACAGAGACGCTTGACTTGGGCAATAAGACATGGTATATTCGGTCATGGTAAGGTAGGATTGGGGACTGGGTCTTCCCCGGTACCCTAATTCTTCCACTTTCACATTTTATATCTGTTTTATCATTATTTCTATATGTCCGAATCAACGGAGCATACCCTCTTATCTTCGTGTTCTCATGTTGTTCTATGACGTTTTTGTAAACTTGCTCTTATACTTATAAATAAATACACCTTCATGTCTATATTCCCCAAGCAGTGATGGCAGAGGCGTACTATGTATGCCTACATTTGGTGGTCGTTCTTGAACCAATGTAAGAGGGGGCGAATTCTTTGTCATTATACCGGACTTAATTCCAAACGCTGATAGGACTGATCTGTGATAGAAGGCATTTATCCAGCATTGGCCTTGGGATCGCGTCATCAGCGTAGTTTGACAACCAACTACGAGGACCTTTGTTCATGTATTATGACTAGCTGTTTCCCGCGACTTCGCTCGCGTTTATTTCGTATTATGACATACTTAAGTATTAAATATTAACTTAGTTGCCAGTGCGGACTCGTATCTCTATGGAGATACATGGTGATTTTTTCCTTATCCCATATGAGTTTCGATAAGGCGTGAAAATAGTTTTTAGTAATTATAATTATGTTAAATTTTGAGTCCCTAATAATCATCAGTTACAGAAATAGGGTAACTTCAAAGCAAGAAAATACGAATCCCATTCATTCGGACTCATATGAATGCGGACTACTGGATATGTACTAAATTTTTCTTGTATGAGTTCCATCCTTATTTCCATAGTCGAACTAGCAGAACATACATTTTACTTTGGATTGTAGTGTGCATACAGTATAGGCTGATATTATATTCCTGTGCTTCTAGTATACATTTCAGTGTGTCAGTGCTACTAGCTTGCCAGAACCCAGGAAACGCAAATGACACAAGAGCATATGCTACTGGATGGGGTGCTCTTGGCTATCGAGCAGCGCTAGCAGATACTTTGCAGATGGTAAGCTTACTTAGGCTTGGTTGGAGTCAAAGTATGGTGACTTGAAAGAGTGTGGATCAGTAAAAAGGGAGTGACTGGGGACGAGTCGAGCGGGACGAACCTTGCAGCTATGAGCGGTAGTAGTTCCTGGCTATAATGATCGGCTTTGCGGATGGTAAACTAATTAGGGCTTGGCTTGAGTGAAGGTGTAGTGACTTAGACAAGTGTGGACGATACAATGACGTAGGCGAGTCTAGCGGCTCCCCCCCTTGTTATACCTACTAGTGTACGCAGAGTGAAGGTATGGTGCTTGAGCGAGTTTGGTCGAGTGAGCGGGAGTGATTGGGGACGGAGTGGTTTCTGTTTTAATGCGTGTCAATGTGTCTGTGTGTCAATTACAGAAGGCTTAGCACTAAAACTTTAAGGCTAGCGTAATGCTAGCGAGTAATCGTTCTGTCACTTTCATGTATATTTGATACATTTAAAGTGGGACAAGGATGGCTCGCTAGCACCACGCTAAGGTCCATCTTTTCATGCTAAGCTCTGTTATAGTGCATGGGTTACCAATCTGCAGCATATCCTCAAAAGACAAATTAAAAACAAAATATTTTTTTTCAGGTCTTTCTGAAGAAGTTCTCAGATCAAGTGTGTTTCCAGGAATTTCCACCAGGAAGAATGTAGCTGAATTAGGTAGAAAAAACTGGATAACTTTGGTTTTTGAAATATCAAGAGTGAGTAGATTAGAAGATAGCCAGTCCATTACCGTGCGCAAAGAGAGTTCAGCTCGTTGTCGGGCTTTAATCCAATCATTGTCGTATACAAGCAGGGCTGTGTCATCTGCATATACGAACGTCTCAAATCGTTTATATAGATTTGGAAAATTTTTATATGTATTTGGAATGGATTTGGAAAATACTACCTTGCGGAATTCCGTAGCTTAAGTTATTTTCATTACTAATAACGGAATCAATTTTGACACATTGGCTTTGGCCATTGAGGTAATCTATGGAGATATTTAAGGCCAATCCACGTATTCCAATATGTTCCATTTTGGCCACAAGTCTGGGGATAGAGAACGTGTTGAAAGCCTTAGTTAGGTCTAAAAATACACCGTAGCATTTAAGGCAATTATCTAGTTTTTCTACTAAGGAGTTTATAAAATCGGCCACGGTATCCTCTGTAGAGATTCCTGATCTAAATCCATATTGGTTGCGTGCTATTAGACGGTTTTACTTAAAAATCTAACCAGACTAGGGTTAAATATACGATCCAGAATTTTGGATAGGGAAGTTAGAACCGAAATTGAACGATAGTTAGATACATTGTCTCTAGCCCCACTCTTGTACACAGGATGAACTAAAGCACGTTCAAAAGCTAAAAGCTTTAGGGAAAGTACCCGAGTTGATGGCATTATTACACATGTGAGCTACATACGGAGAAAGAGTGCGGCTGGAGTTTTTTAGGACTAGAGCTGGAATATTATACCATCCGTTCGCACTATCTCTGCGCAAACTGCAAAATATGCTTTGCACATAAGTATCATCAACGAACGGTATAACAAAAGAGTTGATAGGAGATGAAGATGAAAGTCTGGAAACGTGTTGGTTGATTGGGGAAATTTTTGATGCAAGGTTCTTACCAATATTTACGAAAAAGGTATTGATGCAGATGTGTAAAAGAAGTCCTTTGTGGGGAAGGATAGCGTTTTATTAATCGAATTATCTTTCCAGGGCGATAGCGGACGTCCTTTACAAGTAAGGTCACCTTTATCAACTCATGTCCACCTAATAGCTGGTGTGACGTCATTTGGCAGAGCCTGCAGGTTCCTCGGCAGCGCGGGAGTGTACACGAGGGTGTCCAACTACAAAACAATACAATACACTTTACAAAAAAAATACAGAAAGAAACTCAAGTATTGGACATATTTATCGGTACAGTAAGGCGGCCTTATCGCTTAAAGCCTTTTTTTCAAGGCAACCTACAGGTAGAGGACAGAGATGCTTACAATAAAAATAATAATGCCCTGCCCTGCCCTGCACTACCTGCCCTAGATCGAGAGAGAAGTTTGGGGGAGCAACTAGTCATAAATAAAATATATTAAAGTATATTCCAATCAATCTCTAAATCATTTTTAACCAGCCATCACCATTTTCAGATGTGTTGGTTGTGATTGCAATCTATAACAAGTGTAATATGAAGGCGACTGTATTTCCGAAGACATCGAATAGGAAATGGTGTTAGCAAGAAATCGACGTTTTTATTTTGATGAAATAAGTTTTAAAGTTTGATTGAAACAGACTATAAACTGAATTAAATAAAAATCACACCAAATATTAAATTAATCTTTGTTTAATTTGACCCGAGTACAGAAGCAGAGTAATGTTAGCATTATGAATAAAACGGCAGGCAATCACGAGGGGAAGTGTACTTTGTACCAATAAAAAACATTTTTTGTGTACTTTTTTTTTGTAAATGAGGGCACGATGTAGCCATTCTCATAAATAATATAATTGGCTTTATTTAACTTAGACTCACCTGATGGCCAACCTACATTATTCTCCCATACGTGGGGTATGTAGACGAAATAGAGTGTAATTTTTTTATTTAAAAATAGTGACCGTGGAGTTTCTTGCCACATGAATGACATTCCGAAGTGGTGGTAGAGTCTTTGTTACTTTTCTGAATATTCATAAATTCTGTAATGAAATAATAAAAGATCACGTGATTTTTTGGATAATCTAAAACTACGTATCACCAGATTGTGCTTAAAAAGTTGCTTAAAAACATTATGCGATTAAAGACGATCCCCTAGGTCTGCGATAACCGTTTTCTCTAACTTAAATTCTAGTAGATCAGTAAATATATCCAAACACAACAATTACTTGGCTGTCTTTAAGTATACCTTTTTTTTCTTATTTCTATCTAACTCTATCTATATCATCACGCCAGATCCCTTACTGGGTAGGCAGAGAGTACAGAGTTTCAACAGGCTCTTTCCTTACATACCTCTCTGGCTTCCTCTACTATCATAGTTCGTCTCATACACGCTCGCCGGTTACGGAGACTCCTGACTTGTCCTTCAGATAAGACTCGGTCTATTTGGTTATGGTAAGATAGTCTAGGTCTTCCCCGGTACTTACATCCTGACACTTTCGCATTGTATATCAGTTTTGTCATTCTTTCTTCGGACATTCTTTCTATATGCCCGAACCAACGGAGCATAGCCTTTCTCATCTTTACACCGATACTATCTTTCATACCTATTTGCTTTCTTACTACACAGTTGCGAATACGGTCGGTCAGCGTGACTCCGCACATCTTCCGCAGAGATCGCATTTCGACCGCATTTATCCTGCTTTCGTTCTCCTTCTTACATACCCAACTCTCACTGCCATATAACAGCGTTGGGACAAGCACTCCGTTATGCATGGCCAGCTGCGCTTTTTGGCTTAAGTGCCGGCTCCCAAGTAGCCTTCCCATCGCACCATTCACTCTATTACCTGCATTCACTCTTCTCTCTATATCAGCGGTGTATTTCCCATCCTTACTGAAGGCGCATCCAAGATATACAAACACATTCACTTGCTCCAGCACATCGTTCCCAACCACAATCCTTGCATTCGTTCTGGTTTCTTCCCGTTCAAAAACCATAATTTTGGTTTTCTTCACATTCAAATGTAAGCCATTTTTCATGCAGTCGTTTTTCATAACTGTGACTAGTGATTGCAGATCAGTGGTTGTGGGCGCTATCAAAACCGCGTCATCTGCATATAGTAGATGATTTACCACTAGATCATTCATTTGTACACCTTCATTCATCGCTTTCAGTCTTTGAAGACTTTATCCAAATATATTATAAACAGTCTAGCGGACAACACGCAACCCTGCTTGACGCCGATTTCAACGTCAAACCAGGGTGACATGTTACCACCCACCCGTACGCATGTCTTGCAGTCCACGTAGGTAGACTGGACGGCCCGCAGCAGAGTGCCATTTATACCATACTCAGGCAAAATGTCCCAAAGTCTCTTTCGCACAACTCTATCAAACGCCTTCTCCAGATCCCCAAAACCGCAGAAAACCTTCCGGCCTACTGCCAGTTCCGGCTTCTTATTTCTTCTTTAAAAAAACACTGCCCCACACTAGGAAATCCTATCCTATTCCTGTGTCGTGGGTGCGTTTACAAACATGAAAATTCACATATACAAATACCAGGACCGGAACAAATAATTCTGGGACACAAAGATTTGTTCCGTGCGGGAATCGAACCCGTCACAATGTGAGCTAGTGAGCGGAGCGGCTTCAGATCTAACCACTGAGCCAAATCATTCATCAAAGCAATTTTTAAAATATATGTTTAGTGGTTAAGAGTTGAAATCTTTCAGACCACTGGATTAAGTAGCCGCGTGTTTGACCCCGCAAAGGACAAATGTTTGTGTGCCCCACAAATACTTGTTTCATTCTAGATTTTTGTGCATGTGAATTTTATGTTTGTGAACGCATCCACAATAATAATTCCTAGAGCGGAGCTACGTCTTATTTTTTTAAAAAAAACACTATTGCCTTCGTTCGGCCTTCCTATCTGCAGTCACTAGTCACAGTTATGAAAAACGACTGCATGAAAAATGGCTTACATTTGAATGTGAAGAAAACCAAAATTATGGTTTTTGAACGGGAAGAAACCAGAACGAATGCAAGGATTGTGGTTGGGAACGATGTGCTGGAGCAAGTGAATGTGTTTGTATATCTTGGATGCGCCTTCAGTAAGGATGGGAAATACACCGCTGATATAGAGAGAAGAGTGAATGCAGGTAATAGAGTGAATGGTGCGATGGGAAGGCTACTTGGGAGCCGGCACTTAAGCCAAAAAGCGCAGCTGGCCATGCATAACGGAGTGCTTGTCCCAACGCTGTTATATGGCAGTGAGAGTTGGGTATGTAAGAAGGAGAACGAAAGCAGGATAAATGCGGTCGAAATGCGATCTCTGCGGAAGATGTGCGGAGTCACGCTGACCGACCGTATTCGCAACTGTGTAGTAAGAAAGCAAATAGGTATGAAAGATAGTATCGGTGTAAAGATGAGAAAGGCTATGCTCCGTTGGTTCGGGCATATAGAAAGAATGTCCGAAGAAAGAATGACAAAACTGATATACAATGCGAAAGTGTCAGGATGTAAGTACCGGGGAAGACCTAGACTATCTTACCATAACCAAATAGACCGAGTCTTATCTGAAGGACAAGTCAGGAGTCTCCGTAACCGGCGAGCGTGTATGAGACGAACTATGATAGTAGAGGAAGCCAGAGAGGTATGTAAGGAAAGAGCCTGTTGAAACTCTGTACTCTCTGCCTACCCAGTAAGGGATCTGGCGTGATGATATAGATAGAGTTAGATAGAAATAAGAAAAAAAAGGTATACTTAAAGACAGCCAAGTAATTGTTGTGTTTGGATATATTTACTGATCTACTAGAATTTAAGTTAGAGAAAACGGTTATCGCAGACCTAGGGGATCGTCTTTAATCGCATAATGTTTTTAAGCAACTTTTTAAGCACAATCTGGTGATACGTAGTTTTAGATTATCCAAAAAATCACGTGATCTTTTATTATTTCATTACAGAATTTATGAATATTCAGAAAAGTAACAAAGACTCTACCACCACTTCGGAATGTCATTCATGTGGCAAGAAACTCCACGGTCACTATTTTTAAATAAAAAAATTACACTCTATTTCGTCTACATACCCCACGTATGGGAGAATAATGTAGGTTGGCCATCAGGTGAGTCTAAGTTAAATAAAGCCAATTATATTATTTATGAGAATGGCTACAACGTGCCCTCATTTACAAAAAAAAGTACACAAAAAATGTTTTTTATTGGTACAAAGTACACTTCCCCTCGTGATTGCCTGCCGTTTTATTCACAATGCTAACATTACTCTGCTTCTGTACTCGGGTAAAATTAAACAAAGTAATTTAATATTTGGTGTGATTTTTATTTAATTCAGTTTATAGTCTTTTTCAATCAAACTTTAAAACTTATTTCATCAAAATAAAAACGTCGATTTCTTGCTAACACCATTTCCTATTCGATGTCTTCGGAAATACAGTCGCCTTCATATTACACTTACAGATTGCAATCACAACCAACACATCTAAAAATGGTGATGGCTGGTTAAAAATGATTTAAAGATTGATTGGAATATACTTTAATATATTTTATTTATGACTAGTTGCTCCCCCAAACTTCTCTCTCGATCTAGGGCAGGTAGTGCAGGGCAGGGCAGGGCATTATTATTTTTATTGTAAGCATCTCTGTCCTCTACCTGTAGGTTGCCTTGAAGAAATTGCTTTAAGCGATAAGGCCGCCTTACTGTACCGATAACTATGTCCAATACTTGAGTTTCTTTCTGTATTTTTTTTGTAAAGTGTATTGTATTGTTTTGTAGTTGGACACCCTCGTGTACACTCCCGCGCTGCCGAGGAACCCGCAGGCTCTGCCAAATGACGTCACACCAACTATTAGGTGGACATGAGTTGATAAAGGTGACCTTACTTGTAAAGGACGTCCGCTATCGCCCTGGAAAGATAATTTGATTAATAAAACGCTATCCTTCCCCACAAAGGACTTCTTTCACACATCTGCATCAATACCTTTTTCGTAAATATTGGTAAGAACCTTGCATCAAAAATTTCCCCAATCAATCAACACGTTTCCAGACTTTCATCTTCATCTCCTAGCAACTCTTTTGTTATACCATACGTTGATGATACTTATGTGCAAAGCATATTTTGCAGTTTGCGCAGAGATAGTGTGAACGGATGGAATAATATTCCAGCTCTAGTCCTAAAAAACTCCAGCCGCACTCTTTCTCCGTATGTAGCTCACATGTGTAATAATGCCATCAACTCGGGTACTTTCCCTAAAGCTTTTAGCTTTTGAACGTGCTTTAGTTCATCCTGTGTACAAGAGTGGGGCTAGAGACAATGTATCTAGCTATCGTTCAATTTCGGTTCTAACTTGCCTATCCAAAATTCTGGAACGTATATTTAACCCTAGTCTGGTTAGATTTTTAAGTAAAACCGTCTAATAGCACGCAACCAATATGGATTTAGATCAGGAATCTCTACAGAGGATACCGTGCCCGATTTTATAAACTCCTTAGTAGAAAAACTAGATAATTGCCTTAAATGCTACGGTGTATTTTTAGACCTAACTAAGGCTTTCAACACGTTCTCTATCCCCAGACTTGTGGCCAAAATGGAACATATTGGAATACGTGGATTGGCCTTAAATATCTCCATAGATTACCTCAATGGCCAAAGCCAATGTGTCAAAATTGATTCCGTTATTAGTAATGAAAATAACTTAGCTACGGAATTCCGCAAGGTAGTATTTTCCAAATCCATTCCAAATACATATAAAAATTTTCCAAATCTATATAAACGATTTGACACGTTCGTATATGCAGATGACACAGGCCTGCTTGTATGCGACAATGATTGGATTAAAGCCCGACAACGAGCTGAACTCTCTTTGCGCACGGTAATGGACTGGCTATCTTCTAGTCTACTCACAGTCAGTCTTAATATTTCAAAAACCAAAGTTATCCAGTTTTTCCTACCTAATTCAGCCAAAACACCTCCTGAATCAGGTAAGATTGACACACACACATGTGTGGACAATTCACAGTGTACTTGTCCTTGTCTTGCTATGGTTCCTAATATAAAATATCTAGTAGTGCATATTGACGCAAAGTTGGACTGGCGTGAACACATTAATTCCCTCTGCTCTCGACTTCGAAAATTAACATATCTCTTCAAAGAGCTTAGACATTCCGCTGACTATGATACGTCTACACTAGTCTATCGCAGTCTCTGCGAGTCTATAATTACGTACTGCTTACCAGTATGGGGTGGGACTTTTAAACAGCAGAACGAGCAGAACGAGCTCAGCGAGCAGTCCTCAAGGTAATATTTTTTTTTAAAGAGACTATCCTACTACCCAGTTGTACTTAGATGCTCAAGTTCTTAGTGTAAGGCAGCTTTACATCCTTCGAACTGTATTGCGGCGACACTGTATGTTGGCTCTTGATAAAAATCTAGCATATCGACGAATTGGATTTCCAGTCTGTCAATTGGTCAAGTTTCGTACTGCACTTGCGCGAAGACACTTTCGTGCTTTAAGCTCTCGGATTTACAATAAAATACACAAAAGTCTCTTTATATATAAACATACATGGTACACGGTGAAACAGAAACCTAATAAATGGCTGCAGTCGTTAAACTATGAAGACACAGAACGAATACTAAAAGCAATTTCATAAGACTCGTACCTTTGTCTCTTAGTAAACACGTACTTTCTCCTACATGGCTCACGCACATACACACACACACACAAACACACACACAATCACACACTCACACACACGCACAGAATTTATACTTTATAGTTTAAGAATTTTAAGATTTAAATTCCCTTGTCTAATTTCTATTCGTTGTTGTTTTTTTTTATATAATATTTTGCTTTGTTCATACTATGAATTAATTAAACACCTTACCTTACGTCAGATGGCACTGAATTCTGTAACACAGGTTAGTGGTTAGGCTAGCACAGATGTCAGGGACTTCACAAAATATTGTATTCACTTGTATGACTATCTAGGTGTAAGAGAGATTAATAGATTTGGTTGTACTCTGCCCACTGTTACTTAAGTTTGCCACTCGAGAACCTTTCTGTTAAGTTTGGCAATTTTGAACGCCACATTCTGACCCTAATTAGGTATATACTGTCTGGACAAGTATCTTTGATCTTAGTCATGTCTCCAAAGCACATCTGACTGATGGGATCGAAGCCGTATATACGGTTTCTTCCTGGTGGAAATTTCTAGAAACACACTTGATCTGAGAACTTATTCAGAAAGACCTGAAAAAAAATATTTTGTTTTTAATTTGTCTTTGGAGGATATGCTGCAGATTGGTAAGCCATGCACTATAATAGAGCTTAGCATGAAAAGATGGGCCTTAGCGTGGTGCTAGCGAGCCATCCTTGTCCCTCTTTAAATGTATCAAATATACATGAAAGTGACAGAACGATTACTCGCTAGCATTACGCTAGCCTTAAAGTTTTAGTGCTAAGCCTTCTGTAATTGACACACAGACACATTGACACACATTAAAACAGAGACCACTCCATCCCCAATCACTCCTTTTCCCTCGACCACACTCGCTCAAGCACCATACCTTCACTTTGCGTATGCTAGTAGGTATAACAAGGTGGGGACCCGCTAGACTCGCCTACGTCGTTGTATCGTCCACACTCGTCTACTCGTCACTACACCTTCACTCAAGCCAAGCCCTAATTAGTTTACCATCTGCAAAGCCGATCATTATAGCCAGGAACTACTACCGCTCATAGCTGCAAGGTTCGTCCCGCTCGACTCGTCCCCAGTCACTCCCTTTTTACTGATCCACACTCTTTCAAGTCACCATACTTTGACTCCAACCAATGCTAAGTAAGCTTACCATCTGCAAAGTATCTGCTAGCGCTGCTCGATAGCCGAGATCACCCCATCCAGTAGCATATGCTCTTGTGTCATTTGCGTTTCTTGGGTTCTGGCAAGCTAGTAGTAGCACTGACACACTGAAATGTATACTAGAAGCACAGGAATATAATATCAGCCTATACTGTATGCACACTACAATCCAAAGTAAAATGTATGTTCTGCTAGTTCGACTATGGAAACGAGGATGGAACTCATACAAGAAAAATTTAGTACATATCCAGTAGTCCGCATTCATATGAGTCCGAATGAATGGGATTCGTATTTTCTTGCTTTGAAGTTACCCTATTTCTGTAACTGATGACTCAAAATTTAACATAATTATAATTACTAAAAACTATTTTCACGACTTATCGAAACTCATATGGGATAAGGAAAAAATCACCATGTATCTCCATAGAGATACGAGTCCGCACTGGCAACTAAGTTAATATTTAATACTTAACTATGTCATAATATGAAATAAACGCGAACGAAGTCGCGTGCAACAGCTAGTCACAATACATGAACATAAAGGTCCTCGTAGTTGGTTGTTTCAAATTACGCTGATGACGCGATCTCAAGGCTAATGCTGGATAAATGCCTTCTATCACAGATCAGTCCGGCGTTTGGAATTATGTCCGGTATAATGACAAAGAATTCGCCCCCTCTTACTTTGGATTAAGAACGACCACGAAATGTGGGCATACATAGTACGCCTCTGCCATCACTGCTTGGGGAATATAGACATGTAGGTGTATTTACTTAGAAGTATAATAGCAAGTTTACAAAAACCTCATAGAACAACATGAGAACACAAAGATAAGAAAGGATATGCTCCGTTGATTCGGACATATAGAAAAAATGATTAAACCGGTATAAAATGTGAAAGTGGAAGAATTAAGGTACCGGGGAAGACCCAGTCCCCTACCCTATCTTACCATGACCGAATATACCATGCCTTATTGCCCAAGTCAAGAGTCTCCGTAACCGGCGAGCGTATATGGGACAAAATATGTGACTAGGAAGTCAGAAAGGTATGTGAGAAAAGAACCTCTGTACTCTCTGCCTTTCCCGCAAGGTATCTGGCATGATGATGACGATGAGATAGATAGCTATATAACAAACAATGTTAACAAAAGAGATGTATATCGGCGCTTATGTTTTCTGGATGGCCGTTTCAATGTTGGTAACGGTGAAAGATAGGTTTATCTTCGTTTTCATAGTCGTCCACATGGTGGCCGATTATGAAAATCTTGAAATAAGCCTAGGTTCTTGTGCGGTGCACTAATCTTCCTTGATATCCAGACTTTGGTAGCAAAAGTTGTCAACCGAACTGTCACGGTCATCTTTATTTAGTATTTTTTAGTGTGAAAACGATAGCAAATCAAATCAATAGCGTTATGCTGTTCTTGCTTAACCTTCTGATTTCAGCTAACTAAACATCATGAATGTCAGCATTGACTCTTTAATAGTATTATATTAGATTAGGGTATCATGGAATTGACATACCTTGTAGCGTAAAAGCCTCTAAATAAATAAGATTAAAAAAAAAGCATTAACTCTTAAGCGACATCCGACAGGAAAAAATAATATGAACTTTAACGCTACATACCTAGTGCTATCTATCTATCTATCTATAACCTCACGCCAGATCCCTTGCGGGGTAGGCAGAGAGTACAGAGTTCCAACAGGTTCTTTCCTTACATACCTCTCTGGCTTCCTCGACTCTCATAGTTCGTCTCATACACGCCCGCCGGTTACGGAGACTCTTGACTTTTCCATCAGATAAGACTCGGTTTATTTGGTCGTGGTAAGATAGTCTAGGTCTTCCCCGGTACCTACATCCTTCCACTTTCACATTGTATATCTGTTTTGTCATTCTTTCCTCTGGCATTCTTTCTATATGCCCGAACCAACGGAGCATGCCCTTTCTCATCTTTACACCGATACTATATTTCATACCTACTCGCTGTCTTACTATGCTGTTGCTAATGCGGTCGGTCAGCTTCACTCCGCACATCTTCCGCAGAGCTCGCATTTCTACCGCATTTATCCTACTTTCATTCTCCTTCTTACATACCCAGCTCTCGCTACCATATAACAGCGTTGGGACAAGAACTCCGTTATGTATGGCCAGCTGCGCCTTATGGCTAAGTGCCGGCTCCCGAGTAGCTTTCCCATCGCACCATTCACTCTGTTCCCTGCACTCACTCTTCTCTCTATGTCAGCGGTGTATTTCCCATCCTTACTGAAGGCGCATCCAAGATATACAAACTCATTCACTTGCTCCAGCACATCGTTACCAACCACAATCCTTACATTCGTTCTGGTTTCTTCCCTTTCAAAAACCATAATCTTGGTTTTCTTCACATTCAAGTGTAAGCCATTGATCATGCAGTCGTTTTTCATAACTGTGACTAGTGTTTGCAGATCAGTGGCTGTTGGCGCTATTAAAACCGCGTCATCTGCATAAAGTAGATGGTTTACCACTAAGTCACCCATTTGTACACCTTCATTCATCGCTTTCAGTCTTTGAAGACTTTTGTCCAGATATATTATAAACAGTCTAGCGGACAACACGCAACCCTGCTTGACGCCGATTTTAACGTCAGGGTGACCTGTTACCACCCACCCGTACGCATGCCTTGCAGTCCACATAAGTGGACTGGACGGCTCGCAACAGAGTGCCATCTATACCATACTCTGGCAAAATGTCCCAAAGTCTCTTTCGCACAACTCTGTCAAATGCCTTCTCCAGATCTACAAAACCGCAGAAAACCTTCCGGCCCACTGCCAGATGCTTCTCTACGATGGTGCGGAGTGAGAAGACTTGATCCGAACATCCTCTTCCAGACCTAAAATCCCCTTGTGCCTCGCACAACATTCCATCGGACTTCACGCGCATTCTCCGTTCAATAATACCTAGTGCTGCTTATGCAATGTCCAGCGGTTAATATGAAGATTCATATTAACATAAGACATTGCATAAGCGCATTGACTAAAGCGGCACGGAATTCAGTGATTAGTGCATCAGTATTGTATGATATTTATTGGTCGGATCATTTTCCTGTTTTAGTAGAATGTAATATAGATATTTTGAACGCTCAAAAGTTACATCAAAATAATATGGTAAAAAGTAGTATCTTGTGGGGTGACAGGGATACAAGTCAAATACATAAATATGAGGAAATGTGTAATTTAAAATTGAGAGATATTGATTTTCCTGTTGAATTTAGCAAATGCGCTGATAATTTTTGTTGTAACTCAGAGCACAAAAATAGTTTAGACAACATTTATGAGAATATAATAGCTATTCTTACGGAGGCTGCAAAGAGTTCCTATGTTTCAAAACCAAGAAAAAGAGGATATGTTGTCCCAGGGTGGAATAAGCATGTTAGGGACGCTCACGGGAGCGCAAGGCTTTGTTATGAAATGTGGTTACTATATGGGAAACCCACATCCGGAATGATATATCAGAACATGTGCGAATCTAAAAAAGTTTTTAAGTCTAACTTAAAGTGGTGCCAAAATAATGAGAACCGGATAAGAATGGAGATAATTGCTGCTCATCATTCTAAAAAAGATTTTAAACGTTTTTGGAAGACAACAAATAGTTTAAATCCAAAACCTGCCCAACCTGTAAGTGTGTCTGGCTTGCACGAACCGTGTAAAATAGCTGAAGCATTTAGACTCCATTTTAAGGTCGACCCTTTATTGGAACCTCTATCGCAGGTCCGCGGTAGTGTGAGTAGTAACCAGAGACTTAAAGTTAGGTTTACAGCTAGCGACGTATCACGTGTTATCGCTAATATGACAAAAGGAAAATCTCCAGGTCATGACGACCTCAGTATTGAGCATCTGCAATATGCAGGTGTACATTTACCAAGGGTCCTGGCCATGTTCTATAACCTATGTTTAGGGCACTCATACTTGCCTCTGTAGTACCTCTGGTCAAAAATAAAACGGGCGATATGTCAGATATTTGTAATTATAGGCCGATTTCATTAGCTACGATAATTGCCAAAGTGCTGGACAGTCTGCTTGATAAACACCTAACTTCTTTTATTCAGTTAAATGACTTACAATTTGGTTTCAGGTCTGGTCTATCCACGGAGTGTGCTATCATGTGCCTCAAGCAGACTGTTCAATATTATGTTAATAGAAAAAACGCCGGTTTATGCGTGTTTCTTAGATTTATCTAGAGCATTTGACCTAGTGTCATATGATAAGCTATGGAATAAGTTAAGAGTGGAAACAAGCTGTCAAGATGAGATTGTGAATTTACTCCAATTTTGGTATGAAAACCAAAATAACAGAGTGAAATGGGCAGGTTGTTCGTCGGCTGTGTATGGGATGAAGTGTGGAGTAAGACAGGGAGGGCTTACCTCGCCGAGGCTCTTCAACCTATACATAAATCGGCTAATCGATGAGCTGAGCAACACCCGGCTTGGATGTCATATTGACGGCACCTGCATTAATAATATTAGCTATGCTGATGACATGGTGTTGCTCAGTCCATCACTGTCAGCGTTGAATAAACTTATTGGTATATGTGAATCCTATGCTGGAACCCATGGGCTCAGATACAATGGAGCTAAAAGTGTGATTATGGTTTTTAAGTCAGGTAGTAAAAGCTACAGCAAAGTACCTATTAAGCTAGCGGGCAGCACGTTGACAAGGGTAAAATGCTTTAAGTACCTGGGCCACTGGGTCTCAGAGGATTTAAAAGACATTGCAGACATTGAGAGGGAGCGAAGAGCCTTGACTGTCCGGTGTAATATGTTGGCCCGCAGGTTCACACATTGCAGTGGGCCTGTTAAGACTACACTTTTTAGAGTTTACTGCCAATCACTGTATACGTGCAGCCTGTGGTTAGACTTTACACAGGGGGCATTCAACGCTCTTCGTGTTTAATATAATAATGCATTCAAGGTGCTGATAGGGCTGCCATGATTTTGCAGCGCCTCGGGCATGTTTGCCGAGGCCCGAGTTGATGGGTTTCCGGCCTTAATCCGTAAGCGATCGGCCTCGCTGTTGAGTCGTATAAGAGCGAGCACCAACAGTATCCTGAACGTATTATCTGACAGGTGGGACTCTTCCCTGCTGCAGCGCTGGATACACTTACATGTTGCAAGGTAGCCTGTGCAGGGTTGGGGCTCCTGTCATGAACAATTAGGCTAAACTAACATTACATTATAAGAATATTTTACTAACACACTAAATGTAATTAAATATATGGGTTGTATCTAGCCTGAAATAAATTATTATTATCTCGCTGAGATTCACGGGCTTTACCCGGACCTTTGAAAGGCTTGCATGGGGGCATGGGTCCAACACGTAGAGGCCCTTTGCAAGAAGTTAATGTTATGTAAGCCACCTGCTGAAATCACTTGCTGAAAATGAAGAAACATAACCAGCGAACTGACCCCGGTAGGTGCAAGGACTATTATAAACTATGGAAAGAAAACAAGGGCTATGTAAATGAGGTTTGATGGACAAAAACTGGACTATTTCTAAGGGGACGGACACCGGCCATAATTAGTGATACCTAATTACCCGTGGCCGGCGGTGACTCGCCACTTACTAGATGGGCCCTCAAACGGTCGTCCTAGGACAACTGAGGGCAACACCGGTGTGAGCGGCCCAGGGGTGTAGAGAGGTGTGCTGCGCTTTCTCCGAAGTTACTCGCGGCGTTATGCCCTTTAACACTTCCACCCATGGAGTACATCGATGTAGGAACGCATTATCTTCCTACGTCGATATAGCTCTCACGGCTCCTCTCTGGACGGCCAATTAAGGCTAGCCAGAGCCGAGAGTCCTGCGGGCACCCTTCGGTTTCCACTCGACCGACGAAGACACGCCGAGTTGGGGGCCCTGACCGACTCTCTGAAGCACTCGGGTCCGTGGTGTCGTTACTCACCAACAGCTCGCCACAAGCTGCCCTGCGGGCTTATTATTATTATGTATATATTTATTAAGTATAATTTCTTATAAAATATATATAAAAATATAAAATACAAATATTCTTATATATATTGTATAAAAAAAAAATGTGCTCCACCGACAGCAAGGTCTACGACCCAAGCTACCGGTGGTCAGGGCTCCAAAGAGAGGAACCTCCTCACAATGCGTGCCGTGTCCAACATTACTGCCTTCTGTATCAGGCCCTTCACCCAACTGCCTAGCGAGAGCTTCTCAAGGTGTTTATCGAAGCTCTTCGCTATAAGGCCGTTGACTGAAACGACCATCGGAATAATGATAGTTGAATCAACATTCCACATGGCGGTAACCTCATGAGCCAGGTCCAAATATTTAGATAATTTTTCTTTTTCGGCCTTCACAAGGTTCTCATCATGCGGAATGGTGACATCAACTAGCATTACACGACGCATCGATCGATCTATTATCACGATATCAGGTTTATTGGCTACAATAGTCCTGTCCGTGATAATAGATCGATCCCAGTAGAGCGTGATATGACCACTTTCGAGAACTGGAAGAGGCTGGTACTGGTAGTACGGTACTTCAGAGTCCACAAGGCCATATTTAAGAGCAAGTTGCTGATGGATAATTCTAGCCACTTGGTTGTGTCTGTGCAAGTACTCTCCGTTAGCAAGACGAGAACAACCGGAAACTACATGTCTAATAGACTCACCGGGACGGTGGCATGCCCGACAAATGTCAACCGTGCCGTCCTTTAGGATGTGCTTCCGGTAGTTGTTCGTCATGATAACTTCGTCCATAATTGCAAAGACAAACCCTTCAGTTTCCCCAAAAAGGTTGCTGAAGCGTAGCCAGTTCACGGAAGCGAGCTGGTCCACATCAGGCCCTGTAAGAGCCCGATAGAACCGTCCGTGTAGCTCCTTGCCCTTCCATATGGCTGTGCGGTCCGAAATACTTAATACCTGGGGCCTTCGCCAGTTCTCGTTTGCCAAGGAAAGCGGAGTTAGGCCTCTATCGATTGCGGCAACATCTCGATACATCACCACGGATACACTCAAAAAGTACTGTCTGAGATTGCACACCTCGCGGTTGTGTAGAGTCTTAGCGTTTAAAAACCCACGACCACCGCACTTCCGCGGGATGTACAACCTCATAACAGATGACCGCGGGTGATGCATACGATACGCTGTCAACAATCGACGGACCTTTCTATCCAGGGCATCCAGTTCAGACTGAGTCCACCTTAGTATGCCAAAAGAGTATGTAAGAACAGGCATGACCCAACCATTGAAAGCTCGGACCCTATTTCCACCTGATAGAAGGCTTTTTAACACTTTTATCAGGCGGGCAAAGAACCGATCTTTCAATGATTGTTTCATATCCTGTTCAGCTATACTTAAGGCTTGTGACATACCAAGATACTTGTAAGAATCCATTTCAGAGAGAGACCTGAGGGATATATCTTCAGAGAGCTGTAGATTAAAAGAATCTTCAACTCTCCCTCTTTGTACATGGATGACCGCACACTTGTCTACTCCAAACTCCATTTCGATGTCGTTGCTAAAATTGCCGGTTATTTTGAGCAACTCCATCAGGTCTGTTTTCTTAGAAGCGTACAACTTGAGGTCATCCATGTACAGTAGATGAGATATAGGCTCACTCTCCCTCCGCAAATGGTAACCTAGCTTTGAATCCTTAAGTATAGCACTTAATGGATTCAAAGCTAAGCAGAACCACAACGGACTCAAACTGTCGCCCTGAAAGATACCCCTGCTTATCTTTATCAAGTCCGACGAACCAGAAAGGCCTCCACAGCCTGGGTGACGAAGAACTGTGGTCCACTGCCCCATACACGAACCGAGGAAAGAGCACAGCGCCGGGTGTACTCTGTACAGCTCTAGCACCCTCCCCAGCCATGTATGAGGCACCGAATCATAGGCCTTCTTATAGTCAATCCAGGCCATGGAGACATTCTTTCTGGATCGTCGCACCTGTTGGCAAATGGCCATATCAATGAGGAGCAAATCCTTTGTACCCCGGGACCCCCCCTTACAACCATTCTGAGTAGGCGATAGAATATGCTGTGCCTTAAGGTGATTATTGATTTTTATTCTCAGAATGGATGTAAGGAGTTTATAGACCGTAGGTAGACATGTAATCGGTCTATAATTTTTAGGTTCCGAAGTGCTGCCAGATTTGTAAATCAAGTGAGTGACACCCGATGTCATAAAGCTAGGGAGCGATCCCAATTGAAGAGCTTCTTGGAATTGAGTCGCTAGACGAGAATGTGAGCCCTGGAGCCTCTTTAGCCAGAATGCGTGCAGTCCATCCGGCCCCGGACTTTTCCAGTTCGGCGCCGCACGAACCGCACAGGCCAGATCTTCACGGCTTATGACTACGGGCTCCATTTCCTGAATGGGCCCACAGGATCGTCCAACAACATCAAACCATTCGCCCTCGGAGTGACTGACGGGCACTGACCAAATTTTACGCCAAAACTCGGCCATGACGGCCGCATTTGGCAAGTGCACGTCAGTCACTCTCTCTTGGGGGCGCTCCCAAGCCTGGTATACACTCCTTTGATTCGTCTGGAAGGTGCGATTCACGTGGTATCTATCTGCTCTCGCCTTATACCTGCGAATCCTCTTCGCCCATGCATAAACTTTTTGCTTCCAGTAGTCTATGCGTTCCGCGACCTCTGCCACATAGTCCACAGAAGCCACTCCTGTGCCTGCAAAGGCTTGGGCCACGAAACGCATAACTCTCGGGCGGTTGTTTCCAGCTTGGAAGCACAACAATTTCGCTATGAGTGTCCTAGCCATATTTATACGCCGCTCTATTCTGCACTGCCAGAATGGTTTAGTATTTGTGGGTTGGGTGGCTCGATGTAGATTAGGAAATCTTACACCTGCCACCCGACACACCGCCACCGCTCCACAGTACAAAATAGAATGGGTATCACATAAGTCCACACTGGTCTCCCAGTGTGGCTTTAAAACATTGTCTAGGGCACTCACAAGCGAAATGTTACGTCTATGCATGGGCAAACGGGGTAGGCATGGTCTTAGGGAAATCGGTGCAGACCGATACTCCGCAAATGCATCCTCCAGAGCTCTCCTCACCTGCTCCTGTAGCTGGTCACTAACACTTACCTGCTCGCTATTTACCTCCTCCGATCGTGCGAAGTTATTTAAAGAGATAGGTTCTTCAACACTTCGCACGTTGGATTCAGTACGAGCAGGAAGTGCTTCGCGGTGCAGTCGCTCAAGCACTGTGTCATCCAACAACTTGCACCGCTGGATGGCACGTACTTGATCCGATAGTCGTTGCGCAGTAACGGCGACAGTCGGGTGAAGCCCCTGAAACAGAGACAACAATTTCGGACGGTAAGCGGTGAGGATGGTTCCTCCCTCTGTAGCACCATAGTAGGCCCGCATGACACTCAGATTTAATTCTGGAGTCCATCTCATGCGGCGCACTACACCACCGGTAGCAGGGGCCGTGGGCGGAGCACAATGTCCCGCTGGTCCCAGGCGTGCCGGCAGCGGTGGGCGTCCTCTCCTCGCAGATGTTGATGTAGGTGGAGACGCCGATATCCCGGCATCGTCGCTAGAGGCCCCAGATGTCGGCGGTGTGAAAAAATCTTCATCCTCCGAAGGCTGGGGCGAGGTGGGCGAGCCGGGCAAAGGTGTTGGGCGTGCGCTAGGTGACCGGGCATCCCGCTGCCGACACAGCCGCACGGGGTTTCTTCGGCTGGGCTCGGCCATTTACAGATGTGTTATGTTTTTCTTCCAAATGCACATTTTGCGAACCCACGTTCGCATTGTAAATTTTGCTCTTAAAGTGTGTTGTTTTTTGTTGTTTATTGATGTCTAAACGGATACTTTTCAATATTTCTTCGCAAAAAAAATTTTTATTTACACAAAACGACGTGTCGTTGACAGCGGTTGCCTTAATTATTATTATTATTATTATAAGCACTGCTCACTGCTCACGGAACCACCACACAGCCATTCAGCTGTTTCAAAAGTGGATCCCAGTAAAGCCTGGAATCATATTGGTTTGATTGATTTCGTTTTCCTCTTATGACGTGATTGAGTAAAGTGCGCCAGTGTATGCTTGAAGGTTCCGCAGCTCTTTCCTCGAAGAAGGAAAAGGTAAATTTGTTTCGGGTTCCTCGACAGATAACGCTTTTTTGGGACATCGCAAAATCAAAAATCAAAATCAAAAGCTTTTTATTCATGTAGACCAAAAGGCACTTATGAATAGTCAAAAAGAGAAAATTATTAATTACTTAAGACTCTACCACCCGTTCGGAAAGTCATTCCTGTGGAGAAGAAGGGCAAGAAACTCCACGGTTACTCTTTTTTAAAAATGAGGTTTACAATTCTTTTTGTATACATTGCATTTATGGAGTATGGGAGAACAATGCAGAACGAGCTAAATAGATGTGCTTAAGTATAGATTAATCATAAGTGTACTTAGATTCATGATATTGGTCAGTGTCTACATAGTCCTCTCATTTACAAAATAGAGATGTTGTAGAGGTATATAATAAAAAGCATAATAATAATAGTAAGAGAAAGTGTTACTATAAAATATGTAAAGAGCGCGTACAAAACAACTGGTCATAGCTCCAGTGTGAGGCAAGGCAAGATTCATACCTTAGTGTCATCGATGACGAACGTTGTGTATCCTGGCTTACAGGAGTTACAATGGTGGGGATGTGTAATGGGCTCAATAATGTCAGCCTATATTGTCCTACTGCTAGGCAAAGGCCTTCTCCCACAGATTAAGTTGAGAAAGATTAGGTCATTTTCCACCACGCGGACCCAGTGTGGAATGTGGCCACCTGTTGTTAGAACTTATTAAGCTGCCTACAAGGCATCTATCTTTGCTTAGCGACTACTACTTGGCAAGTGGGACCAATGCCTCAGCGTACCTTCGAAGCACAGAGACGATGGAATGTATGACGAGCTAATTTGAAAAAATCTCTGCATCAGTCTCTGAAAGGTTTATGAATCTCAAAGATCGGTTCAGGAATTGAAGCATATTGTCCATTCAGTTAACTGAACGAATAAGGCCAAATAGTTAGCTACTTTAGCCGCCTTTAAGCAAGACTGCAAAGACTGCAAACACATTTTATAGAATAAGGGACATACCATATGGAGAAACTCCATGTTTCTGGCAGACAAACCTCCAATAATTGCTAAAACTTGCGTTTCGGTTCGGTTGATTAGACGATCTTAAATATGCCGCAGTTTGCAGAATAGGCTGGATAGAAAACCTGCTGTTTTGCTGTCCAAAATTCACCCTTAATTGCCGATTGGAAAAGGGAAAAGGAATCATCGAATGGAAAAGGTAAGGTGTTTATATATTATACGACAAACAATATACTCCATGCATTCTGCAATAAAAATTGTATCATTTCTTACTAGGCTTGTCGCATTCTGATAGAATTTGCTGAATATTTTTTCTGCCAGAAAATTTTAAATGGACCTTTTGCATACTCCGCAGTCTATCACAAATTTTCTTGCCGGATTTCTTGCGCCCAGTTTACTAACATCATCTCAGCCTATACTTCCCACTACTGAACATATAGTTCCCCTCTCCACCGTAGCCGGTCCGATGCCACCTGCAACAACTCCCTGCGATCCTTACAAGATCATTGATCCATCTTGCAGGTGGCCGTCCCACGCTGCGCTTACCTATACGTGGTCTCCACTAAAGAATCTCTGTGCCTTAACGCCCGTCCATACTTCACGCTATGTGGCCCACTCATAGCCAATTTATACTAATCCTATGGGCTATGTCGGGGACCTTGGTTCTTATAGGCACCTCCTCATTTCGGATTCGATCACGTAGGTAAACGCCGAGCATAGATCTTTCCATAGCTCGCTGATTAACTCTGAGTTTTTTTATGCGACCTATTGTACGCATACCTACCTAGTTTCCGAATGGCAGTTAGTGTCTTTGAGTCTGATAAACTCAAACTCAAATAATTTATTTTGTATAAGCCCTGCTTACAAATAGTCAATTTACATTTTCTTTTTAAATCTAATTTAACTACAAATCTACCACCGGATCGGAATTCGGCCTCTACTGAGAAAATCCGGTAAAGAAACTCAACGGGCTTGTCTTTTAAACCTACTTCTAAACAGGTCCTCCTGTCCAATTCGACTGTATGTTTTTTACGCGATAATTCCGCCAATACGAATAAAAATATAAATCGATTTTGATGATTCTTTTTGCATTGGGTTCAATATAGCTCCAAAGTAGTCCCATTTTAATTTCATCGGTATTGGACCTTGAACTTAGAAGATACACCAGGGAACTCTTTAACGACAAACAATACGAATGCGTAGTTTGAGATATTATGGGTATTACGTCAATCCTGTAGGTATCCATAGAACTAATCAGAATATTAACCGACTTCAAAAAAGGAGGGGGTCGACAATTTGTCTGTGTTTTTTATAACGTTTTAATTTATGAACTGATTGTGATGATTATTTTTGCGTTAGGCTTAGTAAAGTTTCGAGATGGTCCCATTTTAATGAAATCGGTATTGAACTTATGACTTTGAAGATATATCAGGGGACTCCTTAACGGCGAACAACACAAATGTATAAATTCCGTTATGACGGTTATTATATCAATCCTGGTACCTTGCTTTACAACTCAGCAAAATAATATAATATAGGTATACAAATATTAGTAAATAATTCACTTATCACTTAAAATTGTAACTTCAAAAAGCAAAAAATAAATATTTGAAGTCGGTACCGGTTAGTGCAGCCGGTTACTTGGCACCGACTTCAAATATTTATTTTTTGCTTTTTGAATTCGGTTTTTTTTTTAAAGATTTTTATTTGGTTTAATTCTCTTTCTTTTTTAGCCTTTCTATTTTTTTAAATCATTTTGTGTGGATACAATGTTTAGGTTACAATTAAATAGTTTACGATCTAGCTCCAGTGTGATGCTGTACGACTGAGATATGAGACTAATGATGTTATTTATAAAGAGTGTCTAAAGGATTCCAGATGGATCAGTCCCCACAAGTAGCACCCGTTCACGAGTATGAACACTGGAACAAAACCATCACTCACCTCGACCATATTAGAGTGACCCGCGCCAGACAGCCCCCACAAGCAAGGTCAGCATGACCAAACCAGAACCCCTAAGACGGTGGTCAGATTGGGAATATTTATTATTTCTTCATACTAAAACGGCTGAACGGATTATAAAGAAAATTATATAAGAGAAACAACAAAGATATCAAATGAGCAAGTGGAAGAACGTTGATATTGGAGAAGACCTAAACTATCATACCATAACCAAATAGAACGTGTATTATCAGAAGGGCAAGTCAAGAGTCTCTGTAACCGGCGAGCGTGTATAAGACGAACTATGTATGAGAGTGGAGAAACCCAGAAAGGTCTGCAAGAAAAGAACCTGTTGGAAATCTGTACTCTCTGCCTACCCTGCAAGGGATCTGACGTGATGATATAGATTGATAGATAATATTGAAGTATCTTAAGTCGTGAAATAGTAATATGTAATAGGTAACTTTGTTCACACACTATATCATGCCGATATTATTTGTGTAAGTGGTATATAACATCACTTAAATATGCATATGGTGAATTTTTTCCCAGCCTGCATGAAGGCTCAAAAAGTATTAATCATATTTCGGCTAAAAAAAGCCTGGCAATCCTCCGTTTTCCCTTTCCTTCTTCAGGTGACTGAAAACTTGGGGACCTGTTGAAATTGTTCTACAACAAAAATTTACTCAGTTTTAAGTTGACTTTATAAATACTTTTGCAAAACAAAGATGACTTGGTTTAACCAATAAAACGTAGACTGCTTAACTTACTTTATCTAATAGTCGCAGCACGATCTCCGCACAGCGCACAAGAATATTGATTTGGGATTTGAGATTTTAAAATAAAAAAGATATTTTAAGTGCATATGGGCATAATAAAAAATGTTTGTTTGTCCGTGTTTATATCCAGAACGGTGGAACTGATTTCAAATTGGCTATCACTGGAAAATGGAGGAATTTTTAGTGATTGTTTAAGACTACTTTTTAGCTCGGGGAATGCATAATTTCTGGGGATAGTTGATTTTATTTCTCAATATTAATACGGCTGAACGGTTTTAAAAGAAACTGAATATCGAGGTGTCTCTTATGTCAAATTACAAGCGAAACGCGTGCGAAGCCGCGGGAAACGGCTAGTAATATATAAATAATGAAACACACGTATCTAGAAATGCTAAGCGGTTTTGACCTTTGTTAAATTAAACACTTATCCTCAAAGAAACAAAATTTTTTACTGATAAACAGGTAAATGCGACATACATTTTGTAGTGATGTGCCAAGCACAAGAATTTTGCGAGTACAATCTGATGTGCCGAATACAATCTATGAATTTTGCGAATATAATCTATATATGTTATCATACCAGGTACCTTATGTGGTCTCTTAATATTCATATATAAATCAGCCTATACCCTCTCACTGCTGGCTAAAGGCCACACTCCACCACACGGCCTCAGTGTGGATTCGTGGAGGCAAGTTTGTGGCTGCCTGCTGTTGGAATACATGAAGCCGTCTATAAAGCGACTACCAAATTAAGTTTTAAACGGGACCAACTGATTAACTTACCTTTGGAGGAACCACATATAAAAATGCCACAGAAGATCACCGAACACAGACCGGCTGAGCTGCCCAAGCCGAGGCCATTGCTCCTTGAGGCGCCCTTGAGCTAGTTGCCTCCTTGCCCTTCTAGCTCAATCGAAGCGAAGCTGCACGCTCGCCCTCTTGTCCGGTGAAGCTGTAAAGGCCCCGCAACCAACAACGTAGATCATTCACACACACACACAAACCGAATGCTGCTAAACGTTAGTGATCGCTTAGAACACCACGGTCGTGCAGCACTACGAGCTCAAATCGTTGTTTTATACTATATCTCCTACGAATCATTGAACACCAATAAACAACCATATTATTACAGATGAAACCCACCAAACACTTCTACCAACACCCTTAACACAATGAGGCTATCGGGCACATAAATGAAATCAAATTTATTTGTGCATAAACAAAATAACAAATTATTAATACTGGTGGACCCCAAACTAGGTGATTGTATCTTAGAAGCTAGAGTTACACTAAATTTAAAACAAAGATTCTACTACAATGAGCGTAGCTTGACTAATAAACAATAATATAAATCAATTAAGAAACAACAAAAATAATTTAAACAATCATAATTGGAGCTTACACGTTATGTTACACGTTATAATATTACAGCAATGCATTAAACTTGAAAAAGATAACATAGCGATGCAAGATGGACCGATGACCTGCTGAAAGTCACGGGTACGAACAACACAAACGGTCGTCGTGACGATTTCTGGAGATCTTTTTTTGCAATGGTCGTCTTTCGGCTGCGAATATCGCGAATATGAATATCTATTATCTACAGAATATACATTAGGCACATCCCTAATCCAACTAAGATAATAATAAAAAAGGTATTCGCATTAATAATCAGTGTATTTTAAAGTTCGCTTGTGAATACACGTATTCAAAATGTACTCGAAAATTATTTTAGTGTGTTTGTTATTCTCAGTTGTCAACTGCGATTTAAATAAAAAAGAAGGTGAGTATACAAGGTGTATCGTAAAGAACGCAAGACATCCGACAACCCCGTAGATAATGGCTTCACGAAGTTAATACGAAAACCAATTTTCAAAATTTAAAATTTTTAAATTCCGTAAGCGCTTTTATGCCCCAATTAACAATAAAACTTATACGTGTATATGTGGGTATTGAGAAAAACGTTTTAAAAAATCATTTGAAATCTGCGTATTGCTTTGAATCGATAATAAATTCAGTTTATTATAGCACAATTTAAAAAAAAGATAATATTCATTAAATATTGTTGGAATATATTCGTCTCTCATCTTTTCTTATTCAAGCGTCTCCGTACTTCGGAAGGCCGTTGGTCCCCGTTACCACTTAATGTGATAGTCGTTAAACCGAGTTGGAAGCCTTAAAGGCGGCTTGATAAGTTCCAACAGCAGGTGGCCACAAACCTGCCTCCACCAATCCGCACTGGGTCCGCGTGGTGGAGTATGACTTAATCTCTCTCACTCTCTCTCGATTTGGGAAAGAAGGCCTTTGCCCAGTGGGCAGTATAAGCTGATATTATATATTGTTGGAATCAATTCAGATGCGATTTAGAACAAACTACTTGCAGGTCTTTCGTTTATTATGGGACGCCATGTTTAAAAAAGAATTAATCTAAAAAATCACTTCAATAAATAATATTTACTTACTGACCTATCCGAATATCATAGTCAGGTTAAAAACCCAAAATACCGAAGGTGTAGATCAACTGATAGGCCGCGCCGCCTCACAATGTGTTTTGCGCTTGTTGTTTAATACACTAAATTAGTATTGTTATCGAGATGTTACTTATTGCAGTATTCTTTTATTCATTTTTTTAGTACCAGTAAACAGAAGGCATTGGATACCTCACTGAGGCTTTCGCTCCAGGACTGCTTAAATTTCACCGCGTATATTTTTTAATCATAATGCCAACCCCTATTTCTGTATAATAATGTCAGATCCCCTGTGGTGGTGGTGGCCGAGAGTACAGATATCCAACAGGTTATTTATTTACACATCTCTTTGGATTCCTCCACTATTATATCATCTCATTTTTAAGCGTGGAGACGCTTTAAGCCATTGGCCCCGGCAACCAACTTATGTGGTAGTCGTCAAACCTGCCTACACCGCACCGCATTGGCTTTGCGCTCTTGCTCTCTCACTCTCTAAGAGAAGGCCGTTCAGCAGTGGGGTAGTAAAGCCTAATTAATTACTATTTCAATTCCCGCACGGGAAAAATCTTTGTGCAACCCACAAATATTTATATAGGTTGTTATTTGTGTTATTATTTGAGTGTTGTTTGTGCATATGAATTTCATATTTATAAACGTACTCACTACACAGGAATAACTCATAGTGTGGGGCTACGTTTTAGTTAAAATACCAATAAAAAATGGTATTCCATTGGCGTACAGTAAAATACAAGTACATTTCACGATTCTTTTGTAAGTCACCGCGTTTGGTTATAGCGAATAAGGGCCAAGTGTGATGTCTTGCGACTTGGAAACTGTAATATTATTAATCTTACAGGTGATGCCTGCGAGTGGGAGGGAGTCAAAGGTACATGCGTCAACTCTCACCGATGCCTCACTACTCTGGACGAGAAGAGTCCAAAGCAACCAGTAAGTTACTTAATAATGAAACTTATTTTCAAATTATTTAAATATTGTACAGAACGACGTCTGTATAATTTGTATATAATAGATTAAGTTACTGTAGTACATTATGTACAGAACGACGTCTGTATAATTTGTATATAATAGATTAAGTTACTGTAGTACATTATGTAGTTAAGTTAGAAAGATAATGTCATAGAATCCTAGCGCATAAGCATTAGTATAAAGATAGAAGAGTGTAACCCTGAAAGGGATAGGAATAATAGAAGAGTGTAACCCTGAAAGGGATAGGAATAATAGAAGAGTGTAACCCTGAAAGGGATAGGAATAGTAAGAAGAGTGTAACCCCGGAAAGGGACAGGAATAATTTATTATGATTGGTTTATTGGATTAATAAACTCGGTACAAAGCCCACTAGTTGTGACACAACAAATAGTACTTAAGAGCGCGAAAAACCGCGCCAGACACGTTCGAGCGACTGGACATAGGAAGATTTAGGAAGAAACTCTGCACGAAGAGGGTCACAACTGGTGGGTGGAGCACTGTTTCAAGACATTTCGGCTTTCATTGAATTCTCCTTCACGACGCATACCAGCCACAGCAGCAACAGGACGCACGACGTATTATTCGTCCTGTTCAAATATTATAAAAATAATATCAGCCTATACTGCCCACTGATAGGAAAGGCCTTCTCTCGCAAATCGAGGTGAGAGAGATTAGGTATACTCCACCAATCGGACCCAGTGGGGATTGGTGGAGGCAGGTTTGTGGCCACCTGTTGTTGGAACTTATCAAGCCGCCTGTAAGGCTTCCAACTCGGCTTAACGACTACCACATTAAGTGGTAACTGGGATCAACGGCATAGCGTGCCTTCCGAAGCACGGAGACGCTCGAATATGAAAATGCCACAAGCGGTCTCCCATCTCAGGTCGACCAAGTCGAACGCTGCTTAACCTTGGTGATCGGTAAGAAGACCGCGGTCGCACAGCGCTACGAATTAATTATTTTACGTAAACTATGAAGCAAATTTAAAGAGGAGTCTGATAAGTAACTGTCTTCCAACTAGGCCCTGACGTCATCGGTGGGCGGGGTTAAGGTCGGTCTGCAGGCACTACTCGCTATTTCCACGGTGCGCTCGTGTTTGCATGCCTAACAATACTTTATTGTTTAATGAATGATAGAACAAAAATGAAGTTTTATGTCAATGTCCAAAATGTCTCCATTTTAATACTACATAACTGGTGTAACTTTGTTTTGGGATCATAGGTCAAGTAATCCGAACCACTGAGATAAATATGACCTTTTGTAATAATAACATTATGTTGCAGGTGTGTACACAGAAAGGTCAGGAGACTATCGTATGCTGTACTGATTGCGAACTCGTCAATGACACGAGGTAAGTTCATCAGAATCACAATATTTTTTATCCATGTCAATATTAAAAAAGAAAAAAAGCAGTGATAGCCTATGGTTAGGTTAGACCTTTGGAGTGCAAAGTCACAGGTCTCGGGTTTAAACCCAGGCGCACCTCTGTCTTTTCAAAAGCATGTGCGTATTAAAAAAGCTTTAACGGTAAAGGAAAACATCGTGAGGAAACCTGCATGCCTAAGAGTTTCTCGAAGGTGTGTGAAGTTCGCCAACCCGTACTGGGCCAGCGTGGTGGACTATGGTCTAAACACTCTCAGTTTGAGATGAGACCTGTGCCCAACAGTGGGACAGTTTCTTAACAGGGCTATTATATAAACATTAAAGTATTTATGAATCCTCAGAGAAGTAACAAAGACTATCACCACTTTGGAATGTCGTTTTTTGTCGTAAAGTCTGTTACTTTTCTGTCGATTCATAAATACTACAATGGATTCATGTATAATGAATAAGGAAATATTCTCACTTTGATTCCGACACAAGGTAAGGTCACCTTCGAAGAGGAGCTATTCTACGCCTAATGATAGCATATATACGCTTGTGATCTTAACTCTCGCGAAATAAATGGAATACTATTAATACTTACTTATTCGGTTGGCTCAACGACCCAAAGTGAGTCTTGGCCTCCGAAACGAGATTCCGCCACTTCTCACGGTTCTGCACGATTCCCTACCAGTCTTCGGCTTCAGGCTCACCCAGATCCACCTCAACCACGTCCTTGCAGCGATATCTGGTTTGACTAATAAGTCAACGGCCGATTGGTCCGCCCTATTGATAATTTTTTAAGCCTAAGCCGTTGAACAGATTTTGATCAAATTTTACACGGAGATGCATGCATCCGAGAGAAGGACATAGGCTACCGCTGACTAAAAAGAAATAAGGGTGTGAAAAAGGGGATGGAAGTTTAGATGGGGAACATATTACAAAATGTTTTTTCCTTAAATACGTTTCGCAACAATACCTCCTTTTATAAACCCATTGTTCGCATGTGTAGACAATACAATATTTTTTTTTTTTTTTTCTTTTAAAGACGTAGTCCCACACTAGGATTTATTCCTGTGTCGTGGGTGCGTTTACAAACATGAAAATTCACAAACAAATACCCAGACCGGAACAAATAATTGTGGATCACACAAAGATTTGTCCCGAACGGGAATCGAACCCGCGACTATTCGACACAGTGGGCGGAGCAGCTGAAGCTCTTAACCACTGCGCTAAATCGTCCGTCAACAATAAATTAAATAAAGAAATTAATGCTTTCTGTAAGGATGGGGAATACACCGCTGATATAGAGAGAAGAGTGAATGCAGGGAATAGAGTAAATGGTGCGATGGGAATGCTACTTGGGAGCCGGCACTTAAGCCAAAAGGCGCAGCTGGCGATGCATAACGGAGAGCTTGTCCCAACGCTGTTATATGGCAGTGAGAGTTGGATATGTAAGAAGGAGAATGAAAACAGGATAAATGCGGTCGAAATGCGATCTCTGCGGAAGATGTGCGGAGTCACGCTGACCGACCGTATTCGCAACAGCGTAGTAAGAAAGCGAGTAGGTATGAAAGATAGTATCGGTGTAAATATGAGAAAGGGTAGGCTCCGTTTGTTTGGGCATATAGTAAGAATGCCTGAAGAAAGAATAACAAAACAGATATACAATGCGAAAATGGAAGGATGTAGGTACCGGGGAAGACCTAGACTATCTTACCATCACCAAATAGACCGTGTCTTATCTGAAGGGCAAGTCAAGAGTCTCCGTAACCGGCGAGTGTGTATGAGACGAACTATGAGAGTGGAGGAAGCCAGAGAGGTATGTAAGGAAAGAACCTGTTGGAACTCTGTACTCTCTGCCTACCCTGCTAGGGAACTGGCGTGATGATATAGATAGAATTCTTTAGATTTGTTTAACAATGATTTTGGTACATATAAACGGCAAATCCACAATATCCTCAGACTCATAACTCACATTTAGTGAATTTGAGTTTGTTTAGTAAATTTAAAGTTTATAAAGTAAATTTAAAAAAAACTGTTTTATTTTAAGTATATGAACGTTTTGATATTTTTTCCAAATTACGTAATTCTCGTACTTAGTTTTTTCTCTCTGGAACACATGTTTTGGTTATAATTAGTGTCCATAACCTTACTTTACTGTTACATAGTGAAATTCGGATTGTATTCGGATTGTGTGTGTTTTGTGTTTAATAGAAATAAACTCGTGCGCAGCCGCGGGCAACAGCAACAGTATCTTTATAAATATTGCCTATATTTTTTTCTGATGTTTAAGCACTATTACGGTAAAGTTTCATTAAAATGCATTTCGTAGATTTTGCGTGAAGGAGTTAACAAGATCCATATAATGATAATGATTTTAATAATTAATCAAAAGTTTTATTTTAGGAATGCGGTTATTCTTCCAACGGGATTTCACTGGAAAACAGGCCAAAAAGCGTGGGATAGTAAGTTTTTCTTTATTATTAAAGTTTGGTCAGCTACGGGTCTCTTGGATTTAATCACCTTATTTCAAAATGGGAAACCAACTTCAAAAAGCAAAATAAATATTTTAAATTGGTGCCAGACGCTCGCTGCAGTCGGTTACTTGGCACCGCGTTCAGCATTTACTTTCTGCTTCTTGTAGTAGGATTTTTTTTTTAAGAAACGAGATTTATTTACCCTTATTTCCTTATTATAATTTAGTTATTATGTATTAATGAGGTTTATAACTGCCTTGATGTGTCAAAGCGTATTGCTTGGTAATCACGAGATCTTTGCTTCAAATCGTAGGTCTGACGAATAAAGTTTTTCTAACGAAAACTTCCCAGTATGAGTTCGGAGTCTGGAATGTGCCCGGTATATGGCAATACTCTCGCCCCCTATTACATGGGACATAACATCGTCGGCGAAAAGGAAAAAGGAAAAAAGGAGTCGTCACTTGCGGAATATAGGCTATCTAGATCTTACCGAAAACCAACTTAACAACTTGAGCGACTTCAAAATGTCTGTATAAGGTATAAATTTGGTATACGCAAATATGACCATGTTTTAGAATTTCGCTCAAAGCTCAAGTAGTTACCAATTCACCTTCGCCGGAATGCTCATATATTATCTCTTCTATACAGTATCCTGTTTAATCCGTCAACTCCCTCTTACCTCAAAGAAAGATTTGAATTCCTTCACGAGACACATTTGAGGTCCCTAAGGTCGTCGGAGAATCTAAAGCTGAAAACACCAATGCATTCCACAAATTTCTTCAATAAAACCTTCACAGTTTATGCTGTCCGCTTGTGAAATGCATTGCCTGTATCGGTTAGACTGCACAGCCGTTGCTTCTTTCAAAAAGATGGTCAAAGACCACTATCTCTCTGCTTGCTGATAAAATAAGATGCATCATAGTCAGCCCCTTTTTGTTCTACTTATCTGTGTGTGTATGTATATATTTATCTTTTATATATATTTAAATATATATAGGTATGAAAGAGAGTATTGGTCTAAAGATGAGAAAGGGTATGCTCCGTTGGTTCGGGCATATAGAAAGAATGTCCGAAGAAAGAATGACAAAACTGATATACAATGCGAAAGTGGAAGGATGTAGGTACCGGGGAAGACCTAGACTATCTTACCATGACCAAATAGACCGGGTCTTATCTGAAGGACAAGTCAGGAGTCTCCGTAGCGTGTATGAGACGAACTATGAGAGTAGAGGAAGCCAGAGAGGTATGTAAGAAAAGAGCCTGTTGGAACTCTGTACTCTCTGCCTACCCCGTAAGGGATCTGGCGTGACGATATAGATAGATATTTAAATACTTGTATATACCAATAATAGCGTACGCCACCAACTGCTCTGTATACTTTTCTTTCTAGTATTCTATATTTAACCAGGTTGTCTGGAAGAAATTGCTCTTAGCAATAAGACCGCTTATTGTATCAGTGGCTTATTTCACATGCTGTTTTATAATTTTGTTGGTGTATAATAAAGAGTATTCTATTCTATTCTATTCTATAGGCGTGAGGTTTATAACCTGGTGGAGGTCTCGGGCTTAGACTCAGACTTATCCAGAGTGAGCTTTGCTAACAAAAGTTGCGCCTAAGACGACCTCAGTTACCAACTATGTGTGCGTAATGCCAGTGTTCGATTTTTGAGTTCTTGTTCAAAAGCTGTCGATGTGCGCGTGCGTGTGCGCACTACAATTTATCTAGCGTATGGGCAGACATTGTTCAGCGTCCATGCATGATTTGCTCCAGAATCAACGGCAATGAACAACGCATGTATGAGTACAAATTACCTGCAAATTATCTTCATGCATTTATTATTAAACAGACAAGCGGCGAATTGCATTATTGCAAAAAAGTATTAAATTTTGAGGTTATAATTTAGTAGCCGACAATATATTTGTAAAATCTTTATGTAAAAATAGCAATAATAAAATTGATAATTTTTGAATGTGATTGATTGAATATAACCGATTGTTAGGATTGACATCTCCAACCGTAATAAGTCGATAAAAACGTTGACATTCGGAAAAGACGTAGGCGACTTTGATTTGACTATTTACAGTGCTTTAAAATATTCGTTTTGGATTTCAAATTATCCTATAGATATGGATTTTACCACTATAATGAAACAGATTAATAATTATTGTAAAGGTCACATGTTTGTTGGTTCTGGGGCCATTTTCGACGATGTTCTTTTATGTCGTTCTACGCGCGCGGTGCTCCATCTTGACAAGTAATTCAATTTTGGTCTCGGGTATAAGCTAGGTGAACATCTTCCTGCCAGTAATAATTGTTCGTTTATTATCTTTCTAGAATGCCTTCAGTACGTCGCGGAACTGCCATACGAATGCCATTTGAGTTATAACAGTGGACTGACGAGGACATTAAATGAGGAGAAGAAATGTCACGGCCATAGCTTTTGGGGAGTTGGTGGACCGCCCGCCATTGGTACTAAGACTAACAAGTACCCACATGTGGTAAGTACTTTGCAGTCAGTTTACCTATTCCTTATCGTTATTACGCTTTAGTTGAATGGATATCGGTAGAAGGCTACAGCCGTAGCTGGTCCATCTTCCTTATAACGTCATGCTACGATGTGACCCATATTCCGCGGAGTTGCTTCGCGAAGAGGCGGAGCTAGCCAGCTTTCATCTCCTCAGCCTGTGTCAGAGTGAATAGGTTATTTCTTGGTCCCATCGACACTTTTCATCAAGTAAAATAGAAAAAAAGTGGATGTTGAACTGGCCGGCGCGACGGAAGAAAAAAACTAGAGGAAATTTCATACAGCTACCGCACGACAGACATTAACGCGCGCTAATGCGAATACTCGCGCATTAGCCAGGCAGTCTCGCTTATTAGCTGCTAACAAATGACGTCTTTATGTAACCATAAAAAAGGAAATACGTCTCTTACCTGTAAGAAGGTTAAATTTATTGTACAACTGAGATTTGTAAAACGGGGCTGTATTGCAGTGTATTACTCGGTCTGTACACAGATAGGTTAAACGTTTTGCCACATAGCTGATGCAACGCGACGGGAGCGCAACGGTGGCGCGGCTTGGAGGCTTGTTATGTACTGAAATGTACGGGAGACGCCACACAGCCACGCTCGGCGCAGCGGCAAATGTCACTACCTGCGCCGTCACGCTCGATGCGATTAGAAACGAAGCACGGGGTGAGCGAGACGCCAATACGCGTGCGAGCGGGACGCTAGTAGTGAGACGCCTGGTTGGCGCGACGTCGCTCCCGCAGCATACCGTGTAAGTTATGCTGTCGACCGCTCCATGAAATATTTGATCAAACCTTAAGGCGATAATATATCACCGGACCACTGCTCGACTGGAAAAGTGAAAGCGATGCAAAATAAAGGAAAAATATATTATCGAGCGCGCGCTCGGAAATAAACGACGTTTGTGCTAAAACAATTTTTATAATTTTCTAAAGATAAAACTACACTATGAAATAATAAAAACTGACAACAAAAACTTTGCTATAATTCGTATTTATATTTTTAAGTAAATTTTATTGACTAGCTCTTAAGGGTTTCATGTTGGAGCGGGAAAATGTAAAAATAAGAAATAGGTACTTTGGATTATTTTCCTATCGACCAATTTCATTTAGTCGTGTATTCTTTTACCAGATATTAGATACATAGAGTCAATAAACAAATTTCTAAATAATTAACCCCTGATTCATATACTGCGTTAAATGCATGGGAAAAAAACCAAGTTTTGAAGTAAAAACTTCTTATGGGAGAGTAAACCGCTTCGTAACGTAACGCGTAACGGCACCAGTCTGTCTGGCTTCCCTTTCCCTCACGCATACGGCAGCGGTAGGCATGCTCTTCCTCTCTTACTCTAACCCACAGCGCTTTTCCCTTTCTCTCATGCATACGGCAGCGGTAGGCAGGCTCTTCCTCTCTCACTCTAACCCACAGCGCTAGTTTAAGTTATCACTTCTGTCGGGCGTCGCGAGACGAACAATTTTTTTTTTTAATTTGTCGCCTTGAGTACATTTTTTTCGTTTTTATTCTTCCGTACTTTCAACTATGTTTTGTTCCCGCTATAAGTTTCTAAATATACTAAAATATCTAAATTCAAGTATCGCACGGTGATGCGTTTGCACACTGTCGCGCTTTCATGTGATCTAAAGGTTTCGCCATATAGCCGACGCACGCGATGGGAGCGCGACGGTGGCACGACTTGAGGAATTGTAATATATTGAAATGTATGGGCCCACACAGCGCAGTCACGCCCGGCACGATGGTATACGTCATTAACCGCCGCCGTCACGCCTGATGCGCTTACAAATGAAGCACGGCGGAAGCAAGACGCCAATACGTGTTAAGCGGCAATTTGGCCGGCGTGACACCGCGCAAGCAGTGTGACGTGCGTGCTGCGCTGCCGAGCGCCGGCCGAGCGTCAGCCGAACGCCGGCCGAGCGTCAGCCTAACGCCTACCTCGCGCCTCGATTATGTAACCAATCTATTAATCTTATATTTTCATGATAAAAACATGAAACAAGTTTTCGGAGTTTATCACGATTTATTCTATCATTTCTACAGACGATTTGCCGCAGTGTTTATATGCTTAAGCCGCTCCGCCCACTGGGTCGAAAAATTGTCAAACACAATTATTTGTTTTGGTACACAAGTATTTATGTATATGAATTTTTATGTTTTTGTGAACTTTCGCACGACACAGGAATGAATACATATGTGGCGCTCGGTTTTTTAAAGTAAATAAAAGCTTTTAAGCTTTTATGACGTTTCAAGTGTTTTCCAGCACCCACGCAGGGGTACGATAAATCTTTTATATCATGTTTAATATTCACGCGAATCTTAGCACTTATATTTTCTGTTTTCCAGGCAAGGATCGGTTTTTCCAAGGCCTCGGGTGATGTCTCATGGCTATGCGGTGGCACCATCATAAGTGAGAAATACATCCTTACAGCTGGACAATGCACTACTCATCCAGAACTTTAAGTACCTCCACATATTGCTCTTAGACATTTTATTTATATATTATATTGACTGCTTCTTTGGTCTAGTGGGGAATAAGGTGCTTTGCGGTCACGAGGTCTGGTTTCAAATCCTGGGTCGGACAAATGTAGATTTATTAACGAAAACTTCCCAGTGTCAGTCCGGAGTCTTGATTTGTGCCCGGTATATGGCAATAGGGTTACCCCCTATTAGATGGGATATAAATTCGTCGGCGAAAAGTGGGTGTACACTTAAAGTTACAAGTAACATTGACATGAACGCACCGTTTAGTTGCGCCCTGCGCACTGCCACGCTTAAATTGTATCATCATCAGCCTAAAGAGGTCAACCGCAGGACAAAGGCTTCCCCCAAAGAGCGCCACAACGACCGGCTTTGTGCTGTACGCATCCAGCTTCTACCAGTGACCTCCACCAGGTCATCACTCCACCTTTTGGGGGCCTGCCCACTCCACGTCTTCTGGTATGAGGTCACCCCTCAAAAACCTTTCTGCCCCAACGGCCGTCAATTCTACGAGCGATGTGCTGCACCCACTGTCGCTTAAGTTTGAGAGAGTTAGATCGGTGGCTTAGGTTCTCCTGGGGATCTCCACTTTTCTAATTCGATCTCGCAGAAATACTCCGAGCATAGCTCTTACCATTGCCCCTTGGGTGACCTTTAGCCTTCTTATGAGGCTCATCGCGAGTGACCATGTCTCGGTGCCGTAAGTCATCACTGGCGACACACACTGGTCACAAAGACTTTTGTCTTGAGCTATACTAAGTTCAATGTAATCGGGTCAATCTGGCTCTTGAGTCTTGGGTAAGATTGTTAGCAGGTGGGCATGTTGACATGTATAACGGTCCGTAGAACTTCTCTACCTTCCACAAGAGTTCAAGTTTGCAGGATATAATCTTGTCGTCTCCGTCCCTCAACTTATTCGACCGGCTTTATCTAATAGACAGATCTCTAGCAAATACTTTGTAGCCCTTGTTCCGCTCTATATCCTCTTTTGTTGTGCTGGTGTTGTAATCGCGCGTTTCGTGAATCAGAGATTTTGAGATCTGCCTATTGAGCCGCCGGCATGCAGAAAGATGGTCTGGAGAATGCAGGACCGACAGATGCAGGCATCTTTCCTCCATTAAATTCAGGGAATGGTCTAAGAAGTTTTTGGTTCTTTTTGAACGGTGGGCTTTGTAGAACCTATTCCTGACCGTATAAACAACGACGACGATGACAGTTTCAACGATGCTGTTATTGCAATAGTCCTCGTCTACGCGATTGTGAGTCTAGGCGAGTGCCTAGAAATTCGAAGCGATTTTGCAATTCAAGCTGAAAACTATCGTGGTTTTGGATTTTTAAAGGGTCTGGCCAGAGCACAGACTTCATCAGTTTGGACCTTTTGAGTTTACAATTAAAATTCAATATGCCTCTTACCATTCGGTGATCACTACCTGTTTTGACCGAGTTGATCACAGAGACATTATTGTATATTTGGGACTTTGTCGACTATCTCATTTTTTGTAACCCCATTGGGACTCACCCACGTCCACTTGCGGTGTTTGCATTTCTGGGAGAAGGAGTTCATCATATAGAGTTCTTCCTTCTCCATGAAGTCCGCCAGCATCTGCCGCCGGAAGTTCCGTTGTCTGGAACCAAATCTTTCTACTCTCACATACTTACATGCGTAAGTATACCGAAATGGATTTTTTGCTGTCATTTTATTCGTGATTAGTAATCTAGTATAATATTAGCCTATACTGCTCTGTTTTGCAAAGGCCTTCTCTCACAAATCGAAGTGAGAAGATTAGGTTATACTTCACAACGCGGAGCCAGTGCGGAGTGGTGGAGGCTGATTTGTAGCCACGTGCTTTCGGAACTTGGAGACGCTCGAATATGAAAATCCCACAATCGGTCACCCATCTCAGACCGTCCAAGCCCATTACTGCCTAACTTTCATGATAGTTTAAAAACACCACCGCCGTACAGTGTTACGAGTGCGAAGATATATGAATAATGTATCGATGGTTAATACACAGAATATCATTTCAGTAAATGGATAAGTGTGAGTGGGACTCGCAGTCTAAAAGTACAGCCAAACCAACGCGTCCAGCCGCGTCTGCGGTGGCGATCAATGCCTATCTCCTTATCACTCCCTATCACGCGTAGAGACACGCTAAGATGTGCGTGGAGGAGGCAGGACGCGTTGGGATATACACACCTACAGAAATACTACTGCAGGCATTGGTCGAAAAAAAAATTAAAAAAAAACACCGTCACGCCTATATTCCTCAGAGGAGGTGGCAGAGATGTACCGAGTACACCCACGTTTCACCGACGATGTTAGGTCCCATGTAATAGGGGGCGAGCCTATTGCCATATACCGGGCACAATTCCAGACTCCGGACTCATACTGGGAATTTTTCGTTAGAAAAACTACATTTGTCCGACCTAGGATTTGAACCCAGGCCCAGGACATTTATATTTTACAAGCTTTTATTTAACTTGCAATATTTGTATGTCTGTATTTCCGGTTCAAATCTTGTGATGCATTTGTCAAGCACTTGCGGGTATCCGATTGAGCTGCAATTTGGCATACGTAGATATGTAAAGGAGGTTACAATAATATGATGCTATGGGTCTGATGTATGATGAAGACAGAAAGTAGCCATAGGAATACGTGAACTATAAAACGTAACCCCCTTATTTTTAGGTTTGTTAGATTGGTATTGACAAGTACTATATAACTGGATAGTGTTCATGGTCTAACGATGAATCTAAAAGATGAGCAATAGATCGAGCCAACTACTTAGTATAATGCCGCCGTGTTGGGGCTCGTTGGATTTGACTTGCCGAGTACTTTCGATTTAGATAGTATCTAAGGTCTGATGATGAATCCGGAAGGAAGCCACAGGAAATTCTCAACTAAGCAAGATATCTGCGTTATGTTTTTAATAAAAAAGGTTGTTTTTAAAAAGGATTCTTTTTTAAAAGAAAACGTAGCCCCGCACTAGGATTTATTTCTGTGTCGTAGGTGCGTTGACAAACATGAGGATTCACATATACAAATGTCCAGACCGAAACAAATAATTGTGGATCACACAATGATTTGTCCCGTGCGGGAATCGAACCCCCGGCTATTATACACAGTTAGCGGAGTGGCTTAAGCTCTTAATCACTGCGCTAAATCGTCGGTTTTTAGATTTAAATTACCTATTTATCATTGCTGTTTATGATTTCAATTGCAGTGGTCCGCCGAAGTTTGTGGCATACGGGATTTTGAACTCTGAGTCCACTACCGAGGGCATGAAACGCGTTGAAGTCAAGAGGATCATCACTCATCCAGACTACAAATCACCGAAAAAATATAATGACATCGCACTGATAGAAGTCGAGACTCCGTGAGTATTCTCTTAAAGGTTTTATCCTCAGATCCTGCCCACGAGGACTTTAAACATTACACTTAATTTTATTTTTTAACTCAAGTTTGCTCCATTTTACTCTATATTATTAACCGACTTCAAAAAGGAGGAGGTTCTATGTTCGGTTGTATGTATGCTTTTTTTTTATGTTTGTTCAGCGATATTTCCGTCAATTGTGGACCGATTTTGATATTTTTTTTTGCATTGGGTTCAGTATATCTCCAAGTCCCATATTAATTTTATTGACATTGGACCTTGGACTTAGAAGATACACCAGGGAACTCCTTAACAACAAACAATAGGCATGTGTAAATTGAGATATTATGGGTATTACGTCAATCCTATAGGTACCCTACTATAGAATAATTCACTGGTCACTTAAAATTGTAAAATAAAAATCTTTTATAAAAAAAGGTAAACCGACTTCAAAAAGCAAAAAAATAAATATTTGAAGTCGGTGCTGGTTGGTGCAGTCGGTTACTTGGCAAAGATTTTTATTTTATTTCTTTCCGTTTTATATTATTTCATTGCTGTCTCCTTTTATATCTTTTCATTTCATTGGCTTGCAAAGAACACCGCGCAAGTAATTAATAAGCAAGTAATTATTTATGTATCACACTGAGATTCACGGGTTTGTGAGTATTTTGTTGTTATATAAAGGTTTCGCCACATTGCCGACGTAGCGCGACGGGAGCGCAAAGGGGTGCGGTTCGGGGAGTTGTATTGTACGGCAACGTACGGAAGACGCTACACAGCGCAGCCACGCTCGGCGCGATTGCAAACGTCATCAAAACTTCTTTAAAGTTCTATCTCATTGTTTGTTTGTTGTATCTCACACTTTGGGAGCTCGCTCCCGCTCGAGACGCCAATACGCGTGCGAGCGGGACGCTAGTGTTTAGAGGCCGCTTGGCCGGCGTGAGGTCGCCCCTGGAAAATGACGTGTCATCTGTTTAACAAAACCTTAAGTTAACTGGTATGATAAAATTGCTAAAAATGAAGAAACATAATCAGCGAACTGACCCCCGTAGGTGCAAGGGCTGTTGTTATTTATGGAAAAAGAATAAGCACTACGGGAATAAAGTTTGATGGATAAAAAACCGCTCTATTTCAAAGAAGACGGACACCGGCCATTATTAATGATACCTAACTACCCGTGGCCAGCTGCGACTCGCCGCTCACTAGCCGCTCGGCTCAAGCGGTCGTCATAAGACAACTGAGGGCGACACCGGTGTGAGCGGCTCAGAGGTGTCGAGAGTTGTGCTCCACTTTTTATTTATTTATTTCCTATGGAAGTCCAACAGCTTAATGCAATCTTATAATAACTTAGAATAACACTTGTGAGCCAATTATAGGACCTCACGTTTAGCAATAATGTTACATTTCTGTTCTGAGCAAACAGAGTCCAACTTAGGGTAAGCATTAACAGATCATACAGGGTGCAACATAACTAACTCAGGACCTGAAGGTAGTTTGTGCTAGATTAGTAATTGAATTGATACTGTTACGTTTGCGGGGTAATTAAATGCCGAATAACGTGCGAAGTACTTTATTAGGCGCTGTACACACAAAACAGTACGTCGAATGCATATACACACGCGAACCAATAACACACTAGTACTACTCTCGCTAGTACCCAAATACTGCTTCCAAGTCGCTGAGTCACTCGTAGTATCCGTATATCAATGCTAAAGTCGACGGTGTATTCCACTTAGATCGCTTGTTCTCCGATTTGATCACTATCGCTTCCGAGAAGAGACTGTCCGTCCCCGCGCTCTGTGTTTCTTTTATACTTGTATGAAAGTTCTAGAAAGGACGCGAACCCTCTAAGTACATCGATAGAAGTACATCGAACAATAGCCTGCGCGGCCCACAAAGCGGTATTATTATTACATACCTACTCGCACGGGAACGAGTAGGCACTTGTATACCGCGACCGCGCGCCGGCTATATTTAAGAGGTGGAACCTTCTAGACGTTTCAGCACTTAAGCGCGGATTCGAGATCTTTCTAGACAGATCACTTGGGGACCTAAGTGTATGTTATGCATTTAAAATAACGTTCCCCGATAAGGGGTTTACGAGATATCAGGGTGTATTGAAGTCGTAACAATACCTTTTTATGTTGTTTCTCCTTCAGTGCGCTATAACAAATTAGTTTTATTTTCGATTGAAAGCAATAGGGAGATTTTAAATGCATTTATATTTGATAAAAATTAAACGGGGTAGAAAAAAAATTTGAAAATTGAGCTATCCTATTGGATCTCGTCGGATTACTGAGACATCTAGGAAAGCTAGGGAATTGTTTGCCTCCAACTCCATTGTAAATTGAATTTTAGGGTTAATGGAGTAAAGATGATTAAGGAATACATTAATTTTGTCAGATGGTAATATTGTGAGCTAGCTTCTACAAGCGGTACGTAGATGCTAGTTGCTTCAATTAAAACATTTTATAAGCTGCCGAAGAAGATCAATCAGTTTTTACCATCTGTCAAGTGTCACATCCCTCTACAAGATGCAGGAGTATACAAGCTTGATTGTGAATGTGATCTCTCTTACATAGGACAAACAAAAAGACCAGTAAAAACTCGGGTTAAAGAGCACATAGCTGACCTAAAACACCGTCGCTCAAAGAAGTCTGCAGTCTGTGAACATGTCCTTGACCGCACCCGCCATAACATTAGATTTGATAGACCATAAATCCTCGTGCAAGAACACCGATTCCTACCAAGGATGGTTCGCGAGGCTATTGAAATTAAAAAAACATCCTAATTTCAATAGAGAAGATGGTTGGGTGCTTCCATCGACTTGGGATCCAATCGATAATCAAATCCAAAACCAAGCATAACACTGCAAGACCTCAAGACACCGTGAGCTCATTCTGCGTACATCGGACCAACAAAAACAAAAATAATTAAGAAGTTTGAGGGTACCCCGGAACAACTATGCCTTTTGGACGTCTAACACATCAGTCCTTCCCGTGACCATGGGTGCTGCAAAGCACTCGAAACGTCGGGAACTTAAAAATCAAAATAAACCGCGATAAAATCCGAAAAAATAGTTTTATTTCATGTGTAATATTCGCGTAAATCTAAGAACTCAGTATAATTACTATATTGTAAAAAATTTTGTGCTTTTCCGCTGTCTTGCCGGAGATACAATTATACGGAATTTATCCAAGTCGAATTCTTTATGAACTAAATTACAGCTGTTGCTTGTCCGCAGTAGAAAGGAATTCTGCCTATAGTTCGTGGAGCAGTTGCTGACATACAGGGTTTAATAGATGTCAACGATTTATATGGTGTTAAAGTTGAGTTTACTAAGAAGTTCTGCACATTCAATTTCTCCGGAGTAACTCGCGTGTCATGCTATTGAATACTTCCACTCTAGGAGCATATCGACGTAGGAACTCATTACCTTCCTACGTCGATATAGCTCTCACGGGTCCTGTCTGGACGGCCAGTTCTGGCAAGCTAGAGCCGAGACACGCCGAGGTGAGACCTGACCTATATGACTATGTGGAGGACTCGGGTCCGTGGTATCGTACTCACCAACAGCTTGCCACAGCTGTCTTGCAGGCATAATTATTATTTACTAGCTAGGTTATTTTGTCTCCCCGAGGGATGATTTTTCAAAAACGCTGAAACACGTAGTCTTATATTTTTTACCAAAAGTCTATGTATTAATTTTCATATACCTCACTTGAATAATAGATGGATTTCTTATACAAACTTTTATACCGCGACCCAACCCTAACTTTTTTTGAGATAAAAAGTAATCTATGTCCTTCTCCCGGCTGAAATTTATCTCCATGCCATATTTGATCGAAATCTGTTCAGTGGTTTAGACATAAAAAGGTAATATACAGAGAGACAGAGATACTTTCCAATTTATAATATTAGCACAAATATTATTTTTCCAGAATCACCTTTAACAAGGACGTGCTTCCAGCGTGTCTCCACGTTGCCTTGGATGCCTTCGATGATAATGCTGTCGCCACCACCTGGAAGAACCTCGCATCAAATACCACGGAATTAACAAACACTCTATCTGAAGTAAGATAATACTGGTATTACCGCCCGTACTTACTTGCCACCCAGTTTTGCGTCTCCAGAGACGCAAAGCTGGCACGGCCGGCAAGGCGTCTGGTGTGGAACTTAATTTTGTCAGCCCGTGATTCTAGTCTTGTACACAAGACAAAGTAATCTTTTTTTATTATCGACTGATCAGCGAATTACCCCTATATAAAAAAAATACAAATAAAAAAAAATTCTTCAAAAATACAAGTTGCTACAACGTGATACACGGTGTGGGTCTCATCCTTTTACGATAAAAGAAACTTGTATTAGGATGAGATCGCTCTTCCAATTGTGGTTAAGACAAAAACTTGTAAAACGTAAACATAACAACAATTAAAAAATAGTAGTAATAAGAAAAAGAAAAATCAGAAAAAAAATAATAATAACATGCAATGAAATAAATATTTATATACTTATAATATTTTCTTGGTCATGTTAATATTAAGTATGTATTTTGTTTTTCATACAAAAACAACATTAATTATTTAAATTGAAATAGAAAAAAAAAACAATAATCTATCGCACCTGGTGGAGAGTGATGACACGACCGAAGATATTATTTCTTTATTTTCTTTTTAAGAAACGTAGTCCCTACACAAGGATTAATTCCTGTATGGGGTGCGTTTACAAACATGAAAATTCACATACACAAATACCCTAACCGAAACAAATAATTGTGAGTCACAAAAAGATTTGTCCCGTGCGGGGATCGAACCCGCGACTATTAAAAACAGTGGGCGGAGCGGCTTAAGCTCTTAACCACTGCACTAAATCGTCCGTCAAATGTGCCTCGCTGACTCAGTAATAGCTTAATAGGCTGGGGTGACGGAAGTTAGACAGAGTTCCGAATCTGTATGATCAGGCTAGACCCGCGCTGCCTTGTAAGACTCCGCGCAACATGCCGGAATATGTCGATTCGATCGACAGGGAAGTCGAGTGTAGGGCGTCCCTCCCCCCCACCAATTCCTTGCCCCCTATTACCCAGACCGAGGTCGAGGGCCTGATTAAAGGTCTTAAACCGAAAAAAGCCCCCGGCTCTGACGGCATTTCTAATCGCGTACTCAAATGCTTACCCGCCCAACTCATCTGCCTCTTAGTGGCCATCCTTAATGCCGCCATGACGATCTGCATCTTCCCCACTCAGTGGAAGGAGCCCGATGTCATAGGTATCCCTAAGCCCGGTAAACCTCGTGACCGTCCCACGAGTTACCGCCCCATCAGTCTCCTTAACTCCTTGGCAAAGATCTACGAGCGCCTGCTCCTGGCGCGGCTCAAAGACTTTGTATCGTCCAGGGGTATTCTCATCAAGGAGCAGTTTGGTTTTCGAGCCAAATACTCCTGCGTCCATCAAGTGCACCGCATCACGGAGCACATCCTCACTGGCCTCAACAATCCCAAACCCATCTACACGGGTGCCCTGTTCTTCGATGGATGGCTTGATCTAAAAGCTTTACCAAATGGGTGTGCCAGACAGACTCGTTCTCATCTTACGAGACTTCCTGTCGAATCGCGCCTTTCGGTATCGCGTCGAAATGACGCACTCTACCCCCCACTCCCTCAGCTCTCTCCCCCCTCCTATTCAGCCTTTACACGAACGATATTCCTCGTTCGAGTAAGGTGCATCGAGCCCTATTCGCGGATGATACCGCTCTCTGTCTCGCATAGGAATAAGGGTTTCATTACCAGAAACCTTCAGGCAGCCGCAAAAACCCCGAGGGATTGGTTCAGGAAGGGGCGTATTGAGGTGAACCCGGACAAGAGCGCTGCGGTGTTCTTCTCCAAAGGTGCCACCCCGCGCCCCTCCCTGCGCCACCCTAGAAGTAATCTCAGTCAAGTGACCATGTTCGACTTACCTATTCCCTGGGTCCCGGGGTCACCCTAAACAATACCATGACCTTCGGACCGCACATTAACCTAGTACATAACCGAGCAGCCTTTGTCCTCGGTCGTCTTTATCCGGTGATCTACAAGCGGAGTAAAATATCCCTTAGGAATAAGGTGACACTTTACAAAACTTGTATACGGCCCATCATGACGTACGCTTGTGAGGTGTTCGGGCACGCCGCCTGCTCTCACATCTATAGACTCCAAATGGTTCAATCCCGTTTCCTCCGCAAAGCCATCAGAGCCCCGTGGTTCATACGCAATGTCGATCTTCATTCCGATCTCGGTCTCGAACCTGTTCGCACTTTAATTAAAAAGGCGACAACCCGATATTTTGCGAACGCGGCCAATTATAGTAATCCGCTAATTGTAGCCGCCGCTGACTACGAACCCAACTCTCCTCTTATTAACCTCTACCGCCGTCCGCGGCATGTTCTCACCAACCCTCCCAATGCCCTTACATCCTTTGGCATGCAGATACCGCACACAGGATCAGACAACGACCTCTCCGGTGAGGTCGAAGAATCCCTGCAGATGCGGCTGGTGCAGAGCACCACGGCGAGTGTTCGGGCATTGTGATTCACCAATTATGTGGGTGGACCGCAAAAAAACTGCGACTCGGAATATGAGGGTAGTTGAAAAACTACAACATTGAATTCGGGTGCAAGGGTGTTGATCGATTACCGGAAATATTTAAATTACTACATTATTCGTCGGTTTATTTGTGCAAAACAACTTGTGAGATTTCGGACAATAAGGTGGTATGCTAAAGACATCAATATAAAAGGATTGAAACAACCAGGCAGCCGTGCACGGCGGAGCTACCTTCGGGAGACGAGTCAAGGTGAGTGGTTCACCTTGTATTTGGGGATTGCGGTGCCTGGACTCCCAAATCTAACCGATAGAAAACTCAGGACCAGCAACTGAGCTATCGAAGGGGTTTTCACATGAACATAATTTTGGTCCCCGAGCCGGATTGGGTTTTCGTAAATTAGTTGGTTAGATAGGGGTTTCATTTATTTATAACGGTTACAAACGGGGTACCTATTTTTGGCATAGAAATAATTATTTAAATTGTAATAGGCATTGTGTTTAGAGGTTCTATTGTTTTCCAAAGATGGCAAAATCTTTTGAAAGCAAATTTAAAATTAAATACGACTGGTTTGTAGATTCGTCAAAATTAGTAAATAGTAAAACTTGTAGTTCGGGTGTTTTATCAGCTCGGTTCAAAAAACTGCATGACTATTTCAATGTTTTAACGGAGTCATACGAGGGCATACTGACCAATACTTCTTCAGAAGATGAAGAAATAATCGGTAGATATGAGGTAAAATACAAAGAGGCCACGGAGTTATACAACCAGTTGGATGCGGTCTCGGCGGCCTATCCGAACCTTGACGGCACCCACATGCCCACGGAGGGCGCGTCAACGCCGCGGCTACCGCGGATTGTGCCTAGTACGTTTGACGGGGACGTTTTTTCATGGTGTAGCTTCATTAGTCTGTTTACATCATTGGTTTTAACACGGAAAGATATCACTAAAACGGAAAAATTTCATTATCTTATTTCGCACGTGGAAAAGGAGCCTAAAGCACTTATTAAACATCTGCCGATGGTGGACGGGTCGTTAGACACGGCATTGGATATCCTAAAAGGCCGGTATGAAAATAAAAGATTGTTGGCGGATTCACTGATTGCGCGGATTTTACATTTGCCGGTGTTGAATAAGTGTGCTGGGCTTCGAACTAAAATATTGAACCCGTTATTGGAATCTTCGCGGGCATTAGCTAATTTAGGTTTTCCAATTAACGAGTGGAGCTACATTTTATTGCATGTAAGTCTACAAAAATTACCAATTGACGTCAGAACACGGTTTGAGCAAAAACACGGTGGCAATAATATAAGTTTACCCACTTTTGATCAGCTCATAGAATTCCTACAACATGAATGTAGACTTATAGACACGGCCACTGCGGAACCGGTTTCTTATTACGCGGATCGCACTCACAACAGGCCCGAGCGCAGGGTGCATAATATTGTGACGGAACCACCAGCACAGGACCAGCGGGAACGGGCGAACAACTACGGCCGTATTAAAGACTGTGGCTATTGTCAGAGGTCGGGGCACGGTATAGACAGCTGTTATAAATTTGCTGACATGTCCAGGTCTAAACGTAAGGATTGGGTTAAAAGACAATTCTTATGCTTTCGGTGCTTCGGTACTCATTTGGCGGCATCGTGTACCCGCAAGGTACCATGCAGTCGGTGCGGAAATATCGGACATAACAAACTAATTTGTACAACGTCCATTGCGCGCTCTGACTCACCGGCGGACGGCGAGCCGTATACACGGCGCGCATTTGTTACGGCGCAATGCGATAGAGCGACGGGCGGTCGGCGGCGCTCACCTATTACTCAGTCGCGGCGGTCACGGCACGCGTCTCCTAGGTCGTCGGTTCGAGACTCGCGTTATCCACGGCGTGGTGATAGTTCCGCGGGATCTATGGACCGGGTACGCGAGTTAAAGGATGGTTACGGGCGTGATTCGGACCCACGGGAACAGCGGGACTGGGAGACCCGACACCGCCGGGAGCGGACTGATTGGGGTGGGCGGCAGTCGAGTCCTGTGGTGCCGCGTGTGCCACAGGAATAGCAATTACAGTCGTGTAATGTCGCCTCGGTACCTCGGCTAGCGGATAATGTCATCTTACCCACGGTCATTGTAGAAGTAAAATCCAATCGGGGGGATTTTATCAAATCCAGAGGCCTGCTAGACCTGGGTAGTCAAGTCACTATAATTAAGAGTGATTTGGTAGCAAGTTTGGGTTTAAGGCGACATTACAACCAAACACCGTTAACAGGCGTCGGCGGATTTAATAACAATGAATGTTGTCATGTTGTTAAATTTTATTTTAAACCGGTAAATTCGAGTTATTTGTTATCGGTTACGGCGGTGGTTTTGAAGAAACCAACTTCATATTTAGCGCGTAGGTTTAGTAAACAAATTGCTCATATAAAATTTTCGGATGACGGTTCATTTAATATGTCAAATGTTGACATAATTTTCGGATGTGACATATTAGGTCAAATTTTAAATGGTGAAAAGGTGAATTTCGGTACTGATGGACCGTATGCTTTAGGCACCATTTTTGATTTTGCGATTTTCGGTCCGGCGCAACCATTAAAAAATGATAACTCGGAATCAAATGTTAATGTTGGTGTTACATTAATTGAAGCGGTCGAGAGATTTTGGCGATCGGAAGAACCACCCAGGCTGAAAATCAAGGACCCGGCGGACTTAGAATGTGAACATTTGTTTTCTACAACTACCTCACGCGGCTCGGACGGAAAATATGTTGTCAGATTACCACTGTTGCCAGATCGACAGCGGTTGGGAGAATCTAAGGAGACGGCCCTGCGTCGATTTACGGCCTTAGAACGAAAAATGAAACGGCTACCAGAATTTAAAAAAAAATATGTGGAATTTATGTCGGAATATTTAAGACTCGGTCATATGACGGTTTCCAAATTTGATGTTTCGTCAGGACAGGAACATTATTTTCTTGCGCATCACGGTGTTTTTAAAAAATTAGGCGACGTCGGAAAAATTCGGGTAGTTTTCGACGGAAGTGTACCCACCAGCACCGGTGCGTCCATCAACGATTGTTTGTTCACGGGTGAACGACTTCAAAATGACATCACACAAATTATAATTAATTTTCGGTTACCTCTGTTTGTGTTCACTACGGATGTGAAAATGATGTTCCGGCAAACCTGGATACATCCGGACGATCGGAAATACCAATTAATATATTGGCGCTCGTCACCCGATGAACCGTTGGTAGTTTATGAGCTGACCACAAACACATACGGGTTAAAGTCCAGTCCATTCGTCGCTATACGGTGTTTACATCAGTTGGCGAGTGACGAGGAGCACCGGTTCCCGCGGGCGGCCCGGCTGCTGCGTCACAACAGTTACGTGGACGATCTGAACGGCGGCGCGGACACGCTGCGCGACGCGCGGCATCTGAAGGACGAGCTCGTGGCGCTCATGCACACGGCGGGCTACGAGCTCAGGAAGTGGTCGTCGAACGCACCGGAACTGTTGGACGACTTGCCGGCGGATCATTTGGAGACGGCTCAGTCATTTAACATGGATACAGACGGATCGGAATTTATGAAGGTTTTAGGTATACAGTGGAACCCAAGGTCAGACAGTTTTTCGTATAAGTTGAATCTACCAACGGACACTACTGTCACTCGGCGCAGTATTTTATCATTGACGGCTCGCCTTTACGACCCTCTCGGATGGGTGTGTCCGGTTGTTTTCAAAATTAAATTATTACTACAACGATTGCTTAGCACTGGTGATAATTCACGGAAGGTAGACTGGGACGCTCCCGCGCCGCAGGATATAGTGCGAGCGTGGCGCGATATCGTTTCGGATTTGCCTAATCTACAAAAGATTACAATACCTAGATGTCTGAAACCGGATAAAAATAGCAGTTATTCGGTTCATGGGTTTTGTGACGGATCATCGGTAGGATTTTCTGCGGTCGTATATTTGCGGTCGGTGGATGAGGCCGGTAATGTCTTTATGCGGTTGCTTATGGCTAAGTCTCGGGTGGCACCATTAACCACAAAGCGGACCATCCCTAAGTTAGAGCTGAGTGGTGCGACCCTATTGACTACGCTTATCAACCACATAGTCCCCTCCCTGCAGAGTGACATTGCGATTGATGATGTCGTGTGTTGGTGTGATAGTACCATTGTATTGGCGTGGCTAAAAACATCACCACATAAATTACAAGTGTTTGAAGGAAATCGGGTATCTCAAATTATTTCATCTAAAGTAGATATTTTATGGAGACATGTCCCCGGCGAGATGAACTGCGCGGACGTGGCGTCGCGCGGCGCGACAGCCGACGAGCTGCTGCAGCACCCGCTGTGGTGGGGGCCGCGCTGGTTGCGGGACCCCCCGGCCCGGTGGCCCGGCGAGTGCTCGGACTTTCCGGCGGACATGTTACCGGGCATGAAAGCTAAAGTTGTTAACCTTAATACCGTCGATTCAGAATTCGATTTATTGGATCGGTACAGTTCGTACGATAAATTAATAAATGTAACGGCGTACACACTACGGTTCGCTAATAATTGTAAAAATACATGTAAACTCGGCGGTAATCTCTCAGTTGCGGAACGTAGAAACGCGACCATACATTTAATACGAATTGTACAAAATACATATTTTCACGAAGAAATTTCGGCCCTTCAGTCAAAGAAATCAATTAAGGGCTCACTTCGGCGGTTGAATTTATTCATTGATAACGATCAGTTGCTTCGTGTCGGCGGCAGAATAGGTGCGTCGGAGCTGCCGTACGCTGCGCGGCATCCTGTTTTACTACCGGGCAAAGGTCGCTTCACGGAACTATTGGTAACTCATTATCATAAAATATTTTGTCACGTCGGTGCAAATACACTTTCGGCCATTTTATCTCGGACCTATTGGATTGTTTCGGCTCGACGCGTGACGCGTCATATCACCTTTAAATGCGTACAGTGCTACCGGTCCCGGGCGCGACCTGTCCAACCCTTCATGGCGGATCTGCCCGCAGATCGTGTACAGGGTGTTCGTCCGTTTCTCGGAGTCGGTACGGACTTTGCCGGACCATTTTATATTAAATCTAGCTCGCTACGGAACGCGAAGATAGAAAAATGTTTTTTGTGCATTTTCGTATGTTTAAGTACTAAATGTGTTCATTTGGAAGTAGTCAGTCAACTATCGGTTGAAGCCTTTATAGCGGCGTTTACGCGATTTATTTCTCGTCGAGGACTACCCTCACTAGTGCGGTCGGATTGTGGCACAAATTATACGGGCACGGATAAATATTTAAAAGAATTGTATGTTTTCTTGCGGGACAACCAATCTGAAATTGAACGGAACTTGACGAAGAATCACATTAAATGGCTATTTAATGCGCCCTCGAGTCCAAACCACGGCGGTTTATTTGAGGCGGCGGTTAAATCTGCAAAAACACACGTCAAGCGTGTGCTCGGCGAAGCACGTTTAACGTTCGAAGGGCTCACCACGTTCTTCACCAAGGTGGAGGCCGTCATGAACTCTCGCCCGTTATATCCGCTTAGTACGGATCCGGCGGATCTGGATGTATTAACTCCGGGGCACCTTTTGATTGGACAACCACTGGTGGCTCTCCCTGAATACCCTTACACCGATGTCAGTGTGCACCGGCTGTCTCGGTTTCAACAAATTCAAAAGATGTCTCAACACTTTTGGTCTCGGTGGAAAAATGAATACCTACACACTCTTCAACAGCGGTTCAAATGGACCTCACAGACGGAACCTCCTAAACTCAATGACTTGGTCTTGATTAAAGAAGATAATTTAGCTCCTTTACATTGGAAACGCGGACGGTTAGTCAAACTTTTACCAGGTAAAGACGGGGTTGTACGGGTTGCAGAAGTGAAAACTCAAAACGGTGTCCTGATGAGGCCCATTTCTAAATTGTGTAGGTTACCCATAGATAATTAGGAACCAAGACGGGTCTTGGTTAGGCGGGGGGATGTTCGGGCATTGTGATTCACCAATTATGTGGGTGGACCGCAAGAAAACTGCGACTCGGAATATGAGGGTAGTTGAAAAACTACAACATTGAATTCGGGTGCAAGAGTGTTGATCGATTACCGGAAATATTTAAATTACTACATTATTCGTCGGTTTATTTGTGCAAAACAACTTGTGAGATTTCGGACAATAAGGTGGTATGCTAAAGACATCAATATAAAAGGATTGAAACAACCAGGCAGCCGTGCACGGCGGAGCTACCTTCGGGAGACGAGTCAAGGTGAGTGGTTCACCTTGTATTTGGGGATTGCGGTGCCTGGACTCCCAAATCTAACCGATAGAAAACTCAGGACCAGCAACTGAGCTATCGAAGGGGTTTTCACATGAACAGCGAGACACCTAGTATACGCCCTCCCCCATAGCGACTGCCCAAGCCGAGGCCGTTCCTACTTGAGGCGCCCTTGAGCTAGTTGCCCCCTTGCCCTTCTGGCTCGAGCGTAGGGGTTGCACGCTCGCCCTCTTGTCCGGTGAAGCTGTAAAGGCCCCGCGCCCAACAGCGCAGATCATTCACACACACACACACAAAAAAAATGCCGGAATATGACTGGGTCACTTGACTTTGCTGGGAGGTTGGTGACTAGCCAGGTAACCTACCACCGGTTTTAGCTTTGTCTATACGTCAACACAATAATAATAATAATATCAACCTATACTGCCCACTGCTGGGCAAAGGCCTTCCCTCACAAATCGAGGTGAGAGAGATTAGGTCATACTCCACCACGCGGACCCAGTGCGGATTGGTGGAGAAGACCTCACATCGTCGGCGAAAAGTGGGTGTACAAAGTACACCTCTGCCATCCCCGTATATAGAAAGAAAGAAAGAAAGAAAATAATTTATTCACTACCACAAATAAGGCACAGTGTATACAATTACAGGTTATATTGATATGTTTGCTGCGGCAGTGAAAAGGCTACAACTCAGCATAGATGCCTCGCTTGAAACAGCTTGGCGCTGATTTTCTGTTGCACCCGTTATAATACGAGGTAGTAGGGTGAGAGACACAGTTTAAAAGTATATGGAGAAGATATAGATAATGTTGCTGCAAGTAAATAAACACAATATGGAGTTTGCTACACAAGATAATTATATATAACATAATTTAATTAAAAAACAATATATCAATATAATTAATACAATATAATACTACAATGTATATCAGACCAGGAGTGAGGTAAGTAAAAACCAAATCAATTCCAGGGCTAAAGAACAGCTTGTTTCGCTATCAGACATGTCTTATACAGAGATTTAAAAGTACTTTTAGACATCGGTTTCGTCAGTGGTGGCGGAAGATTATTCCAACATTTAGTAGCCTGATAGCGAAAGCTGCCCTCAAACGCTCTAGTTTTATGAAATGGAGTGGTAAGAATAAAACAATCAGCGCGCCTAGAATTGTACGATTTATGGAAGGTATACCACTCAAGTTTGTTGAATAAATATTTGGGTTTCTGCTTCCGTATAATATTACATAACAGTCCGGCAAAATGAAGATTTCTCCTGGATTCCATATTAAGTAAGCCAGCTTTGTTTAAGTAAGGTGTGATATGACTCCGCGGTGGCACTTTATAGCAAAATCTAATACACGCATTTTGTACCCTTTGAATTATACGCTTGCTACGCGAAAGAAGACACGGTCCTATAACTACGTCAGCATAATTTAATTTTGACAAGACTAAAGATTCACACAATTGTAGTCTAATGTTTTCACTTAGTAAATGTCTGATTTTATATAATACTTTTAGCCGAAAAAAGCAGCTCCTTACGACGGTTAGCACATGGTTCTCAAAACGCAATCTGTTATCCATAAGCACTCCGAGATTTCTGGTCTCCACAACATACTCAACAGCAGTTCCATGTATAGAAACAGGAAGATCAAGCAATAATGCAGTTTCAATTTGTTTTTTTGATCCTAAAACCATATATTTGGACTTGTTTGGATTTAGTGATAGAGAGTTTTGGATGGACCAGTCTGCTATGCTGTCCAAGTCAGAATTAATTTTATTAATAACAGAAGTGACATCGTCTTTGGGATTGAAAGATAAGTAAATTTGTACGTCATCGGCATAAATATGAAATTTGGAATACTTAATATGTGCAATCATATCAGATGTATATAAAATAAAAAGGAGAGGGCCTAGGATTGAGCCCTGTGGGACACCTCTATATACGTCCCTGGGTGCAGAAAAAACGTAGGCACCATCACTTTTCTGCACTTTGACGCTTTGCGATCTACCACTTAAATAACTACTGAACCATTTTATAGTTGAATGATCAAAACCATAATATGCCATTTTTGAAAGGAGTAAAGGTATGCTTATGCAATCGAATGCGCGTGAGAAATCTAGTAGAACTAGTAATGTGCATTGACCAGTGTCTTGAGCTGCTAATATATTGTCGACAACGTCCAGAAGAGCCGTTGCAGTACCAACATTTTTCCTAAATCCCGATTGTACTGACGGTAAAATGTTATTTTTCTCCAAGAAATTATACATTTGTAGGTACACGATTCTTTCAAGGACCTTTGAGAGGTAGGGCAAAATGCTTATCGGTCTTAGTTCTGTAAATTTAGTTGGATTTGCTACTTTGGGTACAGGAGTGACGAGAGCTGTTTTCCAAGAGGTAGGGAAAGTTGAAGTATCGATAGACTTATTTATGATTGACGTTATGGCTGTTAAAGTCTGGGGCATCGTTAGTAATATCATCTCCATACTATTACCATCCGCACCTTGAGAATTTGATTTAATAGACAGAATTGCATTTGATACGTCACTTTCATTAACAGTTTTTAATTTAAATGACAAATGAGGTAAATTATTAAATTCGTAGTAAGTTAGTGTTGATATTGAAATTTTGTTTGAACTGGGCAATGTTAAAAAATGATTATTTATTTCATCAGGATTACTAAATTTATCAGGCAGGCAACTATAGTCCTTATTATCATTAGTCAAAACGGTTTGTTTTAAGTTTTTCCAAAGACTTCTCGAGTCATTAATGCGGTTGTTTATAGTTTGGTTATAGAAAGCACGTTGTTCATTATATATCGCTTCTTCGACCAGTTTTTTAAAGGATTTATAGTATATCTTATGTGCATTAAGCTTTGTTGATCGATAGCGTTTGAGAGCTTTATCACGTAATGTTATCATAAGTCTAAGATTAGGAGTCATCCATGGTGTGGGTTTGTCTCGTATGAGACTAGTTTTAATAGGAGCATGATTATCAAATAACCTTTGTATAGAATTGTTGTATGTTAAAACCATATCATCTACAGAATCAAGCTCAATAATTTTGTTCCATTCAATGCATTCTAAATCTAAATTAAAATTATTTATATTAATATCCTTAATAGGCCTAAATGTTATGAAGCGTGAATTTGTTTTATCTTTTTTTATACTCAGAGTAACGTTGACCATAGCATGACCATGTATTCCTGAGATATTTGAAAGATTGACACTATTTACTGTAACATCAGTGCAGACTAGATCTATGAGGGTTGCACTGCTATCAGTAAAGTGAGTATGCTCTGTGATCACTTGTTTGAGCCCAGAACACTGAAGAAAGTCCGAAAACTGCTTGTATTTACAGTTGGTTGTATCAAATTGGTCAATATTAAAGTCACCCAGCAACACAATCCTGTCTATATATGCGAAGCTGGAGATGGTGTCAGTGATAGCGTCAAGAAACACTGAAGCACATTGCCAAGGTGGTCGATATGCAGTGCCAATAGCCAACCTTACTCCATTTAAATTTATCTTTACCCATAATTGTTCAATCAATGACTGCGGATGCGTTATAGTAACAGCTCTTAAGCCATCGCGAATGTAGAATGCTACACCCCCACCTCTGCCCCCACGTAACTCAATAGGGCGCGGTTTCATACGGAAACGGTAACCAGGAATTACAGGAGCAAGTGCTTCGCACCCTTCTCTTAACCAGGTTTCATTTATTGCTAAGAGATCTGGGGCGTGATGCTCCACGGCCAATATGAATTCGTTCCTACAAGTATTTAAAGACCCCGCATTATAAAGTCCGACTTGAAAAAGCTTACTTTTAGGAGTCATTTAGTATGGGTATAAATGAATCTGAGCTTGTTTCTGTAAGTGTGTAAGCAGACATGTGAGTGGAACGGTAATTTGAACATAAAGATAAAATATATCACCAGTATAATATATATGTCCTTATAAAATAAAAAGCCACGCGATAGTTTATGCAAAATATAGTATTTATATCTGTCATTATGCATAGAAAGATATTTAAGAGGATCGATTGACAAGAAAATAGAAAAATACGAGTATGTTATAGTATTTGCGCCTGATGAATGTTCACATATAAATTCATTTTTGTAAATATTTATTGTTTTATCGTGAAATCGTGTGTGGTGGGTATCAGTATAAATGTATAGATAGTTAATTATTGATATTATTATGATACACTTCAAAGCTTTTTTCACTGCCGCGAGCAGATCCCAGAGCAAGTGTACGTAAGGTAATGTAGTATACATATTAGATAATTTACAGAAACCAAATGTATGTATTTTGAAACTAACACAAACACGAGTATAGAAAAATATGGAAATGCGTTCTGAAAGTAATAGTATGATGACATGATATTTCATCCAAAAACCTGTTCAACATCTTTTTCGGTTCGCAGCAGATGGACAGGGGAATTAGGGGAGTCCGTGCGCTTTGCGTAAATACGTCCCTCCTTGATCCAAACAAAACTCCAATTATGATTTCGGCCGGCAGCACGAGCCTTTCCAAATATGACCCGATTTATTTTGGTGAGCCTCTGGTTCACGTAGAAGCGGCGGTTCTCATCAGCTGCAAGGCCAAGGTCAGCGGTAGTGGCGCCACGCCGCACCCGTGCGCTTTGCAGCAGCTGATCGTGGACAGAACGTCGTGTGAAGCGCACAACAAGCGGGCGAGGACGCACCCGCGACTCATTATCCTTTGAACCTGTTACCCTGGGGTTCTTAGGGCCGACGCGGGTAGCGCTGACTATGTCGCGTTCCTCCAGAGACAATCCCAGCTTGACTGCAACATTAAGAACGATATGAATAGCTGACTCGCTTTGTGACTCCGGAATGTTGTTAATCTCAACGTCATTAAGTAAAGCCCCTTGGTCACGGTCGTTGAGTTCAGCTCTAAGTTGAGCAACTGTGTCTGCTAGGATCGAATTCCCTGGCATTCCTTCAGTCTTGAGCATGTTTATCTCAGAGCGTAATTGGGAGTTTTCCTCTTGAAGTAATTTAACAGTATTACTCATAGTTTCCAATTCTTGCTTCATTTTAGATAGTTGCATGCATAATTGTGACGTGCCAGCACTTAACTCATTCTTGAGCGCATCAATAGCATCTTTAATTTCGCGCTTGATTTCATGGGTAAGAGTTGACCTGATCGTATGTAGCTTAGAGTCGAGTCTTGTATCCAATAAAGCCGCGAATTGTTCCAAACCTATTAACGGACTAGGCTCAGTATGAGCGCTAGATGAAGCTGTTACATTTGCAGTATCCTCCTCAAAAGACATCTCCTCAGAGTTGATGGTAGCAGTGGGTGGAGAGCATTGAAAAATTCCCTTAGTGGGTGTTTCATCAGTTTTCCCACGGCGCTGAGAATTGATGTTAGTTCGGCAGGGAGGGCACTTCCAATTGTGCTTTAGAACATCTTTATTCTCCAAAAAAATAGCTGCCGTCATATTTAAACACTTGTAGTGGTATGTACCTTTGCAGAGTACACATGCAATAAGCTCGTCAACTGCAACTCGATTAGGACAAGCTAAGCACTTCATTTTTAAAACGTATATAATCCTCAACTAAATCTATCAGGATTTTGTTGTTATAATTTAGTTAACTTCTAGCGGGTAGATGCAGGTAATGTATTTGTGTCGTCCTCTCAATAGAAGTGCAGTCGCATCAGAAATAAAACACGGAATATACGACGCCGCGCCCAAAAGGTCATAAGCGCCGTGTAATACGCGTCGCTTACGCGTTAGTTACAAGCATCAAGGAAAAAATTAACTTGATTATATTATTCCCTGTTTTAGTAATGTTATTGGGGTATAATTTAGAAAATTATTATGGCATAAAGCACACTGCCTTTATAAAACACAATACACTATAAAACAACTGTTCACTAGCACTAATAAAACTTTTTTCCTACTTTTAAACGGACTATACAAATAAACGTGTGACCCTCACAGTTGGTACGACGGTATTTTTGTATATAGGCGTGACGGCATTTTTTTTGCACTATATTTTTGGAATAGGTAGGCCCCCTAACAAGACGAAACGATGATCCGGTGAAGCCAAAGCCAGTCGTTGAGGCAATCTTTGTGCTGTTTGTGCTGCAGTGAACGGCTATCATTTGATAACGATATGACATATTCTAAAAAAAAACTAGAATCAGAATATTTTTTGAACCTTCTAAGTATTCGAATCAAGAAAATATATATATATTTTTTTATTCATGTATATCAAAAGGCACTTATGAATAGTCAAAAAGAGAAAATATTGATTACTTGAGACTCTACCACCCGTTCGGAAAGTCATTCCTGTGGAGAAGGGCAAGGACCTCCACGGTTACTCTCATGGGGTACGGGAGAACAATGTAGGACGAGCTAAAGAGATATGCTTAAGTATAGATTAGTCGTAAGTGCACTTAGATTCATGGTATCGGTCAGTGTCTACATAGTTCTCTCATATACAAAATAGATATGTTGCAGAGGTATATAACAAAAAGTATAATAAGTGAAAAAGAAGGGTGACTATAAAATCTGTAAAGAAAATACGAAGTGCGTAGAAAATAATTGGTTATAGCCCCAGTGCGATGCCGAACGAGCGAGAATAACAGACTCTACCGACACTTCGTCGTGACTTTCGGTTTATCGTGGAGAAGAAGGGCAACAAACTCCACGGTTACTCTTTTAAATTAATAATAATATCAACCTATACGGCCCATTGCTGCGCAAAGGCCTTTTCTCAAGGTAAGAGAGATTAAGTCCTTGCGGATCCAATGCGGATTGGTGGAGGCAAGTTTGTGACAGCCTGCTGTTCGAACTTATCAAGCCGCTTACAAGGCTTGCAACGCGGCTTAACGACTATTACATTACGTGGTTACCTGGACCATCTGCTTAAAGTGCCTTCCGAAGCACGGAAATGCTCTAATATGATAATGCCACGATCAGTCACCCATCTCAGACTGACCGAGCCGAACTCTGATTAACCTTTGTGATCGCTAAGAACATCGCGGTTCCACAGCACACTTTTCAGCCAGTCGGAAATCGTCCCAAAGGCCTCCTCCAAAGACTTCAGTGTGTTACATAAGTAATATTATAATATTGTTTTCTTTCTCAGATCCATGTGAAGAAATATGGTAAGGTATGCAGTGCTGAATACCCGCCTAATAGAAATTTAGTCAATGGTTTTGACGATAACAGGCAACTGTGCTACGGTGATAAGGACCAGCCTTCCCAGGTTTGCAAGGTTAGTATTTTTGGATATACCTGTGACATGGCCGGCAGTAGGAACTATGAGTGGAGGAAGTGGAATCCTGTACTCTTTGGGTATTCCGCAAGGGACCAATCGGCCGCTTCAAATGCCAATTCCCCGAGGATCTTATTAAGTGCTAGATTAATGCATCTATTATTCTCTTCCCGCGATCGGTAGCGCTTTGGCCTGATCATGTGACTTTTCCTTATAAAATATCGGTCCTGTTGATACTATTTTTGCAGGGCATGTACTCTAAAGGGAAATAAGTAAAAATATAACCCTTATAGGATCAGTTTCGTCCGTTTGTCGATCTGATGATTAAAACTCTTTTGCTTAGGAAGGGGCAGTTATTAAGTTGAATTACGATAAATACTAAGGTCTACGATCCCTACTCGTGTAGAAAATGGGTCTTTTGCATCGATTCAAAAGATATGCCCATTTAATAAATGTAGTATGCTTCGGGTGGATCTAGTCATGAAATTTGGCGAGAAATATTATTTTCATTATACAAGTAACGGAAAAAAAAATCTATAATTAGGAAAACAGTATATATTTGCCCAATAAAAAAAAATAGTGCCATCTAGTGACATTTATACGGAACTCTCAGAGCGCGAGTTCTACTTGCGCTAGTTTGTTTATATTTTACTAGTTGTGCCCCGCGGTTTTACCCGCCGTTTAACACAAAGCTAATTCGGTCGCAACGCATCGTTCGCCCGCGTTATTACGTCGTTTTCACTTGGCGTTTTTCGACTTCTTTCTTTTTGCTCGGCTCTAAAGAGACATAGCGTGATGTTAGCCTTAAACCTTTCAGAAAAACCAGGCTATCCAATGCATAAAGTCATGTTCAAATTCGACTTATCGTTTGGGAGATAAGCGCGTTCAAATAAAAAAATAAACAAACTTTTGTTTCCCGCCCCGGCTTCGCATGGGTGATTTAGACGCGACTGGGGGCTTTAGTTTTATAATACGTAATGCTAGTGATGGTGATATACAAATGTGGTATTTTTACAGGGTCTAGGCGGCGAGCCACTGCTGATTAAGACCCACGTATCCAGCTGTGTGTACACCGCCATAGGAGTGACGTCATTTGGAAAACATTGCAAGGGCACTCATGGATATGATGTGTATACTAAAGTATCGTACTACGTACCCTGGATTGAGAGTGTAGTCTGGCCCTAAATGCGAGACCGCATTCACAGATTTCAAAGTCAAAGTTAAAAATCATTTTTTTTATAAAAAGTAAAACAAAACTCCTGCTATTGAATATATGCTTAAATACACGGTATAGTTTTAGTCGCCCTGAAGCGGAAGCCCAGGTGACTATTCACTACTGTTACTGTTCACTACTGTTACTGTTCACTGGTTATCAAAAATTAATAAAAATATAATTTATTAAGTGATTTCTACCTACCTGGGTGACCTAGTGGTAAACCATCTACTTTATGTAGATGACGCGGTTTTAATAGCGCCAACAGCCACTGATCTGCAAACACTAGTCACAGTTATGAAAGACGACTGTATGAACAATGGCTTACACTTGAATGTAAAGGAAACTAAGATTATGGTTTTTGAAAGAGAAGAAACCAGAACGAATGCAAGGATTGTGGTATGGTATGTAGCGAGAGCTAGGTATGTAAGAAGGAGAATGAAAGTAGGATAAATGCGAGCTCTGCGGAAAATGTACGGAGTGAAGCTGACCGACCGCATTAGCAACAGCGTAATAAGAAAGCAAGTAGGTATAAAAGATACTATCGGTGTAAAGAGGAAAAAGGATATGCTCCGTTGGTTCGAACATATAGAAGAAATGTTAGAAGAAAGAATGACAAAATAGATATACAATGTAAAAGTGGAAGAATGTAGGTACCGGGGAAGACCTAGACTATCTTGCCACATAGACCCAGTCTTATCTAAAGGAAAAGTCAAGAGTCTCCGAAACCGGCGAGCATGTATGAGACGAACTATGAGAGTGGAGGAAGCCAGAGAGGTATGTAAGGAAAGAACTTGAAACTCTGTACTCTCTGCCTACCCCGCAAGGGATCTGGCGTGATGATATAGATAGAGATTAATCTACCTACTGTCCTATCCGAATATCATAGCTAGGGTGAAAATCCGGAACACCGAAGATATCTTCCGGCCAGCTGAGCCGCGCCGCCCCTCAATGTCATTTTGCGCTTTGTATAGAAGTTTTTAATGCACTTAATTAGTATTATGGAGATGTTACTTATTGAAGTGTGCTTATTTTCATTGTTTATAGAACCAGTGACCAGTAGGCATTGGATATTTTACCTAGGCTTGCGCTCCAGAACGAATAAATATTTAATTTTTTTGTATAAAACGTAGCCCTGCACTAGGATTTATGTGTCCAGACCAAAAAAATAAGTGTGGTCACAAAGATTTGTCCCGTGCGGGGATCGAACCCGCGACTATTATACACAGTGGGCCGAGAGGCTTAAGCTAAGTCGCTAAGTCGTCCGTCTAAAATTACACCGTGTATATTTTTTTTCCGCCGCTTGTTATATTTTAGAATATACTATATCTATGAACTCAGAATTTTTGTTTTATTTGACATCCCATTCGATATGCTAGCAAGAAAATATTGAAGATTTTTCGTTTTTCGTTGTTACATACAGTCAGTCCCACAAGGATCTTTGGCTCGCAGCTAAAATTGGAACTAACGCTGTCATCAAATGAAATGTGATTTCATGACAGTCGCAGAGTTGCAGTTTGCTTTGAAATTTACGATAGATCTTTTTGTAATTAGTAACTGTGCCACCTGTTGAAATTTTTTTTTTCGAAGTACATTTTATTTTAAAATGGCAACCTGCCCTGTTAACTGGTCAAAAGATCCTTATCGCACTCTAGTCGCTTCGGTGGAAGACATTATTTCATATGAATTATCGACACATATATTTTTTGTTTTTACCCGACTACTGCAAAGCCAAAAGGAAGGGTTATTTCGTCCAATTGTAAAAAAAAATCCAATTAAAATATTTTGGATTTTATCGCCGGTTTTTGGTTTTAAATTCTCGACGTTTCGAGTGCTCTACAGCACGGTCACGAGAGGGATTGAGGCGTTTGACGCCTTACAGTCATTGTTTTTCCGGAGTACCTTAAGGGAATTTAATTGAAATTAATTGATGATGATGCTGCAATTAAAAAAATGATTGAATAATGGCTAACACTAAATTATTATTATTATTTTTTAATTTATTTAGATACACAAAACACATTACAACCAATGACAGTAAAAATACAATGAAAATAATAGATTTGTTCAAGATTGTAACGTAAACAAATGTGTATACAACATAATCAATCATACTTCAATCAAGCGAATTTGATTTTTTTCTGAGGTGGATAATAATCTAAATGTTAACTAAAGAGAATAAGGGAAAAAAATATTACTAAACAATATTGACTAAGAAATTACATAAAAGGTAATTGCGTTACTGGGTAATTGGGTTTGGATGATTCAAACACCACCATGGGCGTTTGGAGCATCCACGCCCTAGGTATTTTGGAGGATATGTATTATTTTATTAACAAATTGTTTCATATTCGGAATTTAACAACTTAACTATTATAAAATAATTTAACTAATTAATTATACTGCCGAGCTATTCTTGTTAAAGGATTATAATAGGATATGTTATTTTTATGGATCTTTAGGGCAAAAAGATTGGTCACATTAGATCTGCGTGCGCTGAATATAGTATTAAAAGTAATTAATGAAAGCAGTTCTGGAGAATCCCCCATGAAATGTATAATTTTGTAAAAATAAAGTAAAAAAAATATATGTGTCTTGATTCTAGAGTGTCAATGTTAAATTTAGATAGTCTACCCTCATAATTTGGATCTGAACGCCCTGGCTGATGGCAATAAAATATTATTTTTAGGCACTTTTTCAATCTCATTTATGTGAACTTTGTAATTTGGAAACCATATAGGGCTACCGTATTCAAGAACACTCCTCACTAGGGCGAAAAATAGGTATAATATACTGTGGGACCTTTTAAAACATTTTGTAGTTCTTAAAACGAAACCTAATAGCTGATTAGCTTTAGATGTTATATATTGATAATGAGCTCTAAAAGAAAGTTTATCATCATAAGAGTCCTAAATCCTTTGCAACATGTGAGCGACTTAGGATTTGGTCACTAATGTTCTAATTATTCATCATTTTTTTTCGCTTATTTGTAAATGATACAACAAAGCACTTTTGACCCGCATACAAATGACAGTTGCAGGAAAAGTGCTCAATTAAATCGTTGATAAATATTACGAAGAGAAGGGGCCCTAAATGTGAGTCCTGCGGTACTCCAGATGTCATATACACAGGTGAAGAAGTAAAGCCTTTGAGAGTAACTAATTGATATCTGCTATCTAGATATGAACAAATCCAACGACACAATCAGCCATAGATACCGTATGACGCCAGTTTACGACAGTTACCTATGGTTAACTTTGTCGAAAGCTTTGGCATAATCCATATAGGTAGTGTTAACTTGGCCTCCCACGGCGACAAAGATAATTCTTATATTCCAATAGGCTACTAATGGTAGACCTGTTTGTAACAAAGCCGTGTTGTTTGTTGGATAACGATGGTGTAACGTGACAGTAGATGTAATTGTGCACCAGTGATTCGAGCAGTTTCGCAAAACACGATAAGATGCTGATAGGTCTATACTTTTCACAGAAAGATTTGTCGCCACTTTTATGTATCGGTATGATGTGTGCAGTTTTCCAGCGTTTAGGGAAAACGCCAGCACTCAGAGATTTATTAAATACTAACTGACCCGGCGAACTTCGTACCGCCTAACAGTCAATGAATCTCATTTAACTTTTTGCTGAACTTAATTTTGGATTTTATGAACGTAAAACAATGAATTCTTTAAAAATTGTAGGTTCAGTAGTTTATTAGTTGAATAACAGTACAAACATCAAGTACTTTAATGGAGTGTCCGCAAGATATGATTCAATTAAACTGTGTATTGTGCTGCATGGGTTGTACTCGGGTTAATCATCTTCATTGTGATATACCACATTTTGACGATTCATCAAAGGATATGCGTAATAATTCATCCTGCTAACCTTCTTCGTAGATTCCTCACCTGAAATAAAAACATTAAAATTAGTTAATATTAACTCATGTCTGTATTCCCTCATGGGGTTATTTAAGATTAGTTGTCAGCTTTATAACTAATATTTTCCTAACCAACAGCCCCTAATCCCTTAATTGACTCTTACGACTGTGAAATTAGGAGTGGTTCTCCTGAATTCGTTTCTTTTCACCTTCGTTGTGATAGTTCGACCGTTATCATATAGTGATGGCCGCCGATTATTAATTTGACTGGTGATGATACCAAAAATAATATTCCTTTTATCAAAGGGCACAATAGGATAAAGAAGTATTTAAAAATTAAGAATATTATTAAGAAAACTAAAAAAGCACTTACTAGGCAAAATTATTTAAAACAAATATTTGTTTAAGATAAGAGCGCTTCCAATTAATAAATAAACTAGATTCATATGCCAAGGAATTAGAACACAACAAATCTGGGTATGATTTAGATACTCAACAATTGCGAAATGAATTGTTAGTTAGGGAATTAACTTTAAAGGATATCTTTGCTAAATATGAAGCCGCTCAGATACAATTATGTCACCGCATGCAGGAAGCTAGTGAGTTGATCGATCTAGTGAAATAGAATGTGGAGAGATATGAGTCTCTGACCAACAATCTCTCATGTACCTGTACCCCCTTGACATCCTCGTCTGGGTCCAGGCATGTAACACCTGTACAAAAATTCACTCAACCTAAAGTGGGTTGCAAAACACTAGTTTTCTCCGACCAAATTGGGACAGGCTTTGGTTCACTTTTACATAGTAAACTTAACCACAACGTAACCAACTGTTGTTATAATAATTTACCCTATAATTCATTAATAGCTAGGATTTCACAGACAAAAATGGATAGTACAACTACAGTTGTTTTGTTATTAGGAAACAGCCTAGGTATACAAAAAAAGGATATTGTTGATGGTATTAACACCTTATTGCAATTGCAATTAGGGAAATTAATTTTATGTGCTTTTCCTTACTCTGACTACTTGTCAGAAAAACAAAATAAATTTATTCATTATTTAAATAACTTTATGTACATGTTGTCAAGTTATAATGACAATGTTTTATTTTTTGACACTAACAAGTTTGTAGGTGGGTTTTAATTGACTCAGGAAGCGATGTTCCTTCCTAAGAAATGTCTATCTATCTATCTATCTATCTATATCATCACGCCAGCTTCCTCGCGGGGTAGGCAGAGAGTACAGAGTTCCAACAGGTACACACTCGCCGGTTACGGAGACTCTTGACTTGCCCTTCAGCTAAGACACGGTCTATTTGGTCATGGTAAGATAGTCTAGGTCTAAGAAATGTAAATTAAAAATTGCTAATTTGTTAGCTTACAATATTAACTCTGTTATAAGTAATATAACAATATCTAGGATAAGAGACGAGCCAGTATTATATAGGTTTTTTAATAATACTGTGATAAACTGTTTAAACGACAGAGGTTGACAACAGAAGTACATTGGAGTACCTCTAGCAATTCGCATACTTTGAATAGGGAGGAAGAGAGGCCTGGTAGTTTGAAACTATTCCATCAGAATATAACAATATCCATCCATCAGAATATAATACAAGGATTCTCTTCAAAATCATTAGAGATTGAGTTATTTTTGGAAAAGACAAAATATGATGTTGTTTGTATTTGTGAGCATTGGCTTAAATCGTATAAAATATGAGTCAATTATGAAAATTATTTGGTCTTAAGTTGCTATAGTCCAGTGTATCCAGGCTTCACGGGGGTACAATAATTTTGGTAAAAAAAAATTTGAAGTCCAGAGAACGTAGTAATATAGTTGGGCTGTCAGTTGAACAGTGTGTTGAAATTTCTTGTGTTGAGCTGGATAAACATATTAAAGTGTGTGTATACAGACCCCCAAACAGTCAGAATTGTTCAGCATTTGAATCTGTAATGGAAGATGTGCTCAATAAAACTTTCATGAGTAACAAATCTGTTGTAGTTTGCGGTGACTTAAACATAAATATTTTAGAACAAACATGGCACAGTGACAGACTCTTAAGTTTATTTAATTCTTTTAAATTAACTAACGTTTTTTTCGAACCAACTCGAATAACAGCAACTTCTGCTACATGCATTGATAATATTTTTTATAATTGCAATTACATAGATCAAGCAGTAGTTAACTATCTCCCATCAGATCACACAGGACAATCAGTTACCTTTAATAATATTACACCACAAAAGGGTATTAACTCTAAATGTAGACATATAACACCTAAGAATCTGCATAAATTTGATAGCGTTTTAGGCAATAAATTTTTAGGTAATAAATCAAGTATATTGTGGCGTGCGACGTCATCAGGGCTTCGTGAAACAGCAGTACATGTCCGAGCAGGAAAGTATTCGAGTCCACGCGCAATCGTATTGTCTTAGTTCATAGGGGTTAAATGGTTTGCTACAATCTCCCCCTCTGGTACTTTGAATCGTCCCGATGAAGTACCAGCATCACCAACAGTTAGCAAAACGAATTATTGCGTGGACGTCCTCTTCTTCGTATTGGTATAATTGGTGTTGAAGTAATATCATCTCTTTGTTGGAACTTTGTAATGGCTGAAGTGTGATATTTCCCAATAACTTCATTTGGTTTATCAGGATGTGCGACTTCATAAATGGAGCATCCATGTTTTTTGACAATCATGTATGGGCCATCTCTGCGAGGTGCCAGCTTGTCTGCGAATTGTTTATTTTGATTACTTATTGGATGAGTAGTAATCAAAACAAGATCTGCATATTTGTATCCAGGATCTCTTCTTCGATTTACGTTGCTACGAACAAAATGTTTGTCTTGCATTTTCTCTATATTTGCTTTAGCTATTTTTAAATCTTTGTCCAATTTCTTCAAAGTAGGTGTGATTTCAGCAATGAAATTTTCAGATTGGACAATAGTACTGATATCGTGTGATAAATCTTGAAGGGCCCTTAACTCTCGGCTGAATGTAAGATATGCCGAGGAAAGTCCAGTAGTTTCATTAATTAAGTATTCATAGAGAATCTTATAGCTGGTAAAGTGCTTGGGCAAGTTCGATGACTGTTTTTTACCATTATCGCTATTTGTGATTTCATATCTCTATTTTTACGTTCCACCATGTTTGGCTCAGGGTGGTAAACTGGACTTAAAGTTTGTTGAATCCCTAGGCAGAAAGTCAATTGTTGCATGATAGCAGATATAAATTGGGTACCATTATCACTACATATTCTTCGTGGTAAACCATATCTAAGGAAAACCTCATTAAGTAATGTTTTTGCGCAATTTTCGGTCGTAGCTTTTGTAAGTGAAATTAGTTCAACCCATCTCGTTGCTGTATCTTCAATAATAAAAATCCATCCCTCATTGTTAGGTCCTTTTGGTAGTGGACCAAATAAATCAATAGAAAGACTTTCGAATCGTCGATTATTAGCAGTACTTTGATACAGGCCTGCAGGTTTTTGATTTGTAGGTTTATATTTTTGACAGTCGCTACAAGTCTTGACATAGTGTATCTATCTATATCATCACGCCAGTTCCCTCGCGGGGTAGGCAGAGAGTACAGAGTTCCAACAGGTTCTTTCCTTACATACCTCTCTGGCTTCCTCCACTCTCATAGTTCGTCTCATACACACTCGCCGGTTACGGAGACTCTTGACTTGCCCTTCAGATAAGACACGGTCTATTTGGTCATGGTAAGATAGTCTAGGTCTTCCCCGGCACCTACATCCTTCCACTTTCGCATTGTATATCTGTTTTGTCATTCTTTCTTCTGGCATCCTTTCTATATGCCCGAACCAACGGAGCATACCCTTTCTCATCTTTACACCGATACTATCTTTCATACCTACTCGCTTTCTTACTACGCTGTTGCGAATACGGTCGGTCAGCGTGACTCCGCACATCTTCCGCAGAGATCGCATTTCGACCGCATTTATCCTGCTTTCGTTCTCCTTCTTACATACCTAACTCTCACTGCCATATAACAGCGTTGGGACAAGCACTCCGTTATGCATGGCCAGCTGCGCCTTTTGGCTTAAGTGCCGGCTCCCAAGTAGCCTTCCCATCGCACCATTCACTCTATTACCTGCATTCACTTTTCTCTCTATATCAGCGGTGTATTTCCCATCCTTACTGAAGGCGCATCCAAGATATACAAACTCATTCACTTGCTCCAGCACATCGTTACCAACCACAATCCTTGCATTCGTTCTGGTTTCTTCCCGTTCAAAAACCATAATTTTGGTTTTCTTCACATTCAAATGTAAGCCATTATTCATGCAGTCGTCTCTCATAACTGTGACTAGTGTTTGCAGATCAGTGGCTGTTGGCGCTATCAAACATAGTGTATTATATCTTTTCTCATTCCTTTGCAGAAAAATCTGTTAAAAATTCGCTTTTCTGTTTTCTCAATACCAAGGTGACCAGCGGTTGGTTCATCATGCCCTTTGGCCATGGCCTTTATAATATCCTTTATCTGATCTTTCATGTTTCGGAACAAGAAGTTTAGCGGTGTCATCGTCTTGATCTTCAGTGAATCTATATAATACTCTTTTGTGCATAATATATCCTCTCTTTGTCCATTACATGAATTCTTTAGTTTCAGATTTATTTTCTAAAATTTCAACTATTTTTTCCATATCTTCATCCTTCAACTGGGCATTTCTTATTGATTTCTCCCCTCGATTAGGTAGATCCAGCTCAGCATAACATAACATACAATTTACTGAGTCTTCTGTGCATGGTGGTCGTGATAATGTGTCTGCCACAATATTAGTACGTCCTGGTGAGTATTTAATTTCGAATAAGTATGGTTGCAATTGAAGTGCCCATCTGGCAAGACGTCCTGAAAGTGATTTCAAATTCATTAACCATTTTAAAGGTTGGTGGTCAGTAATTGTCAGGAATTTTACTCCTTCTACGTAACCACGAAATTTTGATACTGCCCATACAATAGCTAATGCTTCTTTCTCTATGACTGTATAATGGCATTCAGAAGGAGTCAACATCGACTAGCTTCGAGAGGGGAAGTGTGAAGAAGAGCTCCCTGTTGAATACAACAGGCCTGCAGCTGGTGCTCTTCTTCACACTCCCCCTGGACCAAAGCTGCTCCTATAGCGTAATGACTAGCATCAGTTTTTATAATAAAAGGTAATTCATAGTTTGCTTGTCTTAAAACTGGTGCAGTTCTGAAAGCTATTTTTAGTTTTTGAAATGCTAACATTTGTGGTTCTTCCCATTGCCATGTGACAGCTTTCATTGTAAGTTTTGTTTAAGGCCTTGCAATTTCTGCAAAATTTTTGATAAATCGTCTGTACCAGGATGCCGTTTGCAAGAAGGATAGTAATTGCTTAAGATTCTTTGGTGACGGTAGCTCAATAATAGCTGCAGTTTTATCTGGATCAGTTTGATTCCATCCGGCACAATAATATGTCCCAAATATTTAATTACAGAGCAACAGAAACGACATTTACTTCTATTCACTCTTAATTTATAAAAAATTAGTTTTCTTTAGTTTAAGATTTCTTTCAAATCTTCAATATGTTGCTTATATGACGTTGATATCACAATAATATCATCAAGATATGTCAATACAAATTCGGCTTTTAACCCTGTAGTGAATTTATCCATCAAACATTGAAATGTAGCTGGTGCATTGCGTAGACCGAAAGGCATACGTTTAAATTGATACATCCCAAATGGGGAAATAAATGCTGTCTTGTGTTGGTCTTCTAGATGGACCATAAGTTGCGAATAACCAGAATGAAGGTCAATTGTTGACATAAATGGCGTAGCTTTAGCTTGATGAAGTAAATCATCCATTCTTGGTAACGGATATCTATCGGGTTTTGTTATTACATTTAATTTTCGATAATCTATACAAACTCTTACATCTTCATTCCCTTTTAGTACATGAATTACTGGAGATGCCCAAGCAGAATCACATTCCTCTATTATGTCTTGGTGCAGCATATCATCTAATTTCTCTCTTAGTTGTTCCTGACGACGTGAAGAGAGACGATAAGGTTTGACAGCGATGGGTTTGTTATTACCGGTATCAATTCTATGTAAAGCAAAAGGAGTGGGATCGCCAGTTTTATTAAAAATATGACTGTGTTCTGATAAAAAATCATTAAGTTGATTCTTTTCTTTGGGAGATAAATGAATTGCTTCATCCATGCTTAATGAAATATCAATAGAATACAATGGTAAATTATATATTAGCACATATGTAACACGAGGATCTTTATGTTTTAAATCTCCTATTTCACGGGGCTCACGAGGATGATTTGCTGAAGGAGGTGTGTTCAATTTGAGCAACTTCCACGGTACGTCTTCAGTAAGAGTCCTCTGTGGTGAGACTGCTAAATCTGTTGGTGTTACAGGCATCGGCGAAACTACTTGTAATTCTTTAGCCCATTTTAAAAATCCATCTATCTCTGGCGTAATTATTACATCTTTATCTTTTGTTTGGCTAAAATTCAGTGTTTTTACACTTTCCTTTGTATTTTTTATTTGTAAGAAGGGGTACTCATTACTTGGGTGATCGATAAAATGCCATACTCTTTGTGCCAAATTAAGCACTATTCCGGCTGATTGCAAAAAAAAACAATCCCTAAAAGAGTTCGGTTGTCACTAGCCTCAGGAAGGACAGAAAATGTGACTGGCAGTGATCTGTGTCCAATTTTGGTGGTTACTGTCGTTGTGAGCAATGTTGTTAGTTTCGACGAACCATCTGCCAAGCTCACGTCCATTTCACAGGTGTCAAATGTCACTCTATGTCGTACCATAATTCTGTATAATGTAGAAAAAAGGGCGAGATAAATATCGTGCGGCGGGCGTTGTGGAGCAAAGGCATTGCGAATCGCTGCAATCGCCGCATTCCAGTCTTTTACCTGGTTTTTCACTCCCTTCCACCATGTGCTAGCGGTGTCGGTAAGTAAAAGGGGTAAACCGAGCAGCGCATCTTGATCGTTAATATTTTCCACATCCTTATATACAGAAATAGTATTCACGAATTCTTCTACCTTATCGTGATTCCGTTCGCCATTAAACCGCGAAGTACATCGCGTAAAGTTCTTCTTGGTTGCCCTTACGCTTCCAATCAATTCTTGAAATTGTTGAGCAGTCAGTTGTACTGAAAAAATTGTAGAAATATTCTTCATTTCGTCCTCCATTGTATAAACTTTCGTAGTTTCTTAGTACAATTTTCTTTTCCGTTGGGCGCCAATTGTAGTGTAGGCACAAAATAAAACACCGGCAGTAGGTACTGTACGTGTATTGTGACTGACTCGGAATACAAACTGCCTATCCTGTAACCTACGTAGGTTACAGGATAGGCTGCTGACGCTGCCTGATCCTGCTTCCACCCTAGCTAACAAAGTGGTATGCTGACGCTAACCGGCTTTGCGTACTGTCCTTGTCTTAAGGGCTGCTGACGCTACCGCTTAAGATGAAGGCTAGCTAACGACTACTTTCACTTGACCGCGGCGCGGCTTATATAGGCACTCGACGCAGCGGCAACGCTCCATCGGGAAGGGGTGGCGTGCGACGTCATCAGGGCTTCGTGAAACAGCAGTACGCAGCAGGAAAGTATTCGAGTCCACGCGCAATTGTATTGTCTTAGTTCATAGGGGTCAAATGGTTTGCTACACATATATATATATATATATATATATATATATATATATATATATATATATATATATATATATATATATATTCTTCTTCTTACATAGTTGTTGTCCCAACGCTGTTAAATGGTAGCGAGAGCTGGGTATGTAAGAAGGAGAATGAAAGTAGGATAAATGCGGTAGAAATACGAGCTAGTGAAGCTCGTATTTCTACCTCGTAGAAATATGAGCTAGTGAAGCTGACCGACCGCATTAGCAACAGCATACTAAGACAGCGAGTAGGTATGAAAGATAGTATCGGTGTAAAGATGAGAAAGGGCATGCTTCGTTGGTTCGGGCATATAGAAAGAATGCCAGAGGAAAGAATGACAAAACAGATATACAATGTGAAAGTGGAAGGATGCAGGTACCGGGGAAGACCTAGACTATCTTACCACGACCAAATAAACCGAGTCTTATCTGATGGAAAAGTCAAGAGTCTCCGTAACCGGCGAGCGTGTATGAGACGAACTATGAGAGTCGAGGAAGCCAGAGAGGTATGTAAGGAAAGAACCTGTTGGAACTCTGTACTCTCTGCCTACCCCGCAAGGGATCTGGCGTGAGGTTATAGATATATATATATATATATATATATATATATATATATATATATATATATATATATATATATATATATATATATATTGGGCTAACACCTCCCACATTATTTGTTGTTATCAATACAGATACACTAGATTTGATGCTTGTTATATTAATTACAGTGAGGATTACACAATCTATTAACAATGAAATGAAGGCGAAAACATTTAAACTCATTACAGGAACAAAAAGCAATTTTTGTTAAATATAATTTTAATGATAAAATATTCACTGATGTAAGGAACTACATGTTAACGCTTTCGAAAAATTACAAATTTTTTTTTTTGGCTTGGCCGGATATTACGAATTGAAAAATAGCGGGATAATACCAAAACTTTAATTTGAAGAAAATATTGAGAAATTGGTAGACAAAAGTTTTAGTGATAGTAGTACTTCTGCGGAAATATCTAGCAATGAATATTATACTTTTTATTTAGATATTTATTTATGGGATAAAATTCAACCCATTCAGACATATGTTAAAAGATATAATTACACAAAGAAGAAAATAGTCATTACCAAAACATATTTCGGCTAATCTTTTACGAGAAGAGCTGAGGAGGGTTTGAAACCCATGCACATGGCTGCTTAAGACTGTTTCCATAAAAGGTCAGAAAATAATTAAATGTAATGGTACCGGCTTTTTGGTAACATTCAGAAATGTAGTTCTTTACTTAAATCAGTGAATACTTTATCACTAGAAGATAAGCTTTTCCGCTAAGAAAGGAAAAGTATTTGTTTTTTTTTAATTTAAATTAACGCTGTAGATTCCTGTAACGTGCATGAATTTACAAACATTTGGGGGTCTCACAAATAATCTGTTGCAACTCTGTATTCTCTGCCTACCACGCAAGGAATCGGGCGTAATGATAAACATAGACAGACAAAAATTCGAACCATGTGGGAATCGAACCCGCGACGACCACTAAACGGTGCAGTCTACGTTCTAATCAGTAGATGAAGCCGTTTCGTATATTTATAGGTGTATTCCAATTAATTATCTATTTACTCTTGGTTTTTTCGCTGCGGCTTCTCAAGAAAGATTGTGTCCATCGTCACGCTGAACGTCTCCTTTACCCTAGAAAGAAACTTCTGGAACTGTTTTGAACCAATATAGGTACCAAATAGTACCTTGTGTGTGTGAATGATGTACGCTGTTGGCCGCGAGGCCTTTACAGCTTCACCGGACTAAAAGGCGAGCGTGCAACCACTACGCTCTAGCCAGCCAGAAGGGCAAGAGGCGACATACTCGAGGGCGCCTCGAGGGGCGCCCTCGGTTGGGACAGTCGCTGTAGGGGGACGGGTGCACTACTAAGTGCACCGGTCAACCGCCGGCTATGGGAGGGGATTTACTACTACGTCGTCGTCGTCGCCCGTATTCTGAGCGGAAAGAAGGGATGACAAAGCATCGGGGGGGTCGGTGAGAACATGTCGCGGCCGGCGGTGGCGGTAGGGGTCGGGGGGAAGATCGTAGTCGGCGGTGGCTACGATTAACGGATTCGCATGGGTAGATGTGTTCGCGAAGTGACGTGTTGACGCCTTTTTAATAAAGGCGCGAATAGGTTCGAGACCTAGATCGGAGTGGAGGTCGACGTTCCGTACGAACCAGGGGGCTCCTACGGCTTTACGGAGGAAGCGGTTTTGAACCACTTGGAGTTTATCGATGTGAGAGGGGGCCGAATGCCCGAACACAACACACGCATAAGTCATGATGGGTCGAACGCAAGTTTTGTAAAGTGTCACCTTATTTCTAAGGGACATTTTACTCCGCTTGCAGATTAACGAATGAAGACGACCGAGCACAAATGATGCTCGGTGACGGACCCGCTTGATGTGCGGGCCGAATTGGTACTAAATGCTGGTAATTAGATTTTCATAAAATAAGTTATGATCCCGCCATCTCGACGCACACGATTATTCGTCACGAAGAGATCATAACGCACCGAATTAGGGCCCTGACTTTTCCAACCTCAGATGTACTTTGAATCTATCTATGTCATCACGCCAGAGCCCTTGCGGGGTATGCAGAGAGTACATAGTGGAACTACAGGCTCTTTCCTTACAAATGTACTTAAATGCTATAAATGCTTGCTATTAATTTTGTTTCTTCTATTCTTCAAGGCCACACAATGCTCTCAATCCAGGGCACGTAGTAACTGACCCTGGTCAACAGCACAGATCCAGCACGGAGCCCACACTCCCTTCCAACTGACATAACTCCAATCAACTCTGATCCACACCTGGTTAAATCATATTCAAAAACTGAACTTCCCATGTCGGCCTGGAAAGAAATAAAATTAAATAAAAGTCTATCTTTTGAGGTTTTGCCACATAGTCGACGCAGAGTAACGCGACGGATGGCGTGATCTGGGGGGTTTTAATAGACTGAATTGTATGGAAGACGATACACAACGCAGCCACGCTCAGCGCGATGGCAAACGTCATGGCCGGTCGCTATCACGCCCGACGCGATTATAAACGAAAGCCGGGGATAGCGAGACGCCAACACGCGTGCAAGCGGGACGCTAGTGTTGGGCGGCCTCCTGGTCGCTCCCGCAGTGTAACGTGTTCGAATAATATATCCAGAAGCCGCGCGCAGTCGTAATTGCACGTCGCGCGGTGAAGCCAAAAATTCAACAAACACCCCGCATTTACCGCCCGCGTAATGTTGGCAGCGCAGAAATATCACCACTTTTTGGGGTAAAGGTTGATGACATTAGAGTACATGATAACAAAATAATTGTTGCGGTAACGTGTATTTTAATGCAAATCAAACTCAAGAAATAGATATACTTGTACTATTAAGGTTTGTAGCAATTTATGTAATGTAGGCAAAATATGTTTTCATTATCTTAACTAAATATTAAAACCATGAAGTAGTAGTTAACTATATTAATACAATTTAGTACAAGAACTTATAAAGTCCTAAGCAAATAAAACTAGGGAAAAATGAAATGTTTATACTAGCAACACTAAAAGAGTTTCTTTTACTATCTTCGCGTATTTTACTATGACAATTACAGACGGAAGAATTAATTCGATATTTAAATAATACGGCACCTGAATGCGTTAGATTCATATGAAATGTGATCCTATCATGTTTCTTTTTGAGCTCAACAGCATTTTTACAGGCAAAAATGACACTAGACGGCATAATTTAATTTAATTTGAGACGCGCAGACCACGTTATTTTTCACTCGCGTGAACGCGTGACTACCTGCTCCGCAGGTAATACATTGTTACTTCAATTTGATGCGTTCCCTGCGGCTTCTAGATTCCATTTATTCTAAGGCACGGCGCTGCTTACTACCGGCCGAGCGTAGCTTTTTTTTAAATGGTGTGCTACAATGGTTCAACCACGTTTACGTAGACGTAGAGTGGGCAGGATTCCCACAAAGTAGAGCTGGTGAAGTCCATGGGTAAAATCTGGATCGTACCTACTAGAGTTTATTTTATTTATAAACTAACATACACACTACCACCCAATCCCAATTTGACAACTCCGTTTTCGAGGGTATCTTTGCTTTTGAAGGCACGCTAAGCCGTTGGACCTGGCTGTCACTTGATGTAGTAGTCGTTAAGTAGAACTGGATACCTAATAGGCGGATTGACAAGTTCCAATAGAAGGTGGCCACAAACCTGCCTCCACCGCGCTGCACCGGTTCCGCGTGGTGGAGTGAATATATAGTAGTTCGTCTCATACACGCTCGCCGGTTACGAAGACTCTTGACTTGGCCTTCAGAAACAACACAGTCTATTTGGTTATGATAAGATACTCTAGGTCTTCCTCGGTATCTACATCCTTCCACTATCGCGTTAAATAAGTTTTGTTATTTTTTCTTCCTTGATAAGAATTTCTTTAATAAGAAATAATTACCTCACAATAGTTAGTCTCGGTCAGCCATCCGTAGCATACTTGTATGGTGTCATTGTATCCTTTAGACATCAACGGCTGTGGAGGGTAAAGCCTTTCGCATGTTCTATTTCTCCAATTAATCACGGATAAATCCCTTACCAGAGAGGTAGAAAACACCTGCAAAAAAGACAGGGGGAACCAAAGCTGCCAAGTTCTATAGTTGAATTAGCAATACATAATTCGTACTGAATTATTCATATGAATAAAATGACAGCCAAAAATCGGTCGCTTTTTCATATAGGTACTTTTGGCCCGCGGCCAAAATCGGATCTAACCATAGAGACAAGATTAAAAGCATAGAGGGAGCGTCAACAAGATTATATATTTGCACTGCTTACATTTATGTCATGTCAGTGATAAGAAAGGGGACAAATCCAAAGACCCAGGCGGAGATGGCGGGACAAACTGGACAACGTTTGAAAGACTGGCCTGACATGCCAACAAACAGAGAGGACTGGAAAAACTGGAGGGAGACCTTTACAAAAAGTCACCGAGAACAGAGTTACTAGACGAACAAATATTAACCGATAAATTTGCGTGGAGCCTACGTCAAAATGACAATTTTGAATAAAAAGGAAGTATGAACCTAAGGTACTTACCATGTACGAACATCTATGTATCTTTATCATCACGCCAGATCCCTTGCGGGGTAGACAGAGAGTACAGAGTTCCAACAGGTTCTTTTCTTACATACTTCTCTGGCTTCCTCCACTCTCATAGTTCATCATATATAGGCTTGCCGGTTACGGAGACTTATGATTTGCCCGTCAGATAAGACACGGTATATTTTGTTTTATTAAAAGTAAATTAAAAATTGATTTTATCTATCTATCTATCTATAACCTCACGCCAGATCCCTTGCGGGGTAGGCAGAGAGTACAGAGTTCCAACAGGTTCTTTCCTTACATACCTCTCTGGCTTCCTCGACTCTCATAGTTCGTCTCATTGATTTTATTTTACTCATTAACGTAGGCAGAGAACTCTGCTGCGAGGTCAAAGGATTGCTTGCCTGCCGCCTGGTACAGATCTCTCGAGCGAAACACCTAGTATATGCCCTCCCCATAGCGATAGCCCAAGCCGAGGCTGGTCTTCTCTGAGGCACCTTTGAGCTAGTTGCCCTCTTGCCCTTCCAGCGGGAGTGTAGTTATTGCACGCTCGCCCTCTTGCAAGGTGGAGCCGTAAAGGCCTCTCAGGCAACAGCATAGATCATTCACACACATACATACACACATAGAGCTTAGAGGAAATAATTTTAATTTAAAAAGACCTTATTTTTAGTTCCCGACGTTTCGAGTGCTTTGCAGCACCCATGGTCACGGGAGGGACTGAGGTGTTAGACGTCCAATAGGCATAGTTGTTCCAAGGTACCCTCAAACTTCTTAATTATTCCTATTGGACGTCTAACACCTCAGTCCCTCCCGTGACCATGGGTGCTGCAAAGCACTCGAAACGTCGGGAACTAAAAATAAAAAAATAAACCGCGATAAAATCCGTAAAATAGTTTTATTTCATGTGTAATATTCGCGTAAATCTAAGAATTAAAAAGACCTTTTATAAAACAAGCTTTTATAGCAAAATACAACAACGATCTCTTGCTTAGTTGAGGAGTTCTTATGGCTTCCTTCAGACCCTATCATCAGACCCTGGACACGATCCGGGTCTAAAGTACTCGTAAAAACAAATCGAACGAGCGCAAACACGGCGGGAGTATATAGAGTCGTTTGGTAGTTCCATTGGCCACCTTTTGACTTCATTATAAGACCCTGAATACTATCTGGTGGAATAGGACTTGTCATTACCGATCCAACAAGCCTAAACACAAAGGGGTTAAGTTGTATAGATCACATGTTCCTATGGCCACCTTCCGACTCCATCATCACACCAGCTCCAGAGTACCATATTATTCAAAAATATCTCAGAATTAAACCAAAAAGACAGACAGACAGGCATATGAACTTGCAAGTTAAGTAAAAGCATGTAAAAAAGAAGCTTGGAAGTAGGCAGAGGTTTCGGGTTCAAGCCCAGGCACGCATCTCTGTCCTTTCGAAAGCATGTGCGTATTCAAAATTAATGATCAGTTGCTTTAACGGGGAAGGAAAACATCGCGAGGAAACCTGCATGCCTAAGAGTTTCTCGAAGGTGTGTGAAGTTCGCCAACCCGCACTGGGTCAGCGTGGTGGACTATGGCCTAAACCCTCTCGGTTTGAGAGGAGGCCCGTGCCCAATGGTGGAACAGTTTCTTAACGGGGCTAATATTATAAAAAAGAAACTTACTGAGTCCAAAATATCAATCAGTAGAGTGCCAGGGGGGGTAAACGCTCCATGCAACATTTTTCACATCAAAAGGATATTGGGACTGTAGATGCAAGGAGATAGGCAGAACTTGATCACTAAACAAAATGCTGTAATGAAAAGAATCAAACATTTAGAACATAATTGATGGATGATTTGGCGCAGTGTTTGAGAGCATAAGCCGCTCCGCCCACTGGGTCAAATAGGCTCGGGTTTGATTCCCGTACGGTACAAATTTTTGTGTGACCCCAAATTGTTTGTTTCGGTCTGGGCATTCGCGTATCTGAATTTTCGTGTTTGAACAAGAATGCATAAATCACATGGTGGGGCTAAGTTTTATTAAAAAAAAAATTTACTGCCTCGTTGGTCTAGTGGCAAAGCGCATCGCTTTGAGATCACGAGAGCCTGGGTTAAAATCCTATTTCGGAAAAATGTAATTTTTCTAACAAAAACTTCTCAGTATGAGTCCGGAGTCTGGAATTGTGCCCGGTGTATGACAATAGACTATTACATGACGATGTTAGTCCTATTACATAGGACCTAACATCGTCGGCGAAAGGAAGATGTATTCAGTACACCTCTGCCACCCGCGCTTGGGGAATATAGGCGTGCCAAAGTAAAAAACTGAACATCCAAAAACGTCCACTGGACCACTCCCTTAGATCGCTACAACAATCGGCTTTATGCTACATGCTTTCACGTGACCTTCATCAGGTCATTGGTACATCTTGTGGGTCCAACTCCACGTCTTCCTTCTGTTATGTGCCCAATAAACATATCGGCGCTTCAGTTTTCGGAATGGCCGTTTCAATGCTTGTAACGGTAAAAGGTGGATTTATCTTCGTTTTCTGTCATATGCATGGTGGCTGAACATGAAGGGAATCTTGAAATAACCTTAGGGTCTTGTCCGGTGCACTGAACTTTCTTAATATCCGAGGCGATGGCCACCTTCCGACTTTAGCATCAAATCAGCTCCATGGTACTATACTATTGCATTGTCACTGACTTTACATAAGTGCTTAAAATGGATCACAAGATTTAAAGCGGAAAGACATACAGACAGATAGACTTACGACATTGCCAGTTAAATAAAAGCTTGTAAAAACAATCAGCGCTGGTCTTTCGTCGTTTGATGATGTTAAGAACGTCAGAGATGGTATGGACACATTTGCATATGTCTAGCTCAGAAATTAGGCTTTTGTGAGCAGTGATTCTGTGTCTCTGTGAAATACTGAACAAGGAAACTTTTTTAAACTCACGGTGTGTCAGTCTCAATGAGCGCAATGTCGTGGTACTTGGAGTGTGATCGGTACTGCGGGTGCGGGATGACCCTCTTAACGCCGTAGCGTTGCCAGGGCTCCGACAGCCCTGTGTCGTTCAGCTTGCCCGTCACCACGTGATGCACTGGAACCCTGGAAACGACCAGCTCGGTTTAAGCCTAAACTGTTTAGAGCCTGTACTGCCTCGTAGGTCTTCTTGTTCATGTCCTGGTTCTAATAGGTTGTTAAGAAGATAGACTACCACATAAATGCTTTAGGCTTTGACTAAGACTTGCCTAGGCGGTGCATTGATAACAAAAATAGTGCCTAAAAGCGGCCTCAGGTACGCACTATATGCGCGTGATGAAACGCATTTTTGAAAATTAGTTCCTGAACTGTCCATGTGTGCGTGCGTGTGCGTACTACAATTTATTTACCTTAATAGAATAGATATTTTTTTTCTTGAGTTCAATCAATCAATCAGTCTATCGTAGTCCACTGCTGGACATAGGCCACTCCTAACACGCGCCATTGCACACGGTCCTCCGCCTTCCGCATCCAGTCTGTCCCAGCGACCTTTTTGAGGTCGTCGATCCATCTAGCTGGGGGCCGTCCTACCTTACGCTTACCGAGTCACGGTCTCCACTCTAGGACACGCTTGCTCCATCGGCCGTCGGTCCTTCTGCAGATGTGACCAGCCCATTGCCACTTTAGCTTACTGAGTCTGCGAGCTATGTCGGTAACTTTGGTTCTTTGTCGGATTACCTCGTTACGAATTTTATCCTTCAAAGAGACGCCGAGCATAGCTCGCTCCATAGCCCGCTGTGCGACTTTGAATTTGTGGACTAGTCCCACTGTGAGTGTCCACGTCTCGGCCCCGTAAGTCATAACAGGTAGGACGCATTGGTTAAAGACTATAAGAGGATTAGTCTTCAGTTGGTACCATAAAAACCTAAAAATCCCAAACACGTTAATTCTGAACACCCGTGTGTGCATTTGACACTTAGGGGTTAAGTGGCCAATTTTATAAACAAATATTGCGTGATAAGTAAAGACAATAAACTTGATACGGTTCTAAATCCATTTATTTCATTCATTTATTGATTTTCCAGCCCTTACTCTATGTCCAAACCGTATCAATTTCAATGTTAATTTTGTGTGTGAGTGTTTGTGTGCATGATCTATGCTTTTGGCCGCAGGGCCTTTACAGCTTCACCGGACAAGAAGGCGAGCGTGCAACTACTATGCTCGTGCCAGAAAGGTAAGGGGGTAACTAGATCAAGGGCGCCTCAAGGAGGAACGGCTTCAGCTTGGACTGTCGCTATGGGGGAGGGCATATACTAATTTTCTCACCGTGGTGCTTTGCACCGGTCGGCGGGCAAGGGATTTTGCCGGCGAGGTCAGTGTCTGATCCTGTGTGCGGTATCTGTATCCAAAAGAAGGGATGTAAGGGTATCGGGAGGGTCGGTGAGAACATGCCGCGGACGGCGATAGTGGCTGATAGGAGGGGAGTTAGGTTCGTAGTCGCCAGCGGCTAAGATTAGCGGATTTCTATGATTGGACGCGTTCGCGAAATATCAGGTTGTCGCATTTTTAATAAAGGCGCGAATAGGTTCGAGACCAAGATCGGAATGGAGATCTCGAAATTCCGAATGAACTACTAGACCCCGACGGCTTTGCGGAGGAAACGGTATTGAATCGTTTGGTGTCTATAGATGTGAGAGCGGGCGGCGTGCCCGAACAAGTCACAAGCGTACGTCATGATGGGCCGTACACAATTTTTATGAAGCGTCACCTTATTCCTAAGGGAGATTTTACTCCGCTTGTAGATCATCAAGACGACCAAACCCAAAAGCTGCTCGGTTACGGACTCACTTGATGTGCGGTCCGAAGGTTATGGTATTTTTTAGGGTCACCCTTAGATCATCACTCAGGGAATAGGTTGGTCGAACTTGGGTACTTGACCGAGATTACTTCTGGGGTGGCGCACGGACGGGCGCAGGGTGACACCTCTGGAGAAGAACACCGCAATGCTCTCATCCGGGTTCACCTCAATACGCCACTTCCTGAACCCCCTAGGGCATTGGTGGCTGCTTAAAAGGTCCTGGTAATGAACCCTTATTCCTATGCGAGACAAAGAGAGCGGTATCATCCACGAATAGAGATAGATGTACCTTACTCGAACGAGGAATATAGTTCGTGTAAAGGCTGAATAGGAGTGGAGGAGTTTAATGTAAATTGCTACACCACATTTGTTCATAAAATTGACCACTTAAGAAAATTGAGTCCTTAGAATGCCCTATACAATGACGTATGTCACTAAGCAAGGTGGCGCGGTATGAAGAGGACGTTACACCCCTTTCATTTCTGTATTTGCCGACTAGCTGACAATGATAGACTGACGTAAACCACACCCACCGCGATGGCTTCAGGACCTAGTTAGAAGACATTGCATAGTTGCTCAAGCCTACTCCTCTTTATATTTGCCACCACTATGCCCTTCTCACTAATTAAACTTTATTCACTCTCCTTTCTTTGTCCAGTCTTCTTCATACTATGGAATGCACTACCCTAGAATCTTAAGATGGCAAGCAATTACACTTCTTTCAAAATAAAAGTACAATTATCTGCACAAAATGTTGGCAGAATCATCTCAACGTTAATTTTGTCTATGTGTATGTATTGTATACGTGTATACTTTATGTATGATATTTAATTATATATTAAATACGATGAGTTCCTAATAAAAATAACGCTGCTCGAGTCTGAAAGGATGGAAGATAAAAAAACCAGACAACTGCTAGAAGAGAAGCTGGAATCCCAGGAGCATAAGTCGCGTGGAACTGGAATAGAAATAAGAAATTTTCCAAAAATGAGTGGAGAAACGAAAAACAACCTATGCAACGACATCATTAAACTCGGCCAAACACTGGACCTTAAAATTGATTGTGACACAATTAGGGATATTTATAGAACTCCCGCAAAAGATGGCTCAAATCCTGTTATTGTCGAGTTTGCCAGCGTTTTAACCAAAGAAAGTATCTTGCGAGGGGTGAAAAGCTTCAATAAGTCCAAAAAAAAGGAGATATACTAAACACAACTCACATTAAACCCGCACCCATTTAAACCTTGAATATTTTATGAAACGTTAACTCGAAAGACGCAAAAGCTGTACTACCAAGCTAGGATGTTTAAAAAGAATTATGGATATACATTTTGCTGGACTTCAAATGGTATAGTATATCTCAAGAAAAACGTAGATACTTCCCAGATACTGTACTGTAGATACTTCCAACGAACTGGATCTAGATAAATTAACATTGGCTAAAATTAGTTATATTCTAGTAAATAGGACTACGTTATGTTATCTTTTATATTACAATATTGTTTTACACATACACACTCTACAAAATTCATACTGTCTCAGTTTTATATTGCGCGAAACCCTATATACTCAGGACCACTGTAAAATATATCTTTAAAAATGGTGAAATACTCTGTTAATTATAATATTCTTTACAAAATATTTCCCTTATTATTTTACATGCAATTATTTTTTGCGATTCTCACAACCCGTTTCTTGTTATTGTTATTGTGCGGCTTGCAAACTCCTTTACTTTTACAATTTAACTCGTAACTCATGTAGTGCAGTACCAATTATGGTAATGGAAAAATATTATTATAAAATGTCCTTTATTATTCACATTCGATAATCTAAACAGACTGTCGGAAGACATTGATAGGGTGACAGTCTCAGAGTCCCAACTTGTTGATATTGAAGAATGTCACAAAGTCATAACACCATCGTCGGATAACCTCTTATTACTGACGCAAAATATACGTAGCATAAACTGCAATATGCCAGAATTGGATATTACTTACTAGACTAAAATTGAACAGCGATATAATTATAGTTACCGAATGCTGGCTATCGTGCACACCAGTGATTCCTAATTTAAATGGCTACCATTTTGAGGCAACTAAAAGAAATCCAAGACAAAACGATGGAGTAGTGGTTTATTATAGAGAATATCTTCGTCTAAAAGTAATAGAACCAAAATTCGAAGAATGTAACTGTTTAGTAGCTATTATAGATAATCGCACGGATTGGGCATGATAAAATAAGTGACTCCTTCTTAAAACATATACTTTTTAGTTCCTCCGCTTACCTTCATATTTAACTCTTGTCTGCAACAAGGAATTTTCCCTGATAGTCTTAAAAAATCTGAAGTGTGCCCTATTCATAAGAGCGGTGACAGAAGTTGTATTATCAACTACAGGCCAATTTCAATACTTACATCGTTATCGAAACTTCTGGAAAAAATTAAAATATACGAGACTTGTGGGGTATCTGGAAACGAAACACCTGCTTTCAGAAAACCGACACGGATTTCGTGCAGGTACATCAACAGAACAAGCCGTTAATACTATTATCGACTTCATTAGCAATTGCCTTGACAAAACCAAGAAATCCCTTACAATTTTCTTTGATCTGGCAAAAGCTTTTGATACGATTTCTGTACCAATCTTACTCAAAAAGCTGGAAATACTTGGTATCAGAGGTACCCAACTGAAGCTGTTCGAAAGTTACCTTGTCGGGCGGCTTTAGTGTGTTCAGATTGGCAACCTTAATAGTGAAGACCTTCCAATTACACACAGAGTTTCTCAAGGCAGCATCCTAGGGCCTTCCCTATTTCTCATATAAATAAATGATCTTGCGAGCCTCAAGCTTCCCCATGGCATAATAATTTCTTTTGCAGATGACACTGCTCTCACGTTTTCTGCCGATATATGGGAAGAGGCTTTCGATGCTGCCCAATCAGGCTTTGATATTGTGACGACATGGCTCGAGGTCAACGCATTAACTCTAAATGTGAACAAACCCAAATACATTTCCTTCAGCATACGCTCAAACACAGATATCAATCTCGATTTATATAATATAATACCACACGAATGTGTTTGTAAAGAAAACTGTTCATGTTCTAAACTAGAACGTATTCAAACAATAAAATATCTAGGTGTTACCATAGATAACAACCTCAACTTTAAAGACCATACTAAGATACTTTGTGGTAGGATCAGAAAATTAGTATACGTCTTTAAGACCCTCCGACACGTCGCTGAACCCCATGTACTGAAGCGAATATACTATGTTCTCTGCCAGTCACTTATCACTTACTGCATTACATCTTGGGGAGGTTCTCCTAAAACCATTAAACCTGTGGAGGTTGCCCAGCGTGCTGTTCTGAAAGTGTGCACTTTTAAACCGATACACTTACCCACCTCATTGCTTTATGACTTCTGTGAAGTCCAAAGCGTAGGACAGCTTTATCTTCAAAATGTAATAATTACGCAACACAAGAAATTAATCTACGACCCTGGGATTTTAAACTGACGCAGAAAACACTTGGTTTGCCCCCAATCAACCCCTTTTAAAACAAAATTCAGCTCCAGATTTCTCCCTTTTATTGGCCCTTACATATACAACAAGATAAACAAATCTCTTACCATTTTCCCATTGACTAAGAAATCCTGCAAAATTAAAGTAAGTGAATACCTTCAGAAACTGACGTACGAGGAGACAGAGGAATTGCTACGGATTAAAATATAAACTATAGTTATTTTATTGGGTAATCAATTGTTTAAATCTGATTATTATACATATATACAAAATTAATTAAAATGTAACAGTAACACATGCGCTCTAACTTCATACACCCTCTCACACTCACTCATGCACACCTCATAACACACAAAGAGAGGACATACTACAGAACCAACATGTATATTACTAGTATTGTTTTCTTTTTCTAAGGTTTTTTATTTTTTATCATTATTTTTTTCTATTTTATTCTTTGTTGTCTAAATTTTAACTAGTACAATTTTGCGAGACCACTAAAAACATACCTACATTATTTTCTTTTAACTCAAGGGGATTGGCGTTGAGGGCTGGAATACAGGCTATGCTTAGTTCAGCCTCAAATGCTTACACTTTTGTGTACATTCGCCTAAGATTAGGATATAATATATTTGTGTAAAAAATGTACTGTAAGTTTTGAGGAATAAATAAACATTATTATTATTATAATTTATTTGTAGGTTGGCTTAATATGATTTATGTTATGATGTATGTTATATTTACATGCAACCACCATTTTTTCCTTTCGCCTTGTAGATTTAGCACCAACTTTACTTGTCTCTATATCACACTAAGGTAGACTGGTAGAAAATGCCTAAGGCATTAAGTCCGTCTATGTACCAACAGTGCATAAAGTATAAATAAATACCAATACTCCAATAATGAGTTCTTACTGGTCAGGACTCGAGGAACAGTTGGCGGCGGTAAGGATGTAGCTCTCGCTGATGATGGATCCGCCACACAGCCAGCGTGCTGATTCCAGCTCCTTACCATAACCCAGCAAGACCTGTAATCAAATTGAAGCTACATTGGAACTATATTGAAGCCAAATTAGAACTAGGTGCGTATAATTGGAACTAGAATTAGGGGCTTGCTTTTAAAACTAAACGCTGGTTAGTGGAACTGAAATAAGAGGCTTGGAACTGGAACTAAGAACTAGAACTAAGGACCTGTAATTGGAACTATGGACCAGTTATTGGAACTGGAATTAGAGACCTGTAATTGGAACTAGATTCAAGGAACTATAATTGTTACTAGAATTAGGTGCCTGTAACCAGGGCTTACTAGGACTAAGGTTTTGTAATTCAAACTTGGAGCCGGTTATTGGAAGAGCTTAGGTCGCTCCACCCACTGGTTCGAGTAGTCACAGATTCGATTCCTGCACGGGGTAAATCTTTGCGTAATCCACAAATATTCGTTTCGGCCTGGGTGTTTTTATATGTGAATTGCATGTTTGTGAACGCACACCGAACACAGAATTCATTTCCTATTGTGGGGTTCCTCTTTTTTAAGGAACTTCCTGTTTTGGAATTGTGGGCCAGTTATTGGAAACAGCTTGGACTAGAGACCTGTTATTAGAATTAGAGGCCTGTTATTGGAACTAGATGCCAGTTATCGCAACTGGAATTAGAAATCTGTAATTGGAACTAGATCCAAAGGGCTGTGATTGGATCTAGAATTATAGGCCCGGCCAACTAGAACTCTAGCCAACTAGGACTAAGGGCTTATAATTGGAACTAGGCGCTGGTAATTAAAACTGATATCAGGAAGGCTAAAATGAAACTAGGCCCCTTTAAATGCAACTAGAACCACATACAAATATTTGTTCCGATTTTTGTTCTGGGTGTTGGTGTAAAGTGAATTTCATGTATGTGAACGCACACACGACACAGAAATGATTCCCTAAGTATTTTCGTGAGACATGGGTACGGTGACGTTTGGTATTTGACGTTCCTAGAAATGTGGTGATGATAAAATTGAATGAAATAGAATGTATTGAAAATCGTATCGAGATAATTTACAACGAAGAATGGATCGATATTAATAATTTAGGAAACAACTTACACGAATTTCTTTATTTATTTACGAATCAAACGATTGGTCAGAAAAATCGTCTGACTAATCGCTTAATTCGTCGCTAACGTGAATTAAGTTTAACATATTATATGTGTTAGTCAAATTCAAATTCTTTATTTTGCGAATATGGTTTTATCACACAAATCTATCTATATCTATCTATATCATCACGCCAGCTCCCTCGCGGGGTAGGCAGAGAGTACAGAGTTCCAACAGGTTCTTTCCTTACATACCTCTCTGGCTTCCTCCACTCTCATAGTTCGTCTCATACACACTCGCCGGTTACGGAGACTCTTGACTTGCCCTTCAGCTAAGACACGGTCTATTTGGTCATGGTAAGATAGTCTAGGTCTTCCCCGGCACCTACATCCTTCCACTTTCGCATTGTATATCTGTTTTGTCATTCTTTCTTCTGGCATTCTTTCTATATGCCCGAACCAACGGAGCATACCCTTTCTCATCTTTACACCGATACTATCTTTCATACCTACTCGCTTTCTTACTACGCTGTTGCGAATACGGTCGGTCAGCGTGACTCCGCACATCTTCCGCAGAGATCGCATTTCGACCGCGTTTATCCTGCTTTCGTTCTCCTTCTTACATACCCAACTCTCACTGCCATATAACAGCGTTGGGACAAGCACTCCGTTATGCATGGCCAGCTGCGCCTTTTGACTTAAGTGCCGGCTCCCAAGTAGCCTTCCCATCGCACCATTCACTCTATTACCTGCATTCACTCTTCTCTCTATATCAGCGGTGTATTTCCCATCCTTACTGAAGGCGCATCCAAGATATACAATCTCATTCACTTGCTCCAGCACATCGTTGGGTATAACAAATGGTGTTAATTTGATACATTATGGTAACATTTGCCATATTCTGCTAAAAGGCATGCAAAAGGTTAAACATATCATTGTAACGCAGTTTATTTTAAAATATCTCAGTCCAATAGTATTATATTAAATTAAATACCACATAAATTTGTAAAATGTCACAGTATTCCAAATGTCATCCTTGTCACTATAATTATTAATGTTTACTAGGTCAAATATTTATTATTATATTCATAATTAATCATTAAAGTATTCACTTATGGTGTAGTATGTCTTCTATGTCATTATCTTTGTCAGTCTGTAAGGTATAATGTCTGTGTCAGTCTGTAAGGTATATCAGAATCAGAATCAGAATCAGAATCAGAATATTTTTTATTCATGTAAACCAATACAGTATTTATGAATCGTCAGAAAAGTAACAAAGACTCTACCGCCACTTCGGAATGTCATTCCTGTGGAGAAGAAGGGCAAGAAACTCCACGGTTACTCTTTTAAAATAAGAAATTACAAACTTTTTCATCTACATTCTGTTATGGGGTATGGGAGAACAATGTAGGTTGGTCATCAGGTGAGTCTAAGTTAAAAAAGCGAATAATACTATTTATGAGAATGGCTACATGGTTCCCTCATTTACAAAAAAAGTACATATTGTGTTAAATTAATAGAAGGAAGAGAGGTAATGTTAACTAACAACAGTTGAATAGGTTGTTATGACTCAAGTGGAGCTGGAATAGCATCTATCCAAGCATTTTTATCTTTTAAATAATCTTCTATTGAATAATAAGCTTGCTTACAAAGTGTTCGTTTTACACAAGCTTTGAACTTATTTTCACTAAGTTTAGTGACGTCAATGGGAATTTTGTTATAAAATCTAACACAGTGCCCCATGAAAGACGTGTGAATTTTTGACAGACGAAACTGCGGTTGGTCTAATTTATTTCTATGTCGTGTGTTATAGCAATGTCTATCACCTAGCTGATTAAAAAGATCTAAATTTTTTCTAGTATACATAATGTTTTCATAGATATATTGACATGGGACCGTCATGATATTAGCTACTTTGAACAGTTCTCTTAAAGAGTCGCGACTACTCAAGTTATAGATGGCCCTAATAGCCCTTTTTTGCAAGATAAAAACAGACTCAATGTCCGCTGCCCTACCCCACAATAATATACCGTAAGACATGACACTATGAAAGTAGCTAAAATAGACTATCCTCGCGGTGTCCACATCAGTTAGTTGTCTGATCTTCCTTACGGCATAGGCAGCGGAGCTAAGCCGCTTACCTAAATTCTCAATATGAGGACCCCATTGTAACTTGGAGTCAAGCGTAATCCCTAAAAAAGATGTATCATTTATGAACTCAAGTTTCTCATTGTTCAGTATAATATCATGTACAGTATTTTTTACATTTGGCAAAGAAAACCTTATACATTTAGTTTTCTTGTTATTGAGCACTAAATTGTTGGATGTAAACCAGTTATGTAGTTGAAGAATAGCGTCATTTACTTCGTCAAAGTTATTAACATGTCTACCTACTTTAAAAATCAAAGAGGTATCGTCAGCAAATAACACTATCTTCGCTCGATTTTTAATTACTTCAGGTAGATCATTTATGTAAACTAAGAATAGGAACGGACCCAGTATCGATCCCTGTGGAACGCCCATTTTAACTAAAGAGCCTAGAGATTTAGTTTGATTTATTTGAACACACTGTTGTCTGTCCTCTAGGTAAGATTTTAAAAGATTAAGTGCTTTACCATAGTGCTCCAATTTAAGCAGCAGTGTTTCATGTTTCACACAATCAAATGCTTTGGAAAGATCACAAAAAATGCCAATGGCGTCCTGTGAGTTCTCCCAGGCATCGAAGATATGCTTTATTAGAATTACACCGGCGTCAGTAGTACAACGCCCTTTGGTAAAACCAAATTGCTGATCGTGCAGGATGTTGTTTGCGTTAAAATGATCTAGCATTTGCATGAGCATTATCTTTTCGAACACTTTACTGAGCACTGGCAAGACAGACACTGGCCTATAGTTGTTGGCATCTTTACTATCGCCGGATTTGAACAGTGGTATTACCTTACTAAATTTCATTAAATTCGGGAAGACTCCTTGATCTACGCACATATTAAAAATAACAGCTAAGTGTGGCGCGATTGTATGTATAATGGATTTACACACTTTTACAGACATTCCCCATAAGTCTTCAGTTACTTTTAATTTTAAATCATTAAATACTTTGATAACAGACCGGGGATTAGTGTACTCAAACCCGAACTCCACCGGACAAAGAGTAATGTTGCTTTTAACTAAAGAAATTGCAAGGGAAGAAGAGCAATTTAAGGACTTTGTTGTCTCTACCGGAATATTAGTGAAAAAAAATTCGAATTCTTGAGCTACGTCACTATCTGCCTGAATGAGCCCACGCGCAGTCTCTAGAGTAAAGTCCACACTGCGGTGCTTAGACCTCCCAGTTTCACTATTAACAATTTTCCAGGTGGCCTTAATTTTGTCATCTGCAGATTTAATTCTTTTACTTATATGTAGCGCTTTTGCTGCCTTACATACTCTTTTAAACGTTTTAGAATAATTTGCAACATACCTTGCAAAACTTTCACTATTCGTTTGGGATTTTAGGTCATATAATTCATATAGCTTTTCCCTACTTCTACGAATTCCAGCGGTGGCCCAATCACAGAAGGTGAACTTGGGTTTGATATTTTTCATTTTAATGGGAAAGCTACTAGTAAATTGTACCTGTATAATTGAAAAAAGATCAGCATACAGTTTATGAGGTTCGTTTGCGTTACTCGTGTAAATATCTAATTTATTACTCAAAACTGTATTAAATGTATGCAATGTTGCAGGTGTTATATTTCTAGATTTAACTTTAACACTTCTCAATGGTGTAATATTAGTGAAAGTGACTATTTGCCCAGTGTGATCAGATTGTAGATAACTAACTACTGCTTGATCTATATAATCGCAATTACAAAAAATATTGTCAATGCATGTAGCAGAAGTTAATGTTATTCGAGTCGGTTCGAGGAAAACATTAATTAACTTAAAAGAATTGAATAAACGTAAGAGTCTGTCACTATATGATGTTTTTTCTAAAATATTTATGTTGAAGTCACCACAAACTACAACTGACTTGTTACTCATGAAAGTTTTATTCAGCACATCTTCCATTACAGATTCAAATGTAGTAAAATTTTGACTGTTTGGGGGTCTGTATACACACACAATAATATGCTTATCCAGCTCAACACAAGAAATTTCAACACACTGTTCAACTGAAAGCTCAACTATATCCCTACGTTCTCTCGACTTGATATTTTTTTTAACCAAAATTAATGTACCTCCATGAAGCTTGGATTTACGAGTATAGTAACTTAAGACGGAATAATTGTTATAATTTATTAATAATTCATACGATTTAAACCAATGTTCACAAATACAAACAACATCATATTTAGTTTTTTCCAAAAATAACTCTATCTCTAATGATTTTGAAGAAAATCCTTGTATATTCTGATGGAAAAGTTTCAAAGTACCAGGCCTTTCTTCCTCCTTATTTAAAATATGTGATTTGCTAGAGATACTAGTATGTACCTCTGTTGTCAGTATATTATATGGGCCTGTAAATTATACAATTTATGATGCCTGAAATAAATAAGTTATTATTATTTAAAAGTCTATGAATCTGTCTCTTTTAGTATGTCAAAATGGCGCATTTACGTTTTTATATTAATTTCTTGACCATCAGACCATGTCTTTTAATAAGATACATAGAATAATATGTTTGTAAATAAATCGGTCATCGATTTTGTACACACCGTCACACCTATTTTCCCCAAGCGGGGATGGCAGAGGTGTACTGTGTACACCCACGTTTCGCCGACGATGTTAGGTCCCATGTAATTGGGGGCGAGCCTATTGCCATATACCGCGCATAATTCCAGACTCCGGACTCGTACTGGGAAATTTTCGTTAGAAAAACTACACTTGTCCGACCTAGGATTTGAACCCAGGACCTCGTGATCACAACGCGATGTGCTTTGCCACCAGACCAACGAGGCAGTCGATCGATTTTGTACGTTTTAAAAAACAATGTATTGATTATAACGATTTCATGGTGTCATCCCTAAAAACACGAACCGTTCCAATTTCCATAATCGAGTAATAGAGTTTTATTAAGTTTTTTAAAATAATTACGCAGATTTATAAACAGTATATATTCTAAATGGAAATAAAAGTAGATTTTTTAATTATTATTTTAATATTCTTGTTTACTTTTTGGATTCCCAATTTTTAATATTCTTAAATATAATATGCATGAAATGGAATATGATCAAACGTCACCGTACCCGTCATTTTTTAAAATTGCAATTATATTCAGCCATAAGACGTCCACTGCTGGACAAAAGTGATTCGAACTTAAAATAATAGTGTGTTATCGCGTCGGGCGCGACGGCGGCCGGTCATGACGTTTGCCGTCGCGTCGAGCGTGGCTGCGCTGTGTGGGTGGAGTCACAAAAGACCGCCACAACGACGGGCTTTGTGCTGGACGCATCCGACTTCCACTTGCGACCTTCACAAGGTCATCGGTCCATCTTGTAGGGGGCCTGCCCACTCCTCGTCTTTCGGTACGTATATTATTTGCAGAGGTAATCTTAATTAGAGGTCAGTTATTGGAAATGGTATTAGAGACTTGTAGTTGGCACTAGAACCAGGGGGCTGTAATTGGAATTGAAACTAGGTCTCAGAACCTATACGTACCGTATGTAACAGATCAATTTTCCTAGGGTAATTATCTTCAGCGTTAAAGTTAAACTTTCCATCATCATACTCGGACCCGAAATGACACTGTCTCTTGTCATCAATCCACCATACTCTTGTAGAATTTCTATGAGATTTGCATGGAAAATCCAGTTTGTCTAAATATTCATTGTATTCTGGAATAAAATATAAATAAAATAAAACTTATTAATAAAGTACCTACATATATACGAGTATCAAACTACCAATGATAGTGTTGTTGTGAGGTGTGAACGATCTACGCTGTTGACCGCGCGGCCTTTACAGCTTCACAGAACAAGAGGGCGAGCATGCAACAACTACGTTCCAGCCAGAACGCCAAGGGGGCAACTAGCTCAAAGGTGCCTCAAGGAGGAACGGGCTCGGCTTGGGGTGTCACTATGGGGGAGGGCGTATACTTAGTGTCTCACTGTGGTGCTCTACACCAGCTGGCGGGTAAGGACTTCTTCGACCTCGCCGGCGAGGTCGGTGTCTGATCTTGTGTGTGAGTAATAATGTACGCCATCAACTGCCTTATTTACACTTCTTTTTAGTGTTCTGTAACTAACCAAGTTGTCTGGAGGAAATTATTTTTACCAATAATACCAACTACTCTATCAAGGTTTGGTCAAACAGCCGACAGAGCGCGATGGAAGTGCTCGGCTACGCTTGGCCAGCGGTCGGCAACGCGGCGGCCACGTTACACTGTGGGAGGGCCAGGCAGTCGCCCAACACTAGCGTCCCGCTCCCCTGTGCTTCGTGTTTAACTGCGTCGGACGCGACGGCGGCGGGTCATGACGATTGACCTCGCGCCAAACGTGGCTGCGCTGTGTGGCGTCTTCCGTACATTTCAATACATAACTCTCCATGTCTCGCCACCATACTATGGGGAAGTGCCTAAGGGAGCCGTGCCATAAATGCTTTTATCAAAAGTATGCGGAGCAGCACGTGTGATACCTCAAATTGTAGATAAGGTTTTGGTCTATTATATTGAATAAAATTAAAAGTCCTGGGTACTACCACCTTGTAGCAAAAAATATCTAAAATATCTAAAGGTACTCGAATAAATTCGATTTAGTCAGTATAAATTTTTAGTGACAGCAAAAGGAATTATTAAAATATTATACCATTTCAGACAGCTCATATGATATACTTTTTATGAAGCACATATTTATGATTTTTATTAGGTAACATACCAACCACGGGCGAATTAATCATGAGAGGTAGTTTTAAGTATTCACGGATATTCGTATGAGACGAACTATGAGAGTCGAGGAAGCCAGAGAGGTATGTAAGGCAAGAACCTGTTGGAACTCTGTACTCTTTGCCTGCCCCGCAAGGGATCTGGCGTGATGTTATAGATAGATAGATAGACGGATATTCGTTTGGAGTTCTGACACGTGCAGAAGCTTACCGAAGTTCTGTAAATGATGTTTTTTGAAGGAAATTATATTTATTTAACGGGATAAAAAAAAATCTGCGGCAACAGTGCGCAACATATGTTAATCTTGTAAAACATGAATTGTTAGAATTACTTCTGAGTACAAAAATCAATATTATTGTTACGTTTGCGGGGTAATTAAATGCCGAATAACGTGCGAAGTACTTTATTAGGCGCTATACACACAAAACAGTACGTCGTATGCAAATACACACGCGAAGTAATCGCAGACTAGTACTACTCTCGTTAGTACTCAAATACTGCTTCCACGTCGCTGAGTCACTCGTAGTATCCGTATATCGTTACTGCAGTCACCGGTTTATTCCACTTAGACCGCTTGTTCTCCGATTTGATCACTATCGCTTCCGAGAAGAGACTGTGTCCGTCCCCACGCTCTGTGTTCCTTTTATAATCGTATGAAAGTTCTAGAACGGACGCGAACCCTCTAAGTACATCGAATAATAGCCAGCGTGGTCCACAAAGCGGTATTATTATTACATACCTATTCGTACGGGAACGAATAGGTACTTGTATACCGCGACCGCGCGACAGCTATAATTAAAGGGGTGGAACCTTCTAGACGTTTCAGCACTTAAGCGCGGATTCAAGATCTTTCTAGACTAATCGCTTCGGGACCTAAGTGTATGTAATTCATTTTAAAATTAACATTCCCCGATAAGGGGTTTACGAAATATCGGGGTGTATTGAAGTCTTAACATTACCCCCCTCTTAGTTATGTTCGCCCGAGCGTTATTCTATCCACATGGATTATCTTCGGTTTTCCCCTGTGCCCCTTTTTAATCCTATAGGTAAGACGTTAATTCTGGTCACCATAGTAATAGGTCTTTCCCACCGAGCCTGAAGTTCGGGAGACTTTCCTTTTCTTCGGTGCAGATTATGAAGCCACACTAAGGTCCCCTCTTCAAAACCGTTCGCGTTTCGGTCATATCGAGTTTTCATTTTAATGCCGGTTTTCAAGACGTGTTCTCGAATGCTATTATGCACCTCGTCCAGCTGGGCTTGGAGATCACTTTCATAATCCATGACTAGCTTAGGACTATCTGGTGGTGTGCCTGTTATTGCATCCATCGGAAGTCTCATTTCTCGGCCGTAATTCACTCTTGCTGGAGTGAGACCCATACTGTCATGAACCGCAGACCGATAAGATATCAGAAACAGCGGGATGTACTGATTCCAATCTCTCTGGTGATCATCCACAACCTTTTCAAGTTTGGTTAAACCTCTAGACCATGCCATCCGACTGCGGTTGCGCTGGAGTTGTTCGGGTCTTGTGGATACCGAGGAGCTTGCACATTTCTTAGAATAGTGCCGATTTAAAGTTCCATCCTTGGCCTAAATGTAGCTCCAAAGAAACGCCATAGCGACAGATCACTTCATGGACCAGTTTCTTTGCTATGGTTGTAGCTTCTTGGTTAGGTGTTGCGAAAACTTCCGTCCATCTAGTAAAGCAGTCTAGTAGAACTATGATGTATTTATTGCCATCATCGATCTCCGGGAACACTCCAGCATCGTTGATAGCGATGCGTTCCCATGGTACGCCACCGTTGTACAACTTAAGTTTACCTTTACTTCTTGTCTGCGGACCCTTTACTGAAGCACATGCAGTACATTTACGGCATCAATCCTCAACATGCTCTCGACAACGTAGCTAATAAAAGCGCTGCCGCACTTTAATCAACGTTTTCTTAACTCCAAGATGTCCGCCCGAAACGCCGTCATGGATATGCCATAAAAGGGGAGCCACTTTGCACTGTGGCACCACCACCGGCATAGTCACTTCTTTACCATCGTTGAACTCCCATTTTCTATATAGCACATCATTTTCCAGGACTAAATTGTCCCACTGAGCCCAATAGCCCTTGTTAGTGGTACCATAAGCAGACACTTCTCCCCATTGGGGCTTGCATCCATTATTCTTCCATACCAGAATAGGGCGAAGTTTATTGTCTTCTTCTTATGCCTGCTTCATTGTCGTTTCGGTCCATTCACCGTCAAGACTATTCGTTTTTATGAGTCGGACTTCTTCTCGCGACTAATTTTTTTGACAGTGCTTGCAGTCTTCCGCACATGGCGTTCGTGATAACGCGTTAGCAATGTTGTGTCCTTTGCCACTCCGGTGTTCAATCTCGAAGTCATATTCCTGTAGTTGCTCGAGCCATCTTGCTACTTGACCTTCAGGATTTTTGAACTGAGGCAACCATTTTAGTGCAGCATGGTCTGTCCTCAGTGTAAACTTTCTTCCTAGAAGATACTTACTAAAAATGTTCTTCACTACAGCAAGTAATTCACGCCAAGTAACACAGTAATTTCTTTCCGGTTTAGATAGTGCCTTGCTAAAGTACACTATCACAACGCTGTGATCTCCCTGAACTTGCGACAAAACTCCGCCTATACCGTTACTGGTCAGTGGTCAGTCACAACAATAAATCTTCCTTCCCTATTTGGATAGCCCAAAATGGAGATTTCACTCAGGCGTTGCTTAAGTTCGCTAAAGGCGCGCTCGCAATTAAAGTCATAGACGAAGTCGCGTTTTTCTTCTGTCAATCGGTGCAACGGTTTTGCTATATCCGAGAAATTTATGACGTTCTCAGCCGAGATAATGCGTCTAAGAGCACATTTCTTCGGGCTTAATTTAAGGTTAGCTTCGCGAATCCCTGTAAACACTTTCTCGAAATTCCTCAGGTTTTCCTTGAAACTCCGCCCCATGACAATAACGTCATTGAGGTAGACCAGGCATACTTCACCGAGAAGGCCGACCATCACTCTTTCTATGAGGCGTTCAAATGTTGCTGGAGCGTTGCATTATCCAAATGGCATGACATTGAACTGCCATAATCCGTTCCCAATTCCGACGCTAAATGCTGTCTTCTTTTTGTCCTCCGGTCTTCTTTCCACCTGCCAGTAGCCACTTTTCAAATCGATGGTCGAAAACCACTTCATACCACTGAGCATGTTCAGCGTGTCATCGATTCGGGGCAGGGTGTACCTGTCCTTCTTTGTGATATTATTCAACATCCGACAATCAAGACAAAACCTTGTACTGCCGTCCTTCTTCTTGACCAAGACCACCGGTGATGACCATGGACTCGTAGAAGGTTCGATTATTTTGTTATCAGCCATATCCCTGATCATTTCAGTTACCTCCGCTTCCCTAGCCCATGGTATGCGTCGTGGTCTTTGTTTTATGGGACGGGCGTTACCTGTGTCGATCTGGTGTTTCACGAGTCCCGTCCTTCCACAATCACCCACAGTGGCAAAGATGTCCGTAAATTTTAGCAATAAATCTTTGGCTTGCCGTAGCTCTGCAGGGGATAAATTCTCCTGAGGAGCTTCCAGAAGTTTTTGAATATGATCTTCTTTAGTTTCTGCCACAGCCTGCTAATCCGTAGAGCTATTCAACCGCCTCAAGCACTTTACTTCTTCGCAGCATCCAACCACACTGTTCTTATTTAGTCGGATTTCCTCGTTACTCAGGTTAGTTTAGAACCTTAGTATTTCCTTGGAACATCAATAGTGTTCTAGCTGTTATTAGCTTTGGGTGATTGGCAGCATCTTCCACAATGATACATCTACTTTGTTTAACGTTTGCTGGAAATTTCACTTTCACTAAATTCTCTGATCTTGGCGCTAGAGTGGTATACCTTAGGCAACAAAGGGTGCACGGTTGTGATCCTCTTAGGCAAACTTCTTGGTCAGGAAATCGTGTAGTCCTCTAGCTATATCCACTATACACTGCTTATTTCTTAAGTAATCCAGACCCAAACCGCAATCATCGGTAATATTGGCAATTAACACTGGCTGGAGATACATGCAGTCGCCAATTCTGAGCTGCAGGTTTGTTTCGCCCAGGGCGGTGACTGGCTGGCCGGTCGCTGTCTGAAGATGGCATGATGGAACTCGCTTTTCCCACAATATATTGCGTTTCAGCAACTCTGGCCTCACGATTGTACGGGATGCTCCAGTGGCCACTGTAAAACTGCAACTTTGGTTGTTCACGGGACCATCGATGATTGGACTATTTCCATTACAAACTTTAGTTATTGTGACTATTGGGACCCTAATTTGACCAGTCAGCGCCCGCCCCACGGCCCTGGCGACATTTATTTCAACGGTAGATCTTCTTCTACCTGGGTCCCGGAATTCGTGACCCTTTTCCTGTACTTAGGGCATCTCTAGCTTTATATACCCTTTTTCTCCGCAGCCGTAACATGTTGGGCCAAACCTAGGTGTTCTCTCATTGGTCACCACTTCCCTAACTTTATGTACTCTATTGTTGTTCCGCACAGCTTTCACCTCAAGAGCATGACCAGTGCGCTCTTCAATGTTTGGTGGTGACCCAAGAGGACGGCAGATCCGACGTCTCCCGTATGCAGACGATGAAAGCCCCTATCAGTTGGACCTCGATAGCTGCTGGCGTTGATGCAAATGCTCTACGAACTAGCCTTTCTACCTTCAATGCCCACTGCTGGAGACTTTCACTAGGCTTCTGGGTTCGGTCCCGAAGTTGTGCTCGATAGACGTGCTTTAAATGGTTTTCTCCGTGGCGCGTCTCTAGTGCCTCCATGAGAACCTCGAGTGTCCTCGAGTGTGTTTAGACGGCAGATTCTCCAAAACCATAAGAGCATCCCCTCGCAAGACGTGTCAGCGCCATGCAAGTTTGCTCGTTGCTCCAAGAATTTCCGCTTGCAAGTGTTTCAAGCTGGTATCTGAAAGCCGACCATGATGATGTCCCGTCAAAGCGAGGAAGGTCGAATGTGGCTGATGACGAGGAGGCCACTGCAATGGGTTTCCGTGATCTGAGCTTTATAACCTCTTTATTCAACACTTATAATCGTTCGTCGTGTTCTTCTACCTTAGACAAGACGTCTCTAACCTCTGCTTTTAGGGTTTCTGTAGTCAGCGTAACTCCTTTAACCCCTTGTTCGAGATTCTTCACTTTTTCCCCAAGCGTTGAGATCCCTTTTCTATTTCCCGAGCACAGCGTCCTGGTTAGCTTGGATAATCCATCTTGTAGCTCGCGGCGGCTGGCCTCTTGGTTGGCCTGGATTACTTCCTGAAGCTCGCGGCGCTCGAGGAGGTTCTCAATTCGACTATGTTTTTTTTGTATGTATGTTACATTATCATTCCGCCAATTATGCATCAATTTTGATGATTCTTTTTGCATTGGGTTCAATATAGCTCCAAGATGTTTCCATATTAATTTCATTGGTATTGGACCTTGGACTTGGAAGATAAACCAGGGAACTCCTTAACGACAAACAACACGAATGCGTAGATTGAGATATTATAGGTGTTACGTTAATCCCATAAGGTACCCTGCCATAGAACTTATCAAAATATTAACCGACTTCAAAAAAGGAGGAGGTTGACAATTCGTCTGTGTTTTTTTTATAAAGTCTTTATTTATGAACTGATTTTGATGATTCTTTTTGCGTTGGGTTTAGTATAGTTTCGAGATGGTCCCATTTCAATGAAATCGATATTGAACTTTGGACTTTGAAAATACACCAGGGGATTCCTTAACGGCCAACAGCACGAATGTATGGATTCCGTTATTATGGTTATTATATCAATCCTGTAGATATTACTCAGAAAAATAATATAATATAGGTATATTAATATTAGTCAATAATTCACTTGTCACTTAAAAATGTAACATAAAAACATTTTTTTTAAAATATAACCGACTTCAAAAAGCAAAAACTAAATACTTGAATTCGGTGTCAAGTAACCGACTGCAGTAACCGGTACCAACTTCAAATTTTTATTTTTTGCTTTTTGAAGCCGGTTATATTTTAAAAAAAAAAGATTTTATATAACTATCTGTGATCGTAACTTCGTTCGCGTTATATATTGTATATCAGGCGTGCATTTCACACGCTTAAGCTTTTTTTACAAAATATATGTACTTGCCCTGGGGGAAATCCTTGCCGAATTTTATCAAATTCTGTTCAGCAGTTTACGCGTGAAAAGGTAATAGAAAAACAGGCAGACGGACATACAAGCAGAGTTACTTTCAAATTTAAAATATTAGTATACATTTTGTTTAGCCGGACCCTTATGAATATCTCTGATTATTTTCCTTAAATGAATAATATCTTATCATTAATAACGTTCCTCACGCCAGATCCCTTGCGGGGTAGGCAGAGAGTACAGAGTTCCAACAGGTTCTTTCCTTACATACCTCACTGGCTTCCTCCACTCTCATAGTTCGTCTCATACACGCTCGCCGGTTACGGAGACTCTTGACTTTTCCTTCAGATAAGACTCGGTTTATTTGGTCGTGGCAAGATAGTCTAGTTCTTCCCCTGTACCTGCATCCTTCCACTTTCACGTTGTAACTTTTAATATCAACTTATAACGTCGTTACACAACTAATATGATATAAAAGCTTGTCGTGAGATTTAAATACTCATATTTACTTACTTTGGAAATTTAAAAAATAAAATCATTCCGATCAAGTTATTTAATTTACTTGTTTATCTACACAGATAAATCTTGCGACAAGCTTTTATATCACATAAATTGTGTAACAACGTTATAAGTTGATAATCATCCCTCTTCCTCTTTGATTGTGCACGTTTGGAATAAACCACGCATTTTTCTTTTTCACATGTATAATTAAAATGTCACTTCGTATGTATGACGCAGAGTTGCCATTTGCTACGAAATTTACCCAAGTCCTCTTTTTAACCGACTTCAAAAAGGAGGAGGTTCTATGTTCGGTTGTATGTATGCTTTTTTTTTATGTATGTTCAGCGATATTTCCGTCAATTGTGAACCGATTTTGATATTTTTTTTTAATTTTTAACCGTGCGGGCCCACCTGTTGATAGATAGATAGATAGAGTACTCTTTATTGTACACCAGTGATATTTACAATTAATTACATACTAAAAAACAAATAGGTACAATTGGCGGTCTTATCGCTAAAAGCAATTTCTTCCAGACAACCAATGTATTGGAAGGAGCAACATACGGAATAGGGCAGTTATGGGGCGTACACTATAAACCTCAATAAAACATACTGTCATCATTTTACTTACATACATATCATAGTTATAATACAACATTATATACATACATATATACACATATGATACTATGCAAATATATAAATATATCTTACACACAATACAGAGAGTGTGCAATGAAGAGTTTATAAATGAAGAAAGTGGTGGTGAACCATCTTTGTAAAGGACGCCAACGACTGCACGACGGACTGTTACAAACAATGCATTCCACAAGCGAACGGCTTGATTAGAAAAGGATTTATCGAAGTAGTTGGTAGAATGCATTGGTGTTTTCAGCCTTAGGTTCCCCGACCTTAGAAACCTTTATATTTTCCTGGAAGAAGGAATATTGTACTAAATGATAACCCATATTTCACACCAACGCTTCCCTGTTAATATAATCTACGGGACAAAGATCCTTTTACTGTAAAGATATTGTAGTATAATTGTAGATACACAAATGTCATTACGAACCGGTGGAGGAGTTTTCTTCCTGATATCATCATAGGCTTTCAGACATTTGAACACGCTGATGCAGGTCCCGTTGGCGCCGTCCCATTGACATTTTTTGCCTGAAACATTCAGATTAGGTTGTCATAACGATAATATATAGTGCGACAATTGTGCGACAAGGACCTTTGGCCTTTGAATGATATTAACACGGGAAAATTGGTGTAAAATTTAGTAAAATTTTCCTACTATATATACTATATCAAAAAAACTTGGGTAAATTTCATAGCAAACGGCAAAAAGAGGCGCTCGTAGCACTGTGTGACCGCGGTGCTCTTACCGATTACCGAGGTTAAGCAGCGCTCGACTCGGTTGACCCGAGATGGGTGACCGTTTGTGGCATTTTCAAATTCGAGTTTCTCCGTGCTTCGGAAGGCACGTTAAACCGTTGGTCCCGGCTACCACTTAACGTGGTAGTCGTTAAGCCGAGTTGGAAGCCTTAAAGGCGGCTTGATAAGTTCCAGCAGCAGGTGGCCACAAACCTGCCTCCACCAATCCGCACTGGGTCCGCGTGGTGGAGTATGACCTAATTTCTCTCACCTCGATTAGTGAGAGAAGGCCTTTGTCCAGCAGTGGGCAGCATAGGCCAAAATTATAAACGGCAACCTGCGATTGTCATGTAGTGACATTTCACTTGATGACTGCGATAGTTCCGATTTTGGCCGAGGGCCAAAAGATCCTTGTCGGACTGTAATTTTAATTTAATAAGATCTTGTAAACAAGCTTTTATAGCAAAAACATAACGAATATATCTTGCTTTGTTGAGAAGTTCGAGGCTTCATTATCACACCCTGGACACTATCTGGAACCACGGTATTTTTGAAAACCCTGCAAGGTATATACAATATATACTGACAAAGCGTCAGTTACATTTTTTTATCTCATCTAACTACTAAGCTACTACCAGATCAGAACGCAGCCTACAATTAGAACATCCAGCGGGAAACTCAGCGCCATCACCCTTCGCCCTTCGACCATATTGAAGAGAAGGACGTGACCCGCACCAGACAGCCACCCCAAGCAAAGACATTTGACTGAGCATGACTAAAACCAATAATGTCTAATCCTAATAATTCCAAATCATAATAACCTGAGTAATATTCATTCTCTTAAAGATATAGAAAATTGAAATAGCTCCATTGCTACGATCCTCGGCTCCTCTCATACAATTTCTGTCAGCAGTCTCTATAGAGCATATAGAGATCAATGTTGAGTTTCATTAATATGGGGATTACTATCGTCACGTCCAAAATACCTCAGTGCCTTAAGACTAAAGTTTTTAGTCAATGTGTGTTACCAGTGATGATATATGGATCAGAGACGTGGTCTCTTACAATAGGTGTCATAAAAAAGCTCAGAGTTGCTCAGCGAGCTATGGAGGAGTTATGCTTGGCGTTTCTCTACGCGATGGAATCAGGAATGAGGAGATTAGTAGAAGAACCAAGGTCACCGACATAGCCCTTAAGATTAGCAAGCTGAAGTGGCAATGGGCGGGCCACATAGCGCGAAGATCAGACGAGCGTTGGGGCAGAAAGATTCTAGAGTGGAGACCACGTATTGGCAAGCGCAGCGTGGGACGACCGCCTGCCAGATGGACCGACGATCTTGTGAGAGTCGCAGGAAGTCGTTGGATGCAGGTGGCATCGAACCGGTTACGCTGGAAAGCGATTGGGGAGGCCTATGTTCAGCAGTGGACAAGTATAGGCTGCTGCTGGTGATGATACTAACGTCAATGACTTTGAGAACTTTTGTTTTAAAATTTTCCTTGTCTGATGACCTTGACAACGATGAAAAGTATGCCCGGAGGACACAGAATGCAGTATTTTTTCAAATAATTCAGTTATAATGAATTAAAATATGAAAGCTAGCATATCTTAAGATTTATTCGTGTATATTCGTTTATACATCTTCCATTGAATAAAAAAAATTGCGATAAATGATCAAGATTTAATGAATTGAGACTATTTTTCAAAATAATTATATTAATACGTGAAGCAAAAACTCTGTACCCCTTTTTACGAAAATTGCGCGGACGGAAGAGTATGAAATTTCCCACACTTATAGTTTATATAGAGAAGGAGTGCAGAATGATAATATGTTTTTTTTTAAATTATGCATAAAAATATGCTTTTGTTTATTGTTAAAAAGTCTGTGGTCAAATTGAGAATAGATTTATATTGTTTGTCTTTAATATTATTTGTCTGTAGTCTTACTGAATGTCAAACATAACCAGTAAACGATGAAAGAGTAGGTCGAATTTCGACTAATGGGCGACCACTAGTATATATTTAATTCTCTCAAAACCATAATTTTGGAGTTCAATAAATTTTCAAGTAAGTTACGAACTTACCTTCCCACAATTCCAAATACACACAACTAGTGTAAACAACATAAACAATTAAAAATATCGCAGTACTTTTTACTTTAGTGATCATATTAAATTTATCAACTGGTTTGCGGACGACTAACCTCGACGGCTCAAGAAACCCAAATATAGAAAGACCGATGTCTTTAGGTATAAATAATATGCATCGAAGCGTCGAAAACATTCGACATGTTGCAGCCGAATTGTAAAAATCGTCTTATTACAAAACGATCGTCGTATTCGGTCTAACACAACTAACCCTTTTATCTGGATCTCTCTGTGCACACATAGTTAGAGCTACAATCTAGTTTTATCTTTTAAGATGTATAAATGTTGACTATTTATGATTGTAACTTGTTTTGTGAGCCAAATAAATAAATAAATAAATTAGGAAACTCGCGTTTATTTTGACATTGGTAGGTTTTAAATTTTAACTAAATTCCCTGTTGGTATCCGTGTCATTTGTATCAATCCTTATTTATACTAATACTAATCATATTATAAAGAGAAAAGATTTGTATTTTTTCATTTTAGTATGTATGTAACGAATAAACTCAAAATCTACTGGACCGATTTCAAAAGTTCTTTCACCATTAATATGCTACATTATCCCTGAGTAATATAGGCTATATTTATTACTAGAAAAAATTAGGGATCCCTACTAAAACTTCAATATAACCCAACTATCTACGATAGAAAATAAAGATTTTCTACATTATTTAAGAACATATCTATATTTACAAAAAACTTAGAGATACCATATGCCCATCTTTTGTAGTTACGTCACTATAACTACTTTTTTACATTTTAAAAGTTGATAGGTATGCCGACCAAACACAGACCATGTTATCCATACCTTTGGATTAACCCTTATCCAAATAAATCATACCGTATTCAAGACTGTTTCAGATTTCTGTTTCAGGTTACTGTAGATTACTTTTTGAATTATTCAAATCGGACATTTCATTCAAAAGATATTACAAATTTAATAATGTCAATCTAAACGAAATACTCATAGAAAAATAAACGCGGCCGCGCCGTGGCCGGTGTGGCCCCACGCAGCGCAGCGGGCAACGCGGCGAGGGAGGGGGGACCGAAGTGCGGGAGAGGGGCGTGCACATCTATGAAATAGGTAGCCGCGCGTTCCTACGCAGCGGACGCAATATCCACCCGTGCGAAGCCGGGACGGGCCGCTAGTATTGAATAAAGTATTAAGTCCATAGTCATATACTAGGCATATTGTCAAGCGCAGCGTGGGACGACCATCTGCCAGATGACGGACGATCTTGTAAAGATCGCAGGAAGTCGTTGGATGCAGGTGGCATTTCGGTTACGCTGAAAGGCGATTGAGGAGGCCTATGTTCAGCAGTGTACAGGCGGAGATGATGATCTATCTATCTATCTATAACCTCACGCCAGATCCCTTGCGGGGTAGGCAGAGAGTACAGAGTTCCAACAGGTTCTTCCCTTACATACCTCTCTGGCTTCCTCGACTCTCATAGTTCGTCTCATACACGCTCGCCGGTTACGGAGACTCTTGACTTTTCCATCAGATAAGACTCGGTTTATTTGGTCGTGGTAAGATAGTCTAGGTCTTCCCCGGTACCTGCATCCTTCCACTTTCACATTGTATATCTGTTTTGTCATTCTTTCCTCTGGCATTCTTTCTATATGCCCGAACCAACGGAGCATGCCCTTTCTCATCTTTACACCGATACTATCTTTCATACCTACTCGCTGTCTTACTATGCTGTTGCTAATGCGGTCGGTCAGCTTCACTCCGCACATCTTCCGCAGAGCTCGCATTTCTACCGCATTTATCCTACTTTCATTCTCCTTCTTACATACCCAGCTGGAGATGATGATAATGATGATAAATACAATAAAGCCAAAGGGTTTGTTTTTTATTTGTTTTTAACTCTAATTTCACACCTCCGCACTATGGGGGAATCGAGTCATTTTCGTGTTATAAATCTGTTGGTATAAATTTGGTAGGAACAACTTCGAGAAAGAAATCAACCGCAGGATCCAATTGGGTTGGGCAGCATTTGGCAAACTACGTCACGTTTTCGCTTCGCCTATACCGCAATGCCTGAAGACTAAAGTCTTTAACCAATGCGTTCTACCTGTTATGACTTACGGGGCCGAGACGTGGACACTCACAGTGGGACTAGTCCACAAACTCAAAGTCGCACAGCGGGCTATGGAGCGAGCTATGATCGGCGTTTCTTTGAAGGATAAAATTCGTAACGAGGTAATCCGACAAAGAACCAAAGTTACCGACATAGCTCGCAGACTCAGTAAGCTAAAGTGGCAATGGGCTGGTCACATCTGCAGAAGGACTGACGGCCGATGGAGCAAGCGTGTCCTAGAGTGGAGACCGCGACTTGGTAAGCGTAAGGTAGGACGGCCCCCAGCTAGATGGACCGACGACCTCAAGAAGGTCGCTGGGACGGACTGGATGCGGAAGGCGGGGGACCGTGTGCAATGGCGCGTGTTAGGAGAGGCCTATGTCCAGCAGTGGACTACGATAGGCTGATTGATTGATTGATTGAAATCTGTAACTCCCGTATTTTTCAGGATATTTGCATGATTTTATTCTGTTAATCTTGATATTTAAGCTTTCGAATAAAATACATTTTCAAAGTATGAATTCATTTTTAATAATAATAGAAAATAATGAACTTAAATAATTAAAACTAACACTATATTATTCGACTATGGTAGTGAAAATAATATAGAAAAATAACATTATAAGAAAACTTTTGTTATATTAAGCATCAATGAAAAAAAATTGACATTTAATGAATTCAAACGCTCTGAGGCTTTGTGTCGTCAAACTTCGAAGTTTCATACATTTTTATTATAAGGTTTTCTTAAGCGCGTTACATAAGGGTTTTAAGTATATAAATATAAAACATCTTTATTAATGGTTATTCTAGAGTATTTTCTAGGATAGTAAAGATTTGCTCCTTGTCTTCTGGACATCTTTGGTAGTGTCCAAGGGGAAACATAAAATGATGTCGGATTAAACTTTCTCCGTGAATTAATACTTTATGTACAGAAGAAAATATATTATACCACAAACACTAATTTATTAAAACTAGCGAGTTCTGATGTACAACGATAATTTGATACATAAAAACACCGTCACGCCTATATTCCCCAAGCGGGGGTAGCAGAGGTGTACTAAGTACACCCACGTTTCGCCGACGATGTTAGGTCCCATTTAATAGGGGGCGAGCCTATTGCCATATACCGGGCACAATTCCAGACTCCCGACTCATACTACCTAGGATTTGAACCCAGGACCTCGTGATCACAAAGCGATGTGCTTTGCCACTAGACCAACGAGGCAGTCAGTCGATAGATTTATGTTATTACCAAATCAAATCAAAAACTCATTTATTAACAAGCGAGAAGGTCATTCTACAAATATTATAAATCTCAAAGTTTGTAGGTATGTTCAGATGTTTGTTACTCAATCACGCAAAAACGACTATTTCGATTTAAATGAAATTAGACACGCAGATAGTTTATGACTTGGATTACCATATAGGATACTTTTTATCCCAGAAAAATTAGGTTCCTGTATTCAGTCAACGCAGACGTAGTCGCGGGCAAAAACTTATTATATATAACTTAATCATTCCGAAGTAATTAGTTATACCATTTGACTGCAAAGTCAGAGGTCTGGTTCAAACCCGGGCACAAACTCTGTCTTTTCGAAAGTATGTACGTAAAATTAACTATCACTTGCTTCAACGATGAAGGAAAACATCGTGAGGAAACCTGCATGCCTAAGAGTTTCTCGAAGGTGTGTGAAGTTCGCCAACCGGCACTGGGCCAGCGTGGTGTCCATCAGCTCTCAGTTTGAAAGGAGACCGGTGCCCAACGGTGGGACAGTTTCTTAACAGGGTTAAAAATATACTTGGACCCACACTACGCAAGCCTGTTCTGTTCGTGCCGAATCCAGATAGCAAAACTGGTTTTTGTTTCAACTTTGGTCACCATTATAAAAGTAAAGTAACCAATGATCTAATACAATTATATAAACAAGGATACACACCTATATTGTTTCCAAGAAATGCTAAACAGTTTTTGCCTATAATAAATTCATATTTATTTTTATAGAAATAAAATTTTTGGCAAATAAACAGGAAAATTAGACATACACTTTGTAGTGACGTGATGAATACAAAAATGAATTTTGCGAATACAATCTATAAATGTAATCATGCCAGGTATCTTATGTGGTCTCTTAGTATTCATATATAAATCAGCTTATACCCTCCCACTGCTGGGTAAAGGCCTCTTACAAATCAAAAGGAGTGAGATTAGGCCACACTCCCCCACACGGACCCAGTGTGTGGTTCGTGGAGGCAAGTTTATGGCCACCTGCTGTTGGAATTTATCAAGGCGTCTACAAAGCTCTCAACTTGGCTTAACGACTACCACATTAAGTAGTGAACGGGACCAATAGATTAACCTGCCTTTCGAGGCACGGAGATGCTCACATATGAAACTGCCACAAAAGGCCACCTAACATAGAGCGGCTGAGCTGCCCAAGCCAAGGCGTCCTTGAGCTATTTGCCCTCTTGCCCTTCTGGCTCGAGCATAGTGGTTGCACGCTCGCCCTCTTGTCTAGTGAAGTTGTAAAGGCCGCAAGCACGCACGCACGCACGCACATACGCACGCACCACGCACTTACACACACACACACACACACACACACACACACACATAAAAAAGAAAGTCCTATTCGTTGTGTTATACTACATCTACCAAAACGAGACATACCCGGATCTTCTATGAATCTTTGCACACCATTAAACAACCATATTATTACAGATAAAACCCACAAAAGACTTAAACCAACACCCTTACATCACAACGTAACTAAGAAAAGACTACTGGGCACATAGCGATGCAAGGTTGACCGATGACCTGCTGAAGGTCGCAAGTACGAACAACACAAAGCCGGTCGTCGTGGCGATCTTTGGAGGAGACTTTTGTCCTGCAATGGTCGTCTTTCGGCTGCGAATGTCGCGAATATGAATATCTAAAATCTAGAGAATATACATTAGTTCATTGCTTCAAGATTCCTCTGTGGATCAAAACTGGAGATGTGCTGATATTGATATTCTGGGACTTGACTCAGACTCGCACACGTACGTAAGTGATGTTTACCATACCAAAAGCTGGTTAGACCATTGTGTGGTATCCGAAGCTGGTTGGAAAGCGGTGATGCAAAAATTAATTACAATGTGCATTGGTCGGACCACTTTCCTTTGGAGATAAAATGTAATTTCAATTCAATTAGAACTAAATATGAAAGCGTTAAAAGGAATAATAATTTGGTTTTATCGGGCGAGAGAGATATGCAGCAGATATTAGTATGTTAAGAATTGTGTAACAATAAATTAGGGGAAATAGACTGTCCTGTGGAATGAAGAGAATGCAGTGATAAACATTGTTGCAACCAAGACCATAGGGTTATTATTCATAAATTGTATAATAATATTATTTATATTTTGAGTGAGGCATCGAAACAAAGCTGTTGTAATATCATAAATAAGAGGAAAAAACATGTCGTTGGATGGAACAAGCATATAAGATGTGCTCATGTGGAGGCGCGACTTGGGTTTCAGAACTGGGTTTTGTCCGGGAAACCTAAGACAGGTAGTATCTTCAATAACATGGTTAATACAAGAAATGATTTTAAGAAGAAATTGAAGTGGTGTCAAAACAATGCTGAACAAATACGGTTAGATATCATAGCTTCTCATCACTCGAATAAACAATTTGGTAAATTTTGGAAACAGACCAGTAAACTGAGTCTTAGGTCGGGACTGCCTCTGAGTGTGGAGGGTGTTAGTGAGCCTGCCAAAATTGCGGAATTATTGAAAAACTATTTCAGAATTGAACCGCCATTGATACCAACGGGGAACTCATCCCCTCTCATGAGATCAAATTTTAATCCGCATGTAAGGTTCACTGCTGAGGAGGTGGCGGCAGTGCTGAAGGGTATGACGCGTGGGAAATCACCGGAGCACGACTCGCTTAGTATGGAGCACCTGCAACATGCCGGTGTTAACTTGCCCCGAGTGCTAGCCATGTTCTTGTCCTTTTGCGTGTGTCACACATACTTGCCTGACATACGAGATGATGAGAACCCTGGTGGTACCAATACTCAAAAACCGTACGGCGGATGCGTCTGATAAGACTAATTATAGGCCCATATCATTAGTAACCATCGTAGCCAAAGTGCTGGACGCTGGACAAGCAGTTAAATGAGCATATAAAGCTTCACGATGCTCAATTTGTATTTCAGCCCGGACTATCTACAGAGGCGGCTGTACTGTGTCTCAAGCATACTGTACGATACTATACAGATAGGAAGACACCTATCTATGCGTGTTTTCTTGATCTATCAAAGGCATTCGATTTGGTGTCCTATAGCAAGCTCTGGAATAAATTGTACGCAGAGACCACAGTGCCAGGTGAACTTATCAACCTATTAAAGTATTGGTATGGGCACTAAAGTAACTTGGTTAGATAGGGAGGCTCACTATCTGGAGCGTACCAACTCGAGTGCGGCGTACGGCAGGGGGAGCTGACCTCACCCAAACTCTTTAATCTCTACGTAAACCGGCTGATTGAGGAGCTCACCAGCGCCAAAATAGGTTGCTCTATAGATGGCATGTTTGTAAACAATATAAGTTATGCAGACGATATGGTGCTGATGAGCCCCTCAATCAGTGCCTTAAGAAAACTGGTAGGGATTTGTGAGAGGTATGCGGAGGCCCATGGTCTTAAGTATAATGCCGATAAAAGTGAGCTACTCGTTTTCAGGGCAGGGACTAAAGAATATTCTTCGGTTCCGCCGTTAATGATAAGAGGCTCACCACTTAAGTTAGTGTCGGAATTTAAACACCTGGGACACTGGGTCACCGCAAACCAGAACGATGACCTGGACCTGGAGAGAGAGCGTAGGGCGTTGTCAGTGAAAGGTAATAGTTGATCCGCAGATTTGCAAAGTGTACCAATGGTGTAAAACTAACATTGTTTAGAGCTTTTTACCAAACGTTTTACACCTGCAGTCTGTGGATCAACGATGCTAGAAGGGCTGGCGACGTCCTGAGCGTACAATATAACAACGCGTTTAGGGCATTGATAAGGTTGCCGAGGTACTGCAGCGCCTCGGGGATGTTCGCGGAAGCAATAATTCGAAAGCGGATCGGAGGCGAGTGCGCGCCAGCCCAACAGTGTCCTGTGCACAGTGGCGGAGAGGGTCGAAGGGCCGATATTGCGGCACTGGACCACCGCACATGTGGCGCCGTCAAACCGGGCGAGCAAATAAAATTATCTATTTTTGTTTTGGTTTCTGTTTGTTCATACTAACAATAGTTTTAAGCGTCGATGTAATTACTAACATATGTATGTACTCATATGAATGAATGTCCGAAATAAATGTATTATTATTATTATCGTACTTTTGTTTCAGTTCTCAGCTTGCGCTGGTATAAATGTCATTTACGGGCTAGGCCAAATAAATAACATAGAGATATATTATGGATATTTGTTAAGATCTAGTGTCAAGCTGTCTGTCGGTTTCATTAGTGTCCTCGTCTATTCGTAAAAACTTACGTACAATTCTGCAGGTATTTAGTATGGCAGCTTTCTGTATTTGGATATAAATACTGGGATTCAGACCAATAAGTTTTAGACTGTGATGGAGATATCTTGGTATATACTTACTTTATCCTGTTTCCAAATTCTGGTTACTTCATCTTTAAGGTATTTGTGCACCTTTTCAGCTATTGTTTTTTGAAGGTAATGGGTGTTTGGGATAGCGATATCTATGAGTTAAGTAGTCTTGTTTATTTTATCCTGCAAAGTAATATCCGGGCGATTGTAATGGATGGTCCTATCAGTGAGTATTGCGCGGTCAAAGTACATTTTGTAAGTGCTGTTTTTAACCGACTTCAAAAAGGAGGAGGTTCTATGTTCGGTTGTATGTATGCTTTTTTTTATATATGTTCAGCGATATTTCCGTCAATTGTGGACCGATTTTGATATTTTTTTTGCATTGGATTTAGTATATCTCCAAGGTGGTCCCATATTAATTTCATTGACATTGGACCTTGGTCTTAGAAGATACACCAGGGAACTCCTTAACGACAAACAATAGACATGTGTAAATTGAGATATTATGGGTATTACGTCAATCCTTTAGGTACCCTACTATAGAATAATTCACTGGTCACTTAAAATTGTAAAATAAAAATCTTTTATAAAAAAAGGTAAACCGACTTCAAAAAGCAAAAAACTAAATATTTGAAGTCGGTGCCAAGTAACCGACTGCACCAACCAGCACCGACTTTAAATATTTATTTGTTTGCTTTTTGAAGTCGGTTTACCTTTTTTTATAAAAGATTTTTATCAAGAATGGGATGCGGTGAATATTTATAATATGGTGTATGTGTGTTTGGTGTGAGTTTATATTTGATTGCGAGGTTTTGATGAATGATGTTGGCTATTTGGTTGTGTCTATGTGTGTGATCGGTTTGTGTAAGGTAAGGACATGCTCCGGTAATGTGTTGAATATTTTCAGGGTGGCTGTGACATTTTCGGCATCTATCATCTGTGATTGCGGGATCTTTGATTATGTGTTTTCTGTAATTCCTGGTATTAATGTCTTGATCCTGAATTGCATTAGGAAACCTTCAGTCTCCGGAAATAGTGATCCTATTGTAAGCCATTTGTTAGAAGCTATAGAATCTACGTGTGGTTGGTCCAGATCATGTGGGTGACGACCGTGCGATACTTTTTTCTTCCACTGTTCTGTCCTTACTTCTTCTGAATCATTTTCTATATTTGGTACAGTTTCTTCAGGCAAGTTTAACGGGGAGTAATTGAAATCATTACGGACTATTGCTGAATGGAAATCACTACTGATTGCTTTTTGTTGAAAGAATACTCTAAGGTTTGTAATCTGTTTCGACCAAAGCATCGCCAGGTTGTTGAGACCTCGTCCGCTATTTAGTCTTTTCAGGATCATTCTTTCTATTGCAGACTTGGGGTGTAAGTAATTATGTTTTGGTAATATAGTCCTAGTGCTTATTTCTAAGTTGTCTATATCTGTTTTAGTCCATTTTATTATTCCGAACGAGTATGTTAAAATTGGTATGGCATAAGTATTAATCGCTTTTATCAAACTTTTCCCTGTTAGTGGGCTATCACCGAAAACATATAATGACATTACACTGATAGAAGTCGATACTCCGTGAGTATTCTCTTAAAGCTTTTATTCTCAGATCGTGCCCACGTGGACCTTACATATTTTACTTCATTTCCGTTTATTTCACTCCATTTCGCTCCATTTCACTCCATTTTATTCGATTTCACTCGATTTTAGTTCATTACATTTTTCCGAGATAAAAAGTATCCTATGTGTTCATCCAGGTGATAAACTATTTGTGTGCCAAACGTCTTCCAAATCCGATCAGCCGTTTTTACGTGATAGAGATACAAACATTTGAACATCTAAACATAAAAACTTTCACATCCTACTAATATTATAAATGCCTATGTCCTTCTCCCGGCTAAAATTCACCTCCATGCCAAATTTAATCAAAATCTGTTCAGTGGTTTAGACATAAAATAGTAACAAACAGACAGACAGAGATACTTTCGAATTTATAATATTAGTACGAATGTTATTTTTCCAGAATCACCTTCAATAAGGACGTGCTTCCGGCGTGTCTCCACGTTTCCTTGGATGCTTTCGATGATAATGCTGTTGCCACCACGTAGAAGAACCTCACATCAAATGCCACGAAAATCACACACAAATCAAACACTCTATCTGAAGTAAGATAATACAAGAGACGCAAAGCTGGCACGGGCGGCAATACGTCTGGCGCGTTTTGTCAGCCCGCGATGCGAGTCTAGTACACAAGACAAAGTAATTTTTTTTATTGTCGGCTGGTCAGCGAGTTACCCCTATCTCACCTGATGGACAGTGATGACAGAGCCGAAGATGTAGCTCACTGACTCAGTACGACTGAGGGGACGGAAGTTAGACCGAGTTCCGAATCTGTATGATCGGATTAAGCCCGCGTCTCCTTGTAAGACTTCGCGCAACATGCCGGAATACGACTGGGTCGCTTGCCTTTGCTGGAAGCTTGGTGACTAGCCGCGTAACATGTGTGTGTATACGTAATACAATTCAATTTTTAAAATATTTTCACGCTTAAGTAGTGATAGTCTAGTGGTTAGACCGTTGGACTGCAAAGTCAAAGGTCTCGGGTTCAAACCCAGGCACGCACCTCTGTCTTTTCGAGCAGGTGCGTATTAAACATTAAGTATCACTTGCTTTAATGCTGAAGGAAAAAATCTTGACGAAACCTGCATGCCTGATAGTTTCTCGACGGTGTGTGAAGTTCGCCAACCCGCATTGGGCCAGCGTGCTGGACTATGGCCTAAACCCTCTCAGCCTGAGAGGAGGCCCGTGCCCAACGGTGGGACAGTTTCTTAACAGGGCTAATATTATTATTATTTTCGCGTCAAACTTTTGTCGCGGCACGCTATGCTAGTACGTAAGACAAAACGATTATCTCACGTCTAGGGTGAGATCAAGACAGAGTACAGAGTTCCAACAGGTTCTTTCCTTACATACCTCTCTGGCTTCCTCCACTCTCATAGTTCGTCTCATACACACTGGCCGGTTACGAAGACTCTTGACTTGCCCTTCAGATAAGACACGGTCTTTTTGGTCATGGTAAGATAGTCTAGGTCTTCCCCGGTACCTACATCCTTCCACTTTCGCATTGTATATCTTTTTTGTCATTCTTTCTTCTGGCATTCTTTCTATATGCCCGAACCAACGGAAATTAGATTAGATTCTCGTCCTAAATATCTAAAAAAAAATTAACCTTAATTATTGACGGAAATATTAAAAAATACATTAATTATGGATACTGAGCGCGCATGAAACCGAGCTTGTAAACGATAAAGTGATCACGCGATAAAACACGTGACGATCCGATCCTGTCGAAAAAGACCGCCCCCGCCCCTCGCCGATGCGCCGGCGGGACACGACCGGACACACGCCCGCGCACCCCGCAGTCCATGCGAGTGCGCCGCTATTTCCGCATATCAAATGCGCCTCCATAAAAACAACCCCGCGTGTGTTTACGTGATAAAAACAATTGTTAGTCAATAAACATGATATTTAATGTGCATAATGAACAGAGGTGGAGTAGTGAAAATCGTTATGTGACGCGCCAGGACGCTCATCAACACTAGTTTAGAGTGAATTTGTGGGCAGGGATTTTATTCAATCACTTTGGTGATAGGTAGATAGGTCGCGGAGGGCCCGTGCCATGGCCAGCCCGCTCTTCAGATCTCTCACTCCGTTATACTTTTATCTATGGGTGAGCTGAAAAGAGTCGTTTATGCTACGGAGTACTCGACCAGAGAAGAGTTAAACGTGCGTATCACGAATGCTTTTAATAGCATAAGAAGTAATCCCTTCGTACTTAACCGCATAAAAGACATTATGAAAAAACGTGCCGAACTGCATTACGTGAGGAGGTGGTCCTTTTTAACAATTTTTAAGATTGTTTTAAAAACGTGTAAATAATAAATTAATCAAGGAAATCGTTGTAAATAAGTGTGATTCAATTTTTTAAATACGCCAAAAGTACTTAGGTATTTTTGCCTGTCCTAACCCAGTTTGAAGTATGGAGGGAAAACGGATCAAACCTAAAGGTCATGCGTAAATTGACCTTACATAAGATAGGTCAAGTCGCTTGCTCAAGGTTGCCCATACGTCGAGAGACTTTTTACGATTATTTTGTCGAGATTTTCTCTGTGATTTATCAGTGCTTTTTGTTGTGTATATGTTTGTTAGTTCCATGTAAGCATGAACTATAAAGTTATATATATATATATATATATATATATATATATATATATATATATATATATATATATATATATATTACTAGACAGCACATCCCTACGGTTTCATTAATATTATAAAAGACCGGCTCGCACCAAGCACGGCCCTAACTTTCCTGCCAGCTGTTGCCGAGGTAACATCGCTTCCACGTTGCTGTTATTTTGGTCTGACATTTTTCTCGTTAAGCGTTAGATTGTTGATAATCTGAAGTTCTTTTAAGGAATTAGAGTCAAATATATATATCATCCACCCTAAGGTAGGGAAACTAACTTAAGGGTGCCTCAGGGAGGAACGGCCTCGGCGTGGCAGTCGCTATGAGCGAGAGCATATACTAGGTGTCTCGCCGTGGTGCTCTGCACCGGCCGGCGGGCAACGGATTCTTCGACCTCGCCGGCGAGGTCGGTATGATCCTGTGTGCGGTATCTGTATCCGAAAGAAGGGATGTAAGGGCATCGGGAGCGTTGGTGAGAACATACCGCGGAGCTGGCGGCTGGTAGGAGGGGAGTTAGGTTTGTAGTCGGCGGCGGCTACGATTAGCGGATTCCTATGATTGACCACGTTCGCGAAATATCGGTTTGTCGTCGGAGACCGTAATCGGAAGTATATGCCGTATAACAATAGCACAAACCTAGGCTGTTTCTCCATGAGGCGCCCTTGAGCTAGTTGCCCTTTCGACTCGTAGTTGTTTCACGTTCGCCCTCTCACCCGGTGAAGCTGTGATGGCCCGTCGGTTAACATCTTAGATTCTTTTTAGTAACTCACGTGTCGAGTGAACATGGACGTGCAGGTAAAATTTCTCAATCTATCTATCTATATCATCACGCCAGATCCCTTGCGGGGTAGGCAGAGTTCCAACTGGTTCTTTCCTTACATACCTCTCTGGCCTCCTCCACTCTCATAGTTCGTCTCATGCACGCTCGTTACGGAGACTCTTGACTTGTCCTTCAGATAAGACTCGGTCTTTTTGATCGTGGTAAGATAGTCTAGGTCTTCCCCGGTACCTACATCCTTCCACTATCGCATTGTGTATCTGTTTTGTCAATCTTTCTTCTGACATTCTTTCTATATACCCGAACCAACAGAGCATACCTTTTCTCATCTTTACACCGATACTATCTTTCATACCTACCCGCTTTCTTAATTTCTCAATATCATATAAAAAAATGACGTCACGCTACGGGGAAAAGCCACACGCTAGTAATTATTAGGTACTGTGCCGTAGGTGCGTTTACAAATATGGCATTCACATACACAAACATTCAGACCCCAACAAACACTTGAGGGTCGCCGGAAAAAAAATGTGCCGTGCACGCATCGAAGTCGCTTCTACTATCCAGTCAAACGGGGCAGCTTATGCTAAAACTACTAAAATTTTTACGTGTTTCAGAGTAGGTAACCGTGAAGTTTCTTGCCCTTTTCAACAAGAATGTCAAAGATTTAATCAATGATATTTCGGACACGTTGCTGACGTTTGTTACATATAAGTAATCACTTTTTTCATTTTTGACTATTCATAAGCTAGGTGCTTATGAATAGTCAAAAATTTCTTTTGTTCTCTGTTGAATTATACTAGATACATTAATTATACATTTTATTTTAATTACCCTTAGTTTTGACCGTTTATTAAGTAAAGAGGCTAGGTATGACAAGTCAAGTGTCTCCGTAACCGGCGAGCTATAATTCAAACGTATAAGACGAACTATGAGAGTGGATTCCTTCACTCTCATAGTTCTTCTCATATATCCCTTCTTTCGGATACAGATACCGCACACAGGTGAGACACCGATCTCGCCGGCGACGTCGAAGGATCCCTTGTCCGGTGTAGAGCACCACGGGGAGACACCTAGAATACGCCCTCCCCCATTGCGACTACGGCATAGGCAGCGGAACTGACTCGTTTACCTAAAGTCTTAATATGAGGGCCCGATTGCAACTTACAAGCGTAATCCCTAAGAAAGCTGTATCATTTATAAACTCAAGTTTCTCGTTATTAAGTATAATATCACATGCAGTACTTTTCACATTCGGTAAAGAAAACCGTATACATTTAGTTTTCTTGTTGTTAAGCACTAAATTGTTGCATGTGAACCAATTATGTACTTGAAAAATAGCGTCATTTACCTCGTCTAAGTTATTTACATGTCTACCTACTTTAAAGATCAAAGAGGTATCATCAGCAAACAACACTACCTTCGCCCGCCCCTCAACTGCTCGAGGCAGGTCATTTATATATACCAAAAATAGAAACGGACCCAGTATCGATCCCTGAGGAACGTCCATTTTAACTAAAGCTCCTAAAGCCTATATGGCAATAGGCTCGGAACATGGAACTTAACATCGTCGGCGAAACGTGGGTGTACTCAGTACACCTCTGCCACCCCCGCTGGGGAATAAAGGCGTGACTGTGTATATACTTAGTATTACATACCACAGTTTCGGTAAGGCGATTAATATGAGGTGAATAGGCCGGGGTGAATATGAATTTGATGCCTTCCTGTGCGATGTCGTTAGTGAGGTTTGCATTCTTATTTTCGAGAAAGAGATGTAGCTCATTGCAAGCGCCTACACAATTTGTGCTAGTACCGATTTGAAAAGATACTGTCCGACTTTTCTCTTCGAGAACTGAAGCGTGTTATGGCTGCCAGGTAGTCTTTATTTTTAAGGTCCGTAACAAGCTCTAAGTCTACTGCATTGAAAGCGAGACGGTCAAAGATACACAGGGAAGTCTTAATACAAATTCAAACTCAAATCGTTTATTTTGCATAAACCCTGCGGGGGTGTTTACAAATTGTCATATTTACATTTCTTTTAACGTATTTACCACCGGATCGCAGCGAGACCTCCACTGAAAAGATTCGGCAAAAAACTCAGCGGGTTTGTCTCATTTTTTCATCATTTTTTGTATAGATACATACATTTTATATTATACAAAATCATTTATGCCATCCAACTCCAATGATCCCTTACCACTGAGATATAAGAGTAATAATAATATTTTTAAAAATATGTTATAATGAAAAGCTAGAGGATTCTGCGTGAACCAGTCTCCCCAAGCAGCACCCGTTCACGAGTACGACTACTTGAGCAGCCATCGGCAGGAAGTGACCCGCACCAAACAGCCACTGCAAGCAAAGTCGTTTTAGTGATCATGACCAATCCAAGATCCCAGAGTGCAGTGAGAGAAAGTCTACAAAAGGAGCAGCACTTCGAGCTCGTATGGCACGACACGCTACGCTTCAACATTTTTGTATACATTAAAGACGTGTTTCATGAGCAATAATCGTCAATAAATTAAATAGACACTCCAGGGGATAAGGGCCAAAAACTCCACGGCCAAACAAAAGCTTGAACTTTTATAAGTTTGCATCCCTTACCTTTTTGATCAATAGTCAAAACTGGCCCAGCGTAGTCAACACTACAGTTATGGACAAGGAATTCAAGTGAAGTCCTGGGGAAGAAAGTTTTGAGCTCTGTTATGAAAATACGCCATGCACTTTTTGACCACAGATCTAGATAAGTTACGGGTACCTAACGGTTTGTAAGTGCTTTGTGAGAGTTGAGCATACAAGCTTTTCCAATAGTTTTGGAAAAAGGCTTAAAATGGACACTGGCTGATAGTTTTTGATGTTACTTTTCTCACCTTTTTTATAAATAGGAATAACATTTGCGATTTTCTATTGGGTGGGAAAAGTACTAGTATCAATTGATTTCCGAAAGAGAAATGTTAAAGAAAGTGCCAGATGCTTAGAAGTCATTTTAATGAAATGTGGAGGAATTCCATCCGGTCCAGCACCTTTGCTTATGTCCACCGATTTCAGCAGTTTTGTTACGATTCCTTCCGTAATTCCTACGCCACTTAGCGTGAGTTGTGGATAATAATCTTGTGCAATAGGGGTTGACGCTGGTCGGTCATTAGACGAGGAAAATACTGAAGAAAACTGTGCGGCAAAAAGGTTACAAACGTCCTCCCCAGTTGAAGCTACTTGATCATTAAAAAAACATCTCTGCCGGTAAGTCCGAGGTATCCCCACGCTGTTGTTTTATAAATGACCAAATATTTTTTGGATTACTATGCACAGACCTTTCTGTATCGCCTATATAATCAGAGTAACATGAAGCCATCAATGACTTGACTCGTTTGTTACATAGTAGTAATTCTGTATGATGTCTTGGATTTTTGAATTTCTTATATCTACTTCGAATTTTATCTCTTTCACATATTAAAGCTATAAGTTTAGGAGTAAACCAAGAGGGAAATTTTTGGTTTCCTGGTTTAGTTTTAGGAACTGTGGATTCAATAACCGAGTAGAGCAAATCATAGAATCTGGCAACAGCGACATTGACATCCTTATAAGACGATAGTTCAGAGACCCAGTCAATCTTATTTAACTTTGAGTTTATGATAGTATAGTCTGCTTTTCTGAAGTTATGAGTTACAAATGGTTTATTAATTATTTTGCTTTTTAATCTGTTCATCACTAATTCAATCTCAAGGGCTGGATGATGTGAATCTAACTTAATAAGTGGATCATCGCAGGACTGTACAATCATTCCTTCAAAATTGCGCAATACCAAATCCAAAGTCCGCTTATTTTGATTTTTTACGGAGTTATATTGAATCAAATTATTTAGTGATATAAAATCTACAAATATGTAACCCAAATTACAAATATAATTAAGAGGTGTCAAATATGATTGGTTACGTCACAATGCCAGTCTATAAATCCCAAAATAACATCGCCCAAAATAACAATATCTCCAGCGTGAGACTGAATGACAAGGTTAAAATTCTCTACAACAGAGTTAAGAAACGAAGATGTTACTGGGGGAGGTAAGTAGAGAGCGCGAAACAGAATTTCTTTAACTGTAGTACTACATGTTTTAAACTTAACTGAGTCCCATAGATCCTCGCAAGGACTTTCAAAGTGTTCTACTCTTTTAGATTGGAGAGATTTTGCAACAGCCACTACGACACCTCCACCAGATTTTCCAGAATTTCCACTAAGTGGGATATTTGGGTAATTTTGAGAGGAACGATCAATTAAACACGGAGATTGCGATACAACTGTTTTATTGTACGTCTACCTACATACGTATTTATTTCTAGTATACCTCACACACTAGTGCAACAGTTTCTTCTGTAAACATTATAATTTGCACCGAAGAGTTCACTGTCCATCACTCCGTCATCCAACCATGTTTTAGAGCCAACAATAACATCATAGTGAGTTGACATCACAGCCAAATTTTGCTGTTTGGTTTTTGTTTTGAGTCCCCTACAATTTTGGTAGTAGATCCTGAATTTTAATTTTTAATATTCGGGCTAAAGGTTTCAAGTCTGATTTACAAATGATTTAATGATTCATAGTTCTTTATTTGTTTTGCTGGCGACTGATCATTCTTCCGCAAGAAAATATGACCATTACGGATCCAGTTGTATTTATACTCCTTCTCCCGAGAAACTAGTCTAATGCGTGCATGAAGAGCTTTGTAATAAGGGGCTAGATACTCTGAGACGAAGATCGGAGATTTAGCCCCTCCATAACCAAGGTGACCTGAATGAAGCTTATCAGTAGGATTTGCTTTGTTGAATTTCATAACCGCAGATAGGATTACGTCTCTCATTCTAGTAGTCGGAAGCTTTATGATGACTGCACGTGGTCTATTACTGGAATCGTCCATTTTACGTATACGAGTGCATGATATAACATCTATGTTTTGGATGGGCGTGGAAACTGTGGAACAAATTTGCTTTAAGGCGCAGCTGGCCATACATAACGGAGTTCTTGTCCCAACGCTGTTATATGGTAGCGAGAGCTGGGTATGTAAGAAGGAGAATGAAAGTAGGATAAATGCGGTAGAAATGCGAGCTCTGCGGAAGATGTGCGGAGTGAAGCTGACCGACCGCATTAGCAACAGCATAGTAAGACAGCGAGTAGGTATGAAAGATAGTATCGGTGTAAAGATGAGAAAGGGCATGCTCCGTTGGTTCGGGCATATAGAAAGAATGCCAGAGGAAAGAATGACAAAACAGATATACAATGTGAAAGTGGAAGGATGCAGGTACCGGGGAAGACCTAGACTATCTTACCACGACCAAATAAACCGAGTCTTATCTGATGGAAAAGTCAAGAGTCTCCGTAACCGGCGAGCGTGTATGAGACGAACTATGAGAGTCGAGGAAGCCAGAGAGGTATGTAAGGAAAGAACCTGTTGGAACTCTGTACTCTCTGCCTACCCCGCAAGGGATCTGGCGTGAGGTTATAGATAGATAGATAGATAGAAATTTGCTTTACAGTGGAAATCAGGTTTTCAGATTTATTTTCAGGAATGCCGTTAATTTCAATATTCCTTTCCCGTGAATGTTGTTCCAGCAAATTTAGTCTATTGGAAAGCTCCTCAACTTTATTTAGTTTAGTGTTGTCCTTATTTAAAAGTTTAACCTGTTCCTCTAAAGCCTCATGAGAATTTTTCATCCGATCGTATTCTCCGCTTATAAATTCGACACTGATTTTCAATTCATTCAAAGAACTTATTTCATTTTTAATAGACATTATATATTTCTTCAGCATCGTTTCTATTATAGTTTTCATAGAACTTTCAATAGATGATTGTATTTCCGTTCTTATTATTGACAGGAGAGATGAGTCAATTGAGGAAGTCGTAGCTAAGGTTTGGGGCGATAAGTTTTCCTTTTTGCGGTGTGTTACGTAACTACATGTATCAGAATTTACACTCCCATCCTCTGAGATTGACATTTCGCCATAATTACGTTGTTGGGAAATTTTTGATACAATAGGAAAGGCGATAAGACCAGCAGATATTATCGCCTTTCCTTTCTTTATTACGGCAACTTGGACACGACCATGTCTTTTTATTCTCTTTGTCCATTGAATTCAATTGCTGCTTTGATATATTAGCACAGACGATATCATAGGGGTCCTTGCAAAGGAAACATACTAAATATTCTTTATTCACTATTTTGTTTAGACACCCAGCGCATTGTTTTATGTTTGAAGACATTATCGCGAGCTTTACAGCGTTAAGTAGTTTATTGTATATTAAGCGCTGCAGTTATGATCGTAAATGGTAGTCTAACCTTAATGACGGATTCCAGCGTTTGAAGTAGGATGCATTCGCTTTGTTGTAAAACGTTATTACTTGCAATCGAAGAACAAATTCTTGCCTTAAAGGTCGTAAGCACCGTGCATACGAGGCATGCCTTTTAAGTTTTGTCGTTTGAAGAAAAAAACACAACTAAACCTTGTAGTACTTTTTATTGTTTTTCAAAGTATTCACCACGTAGTTAAAACACTTTTCCATTCGCTCAAACCAGTTATTGTAACATTTATTCTAGTCTAAAGTGGGAGTGTTCAAAATGGCTGACTTGAAAGCATCGACTGCTTCTTCACAGGACTGGACTGGACCACGAAGACTTTTTTAATTTTAGAAAATGTTAAAAAATCGTTAGGGCTTAGGTCAGGACTGTATGGAGGATCGAAAACTAGTTCTGCTACAGAAGGAGGGTCGTCCCCAAAGCTCGCCGTCAGCATACCCACCAATCGTTTTGCTGGAAGAGGCCGGCAAGATCTTTGAGCGTGTCCTTGCCGCCCACATTGTCCAGCATCTTGGCACGACTGGCCCAGATTTAAGCCAGTGCCAGTACGGATTCCGGGAAGGTTGATCCACGGTGGATGCGATTCTTAATGTGAAGGCCCTCTCGGAGGCGACCGTCTCAGGGCGCGGTGTGATGTTGGTGGTGTCTCTTGACATCGCCAACGCATTCAACACCCTGCCTTTTGAATGTATCCTGGCGGCTCTGAGCTACCACAGACTGCCTGTCTACCTGCGGTGGGTTTTGGCGGACTACTTACGAAATAGATATGTGGTCTGCGTAAGGGGAGATGGGCGGCTACTGCGTCAACATATGACGTGCGGTGTTCCACAGGGGTCGGTGTTGGGCTCTCTTCTGTGGAACATCGGCTACGACTGGGTGCTGCGCGGCGCTCTTGAAAGAGGGCTACGAGTGTTTTGTTACGCAGACGATACACTCGTCACGGCCCAAGGGGCCAATGCGGAAGAGGCAGTGCGGTTGGCGACTGAAGGAGTGTCGCAAGTGGTGGATCGTGTCCGGCGGCTGGGCTTAACGGTAGCCCTAGAAAAGACCAAGGCCCTGTGCTTCCATGGGGCCCGGAGGCGGCCCCCTTATGGAATGACTATAACGGTCGATGGCATTTCGGTCGAGGTCGGGACCCAGATGAAATACCTGGGTCTCATCCTCGACTCAAGGTGAAAGTTTGGGGCCCACTTTAAGATGTTGGCCCCAAAATTAGTCAGAGCAGCGGGAGCTCTCAGCCGGCTCCTGCCAAATTTGCGAGGCCCTAGCGCGAGCTGTCGCCGCCTTTATACCGAGGTGGTGCGATCGATGGCCCTATTTGGCGCACCGGTTTGGGCGGACGCTCTGACCGCCCAGAACAAGACCCTGCTGCGACGGCCGCAGCGGGTCATGGCGATCAGGGTGATACGCGGCTACCGCACCATATCGTGCAAGGCGGCGTGCGTCCTAGCGCGGACACTACCCTGGAACCTGGAGGCCAAGGTGCTGGCTGCCGTCTATCGTCGTAGAGCGGAGCTCCGAGAGGACAGTGGCAGCACAATGCCAGAGGTCCGGGTGACATGGCGGCGACAAGCGCAAGAAAGCGCAGTGAGTAAGTGGCAGGAGCGGCTGATCGAGCCAACGGCCGGCCACTTAACCATACGGGCGGTTCGTCCAGTCCTCGCGGAGTGGGCAAACCGAAAGAACGGGGTACTTACCTTCTGGCTGGTACAGGTCCTGTCGGGGCACGGCTGCTTTGGCAGGTACCTGTGGCAGGTGGCCGGGAGGGAAGTCACCCCAAGGTGCCATACAGAATTTTGTATTCGATAAAAGACATTTCTTCTTGCGTACTAGTGTAGCACTAGCACAAACAGACATACATATTGTTACAAACCCCAACATACCCCGATATCTTGAAAAGTCTTTATCAGGGGATGTCGATTCTAAAACGCATAACACACCCTTAGGTCCCGCGGTGATCTGACTAGAAAGATCTAGAATCCGCGCTTAAGTGGCAAAACGTCTAAAAGGTTCCACCCTTTTAATTATCGCCGACGCGCGGTCGCGGTATACAAGTACATATTTGTTCACGCACAAATACGAGTAGGTATGCAATATTAATACCGCTTTGTGGGGCGCGCCGGCTATTGTTCGATGTACTTCTATCGATGTACGTGGAGGGTTCGCGTCCGTTCTAGAACTTTCAAACAAGTATAAAAGGAACACAGAGCGCGGGGACGGACACAGTCTCTTCTCGAAAGCGATAGTGATCAAATCGGAGAACAAGCGATCTAAGTGAAATACACCGGCGACCGGAGCATCGATAAACGGGTACTAAGAGTGGCTCAGCGACTTGGAAGCAGTATTTGGGTACTAACAAGAGTGGTACAAGTGTGTGATTGGTTCGCGTGTGTTACATTCGACGTACTGTTTTGTGTGTACAGCGCCTAATAAAGTACTCCGCAAGTCATTCGGCATTTAATTACCCCGCAAACGTAACATTGGTGTCAGAAGTGGAATGCCGATTCTACCGCGTGAAGACAAGGTACGTACTCCACGGACCAGACGTCAAGTGGAAATGGATGCGGCACGTCAGCGGAGCCTTGAAGAGGAGGAGCAGCAGGCTGAAGCGGGTACTCCAACAACAGTGGCGACAGCACCAGGAGGACACTCGGTGGATATGGCAACGCTGCTGGATATGGCAATTGCCATCCAGGCAATTCAGGCGAACCAAGAGGCCAGCCGTCGCGAACTTCAAGAGGTGTGTCAGGCCAACCAACAGGCCAGCCGCCGCGACCAAGAGGCCAGCCGTCACGAACTTCAAGAGGTGATTCAGGCCAATCAAGAGGCCAGCCGTCGCGAGCTTCAAGCGATTCAAGCCAACCAAGATGCCAGCCGCCGCGAGCTACAAGAATCCAGGCCAACCAAGAGGCCAGCCGCTGCGAGCTACAAGATATAATCCAAGCCAACCAGGACGCTGTGCTCGATAAAATAGCTACAGGCATCTCAGTGCATGGGGAAAAAGTGAAGAATCTCGAAGAAGGGGTTAAAGGAGTTACGATGACTACAGAAAACCTGAAAGCAGAGGTTAGAGACGTCTCCTCTAAGGTAGAAGAACACGACGAACTGTGACAAGTGTTGAATAAAGAGGTTATAAAACTCAGATCACGGGAACCCATTGCAGTAGCCTCATCGTCACCAGCCAAATTTAATCTTCCTTGCTTCGACGGGACATCATCATGGTCAGCTTTCAGATACCAGCTTGAAACACTTGCAAGCGAAAATGCTTGGAGCAACGAGCAAACTTGCATGGCGCTGACACTTACTTTGCGAGGGGATGCTCTTATGGTTTTGGAGAATTTGCCATCCAAAGGCAGGACACTCGAGGCACTCATGGAGGCATTACAGACGCGTTACGGAGAAAACCATTTAGAGGACATCTATCGAGCACAACTCCGGGACCGAGCCCAGAAGTCTGGTGAGAGTCACCAGCAATGGGCATCGGAGGTAGAAAGGCTAGTTCGTCGAGCCTTTGCGTCAACGCCAGCAGCTATTGAGGTCCAACTTATAGGGGCTTTCATCGACGGCATATGGGAGACTGACGTCAGGTCTGCCGTCCTCTTGGGCCACCACCAAACATTAAAGAGCGCACTGGCCCATGCTCTTGAGGTGGAAGCTGTGCGGAACAGCAATAGAGTAAATAAGGTCAGAGAAGTGGTGACCAATGAGAGAACACCTAAGTTTGGCCCAACATGTTATGGCTGCGGAGTAAAAGGGCATATAAAGCTGGAATGCCCTAAGAAGAGGAGAAGGGTCGCGAATTCCGGGACCAAGGTAGACCGTTAAACTAAATGTCGCCAGGACTGCGGGGCGGGCGCTGGCTGGTCAAGTTAAGACCCCAACCGTCACCATAACTCAAGTGTGCAATAGAAATAGTCTAATCATCGACGGCACCGTAAACAATCAAACTGGCAGTTTTACTGTGGACACCGGAGCATCCCGTACAATCGTGAGGCCAGAGCTCCTGAAACGCAACATACTGTGAGAACAGCGGTTTCTATCATGCCATCTTCAGACAGCGACCGGCCAGCCAGTTACCATCCTCGGTGAAACGAAAGTAAAACAAAAGAATTGGCGACCGCATGTATCTACAGTCAGTACTTATAGCCAGTATCACCAATGATTGCGTTTTGGGCCTGGATTTCTTAAGAAATGAGCAGTGTATAGTGGATATCGCTAGAGGAGTATTAAGATTTCCTGACTAAGAAGTTTGTCTTAGAGCATCACAACCCTGCTCCTTTTATTGCCTAACGGATACCACACTAGCGCCCAGATCAGAGAATTTAGTGAAAGTGATATTTCCGGCAAACCTCAAGCAAAGAAAATGTCTCATCGTGGAAGATACTGACAATCACCCAAAGTTAATAACAGCTAGAACATTATTAATGTCCCAAGAAAACACTAGGGTTAGAATTCTTAACCTGAGTAACGAGGAAATCCACTTAAAAAATAACAGTGTGGTTGGAAGATGCGAAGAAGTAAAGTGTCTGAGGCGGTTGAATAGTGCTACGGATAAGCAGGCTGTGACAGAAACCAAGGAAGATCACATTCGGACACTTCTGGAAGCGTCTCAGGAAAATTTATCACCTTCAGAACTACGGCAAGCCAAAGATCTATTGCTGAAGCTTACAGACATCTTTGCCACTGGAAGTGACTGCGGAAGAATGGGACTCGTGAAACACCAGATCGGCACAGGTGTCGCCTGACCCATAAACCAAAGACCACGATGCATACCATGGGCTAGGGAAGCGGAGGTGACTGAAATGATCAGGGATATGGCTGACAATAAAATAATCGAACCTTCTACGAGCCCATGGTCATCACCGGTGGTCTTGGTAAAGAAAAAGGACGGCAGTACAAGGTTTTGTGTTGATTATCGGATGTTGAATAATATCACAAAAAAGGATAGCTACCCCCTGCCCCGAATCGATGACACGCTGGACATGCTCAGTGGTATGAAGTGGTTTTCGACCATCGATTTGAAAGTGGCTACTGGCAGGTGGAAATAAGCCCGGAGGACAAAGAGAACACAGCATTCAGCACCGGAATTGGGAACGGATTATGGCAGTTCATTGTTATGCCATTTGGATTATGTAACGCTCCAGCAACATTTGAACTCCTCATGAAAAGAGTAATTTTCGGCCTTCTCGGTGACGTATGCCTGGTCTACCTCGATGACGTTATTTTCATGCGGCGGAGTTTCAAGGAAAATTTGAGGAATTTGAAGTAAGTGTTTACTCGGATTCGCAAAGCTAACCTTAAATTGAGCTCAAAGAAGTGTGCTCTCTTTAAAAAGGAAGTAAGCTATCTTGGACACTATCTCAGCGGCGGGAGTGAAAACTGATCCCGAGAAGGTAAAAGCTGTTCAAGAATGACCCGTACCAAAGAACAAAACAGAAGTTCGCGCATTCCTGGGATTATGCACATACTACAGACGGTTTGTTAAGAATTTCTCGGACATTGCAAAACCGTTGCATCGATTGACAGAAGAAAAACGCGACTTCGTCTGGGACTTGAATTGCGAGCGTGCCTTCGGCGAACTTAAACAATACCTGTTTGAAACCCCTATATTGGGATATCCAAATAGGGAAGGAAGATTCATTGTGGATACTGACGCCAGCAACACCGGTATAGGCGGAGTTTTGTCACAAGTTCAGGGAGACCGCAACGTGGTGATAACGTACTTTAGTAAGGCACTTTCTAAACCGGAAAGGAATTACTGTGTTACTCGGCGTGAATTACTTGCAGTGGTAAAGACCTTGCAACATTTTAGCAAGTATCTTCTAGGAAGACAGTTTACACTGAGGACAGATTATGCTGCGTTAAAATGGTTGCTACAGCTTAAAAATCCTGAAGGTCAAGTAGCAAGATGACTCGAGCAACTACAGGAATTTAACTTTGAGATCGAACACCGGAGTGGCAAGGGACACAATAATGCTGACGCGTTATCACGAAGACCATGTGCGGAAGACTGCAAGCACTGCCAAAAGAATGAGTCGCGAGAAGAAGTCCGACTCATAAGAACTCATGGTCTCGACGATGAATGGAACGGAACAACAATAAAGAAGGCACAAGAAGAAGACGATCTGTGCCCTATTCTGGAATGGAAGAATAATGGATGCAAGCCCCAATGGGCTGAAGTGTCTGCTTATGGTACCACTACCAAGGGCTATTGGGCTCAATGGGACAGTTTAGTCCTAGAAAATGGTGTGCTATATAGAAAATGAGAGTCCAACGATGGTAAAGAAGTGACTATGCCGGTGGTGGTGCCACAGTGCAAAGTGGCTCCCCTTTTACGGCATATTCATTTAACTGTCGTGCTAGCATATAATTTAAAACCATATAAATATTAAGTTTCTATGTAATCTGATTGATGTGAATGTTATGTATGTGTTTTAGTTGGTAAGCCTTAGAAATAAATAAATAAATATTCATGATGCGTTTCCGGTGGACATCTTGGAGTCAAGAAAACGCTGGTTAAAGTGCGGCAGTGGTTTTATTGGCTACATTGTCGAGAGGATGTTGAGGATTGGTGCCGTAAATGTACTGCATGTGCTTCAGTTAAAGGTCCGCAGAGAAGAAGTAAAGGTAAACTGAAGTTGTACACGTTGGCCCACCATGGGAACGCATCACTATTGACGTTGCTGGACCGTTCCCGGAAACCGATAATGGCTACAAATACATCATAGTTGTACAAGACTACTTTACTAAATGGCCGGAAGTTTTTGCAACACCTAACCAAGAGGCTACAACCATAGCAAAGAAACTGGTCCATGAAGGGTCTGTTGCTATGGCGTTCCTTTAGAGCTACACTCAGACCATCGTCTCTATTTCAAGAAATGTACTCGGTATACATAAGACCCGAACAACTCCAGCACATCCGCAGTCGGATGGCATGGTCGAGAGGTTAAACCAAACTCTAGAAAACCACTTGGCAAAGGTTGTGGATGATCACCAGAGAGATTGGGATCAATACATTCCGCTGTTTCTGATGTCCTATCGGTCTTCGGTTCATGACAGTATAGGTCACACTCCAGCAAGAGTGAATTTCGGCCGAGAAATGAGGCTTCCGGTGGACGCGATAACAGGCACACCACCAGATAGTCCTAAGCCAGTCACGGATTATGAAAGTGATCTCCAAACCCAGCTGGACGAGGTGCTTAAGAGGGTTAGAAAACACGCCTTGAAAACCGGCATTAAAATGAAAACTCGACATGACCGAGACGCAAACACCAACAGTTTTGAAGAGGGGACTTTAGTGTGGCTTCATAATCCGCTTCGAAGAAAAGGAAAGTCTCCCAAACTGCAAGCTCGGTGGGAAGGACCTTATACTATGGTGACCAGGATCAACGATCTTACCTATAGAATTAAAACGGGGCACAGAGAAAAACCAAAGGTGATCCATGTTGATGGATTGGCGCGGTATCACGGATCTAATGATGCTCGAGACGAGCATAACTAAGAGGGGGGTAATGTAACGACCCTAACGAACCCCGATATCTTGAAAATTCTTTATCGGGGGATGTCGATTCTAAAACGCATAACACACCCTTAAGTCCCCCGGTGATCTGACTAAAAATATCTAGAATCCGCGCCTAAGTGGCGAAACGTCTAGAAGGTTCCACCCCTTTAATTATCGCCGGCGCGCCGTCGCTGTATACAAGTACCTATTTGTTCACGCGCAAATACGAGTAGGTATGCAATAATAATACCGCTTTGTGGGGCGCGCCGGCTATTATTCGATGTACTTCTATCGATGTACTTGGAGGGTTCGCGTCCGTTCTAGAACTTTCAAACAAGTATAAAAGGAACACAGAGCGCGGGGGCGGACACAGTCTCTTCTCGGAAGCGATAGTGATCAAATCGGAGAACAAGCGGTCTAAGTGGAATACAACGGCGACTTTAGCATCGATATACGGATACTACGAGTGACTCAGCGACTTTGAAGCAGTATTTGGGTACTAACAAGAGTGGTACAAGTGTGTGATTGGTTCGCGTGTGTACTTACATTCGACGTACTGTTATGTGTGTACAGCGCCTAATAAAGTACTTCGCACGTCATTCGGCATTTAATTACCCCGAAAACGTCACAATATTAACATTCCAAATTAAATAAAAGCTTGTACAATATTTTAATATTTACTTCAGTCCGTTCCAGTCTTTTATATAAATCAGTCGTATTCAAGTAAGTCCATACTTCTTTATTTATTTTAAACTAAAACCGACAAAGTCATAAGTACAGTCATACAAAGATCTATTGGCCCGCGGCCAAACTCGAAACTAACGCTGTCATCAAGTGAAATGTCACTTTGTCACAGTCGCAGAGTTGCCGCTAGCTATGAAATTCACCCAAACTCAGCTCAGCTTTTGTTAATCGAACCGTGCAGACCCGCCTGTTGAAATATTTATCTGGAAGTACGAAAATTGTATTAAATGAAAACCCTTACGCCAACGCCATCATGTCCATGTTATCCACGGCCTATAAGGTCCTTGTAACATATTATACTGTAAGGGAACATCTTGAAGAGTAAAAATCTTATAAATATTTAATTTTATTGACATTACTATGGACATTATTATAGTTACTAGTGGTTGCCCATTGGTCGATATTCGACCTACTCTTTAATCGTTTGCTGGTTATGTTTGACACTCTGTTAGACTAGAAAAATAATAATGAAAACACACAATATTAATCTATTCTCAATTTGACCACAGACTTTAACAATAAGCAAAAGAGTATATATGCGTGTTTGTGTCAAATAAATGGAAGTGTGTGTAATGGTTTTTTTATTGATTTAATGTATTTTTAAGCATAATTTAAACTAAATATTAGCATTCTGCACTCCTTCTCTATATAAACTGTAAGTGTGGAAAATTTCATAATCCTCCGTCCGCGCATTTTCGTAAAAAGGGGAACAAAGTTTTTGCTTCTCGTATTAATACAATGATTAATATTGACATTGAATTGACATTTGATGTTACCCGCCTGTTGAAATGTTTATCTGGAAGTAGGAAAATTGAATTAAATGAAAACCCTTATTCTACGCCAACACCATCACGTCAATGTTATCCACGGCCTATAAAGTCCTTGTAACATACTCGTATTATTTTAATTGTCACTATTATATTTAAATTTACGATAATTAACATTAATATTATTGCTATCATTAAAACAGACACTTGGTATTGATTCAATTTTACATATTTTAGTATATATTTAACTTTTAATTAAATAATTTATAAATGTGTGTGTGTGAATGATGTACGCTGTTGGCCGCGAGGCCTTTACAGCTTCACCGGACTTAAAGGCGAGCGTGCAACCACTACGCTCTAGCCAGCCAGAAGGGCAAGAGGCGACAGGCTTGGTTGGGACAGTCGCTGTAGGGGGACGGGTGCACTACTAAGTGCGTCCGATACAATTATTATGTTTTCTTAATTGTTAGGTACTTTAATTTCTTGGATTATTCCTAATGATATTTGCATGCCTTAAGGCAGAATATGGCGTACGACCATTGTAATTTTAACATCCACTGTAACCCGTTTTCGCAAATAAACTGATTTCATTTGATTTGATTATAGTGTAAGGAAATATCTTGAAGAGTAAAAATCTTATAAATATTTATTGGCATTACTATGGATATTATTTTAGTTATTAATATTGACATTTGATGTGTATTACAATTATTTAATTAATTAATATTTATAGAACTTCTTATGTCTATTTTAAATGTACCTAATTACTTAATACCCTACATTTTGTTTGCACTTAATTATATTATTAGATTATGGCGTTATTTAAATTTAACAGTAAGTGTAAATAAGGAATATCTAATATTTGCGTGCTCTTTGGCGAAATATGGAGAATCTATTGTAAAAACTATGTCATCATTGTAAAATCCATATTTGCAGATGAATAAATGATTATGATTATGTAATCTCATGTAAATACACGGAACAAAGATGATCTTATTGTACATTCTAATCGTCTCCACAGAATCAATAATACTTTCATGGGGCAAAGTATACGCTTCTTCAACAAATTACCCTTAAATATCTGAAACATGGCTATCATTAAGTTTAAAAAGGCAATCAAAACTAAACTCATTAAGAAAGGGTATCACAAAATTTCGGATTATCTTGACGATAAAACTGATTGGGTTTGCGCAGCTGCTCAATCAGCAACATTAATCAATGATGTATTGGCCATATGATATGATGTATTGTACGCCGCTCCGCCTACCGTATCTAATAGTCGCAGGTTCGATTCCCGCACGGGACAAATCTTTGTGTGATCAACAATCAATTGTTTTGATTTGGGTATTTGTCACAGTCACAGGAATAAATGCTAGAGTAGGGCTACGTTTTTAAAAAGAAAAAAAGTTATTAAAACGTCCAAGCAAATTAAATTAAAAGACTAGCCCGCTGATTTTCTCGCCGGATCTTCTCAGTGGCTGCGTTCCGATCCAGTAGTATATGTAAAAAATTTAATAATTTTGACGTTTGTGAGTTATTGTATTGGCCTATACAAAGAAATGATTTTTGACTTTGACTTTGACTTGTATACACTATTACAACATGTAAACTATATTTTTTCCTCTTTATTTAGAACGATAAACAATTACACAGATAATTTACATAAAAACAAATACAATAAAGAAGATAGGTATTCATTTAAAATGATTCTTAGAATAAAAAAATAGTAATAATAAGTAATGACCATGGGTAGATAGGTATCACTAATTATAGCCGATGTCCGTCCCCTGTGAAATGGTCCAGTTTTTGTCCCTCTGCCCTTAATTACATAGCCCTTGTTTTCTTTTTATAATTTACAATAGTCCTTGCACCTGCCGGGGTCAGTTTGCTGGTTATGTTTCTTCATTTTCAGCAAGTAATCTCAGCAGTTGACTAACATAACATTAACTTCTTGCAAAACGAACTGTCTCCCCATGCAAGTATTTCGAAGGTCCGGGTCAAGCCCGTGAATGTCAGCGAGACACAAATATGATCAAAGTGCAAAAGTCAAAGTCGTGTCGTATTTGGGCTATTTTTTTTTCTTGAGCAGTGATAGCCTAGTGGTTAGACCGTTGGACTGCAAAGTCAGGGATCTCCAGTTCAAAATCAGGCACGCACCTTTGTCTTTTCGAAAGCATTTGCGTATTAAAAATTAACTACTCGTATCACTTGCTTTAACGGTGAAGGAAAATATCGTGAGGAAACCAACATGCTTAAGAGTTTCTCGAAGGTGTGTGAAGTTCGCCAACCCGTACTGGGCCAGCGTGGTGGACTATGGCCTCACAGATTGAGTGCCCCCCGGTGCCCAACGGTGGGACAGTTTCTTAACAGGGCTAATATTAATATTATTTATATTTGTCTAGACGAGTTCTGTGGACCCGGATTATGTCCAGGTTCTTATGATGGCGCCGGCGAGTTGCCAACGGAACCACTCAACATAGCCCTTACAAGTACAATAGTACTTGTCGGTTTCTGTTGTGTTTTGATATAAAAGCTTGTTTTTGCTTTTGTAGCAAAGATCTTTTCAAAACGTAACAGCATAATGTAACTAGCGTAATGTAAACAGCGTGTAGGTATAAAAGATAGTATCAGTGTAAAGATGAGAAAGGGCTGCTCCGTTGGTTAGGACATATAGAAAGAATGTCTGATGAAAGAATAACAAAACAGATATATAATGCGAAAGTGGAAGGATGTAGATACCGGGGAAGACTTAGACTATCTTACCATGACCAAATAGACCGAGTCTTATCGGGAGGGCAAGTCAAGAGTCTCTGTAACCGACAAGCGTGTATGATACGAACTATGAGAGTGGAGGAAGCCAGAGAGGTCTGTAAGGAAAGAACCTGTTTGAACTCGGTACTCTGCCTATTCGGAAAAGACCTGCAGTTTAGGTTCTCTGAGCACACATTTCTCTCGCGCCCAGATCTGCAGAAAAGATAAAATTTAAACAAAAAATCTCAAGGGCATTCGTGTTAGTGATCCCCTTAAAAGGCTTAAAACGGCCATAAGCAATCTAAATTATTTTGCTTTTAATAATCTCTTTCAGAATGACATCAAACGTGGTAGCTGAAGACTATCTTCCAAATGACGAGTACGAGACAGTTTCCAAAGCAGCTCCCCGGAGTTATGAGATTGTCTATAGAAATTTGATCATCATCTTGTATTTCCACTTGGCCGGTCTTTATGGAATCTATCTTTGTTTCACTTCTGCTATGTGGTCTACTGTTATATTCAGTAAGTATTCATGGTCACATGGTCATGGCCATTCAAGGTGCAGGTAAAATCTGAATGGCTTCAGGACAGAGCCGGTCGCCTTGGCGATATTTGGGGAGGCCATTGTTCTGTAGTAAACAATTTTCGTCGATTTTTCTGCTGGTGATGCAGAAACATTGAAACGTTCACGGACAGTACGTCGAGAGACGTAAATTATGACCCTCATAATATAGCACTACGGATGTAGGTGGCGATTTAAAATACATCAAAAATAGAACTCCGTCCACGGCTGACTATTTCTCAAACACTGCTGTGCGTGCACACAAATTACCTCTGTCACGCATACATTGAAAGAACACGTGTAGTGACACTACGTCTGTGGCTGGAAGATTTACATACACATTCGACCGACCAGTCGCCGCGTGCCGTTAGTGCTGTAACACACGGTTTAAAATTCACTTGGTATGAATGTCCGCCTACAGGTGGTTAGGTCTCCGTTACTGCCGCAACACATACTTTTAAAACCCAGTAATGGCAATCCGTCCCCAGACGTGATGCCACTTTGTACGGAAAGTTTGTGTCTCATATCACAAATTATTGAGAATGATTCTGTGTCCGTGAACGTGTTAATTTATTACTCGTCTATGAAGTTTTCCATAACCCCCGGCCTTTGAAACTCTAACCTCTGCTTTGCCAAGATTTATTTTAAACACCGTTACGCTTATATTATCCCAGCTGGGATGGCAGAGGTGTACTGAGTACGCTTACTTTTCGCTGATAATGTTACGTCCCATATTATGGGGAGCAAGCCTATTGCCATATACCGGACACAATTCTAGTCTCCGGACTCGTGTGTGTGTGTGAGTGATGTACGCTGTTGGCCGCGAGGCCTTTACAGCTTCACCGGACTTAAGGGTGAGCGTGCAACCACTACGCTCGAGCCAGAAGGGCAAGGGGCGACATACTCGAGGGCGCCTTGAAGAGGCGCCCTGGGTTGGGACAGTTGCTGTAGGGGGACGGGTGCACTACTAAGTGCACCCGTCCCCCTACCTCTGGAGTACCTCTGGAGAAGAACACCGCAGCGCTCTTGTCCGGGTTCACCTCAATACACCACTTCCTGAACCAATACCCTAGGGAATTGGCGGTTGCCTGAAGGTTTCTGGTAATGAAACCCTTATTCCTATGCGAGACGTAGAGAGCGGTATCATCCGCGAATAGGGCTAGATGCGCCTTACTCGAACGAGGAAGGTCGTTAGTGTAAAGGCTCAACAGGGGGGGCGAGAGAGCTGAGCCCTGCGGGACTCCAGCTCGGGTGGAGTGGGGAGTGGAGCGCGTCATTTCGACGCGATATCGGAAGGCGCGATTTGACAAGAAGTCTCGTGTGATGAGCACGAGTCTGTCCGGCGCACCCATTTGGTAGAGCTTGTAGATCAAGCCGTTTTGCCAGACTTTGTCGAATGCCTTCGCGACGTCGAAGAAGAGGGCGCCCGTGTAGACGGGTTTGAGTCTTCTAAGACCGGAGAGGATGTGCTCCGTGATGCGGTGCACTTGGTGGACGCAGGAGTGTTTGGCTCGAAAGCCGAACTGCTCATCGATAAGGATACCCTTGGACACTACAAAGTCTTTGAGCCGCGTCAGAAGTAGGCGCTCGTAGACCTTAGCCAGGGAGTTGGGAAGACTGATAGGGCGGTAGCTCGCGGGAAGATTACAAGGTTTGCCGGGCTTGGGAATGCCTATGACGTCTGCTTCCTTCCACTTAGCGGGGAAGGTGCAGTTCGTCATGGCGGCGTTCAATATGGCCACTAAGAGGCAGATGAGTTGGGCGGGCAGGCATTTCAGAACGCGATTCGAAATGCCGTCAGAGCCGGGGGCTTTTTTGGTTTTGAGACCCCTAATGAGATCTTCGACCTCCGTTTGGGTGATAGGAGGTAAGGAATCGGCGGGGGGGAGGGATGCCCTACGCTCGACTTCCCTGTCGACCGCGTCGACGTGGGACTGGTCGACGGACTGAGAGCTAGGGGTGCACTGGCTCTCGAGGGAGTCGGCGAGAAGCTCGGCCTTTTCGTCGTCGAAGTATATACAGCCGAAAATTAATAAGACGCAAAGCTCATGTAACACATTTAATCTCAGACAGAACGAATGTACAAAGATTTACAACTACCTACTATTGCATGATTATTTGCATACCTTACACCTTCACCCTTAATTTAACATCTAGAACAAGGAAAGAAATAAACTAATAAAATAAAATAAAATTAAAAAATTAAAAACTGAATTTATTTTACATAAGGTTTTTTTTTCCTTATATGCGAAACCGGTCAACCGGCTTGCGCATACGCTTGGGGTACTTCACCAACGGCAGGTCATAACCGGGCGGCGTGGTTGCAGCAGGTGGTGGCGAGGACTGTGGAGGTGTCCCAAAAACCTCAACAGGTTCTCGCACCAAGTCGTGCTCACCGCTATCGCCTTCCTCCCTAATGTTAGCCCTACTCATCGCAGATGGAGAAGCGTCAGGAAGTTGAGCTTCCTCTTGCTTATCTGTATTTTCTACAGTTATAACGCTATCCTCTGGGCATGGAACATCAGACATGCGTGATCTTCTTCGAATTTGGTCTATGTGCTTAGTGTGGTGTCGACCGTTACCGTCCCCTACACAAAACCGACGTGATCCTTCCTTATGTATTACTGAACCCTCTTCCCACTTTTGTTGACCCCTATATTGCCTGAACCATACCGGGTCTCCGGCCTCGAGTTTTCGTAAGTTGCCCCGCGCGTACCTGACCTGTCGGCGCTGCGCCTCACTCACGTGGTCCGCGACTGCCCGCTCGCCCCGCAACAAATCTAACCGTGAACGTAATGAGCGTTTTTGCAATATATTTGCAGGTGTTTCTCCCGTTGTCGCGTGTATGGTGTTTCTATAGGCTAGTAAAAATGTCTGCAGGGCTGAATCGATATCAACTCTATCCGTGAGGGCTTTCTTAATGGCATTTTTAGATAATTTAACCGCGTTCTCCGCTGCTCCGTTTGACGCCGGATGATACGCGGGGGAAAAAGATTGACGGATTCCATTATTTTTGAGGAATGACTTGAACTCGGCACTCGTAAACGGTGGGCCCTGATCCGATACCAGTTCTATTGGCAGACCGAACCTTGCAAATAGACTTCTTAATATTTTGATAACTACCCCTGCCGTAGTGCGAGACATTTCAAAAACTTCTAACCACTTCGAAGTTGAATCAATAATGACGAGAAACGTCAAACCGCGCAACGGGCCCAAAAAGTCAATATGTAGCCTCGACCACGGCTGCGCCGGGTAGGGCCAGGGTAGTGGCGGCGCGCGCGCCGGCGCCGGCAGCTCGGCTGCGCAAGTGCCGCACTGGCGGCATAGCTCCTCTATGTCCCTATCGATATGCGACCACCACACGTAACTGCGAGCCCACGATTTGGTTTTTACGATTCCCATGTGGCTACTATGTAGTTGTCGAAGTATCTGCGAGCGTAATGATACTGGCACAATAATTCTGTAAACCCACATGAGACAATTTCCTTCAGAATAAATTTCATTACGTCGTGTATAATACGGTTTCAGATTTTATTCACTACAATGTGCTGGCCAACCCGTCTGAGTGTAAATAAGTATTCTACTTAACAAGGTATCCGCAGCCATCGACTTACGAATATCTGCGTGAGTGACCGGTAAAAAGTCCTCAACGAAACTGAGATAAGTGATTTCCTTCACGTTCAGTTCTTTACTACGTTGTGAGGGTAACCGTGATAGGGCATCTGCGCTGTTTTTAGCTGATGATACATACTGAATATCGTAGTCGTACCCGATAACAATACTCCCCACCTCTGCATACGGCTAGCGGCCATCACGGGAATACCAGCTTTACTCCCAAATATTGATGTTAAGGGCTTATGATCGGTTCTCAAGGTAAATTTTCGACCATATAAGTACTGATGAAATTTCCTTATTCCGTAGACAATGGCTAAAGCCTCCCTTTCTATTTGCGAGTATGCCCGCTCGGCCCTAGTAAGCGAGCGCGACGCGTAGGCCACGGGGCGCTCCCCGCGCGGTGTGCCGTGCGCTATCACCGCGCCCACCCCCACGCTGCTCGCGTCCGTCGTCACTATCAACGGTAGGTCTGGCGAGTAGTGCGCGAGTACTTCGCTTGAAGCCAATAAACACTTCACTTCCTTAAATGCCTTCTCGCACTGCTTGCCCCATACGAACTTAACCCCTGACCGCAGCAAATTATATAATGGCGCTAAAATAAAAACTTATGTTTTTTACAAATTTGGCGTAATACATTACCATTCCTAAGAATGATCTCAATTCTGTCACATTTCTAGGAACGGGCGTGTCTGTAATAGCCCTAACTTTGTCCGGACACGTATGTACCCCCTTGCTTGATATCACGTACCCTAAATATGTGATACGTTCCTGAAAAAACTACATTTTTCTTTTTTTACCTTGAGACCGTTCGATTCCAATATCTTAAAAACCTTATCTAAATTATCTAAGTGGGATGCGGTATCTAAGCCTGTAATAATAATATCGTCTAAGAATACTCCTACATAGGACAGATGAGCAAAAAGTTGTTCTAATTTCTTTTGAAAAATACCCGGACTGGACACGAGCCCATACACTAAACGGTTATATCGAAACAGACCTTTATGTGTATTAATAACGGTATATTTACTACTATCATCGAACTCTAATTGTGCATATGCTTGCGAAGGATCAATTTTTGAGAAATGTTGCCCACCGTGTGGGTTCGCTAACAAGTCCTCAACCCTGGGCAGAGGGTAACGATCGACTTCCAGCACTTTGTTAAGTGTTAGTTTGTAATCAGCGCATATCCTAATGTAACCATCTTTCTTGACGACTGGCACAATAGGCGCCGTCGCGCACCAGCTGCTCGAGCGCGCGCTCCACCGGCTCGCGCAGCGCGTACGCGAGTGGTCGCGCGCGCATGAACACTGGCCTCGCCCCCTCTTGCAAATGTATGCTGACCTGGCCACCGGTGAAGCGCCCCAGCCCGTCCGAAAACACGTTACAATATCTGGAACTAAACGTTTCAAAGTTAAAATTGCCATAAGATACATGGTTAACAATTTTATTGCTTTCTACGCTAGGTATACTTATTCCTAAGTCCGCTATCCACTGTCTGCCAAGTAAAATAGTTTTTCCATTATTTATTACATACAAATCCAGGTGCTTAGACTTATCTTTATATTTCACCAGGGGTTTAATTACCCCCAATGGTCGTATCGTTTCACCTGTATAATATCTAAGTACTAAATTACATTCTTCTAACTTGGTATTTTTAAAATGTTGCCTATAAAATTCGTTACTTATACAGGATACTGCACTCCCTGTATCACATTCTATTGCAACGTTTATATTGTCAATACTGACTTCTATACAGATCGGTGGATAATTTTCTAATGCTAATTGATTTATTGTCCCTACCTCGTCACTGCTCTTACTCAACTCGGCCGCGTCGTCCATATAGTTGTGACCGGTATCCCTCAGCCTCGGACATACTCGTCGTAGGTGGCCGGCCTGGTTGCACAGACGACATACGTAGCGCGCAAACCTGCACGAACGCACGTCATGGTCTCCGGCACATGCCTGGCATCGCCAGCGTCCGCCCGCCTGGTTGCCGCGCTCGGTAGCACCGGCCAAATACCCTGCCGCTCTGTCTGTGTTGTTTCGCGTCGTCTTATTACATGTTCCACTCGTGGCCCTTGTAGTGTGCATCGTTCTTCTCGTTATAGTTCGTCCATAACCCTGTTGCCTTTTCATAGGTGTACCAGCATTAGCAATCACCTGACAATCTACTGTAGCCGTCTTCTCTCCAATTTGCACGTTCACTGCCGCCGCGTCTTTCTCAGCTGCTTCCATATTTAGTGCTAAACTACAGGCTCTCTGGAAATCTAGCTTCTCTTCAGAAAATAATCGTTGTCGAATGGTTTCGCTCATCAAACCACAAACTAACTGATCACGCAAACTTTCGTTTAGCCACTGTCCAAATTCACATGATCTCGACAACTTTTTTAATTCCGCGATGTAATCACTTATTTTCTCGCCAGTATTTTGAATCCGATGATGGAATTTAAAACGTTCCGCTAAAATACTAGGGCGTGGCTGCAGGTGTTTTTCCATAGTGACCGTTAATTCTTTGAATGTTTTCATCATCATCATCAGCCTATAGCAGTCCACTGCTGGACATAGGCCTCTCCAAGTGCACGCCACTGGGTACGATCCTCGGCTACTCGCATCCAGTTTCTGCCAGCCGCCCTACGAAGGTCATCGCTCCACCTAGCCTGAGGGCGTCCTGCATTACGTTTGCCAGTCCGCGGTCTCCACTCAAGAACTCGTTTGTCCCAGCGGTTATCGGTTGTTCGGCTAATGTGACCGGCCCATTGCCACTTCAGCTTACTAATCCGGTGGGCTATGTCGATAACTTTGGTTCTCTGTCGAATGACTTCGTTCCGGATTCTATCCTTCAGAGAAACTCCGAGCATAGCCCTTTCCATAGCTCGCTGAGTGACTTTAAATTTATGAACCATTCCAACCGTGAGTGTCCACGTCTCGGCTCCATATGTCATAACGGGCAGGACGCACTGATTAAAGACTTTTGTCTTTAGGCTTTGTGGAATGGGCGATGTAAATACTCGACGTAATTTCCCAAATGCCGCCCAGCCCAGCCGTATTCTTCTGTTGACCTCTTTCTCGAAGTTGTTTTTCCCCAACTGCAGAGTTTGCCCTAGGTAAACATATTCTTGAACAACCTCGAGAATAGCGCCATGTATTGCAACAGGTTCCGGTACTACATGTCGGTTAAACATTACCTTGGTCTTGTCCAAGTTCATGCGGAGACCTATTTGTTTGGAAGAATCGGCTAGGCTGGTCAGCATCTGTTGTAAATCCTGCAACGTTTCGGCCATAATGACGATGTCGTCTGCAAATCTCAAGTGTGAGATATGACTGCCATTTATGTTTATGCCATGACCTTCCCAGTCCAGCGTCTTAAACATATCCTCCAATGCATTTGTGAACAATTTGGGGGAGATAACGTCCCCTTGTCTCACTCCTCGATGCATTGAGATAGGGTTGGTCTGCTGGTTTTGTAACTGGATGGTCATGGTCGCGGCGTTATAGAGACTTCTTAACACTTGGATGTATCGCCAGTCGACTTGGCATCGTTGCAAGGATATCAGAACAGACCAGGTCTCGATCGAGTCAAAGGCCTTCTCATAGTCCACGAATGCTAAGCACAGGGGCCGATTATACTCTTCGGTCTTCTGTATAATCTGCCGTATAGTGTGGATGTGGTCTATGGTTCCATACCCTCTTCGAAACCCGGCCTGTTCCGGGGGTTGAAATTCGTCGAGCCTTCGCGCAAGACGATTCGTGATAACTCTTGAAAACAGCTTATAAATGTGGCTCAGGAGCGAAATAGGGCGGTAGTTCTTCAGTTGGGTCTTATCACCCTTTTTGAAAAACAATACGACCACGCTCCTACCCCAAGCCTCTGGAGTTCTCCCATTAAAGAGGACAGAGTTAAAGATATTTTGGAGCTCCTTTAGCACGGATTTACCTCCTGCTTTTAATAGTTCAGTTGTAACTCCGTCCTCTCCAGGGGCTTTTCCATTCCTTAGCTGCTCAAGAGCCATCACGATTTCGTCTAGGCTGATTTCGGGCAGGTCTTCCGTAAAGTGGCGGCTTAATGTAGCTCTAGGATCCTCGTTTCCGGGATCAGGACGAGATGTATGCGAGGCGTATAGTCGGCTGTAGAAGTCTTCTACTTCCAAAAGAATCTCCGGCTTAGAAGTGATGACGCCCCCACTGGCTTTGGACAACTTCATCAGATGGCTCCTCCCCAAAGACTGAACGAAAACTTTCGACCCCCGATTTTGCTTGATTGCTTTTTCAATAGCGCGTGTATTAGCGCATCGGAAGTCATGTCGTACCAGTTTGTTAATTCGTTTGTTGAGTGCCCGTTGCTCTAACGAAGTGTTGGTTGGGTTTACACGTCGTTCCTTCATAAGCTGCAGTGTCTCCTCTGAAAGCTTCGTTTTCTTACTTATACGTCGCGTTTCACAAAATCTCGTACCTTCCTCCCTGATGATTTTAACTACATTTGTGAGGGCCTGGTCTACGTCATTTGTGGTTTCCATGGTAACGAATCGGTTCTCCAGATTTGACTGGAACGCTTCAGATCCTACTACGGTTTGGAGGAGGTTGGGCCGGAGCCTGGCCTTCATCAAACGGACTCGCTCGAGCTTAAAGTTGATATTCAGTGAGCCTCTGACAAGTCGGTGATCGCTTCCGGTATTAAACCTGTTGATCACTGAGACATCTCTGAATATGTGCTTCTTGTCCGTTATGATGAAGTCAATCTCATTTTTAGTCCTAGTGTCGGGGCTTTGCCATGTCCACTTTCTTTGGGGCCGTTTCTTAAAGAAAGAGTTCATCAAGAAAAGCCCCTCTTTCTCAAGAAAGTTAACAAGCATTTGCCCCCTATGATTCCTGCTACCGTAACCGTGAGATCCTACTACCGATTCGCTGCAAATTTGTACTCCCACTTTAGCGTTGAAGTCCCCCATGACAACGTTGTAGTAGGCCTTAGTGGTGGAGTGTAAGGCCTTCGATATGTCCTCGTACATATCTTCAACTTCATTGTCAGAGTGTGCCGAAGTCGGTGCGTAAACCTGCACAACCTTTAGGTTATACCTATCGGTTAACTTAATAATAAGATACGCTACCCTGTTCGACACACTAGACATTTCTACAACGTTGTCAGAGAGGGTTTTATTGACCAAGAACCCTACGCCGCCCTGGGATAGCTGATCGCCCTCTCGGAAGTACAAAAGGTGGCCTGATTCTAGGGTAACGGTGTCCTCTCCCTTTCTTCGGACTTCACACAGTCCCAGAACGTGCCACCTTATCCCTTCGAGTTCGGATTCTAGGTGCGCCATGTGCTCGTCAAGCCGTAACGTGCGTCCATTAAACGTCGCCAAGGTCAGTTGATTTTGGCGGCCTCTCGTAGCCCGGGGATTCTTCGCACCCCCTGCCCTGCCGTTACCGTGACCGCCGCCGTGATCCGGAATAGCAGGGCGGCCGGGAACTGGGGGCCGTGGTTTATTTTGGCTTGCCATTTGGAGGGTTTGCCCATAATCGCCACGCTGGGCAGGCGGGTTGGCGATCGCAGTGCGTAACTCTTCGCATCGGTGCCGCTGCTGCCCGTCACCGATCTGCGGTATTTAGTCACGCAGTTATTTGTTATGGTTATACCGCCATTTTTCGGTCGTCAGAGCCTCGTTCGTTGATTAGCAGGATGTACCACGAGCAGGTGAGGATGACTTGGAGCCATATGGTGGTATTTGACTCCAGGTAAAGCAGTCGGTTTATCCGGCGTACACAGGTTCACTAGTAGCTCGTAACTTTTGGCACCCATCACCGTGATTAAAGATTTCAGCTCCTCAGAAATGTTATTCACGATGAAATACTGTTCGAGCCGTTCCACGTACAACCGCCAGTTGTCTGTTTCGATGTCAAATTCGATGATTTTGCCGATTGACATCGTTGTTTGTTTATAATTCCTCTCTCTTGCGTTATACACACGCGAATTCGTACGTAATCGTCGCCAATGAAGTATATACAGCCGAAAATTAATAAGACGCAAAGCTCATGTAACACATTTAATCTCAGACAGAACGAATGTACAAAGATTTACAACTACCTACTATTGCATGATTATTTGCATACCTTACAGGGGTTCGCCTGAAGGGCGGGACAGCGGGGGCATGCCAGTCGTGGAGTCGGTTTTGAGGCTACGCGCCAGCTGCCAGTACGCCAGGTGCGATGGCGCGATGCCGTCTAGGAAGTCATCCCACCGTTCCTCCCGGACCTCCGCGACTCGACGTTTTACCTCTCGTTGTAAAGCGCGCATCCGGGCCCGATTGGCTTCGATGGGGTAAGAGTCGTGCGCTCGGATTGAGGCATCCTTGGAACGAATGAGATCCCTAACATCGTCCGGCAGTCGATAGCGGTTGAGATTGAGATCTTCCGCCTCGACTTGCTTAGACGATCGACTGACAGCCGATCGGATGTGGTCGGTGAAGGCATCTACGGCCTGTTCGGTGTCCTGAGGGGACGGGATGGAGTCCGAGCTGAGGGGGAGGGGGGGGGGGGGGGAGGGTCGGCATCCGCCAAGACCGTGCTTAGAGCATGCCAATCCACCACCGTCTTTTTGGGTCGCTGAGGGGCGGTAGGGAGGGAACCGATTCTCATGACTACAGGTCGATGGTCAGAGTCGAGCTCCTGGCCTACTTCTAAGGAGTGCAGCCGTAAGGTAACACCCTTCAGAAGCGCCATGTCCAGGACGTCGGGTCGGTGGTTGGGATTGCCGGGATAGTGGGTAGGGTACATGGGTGCGATGACGTCAAAGTCGAGAAGGTCGACCAGGGCGTCAAGGTGGGGAAGTGGTGAGACTATTTCAGGCCACGTGCTTACTGTTGAAGTCGCCCGCCAGAATGACGGCGCTTCCCAGATTGACGAGTGCTTCAAAGTCACTCCTGAGGACGAGCTTAGTGGGGGAAAGGTATACGGAGGCAATCACGATGGGCTGGTGCCCAATGAGAGAGATGCGACAGACCGAGGCTTCGATGTTGGTGAGCGCAGGGAGATCGAGAGGGATGCAGTGAAGGGACCTCCTGTAGTAAATGAGAGTACCGCCTCCGAGAGCCAATCCTGTCATTACGCACGAGGTTGTAGTTTGCGATCCTAGGGTCGCGTTGTGCGGGCTTGAGGAATGTTTCCTGCACTAGGAGGATATCAAGCTGGTGATCTCGGAGGAATTCCGCAACCTGATCTCGCTGGGAGCGAAGGCCATCGGCGTTAAAAAACGCCAGGGATAGGTTGTGGGGCTTAAGACGGAGAGGTCGTAAATCCATTATTGGGTGCGAGGGGCTGGGTTCTGAGGGACGCCAAGACGTCAGAGACGTCCCTGTATTCCGCGGCCAGGAGAACCTGGTCCGCCAAGTTGGTGGCGGCGCAGAGTTTGAGGGCGAGTTCTTGGACTCTGGGGATCAACGCGGGGCTTATTACTGCCGAAACGTTCATGATCAGGGTGAAGTCCTGACTGACGTTCGTGGACGGTGGGGGACAAGCCGCCGCCGGCGGGATCGCCGGCGAGCGCTTTGGGGGGCGGGCAGGGCCTACTGGCGGGTGGGAGGCTGCGGTGTAAGACAGCGACTTCACCCACGCGTTGGCGCCGAGCGACGGCCTAAGAGGGGGAGAGGACTTCAACGTCTGGGGCGCGGGAGCGCGGGAAGGTCCCTGGGGGGAGGGGCACTGAAGGCGCCGGATGGGGATGCGCTGGGGGCGCGGGGAGGTGTTGCGCTGAGGGCGCAGGGGGGCGGGCATCCGCGCGAGGGCGGCGGCGGCCGCGCCTAGTGCGGCGCTTCCCCTTCGGGGCCTTGGGGCAACCGCGATAATTCGCGGTGTGCCCCTTGATGCCGCAGAGGACGCAGCTGGGGGGCTCGATCGCCGTCTCCCTCGAGCGGGTGCATTGGGACGTCGCGTGGTCCCCGATGCATTTCGCGCATCGAGGGCGCGCGTGGCAATCACGGGCAGAGTGCCCGTACAGCTAGCAGTTGTGGCACTGCCCGGGCGTGCCACGTTTTTGCGGGGCCTCTACGGAGAGGCCAGAGATATGGCAGACGGCCGTAAGGTTAAAAACCTTACGACCGGACTCGGTGCGGTCAAGGATAACCAGCACCATGTCATAGGCCTCCTTCGAGCGTCCATTGACCATTCTGTGCATCTGACGCACAGGAAGGTCCTGGGACAGGAGGTCTTCCTTGATGACGGCGGTGTCCAGCTCCCTAGGGACACCGCGGATGACTACCCTGAGCTCCCTTTCCTCCTTCAGGGTGTATGTATGATAAGCGATCTTATTAGATCGCAGGAAGGCGGATAGCCGTCGATGGTCTTCCGAGGACGCCACCTTGACTGCTATACCTTGCGCTGTGGAACGCGCATGCGTATAATTGATCTGGCGATTGTAAATCGCCTTAGAAATGGACTCCCAGGCGCTGTTGTCCTGAATGACGAGCGGCGGGGGAGTTATGGTCGGACGTGCGGGGCGCAGGAGGGGGAGGCCCTCGCGGCCGCGTTACGAGACGGCCAGGGTCCGGGGGGGCGGGGAGGAACGCCGTCGTCCCCAGCCTTTTGCACCTTTGGAGGTGGCGAGTCGCGCGGCTTGCGCGCTCGCTTCCCATTGGCGATGGGAATAAAGTCGTCCTCCGACGAGGACGACGATGACAATGGGGACGAGGGGGGGGGGAGGTAGCGCGTCGCGCGGACGCGTGCTCGACCTCCATAGCGGAGTCTGAATGAGGCTCGGACCCACATGGCGAGACGGGGCGGTCGGCGCGGGTCAGGGGCGGCGCATCGATCTCCGTTCTCGGCACGGCGAAAGGGGCGGCGGGGCGCGAGGTGCACGGGAGAGAGGGGCGAGGCGTGCGCGGGCGACGCGTCGGTCAAGGCGGGCGAGTACGTCGCGTTGAATTGCCGGATGATGTCCGGGCAATTACGCGCGATGAATTTCCCTAATTCCCGGAGGAATTCGAGAGAGAACTCGTCTGCCATTTCCTGAGAGGAAATGACAGGGCGGGTGAACTTAAAAAAGGGCCCTAAGACCCGGCGTGAACAGTGCCCAGATCCCCCCACCGATGGCGGCGGGGGGAGGTACTTACCGGGGAGACCAGGTGTGTCCTTCGCCTTATGGGCGAAAGGGCAAGCACCAAACCCTAGGTGCTCCGAGGCGAAGAGAACCGCCGCACGGAGAATAGGATGGCGGGATGGGTGTAGGTAAAGGTGGCCCTCTGAGGGAGGGAGGCGAGCGCTCGGGTCCCGCTCAAGACTGGCTTAGTGACACCGTTAGGCGTCCACCAGTCTTACCACGAACGGACGAAAGTCGTGGTTTTAAATACCAAACACTACTACCTAACCGAAACCGTTACGAAAACGCGGGAAAGGTCGACCGCCGTCAGAACAGCGCGTCTACCTATCGACCCACGTAATTAGTCACACGCGAGCGAAACGCACAGACGTGATCATACAAGACGAACTACGTAGGCACACGACACGAAAAACCGTTAGGAAAACGCGAAGGCCGACCGCCGTTAGAACGGCGCGTCTACCTGTCGACTCACGTAGTTAATTACACGCGAGCCAACGCAAAAACGCAATTACATATGCGCGAGAAAATGTAAAAAACGTAATCACGCAAGCGCGGGAGAGACCAACTACGCAAATAGATCGCGATTAATACGTGCAAGAGATAGCGAGCGGGCGGGCTGCGCAGTGACACGACCGAACACGCGGGCAGCACAGCCAGTACTGACTCCGGACTCATACTGGAAAGTTTTCATTAGAAAAGCTACATTTGTCTGACCTAGGATTTAAACCCGGGGCCTCGTGATCACAAAACGATGCACTTTGCGATGAGTGCAGACCAACGAGGCAGTCTTATTCATTTTTGACCTAAGATTTATTTATGTTTTTCATCATTTTCTATATAGATACATAAATTTTAATATTCCACAAAATCAATTATGCTATCCAGCTCCAGTAGGATGCCTTACGACTCAAATATAAGACTAATACTAATATTTTTAAAGAAAGATAAGCTAAAGGATTTTGGGTGGACCAATCTCCACAAGTGGCACCCGTTCAGGAGTATGACTACTTGAGTAGCTATCACCTCTCTCGACCATATTAGAGGGGAAGATGTGACCCGCATCAAATATTTTTTTACTATAGTAATTCTCCACTGACTCCTATATAAGTTTATACCATAATCTTCTACTTTCTACTAAAAGGATTTCAGTTCTACCATTATTTATGCTCTATCCTCTGCTTTGCTAAGATAATCTCTGCTTATCCAAATTATTTCTTCTTGCAGGCTATATACTGTTCTTGCTTGGTACGGTAGGCGTGATCCCAGGGGCCCACCGACTCTGGACTCACAGGTCGTACAAAGCAAGAACACCTCTTCAAATATTCCTGATGTTATGCTTCTGCATAACAAACCAGTACAGCATTATCATCTGGGCTAGAGATCATAGGCTTCACCACAAGTTTAGTGATACAGACGCTGATCCTCACAATGCTAATCGAGGATTCTTCTTCTCTCATGTGGGCTGGCTGATGGTGAGGAAACATCCTGAAGTGATCAAGAGAGGGAAAACTATAGACGTTTCGGATTTGTGGAGAAATCGTGTGGTCAGATTTCAGCATCAGTAAGTACAACTATTTTGGAGTGTAAACTATACAATCATGATTCGCAGGTCTCTGTTGATAATAACACCTAAAAAAAAGGAAAACCGACATCAAAAAGAATGAAGTAAATATTTGAAGTCAGTGCCGGTTGGTGCAGTCGGTTACTTGGCACCGACTTCATATATTAATTATTTGCTTATTGAATTAGGTTTCCTGTTTTTTATTTTAACATTTTAAGTAATTATAAATATGTTTATATTGTACCTGTTTTATATTATTCTACTTAGTTTTATAGTTAGGTATCTACAGGGATCGACCCTCGATAACACTCATAATAACTGAATTTACACATTTGTACTGTTTGCCGGCAAGGAGGCCCGAGGTGTATCTTCTAAGTCCAAGGTCCAATACCGATGAAATTAAAATAGGACCACTTTGGAGCTATACCAACCCCAATACAATAAGAATCATCAAAATCGGTCCACAATTGACGGAAATATCGGGGATCATACATAAAAAAGCGTAAGCGTAGTTAAAAAGCAGAGATGATTCTCTCTGCCTTTTTTTACGGAGTGTGAGGTGAGTCAGAGTGTGGTGAGTGTGAGTCAATGTGTGTTGCTAGTGATAACATACGAATCAGAGACGTGGTCTCTTACAATAGGACTCATAAAAAAGCTCAGAGTTGCTCAGCGAGCTATGGAAAGAGCTATGGTCGGCGTTTCTCTACATGATCAAATCAGGAATGAGGAGATTCGTAAAAGAACCAAGGTCACCGACATAGCCCTCCGGATTAGCAAGCTGAAGTGGCAATGAGCGGGCCACATAGCGCGAAGATCGTACGGGCGTTGGGGCAGAAAGATTTTAGAGTGGAGACCACGTATTGGCAAGCGCAGCGTAGGACGGCCGCCTGTCAGATGGACCGACGACCTTGTGAAAATAGCAGGAAGGCGCTGGATGCAAGTAGCATCGGACCGGATACGCGCCTATGTTCACCAGTGGACAAGTAAAGGCTGTGATGATGATGATGATGAGGTCAGAGGTAGTACATTCACATGTAGTCGAAGTATTTTAGGCTACAATGAGTCAAGTGGCGTCTAATAAAACTGCCTATACAGTCCGACTGCTGAGCTGCCTTCTCTCGCGAATCGAGTTGAAGAAAAATTTGTCACACTCTTCTACGCAGTTTTAGTGCCGTGCGGTGGAGATGGGTTTTTGGACATCTGCTGTTGGAACTTATCAAGAAGCTCATAACGCTTTCAACTTGGCCTACTATGCAGAACCGACTGCGGGAACGCATTGGCAGATATCCATATAAGCTTTAATTTTTTTATTTTTTTTATCTACAATCATCTATCTAAAAAAACCTCAATAACAGTCTAGAGCTTGGAATTGTGCCTGGTGTAATAGCACCAGACACACTATTATATCTGGGTCCTCCATCATTCTCGCTAGGGGAATCTGGATATAAAGTGGTGTTTTTTCATTTTCAGAAATCGCAACTGGTTTATTCCAGTAATAGGCGTTCTCTTACCCACAATCATACCCATGCACTTCTGGGGAGAGACATTTAGCAACTCCTGGTATCTGAACTGGGCCAAACACATCGTGATCATGAACCTGACCTTCACCATTAACAGCGTCTCCCACAAGTGGGGGTACAGGCCTTTCGACAAGAGCATAGGGGCCACCCAGAATAAGTTGTTTTTCTACATGACCATGGGGGAAGGCTACCATAACTACCACCACGTGTTTCCGTGCGACTACAGGTCTAATTTCTATCGATTTTTATAAGCTTCTACCAATATCTACTACTTCCCACCAATTTCTAGTAGTTTCACCTATAGTCTACTACTCTAATTTCTATAAGCTTCTTCTAATATCTACCACTTCCTACTAATTTCTACTGGTTTCAAACTCAAATTATTTATTTTAAATAAACCCTGCAAAATGCATTTATAACCATTTGTGAGTACCTCCGTACTTACAAATGGTCATAAATACATTTTTTTGTAACTCACTATCTACAACTGGATCGGAACGCGGCTTCCACTGAGAAGATCCGGCGAGAAACTCAGCCTTGTCTTTTCTGTCTTATTCTCTATTTTTTTTTTCATAATTTTTTCTTACGTACATTTTTATATTGTACAAAATCAATTATGCGATCAAGCTCCAGTGTGATGCCTTACGACTGAGATATAAGACTAATAATAATATTTAAAAAAATGAAAAGCATTATGGGTAAACCACTCTCCATGAGGAGCACCCTTTGACGAGTATGACTTGAGCAGACAACACTTCCGTAGACGATATTTGAGGGAAGAAAGTGACCCGCATCAAATAAATTTCTACTATGGCTTACCATTTTCTACCGACTCCTATATTAGTTTGCACCATAATCTACCACTTTTTACTGAAAGAATTTCAGTTTTACCATTTTTTTAAACGTAGCCCAACACTAGTATTTATTCCTGTGTCGTGGGTGCGTTTACAAACATGATAATTCACATACACAAATACCCAGACCGAAACAAATAATTGTGCATCACACAGATTTGTCCTGAGCGGGAATCGAACCCGCGACTATTAGACACAGGGGTGGACCAGCTTAACCTCTTAACCACTGCGCTAAATCATCCGTCAAAGTCAAAGAGTAAAGTAAAGTCAAAGTTCTACCATTATTTATTACCATCATCAGAGAAAAGTCGTCAATTGCTCGATAAAAGACTCCCCCAAAAAACATCAGAACGGCTTTGTGCTGGACGCGACCAGCTTTAACCACACCTAACTCAAAATCAAATAATTTATTTAAGTATACGCCATACGGTGCGCTCACCAATAGTCAATATACATTTTTTTTACATATATTTCAACTACTTATCTACCACTGGCTCGGTGAGCGGCCTCCATTGAGAAGATTAAGAAAGGATTCTGGATGGGCCAGTCTTCACAAGCAGCAATCGTTTACGAGTATGACTACTGGAACAGAACTTCTTTAAATTATGGCTTTACACTATTTTTAAGTGTATTTTGCTAATGTCCAGTGAGATGCATAATCGTGTCTAAATTAATTTAACTCCCCGATAAATTTGATGACAATGATGATAATGAAATTGATGAAGTACCCCACCCTGGATAGTAAAGCGATGGATACTTTACATACCAATTGCGACGGCCGTTTTGGGAGAAATCGAAAACGCACGTATTATCACTTTGTTACAATTACCTTCACTTAAGCACATATAAGAATTATACATAATGGTTATAATCTTCCAACATTACTCATTATTATTCGAAATAACACAAGTTTTAGAAATTAAAACACATTTACGACATCACTCTTCGACTTCCCGCCAAAAATTCCCATTATAAGTTTACTACCAAGGCTGCGGTCCGAATGACGCTAATTTCGATATTAGCGTAATTGACGGCCTGACGGACGATTTAGCGCAGTGGTTAAGAGCTTAAGCTGCTCCGCCCACTGTGTCGAATAGTCGCGGGTTCGATTCCCGCACAGGAAAAATCTTTGTGTGATCCACAATGATTTGTTCCGGTCTGGGTATTTGTTTGTGAATTTTCATGTTTGTAAACGCACCCACGACATAGGAATAAATACTAGTGTGGGGCTACGTTTAAAAAAAAACCGCAGCCTAAATATAAGCTACTAATTTCTACTATGCGCATAAAACTACCAAGTGTTTTTCGCGGCTACAGGTCGGACGAGTTTGGAAGTGCGTTCAACTTTATGTCCCATTTTATCGACGCGTGCGCACATCTGGGCTTGGCTTACGATCTGAAGACGACGGCGCTGGACCTTGTGAAAGCGAGAGTGAAGAGAACAGGAGATATGAGTCACCCGTGGGCGGCGGCGGACTGATGTCAATTTCTTCTAAATTCTACCAATTTCTGCCATCTCCACTAAGCCTACCATTTTCTATTATATTCGTGGTAGTTTAACCATTTGTTTTTAATTTCTACCGTTACGAAATAAATATGTTCTTAAGTATTATGCTGTTTTTGACAATAATACATTATCAACAGTGATAACTTAGTGCTTAGGGCGTTGGACTGCAAAGTCAGAGATCCCGGGTACAAACCCACACGCGTATCTCTGCCTTTTCGAAAGCATGTGCGTATTTATCAAATAAAATAAAACAATAATTGTGGATCACACAAAGATTTGTCCCATGCAGGAATCAAACCCGCAACTATTTGAACCAGTGCGCGGAGTGGTTTAAGCTGCACCAAATCGTCTGTCAAATCATTGGTCTGTCAAAACGCCATTGGTACCGGCTGCAAGACTCGTTCTCGACTACTAGTTCTTAAGATATGTTGGTAATATCGGCGACTTGATAAGTTTTAACAGCAGGTGGCCACAAACCTGCCTCCACCGTACCGTGGTGGCATATGATTTAATCTCTTTCACCTCGGTTTGTGAGAGAAGGCTTTTGCTCTCCAGTAGAATAGTTTAGGCTAAATTTTTATACTGGTGCGGCTCATGCATGAACATCTAAGTAGAAGAACATCTACGTAGAAGAACCAAGGTCACCAACATAGCCCTCAGGATTAGCAAGCTGAAGTGGCAATGGGCGGGATACATAGCGCGAAGATCGGACGAGCGTTGGGGCAAAAAGATTCTAGCGTGGAGACCACGTATTGGTAAGCGCAGCGTAGGACGGCCGCGTGCCAAGATGGGCCGACGACCTTGTGAAAATCGCAGGAAGACGCTGGATGCAGGTGGCATCGGACCGGTGACGCTCGAAAGCGATTGGGGAGGCCTATGTTCAGCAGTGGACAAATACAGACTTATATGATGATGAATCTAGCATAAACACGAGGGGGTTACGTAGGTATGTATTCCCAATCAGTATCCAGTTCAATGCAAGTACATTGAAGAATGATGCAATAAATACAAGGCGTCGAATAAGCAAATCTATTCTGAGATCTGTTTTCATTATTCAGCATCACTTGCCTTAACTGCTTGAACCTGATAACATGTCGCTGTAAACAGATGAAAATATATTAGTTAACATACAAATAATATTCAAACTTAATAATGAGATCACAAAATGATAATATTATTTGTCCATTGTAGGAATTACAAGATAAAAGCTATTACTGATCCCTACACTAGGCAAGCCTTTATCGAATTACATGTTTAGACTCCGTTCAGTTCCACTAACTGTTTTGATTAATAAGCAAATACGAATTATTACGGCGCACTCTGAGTAGGCAACGCCGTCGTAAACATATTTGTTTGGCGATGCCTATATGAAACCATCACCAAACAAAGTACCTTAAATATCGTCTAAGCTCTTTTACGGTTCGCACGAACTTTAAGTAATATTTTACGACTGTAATATTTTATCTATTGTAATAATTGATTGAACAATACCAGCCTAGTGGTTAAACCGTTGGACTGCAAAGTCAGGTATCTCGGTTTCAAACCTAGACACTCTCCTCTGTCTTTTCGAAAGTATTTGCGTATTAGAAATTAACTATCACTTACTTTAACGGTGAAGGAAAACATCATGATGAAACTTGCATACCTAAGTATTTCTCGAAGGTGCGTGAAGTTCGCCAACCCACATTGGGCCAGCGTGGTGGACTATGGCCTAAACCCTCTTAGTTTGAGAGGAGACCCGTGCCCAACGTTTGGACAGTTTCGTAACAGGGCTAATATTATTATTTGGCCTTCCATACTAAAATAAACCTTGCTCAGTCTCTTCTCCTACCACTTCTAGACTATGGAAATGTCTGTTTCCTTGATGATACTGAACAGCTAGTGAACAAGGTCGAATGTTTGCAGAATCTGTGTATCCGCTTCATTTTCGGTTTGCATAAATATATATGGTCACTTATCAGAGTTCCGGGGAAAATTGAAATGACTGCCTATTCGGCAGCGTCGAGACTCACTTGTTGTTTCTCTTCTTTACTTCATTCTTCATAGTCCCAAAGATACTATCTACCTACGTGAGCGTTTTGACGTTCTTATCCCTAAAGATAGGCCCTGTCGTGGTGCTACTTATCGTCTTCGTACTCCTCTTCATTCTTCTGGTGGCTTGCGTGCGAATTTCCAAAGGAAATTACTTCCACACGCCCTACGTGCGAGCTCATCTCTGGATGTTTTTAACCAACTTCAAAAAGGAGGAGGTTCTATGTTCCTCTGTATGCATGCTTTGTTTTTCTATATCTATGTTCACCGATATTTCCGTCAATTGTGAACCGATTTTGATGATTGTTTTTGCATTTGGTTTAGTATAGCTCCAAAGTGGTCCTATTTTAATTTCATCGGCATTGGACCTTGGACTTTGAAGATATACCAGGGAACTCTTCAACGATAAACAATACGAAAATGTAGATTGAGATTTTATGTGTATTACGTCAATCCTATAGGTACCCTACTATAGAACTGAGCAGAATATTAATTGACTTCAAAAAAGATGAAGGTTCATATTTCGTTCGTGTTTTTTTATGACTTCTTTGATGATAAACCAATTTTGATGATAACAATAACCTCTGTACTGTGTACAATGAAGAATAAATAAAATTAAAATTATTATTATTGTAATAATTATATTTGTAAAACCAAATATATTTAAAAAGTCACGCCGGCCTTTTTATTCGTCTCCGTTGTATGTGTCATGGTCCCATGGCCACCTTCCGACTCCATCACCAGACCAGCTCCCTGGTAGTGCTTGAAAAATGGATCACAAAATTTGAAACGGAAAGACAGACGGACAAACTAACAGTGCAAGTTAAATGCTTGTAGAAAATGCAATCTTTCTTTTCGGGGTCGCGCGTAAGCAAACTCATTGTTCCCTAAGTTACCGTGGTACTTAAAATAACTTGAGTAATCAGTTAGTTCAAAGGTTACTTTAGGTACGTTTAAATGTAAGCACATTAATTATAAATACAAAGCAGGTTTATACACAGGACAAAAAAATGGAAACCCTGCAGTGATGCCAAAAATATATGGCGCGGTACCATAATTAGATAATAAGCAATATAATATCTTAAATTACTGCCTCGTTGATCTAGTGGCAAAGCACATCGATTTGTGATCACGAGGTTCTGTGTTCAAATTTTAGGTCGGGCAAATGTAGTTTTTCTAACGAAAACTTGCCAGTATGAGTCCGGAGGCCAAAATTGTGCGCTATATGGCAATAGGCTCACTCCCTATTACATGGGCACTAACATCGGTGAGAATTGGGTGTACTCAGTACACCTCTGCCACCCCCGCTTGAAGACTATAGGCGTGACGGTGAATAATAAAACAAGACAAATACAAGTGGGACAAACGCTCTGATGATTCCGCACGCGGACCACTAGATGTCGTTATTTTCATTTTTCATCTGACTCCAGGACTTTTTGTACGTGATTTAATTACAAATTAACAATTTCCGGACTATTCCTTGGTGTATGTATCAAATACCGTGTATATAAATATATCTTAGATTTATATCACATTTAATACGAAATACCTACCTACTACCTTTTTAATTATTTAAAATTTTAATGTTAAAAATCGGCCTGCTAACTTTTTTGACAGACGATTTAGCGCAGTGCTTAAAAGCTTAAACCGCTCCGCCCATTGTGTCTAATAGTCGTGGGTTCGTTTCCTGCACGGGACAAATTTTTGTGTGATCCACAATTGTTTGTTTCGGTCTGGGTATTTGTGTATGTGTATTATTAATACATTCACAAATTCCTGTAGGAATTAATCTGAGTATAGGGCTACGTTTTAAAATAATTATAAGAATAACGTCCACTTTAAGACAACAACCTCCCCCAAATATCGCTTGGTTGTGTACGCATCCAGGTCTTAGTCAAGCCAGGCATATTTAAGGCTGTAACAACAGTGAACTCCCAAACGGCTATGGCTGATTCTTGAACAATTGATTACTATTAAAGGTATGGAAATAAAGATTAGAGTGCCGTTAACGTATTCAACGCCTGAGCGGATATGTATATATATATATATATATATATATATATACATATCCGCTCAGGCATATATATATATATATATATATATATATATATATATATATATATATATATATATATATATTGACTGACGATTTAGCGCAGTGGTTAATAGCTTAACTCGCTCCGCCCATTGTGTCTAATAGTCGCGGGTTCGATTCCCGCACGGGACAAATCTTTGTGTGATCCACAATTATTTGTTCCGGTCTGGGTATTTGTGTATGTGAATTTTCATGTTTGTAAACGCACCCACGACACAGGAATTAATCATAGTGTGGGGCAACGTTTTTAAAAAAAAAAAAAAAAATATATATATATATATTTATATTTATATATATAGATGTTATTAATCCTAATAAAAAAGTCATTCTTTTAGTGTAAAAGAAAGCCTAAGATATGTAAAAATTGTATTGATGAATTTTTTATTTGGATTAATTACATCTGAGTTTTTTTATAAACACCCTGTATTTTACGATCTTGGAGCGTAAATCTCATTGTAGTCAAAGTTAGGAGACAAAGGAAATTTTCAAACATGAATTCTCAAGGTCATTTACGCAGGTTTGTGGCCGCCTACTGTTAGAATTTATCAAGCTGCCTGTAAGGTTTCCAACTCGGGACTAACGGATGAACGTGCCTTCCGAAGCAAGTTAAGCCGTTGGCCTGCAACACGCAAAGAAATAAACAGTTAACTTTCAACCCTAGCTAATATCAACAATATTCAACACTAACACTTTTTGAACCAACGATATGCCATTTATTTTTAGATTGACTGTAATTTTAATGAATATTTGTTGTATTATACCTAATTTTGGTTCTTTCATCACCGATATTTGTTTAATCTGCGTGTACTTTTAAAGAGTTTGAAACACGAACGAAGATCAGACATATTTTAACAATAAGGTAAAGTAGCATAATTCACTTTTGTTTTTGTTCCTTTTTCTATAAATAAGGGAACAATGCAGCTATTTAGCAGCACCTGATAGACCAGCCCGCGTTGTTCTCACATATCGCCTCTTTGCGAGAGTACTGTGTTATCTCGGAAAACGCAATTTTTCAGGAAGCGACTTTTAAACTTAAAAATATAATAACTAGTTCGTGAACATCTTTTTATGTTTTATTTAGAATTAATAACGTATATCTAAAAATACAAAAATATCCTCAATTCTTTTTAGGTTTTGGGACTAAATAGCAATTATTAAAAAAAAAGAAAAGTATGTTACGTTTTTTCTGAAAATATATAAAAAGAATGAGGTAACAAATGAGATTGTCATGTTGTAGATGATATTATGTTTGTTTTATCCTCAAATATTATAATAACTCATGTGTTGGAACTACTGGTTGAACACTATTTGCTACAAAATATCAAATTTTTTTTTTCAATCCCAATATTCTTTTAAAAGTTGTAGGCTTTGCTCTTTTTAATTTAAATTGAATTAATTATCGGCATTTAAATGTACAATTGTATAGTTTTATTGGTTTTGATATATTGTATGATTTTCCCGTTTCTTAATCGCTTTGCAATATTTTTCTTCCAATTAGATTCTCTTATTGGTCTCATTTTTCCTTTTTTTATTGGGGTACGTGGTTTCAATTTCATTCGGTTTCATTTTGTGTAAGCGTATAAACGGATGTACAGGATTCATAAAATTTTGGTCATTCGAGATATTGTTGCTACAATAGACATTTTCATCCTCAGATTTTGAGAGACTTTGTATAGATGTTGGTTTCATAAGTCGAAAGTTGGGATCTTTTATTATTAATATTTAACGTGATCATCACAATCTAGAAAAAATGTTATGGAATAATTCACAATATTAGATAATAGGTCAAATTAATTGTCTAAATTTTATTAAATCTCGTATCTTCGTAGAAAGAAGGGCCTTCTCTCGTTGAGTTATTGCTAGTACTAATACTATTGTTCTTGTACTATTACTCGATGAACTACCGTTACTGCTTGTGGATACACAACGGAAACGACTTTTTGGATTCTGGATTTTCTTTAACTATAAAATTGCAAATGAATATAACAACAAGAAACAGCATTGAAAAAACAATCTACTTTCGACCATTATCGGTCTAAAAAGTCATAACTAAATTATTGTCATGACAAATCCATACAGATTTCAAACCAACAAATACCAATAACAAAAAAAATACTTATCTACTGTAACTACAGGAATACGGGAACCGTCAACTTTCTCACTTTGGATGCTGGATTCATTGACTAGCTGTGACCCACGGCTATGCCCGCGTTTATTTTGTAATTTGACATAGGTGGACCGACCTTTCTGAGATGGCACAGATCCTGTAATGACCTAAGACATCTCCATACTAGGTATCTTTAAAATCCGTTCAGCCGTGTTAGTATGGAGAAATAAAAGCAATCCCGCAATAATCGTGCATTTTTTCCTTAAACTAAAGACGATGCAAACTTTCGCGTTTGGGTCATCCATTGTTAAAGATTTCACTACCGAAGAAACAATCTTGACTGCATTATTGGTTCATGCAAGAAATCATGTCTGAGTATCTAAATCGAATGTGTATTGATAATTTCGGGCGCATGCTATTAACCACTGAAGCGTTTCTTCATGAGGAGACGAACCCGAGTCCATTATCAGTCCATGGAGGAATTCGTCACATATTTCAACGTAACAACGTGCTACTAACGATAATAATGTCCGTCCCCTTTGAAATAGTCCAGTTTTTGTACATCAAACCTCATTTACATAGCCCTTGTTTTCTTTCCATAATTTAGAATAGTTCTTGCACCTGCCGGGGTCAGTTTGATGGTTATGTTTCTTCATTTTCAGCAAGTGATCTCAGCAGGTGGCTTAGATAACATTAACTTCTCGCAAAGGGCCTCTACGTGTTAGACCCATGTCCCCATGCAAGCCTTTCAAAGGTCCGAGTAAAGCCCGTGAATTTATCACGCGATAATCCAGGATTGTTTAATTTTTTCGGGGTAAAAAGTATTTAATATTTTAAGTTAGAGTATAACTTATAACCATATCAAATTTCAATAAAAATCCATTCGGCAGTTGTCGCGTGATTGAAACATAAAGAGACAGACAGACAGATGATAATTTAAAAAAAATTTTTCGGCCTCTTTGTCGATAAGTTAACCCAATTTATAAAAAAAAACCCAAAAAATATTCATATAATATACATCTGGTATTTTGGGTTGGGGCTTTTAGTTTAGTAGTAGTTTTGGGTCCTAGTTTTATTATACGTATTCATGATGATAATTTCCGCTTGAGAACTGAAATGACTATGCTGAGAGTCATTAATTTTATTTGTTGCTAATAAAACTAGGTTACTGCGCGCGACCCCATCTGAAAAAATAATTCTAAATAGTTATTTTATTTTAGTGCTTACAGCGTAATATATACTATATACCTTAAGTTCAGGTGATAAAAATATCGGTAAAAATGGAACAACAACAAATATTTTTTGTATTAGAAAACCATACATCATCAGCAATGTTTCATCCTAAGATATCACAATGAAAAATAGTTCATTTTTCAACAATAACGCGATATTCGTTTTTATTACACTTTTGAGAAATTATGAGAGTAGAGGAAGCCAGAGAGGTATGTAAGGAAAGAGCCTGTTGGAACTCTGTACTCTCTGCCTACCCCGTAAGGGATCTGGCGTGATGATATAGATAGATAGATAGATTACACTTTTCATAACACGGTCACATGCTATATGTTTTTCAGAAAGAGTGAGACAAATACACATAACCACTTCATAATAATAATATGATCATTAAATTTAAACAAACCTTTGCTGTCAAGTCCTGGTATCCTTGTGTTGTCACATTTTTGCAGAAATGTAGGAGCACCTTACCCTTCGAATGATAAGTGACAACCGACTTGACACATTGTTGAAGCAGTGAACCCGTCTGAAAGGGACAACGCAACAATACAATATATTACTGGTGCATCGTCACTTTTGCACACAGATTCGCAGTTTCCCACTTAAAAAAATACCATGTTTTTGTATAAAATAAAATTTATCGCGGCGGTTCTGTATATTTTTTATAATTTTTTTTTTTTTTTTTATTTTTTAAAAAAAAAGGTTGCCCCACTCTAGGATTAATTCCTGTGTCGTGGGTGCGTTTACAAACATGAAAATTCACATACACAAATACCCAGACCGGAACAAATAATTGTGGATCACACAAAGATTTGTCCCGTGCGGGAATCGAACCCGCGACTATTAGACACAGTGGGCGGGGCGGGCTAAGCCCTTAACCACTGCGCTAAATCGTCCGTCATATCGAATAAAAAATTCGCTTTTTTCGATATGTAACATGCTCGCAAAGAGGCGATATGTAGTAATAATATTAGCCTATACTGCCCACTGTACAAACTAAATACGAAAACCAAACTTCCAAATTTAAAGTTATTTTACCCCTTTTTGAAGCATTTTATACCCCAATTAGCAATGAAACCTGTATGTGTACGTATTGAGAAATTTCTTTTAGAAATGTATTTGAAATCTCCGTATTGCTATTTTATTAAAATAACGGACAATTTGCAATCTAAAACGAATATTTCAAAGTATTGTAAGTCGACGACATCTTTACTGAATGTCAACACACAATATAACCTCATATGTACTGAAATATAACCTCAAAATCTAATATTTTTGTGCAATATTACGATTCCCCCGCTTGTTCGTTTAATAATGAATGAAAATTTATGGGTGATTTGAAATAATATTTTTTTATTGCTGTTGGTTCTAGGGCAATTCATGTATGGGTGCAAAACGATGTTCTTCAGTTTGTTATAGCGCACTGAAGGAGTAACAGCATATATTGCAAATTAAAAAAAATCTAAAATCATTAAAAATTGTCGGAATCAATTCAGATACCGATTTAGAACAAACTACTTTCAGGTCTTGCGTTAATTATGTTACAGCTTGTATACTGTAATGGTTTACGTGAATGAAAAAATTATTTACTTCGAAATTGAAACTTGATTCAGCCCTTGTTGTAATAAACACACAGGTTGCCGTTATCAAACTGTCTTTATTTTACTTTCATACAAGTATCAGTTCGCCGTGTACCCACATCTTAAAATATAAATTCTTATAATTACTACATCTTCCCCTTATTATAAAAATAAAAATAAACAACTTTAATTAAACATCAAAGAAAACTTAAATACCTTAATTAAATACCATCACCTAACACACCCTTTTCTTTTTAAGAAATGTTTGTAATATATTACGATACAAATTACAATCACACATTAAAAACGAAAATATACTTGGAGTAACATTAACATCAGATCCATGCAGGAATCGAACCGAGTAGTAGCTACGAGTACGAGCTAATGGAGTCGGCATATTATAATTATTAGTCACCAGTCCGAAAGGGCGTGGGTTCGTATCCCACCGCTGTCACCATGTAATAAACACACAGGTTGCCGTTATCAAACTGTCTTTATTTTACGTTCATACAAGTATCAGTTCGCCGTGTACCCACATCTTAAAATATAAATTCTTATAATTACTACACTTGTTAAGTTTCTATTGTGGCTTTCGCTCCAAAATTTTGTTAACTAGTTTCTGCCCGTCACTTCGTTAGAAACAGAAACCTTACATTTCTCCGGGATCAAAAGCGACGGCCAGTTTAACGCCATATCTACTGGAACAGCCATCACCAATATTACTAAACCACTATTAAAAGCTTCGCCTTTAAATTATGGCTTCACTCTATTTTTAAGTGTGTTTCATAATCGTGTTTCTAAATTAATTTAACTCCCCGTTGAATTTGATGACAACAATGATAATAAAAATTTATTAAGATGGAAACTTTACATACCATTTGCGACGCCCGTTTGAGGGAAATCGAATAGGCACGTTTTATTAATTTGTTAAAATTATCTGCCCCCATGTATATAAAAGAATACATAATGGTTAATATTTCACCAAAATTACACATTATTATTCGAAATAACACAAGTTTTGGACATAAAAACAAATTGACGCCATCACCCTTCGACTTGCCGCCAAAAAACCTAAGATTTTCTTGAGTCAATTACTCTTTCTTGTTTTTCCAGAGCACGTTCATCTTGGAGGCTATTATGTCGTCAGACTTTGAAACGAAAGAATGGTTGCCTCCAGAAGATTACACGACTGTTACGAAAGCTTCGCCGTGGAAATTTAAAGTCGCCTATCATATGGCTATAATTGTTATTTACTTGCATATAGCCACGGTATACGGCCTATATCTTGGGTTTACGACTGCCATGTGGCCTACAGTTATATTTAGTAAGTTGGTATCAATACTTTCATAGGAATATCATAAAGCCTTGTTTTATACACGGTGTAAGTTCAGCCGTCTTGGAGCGAAAGCGCAGATGATGTATCAAATGCCTACTGTTCACTTTTAATAAAAATATGAATAAAAAGAACACTCCAATAAGTAATATCTTCCTACTGACGTATCTGAATATCATAGCCAGGGTGAAAATCCGGAATATCGAAGGTATCTATCGACCAGCTGACGAGCCGTGCTGCCCCTCGATGTCATTTTGCGCTTTATATAGGTTTTTAATGCACTAAATTAGTATTGTTATAGTGATCTTACTTATTGAAGTGCTATTTTTTTCATGTTTTTCGTACCCGTGAATAGTAAGCATTGGATGCTTCACTTGGGCTTTCACTCAAGAACGACTAAAGTTACATCTTGTATATGAGTTTTTGATGAACTTTGACAATATCCTATGCAGATCTTATCACATTCTGGCTTTCTGTGATGGGAGCAAACGCAGGGGCCCACCGACTTTGGTCCCACAGAGCATATAAAGCAACAAGACCTCTGGAAATCTTCCTGATGCTGTGCCAATCAATAGGTTTCCAGTACAGCGTGATCCACTGGGTCAGAGATCATAGACTCCATCACAAGTTCAGTGACACAGACGCAGACCCCCATAACCCCAGCCGGGGGCTGTTTTTCTCTCATTTCGGCTGGCTAATGGTGAAAAGGCATCCTGAAGTATTAAAGAAAGGAAAGCTGATTGACATATCGGATGTTGAGTCGAATCCAGTTCTGCTGTTTCAAGATAGGTATGTTTTTGAACAAATACTATTGAAATAAAAGTATTTTTCGGATTTTATCGCGGTTTATTCATGATTTAAAATTTCCGACGGTTAAATCTGAAGCCAAGCAAAACGCTGCAAGACTTCAAGACACCATAAGCTCAATTCTGCGTTGATCGGACCAACGAAAATAATTAAGGAGTTTGAGGGTGCCCCGGAACAACTATGTCTTTTGGACGCCTAACACCTCAGTCCTTCCCGTGACCATGGGTGCTGCAAAGCACTTGAAACAACCGAAATCCGAAAAATAGTTTTATATCTATCTGTCTACCTATATCATCACAACAGATCCCTTGCGGGATAGGCAGAGAGTACAGAGATCCAACAGGTTCCTTACATACTTCTCTGGCTTAAGCTCCGCTGGTGCAAGTGGGCCTAAGAAAATTAACTTTTAGCCCCTTTTATCGTTTCTCAACTATAAAATAAAAAAGTATATACTAAGTAAATAGTTGAGTTATGGTAACTACTTAGACTTATTTATAGATATAGGTGTAAAGGCGACTCGCTGATAGACATTTTACGTCAATACCAGCGGCCATGTGCCCCGACACAGCCACACCTGATTTTTTACGAGCTTTTATTTAACCTGCAATGTTCGTATTTCTGACTGTATGTCTTTCCGGTTTAAAACTTGTGATCCATTTTTCAACTTGCGAGTTTCTGATTGAGCTGTAGTTTGGCATACGAATGTAAGTTCAATGACAATGCAATAACAAGTACTATACAACCAGATAGTATTCAGGGTGTGATGATGAAAACGAAAAGTAGCCAATGGAACCACCCCACTATTCAATATAACCCTTCCGTGTATGGGCTCTTTGGATTTGTCTCGACGAGTACTTTAGACCGGGATGGTGTCCAGTGTCTGATGATGGAGTCTGAAGGTGGCCGTAGAAACATGTAAACTATTCAACGTAACCCCCTTCTGTTTAGGCTTGTTAGATTGGTATTGACAGGTAGTATACAACCAGATACTGTTCAGAGTGTGATGATGAAACCGAAAGGTAGCCAATGGAACCACCCAACAATTCAATATAACCCTCCCGTGTTTGGGTTCGTTTGATTTGCCTTGACGAGTACTTTAGGCCGGGATGGTGTCCAGGGTCATGGATGGAGCCGAAAGGAAGCCATTGAAACTCCTCAACTAAGCAAGATATTTTCGATTCGATTTACTACAAAAGCTTCCGTTTAAAAAGGTCTTTTTAAATTGACGGACGATTCAGCGCAGTGGTTAAGAGCTTGAGCTGCTCCGCCCACTGTGTCGAATAGTCGCGGGTTTGATTCCCGCACGGGACAAATCTTTGTGTGATCCACAATTATTTGTTCCGGTTTGGGTATTTGTTTGTGAATTTTCATGTTTCTAAACGCACCCACGATACAGGAATAAATCCTAGTGTGGGGCTACGTTTAAAAAAAAAATAAAAAAATTAATATTATCTCCTATGTGCCCGCGACTTCGTCAGCGTGAATTTTAGACCGAAACCTAATTTTTTTCCGGGATAAAAAGTATCCTATGTCGTAATCCAGATAATAAAATCTGTGTTTCAAATGTCATCCAAATTCATTCAGCCGTTTGTGCGTGATTGAGTAACAAACATACAAACATTCATATTTATATTATGAGTAAGATTAAAAAAATGATCATAGGTGGTTGGTGGTTGCTCCGTTGATTCGGGCATATAGAAAGAATGTCAGAAGAAAGACTGACAAAACTGATATACAATGCAAAAGTGGAAGGATGTAGGTACCGGGGAAGACCTACACTATCTTAATATCAGCCTATACTGTCCACTGCTGGGCAACGGCCTTCCCTAACAAATCAAGGTGAGAGAGATTAGGTCATACTCCACCACGCGGACCCAGTGCGGATTGACGGAGGCAGGTTTGTGGCCACCTGCTGTTGGGACTTATCAAGCCGCCTTTAATGCTACCAACTCGGCTTAACGACTACTACATTTAGTGGTAACCGAAACACGGAGACGCTCAAATATGAAAATGCCACAAACAGTCACCCATCTCAGGCTGACCGAGTCGAAAGCTGCTCCTTGGTGATCGGTAAAAACACCGCGGTCGCACAGCGCTACAAGCGCCTTTAGGCTATCTTACCTTGACCAAATAGACCGGGTCTTATCTGAAGGACAAGTCAAGAGTCTTCGTAACCGGCGAGCGTGTATGAGACGAACTATGGGAGTGGGGGAAGCCAAAGACGTATGTAAGGAAAGAACCTATTGGAACTCTGTACTCTCTGCCTACCCCGCAAGGGATCTGAATAAGGACTCTGATTATAATTTCTTTTGCAGGCATGGAAAATGGTTCATTCCGATAATGACCTTCATTCTTCCACCCATCATACCCATTTACTTTTGGGGAGAAACCTTCAACGTGGCCTGGAATCTCAACCTGGCAAGATACTTCCTCCATCTCAACTCCGTTTTTGCGATCAATAGTTTAGCCCACTGCTGGGGTAATAAGCCCTACGATAAGAACATGGCGCCCACGCAGAATAAGTTGCTTACCTTCTTATCTGTCAACGAGAGCAACCATAACTATCATCACGTATTCCCGTGGGACTACAGGTCTGAAAACTACCATATTTTAGCACAATCTGCTATAATTACCACATACTTCCTTCTTCTACCATATTCTAACACATGCTGCCATTTTCTACCTTAATATTTCACCACATTCTACCATATTCTACCACATGCTGCCATTTACCATCACATACTTCCACATGCTACGTTTTTCTACCATATTCTTGGCGATGGCCCATATATTGGCTATGGCCAAAAATCGATCTTCAGTCGGACACTACTTATTATTACGATTTATATGAAATCAAAAAAAAACCAGCATTTTTAATTTTTTTTTAGTACTAGTGAACAATAGGTATTGCATACATCAACTGAGCTTTCTGTCCAGGACGACCAAAATAACAGTATTACAGTTTACAGAAAAGATTTAGGGTAAATGCCTGTATGTAAAAAATATTTTGGACCTACAGATCGGACGAGCATGGCGGCCCATTTAACATCGTGGCAAATATTATTGATATGTTCGCGTGGCTTGGCCTGGCTTATGACCTGAAGACGGCACCGAAGAGCATGATCGAGGCGCGAATGAAGAGGACCGGCGATGGAAGTCGACCGTGGGCTGGCAAAGATTCTCATTCCCAATAATTATACCAAAACCTACTATTTTCTCCCAATGTCTACCCTGTACTACTAGTATCTACCATTTCCTACCAAATATTTTATATATATTACCAAACCAAAAATTTCCATTTTCTACTAAATAAAGATTTTTGTTTTACTGAATCTTGTTACTTTGTCTCCTATTAAGTGAACACCTACTAATCTTAGACGAGTTGCTTGTCTAGCGCCTTTATTAATTCACGTGTTGTATCCTTTATATACAGCTATTTTAACCACCAAAGATATGTTTTATTGTCGACCAAGAAGGTGTTCATAAAACACCCATTCATCCAGCAATCACCATACTCCGAGCATTTAATTTCATATACACCAAAAACAATTGTAAATTTATTGAAAAATCGAATTACTTAAGTTATCAACTCATTTTACCCGTATGGCGGGCAGACCGAAACTCAGGCCATTGGGTTGATAGGTATCATATTCATCCGTATAATAAACCTACGTACATACCCTACACTTAAAACTATGGAATACGTACATATAAGCATTTAGTAATGGGACATTTTTCACTGAATCTACAAGTTTATGTCTTAAGCTGTCCAAAGGTAACCAAGATTGCAAAAGACTTAACTGGGCTAGCTAATAAAACGAAAATATTTAACTTATGTATAAATTTGTCTACTGTAAGTAGAATTTTGACATATTTTAGGAAAATCTATCATAATACTACTGACAGTACGCAAATCTAGCCTTGAGCTGAATATTAGAACTGGCCCAAAGAAAAAGGCAAATCTAATAAAATTCAACAATCCAATTCAAACATCCAAGGGCATTTCATTACTAAATTGATTTAAAATTTTCTTTTAGTAAATACAATATTAAACGTCCATAAAACATAGGAACATTTTAGGCCGTTTTTTTCTAAAAATTTATGATAATGCCGATTATTTACAATTAGTCCGCTCAATGGCATTAAGCCGTTTTGTTAAAACAGTTATTTGACAAATACTATTGTAATAATTTTAATAAATGAGTAGAAGAAATAAGTAGGTTTTTTTAATTTGTTATATAAGTCGATTTTATTATAGTTTTTGTTTTTTAATTTACAATTATTTAAAACGGCATAAAACTAAAACCATTTTATAGTATAATTGACACTTCACGCGGCTATAAGTACATATTATTTTAAAATTAGTAATTCATTATACATTTTTAAGCAGAATAGATCTCTGCAATTTCACCGGGGTAATTATGTAGTGGCATGTTAAGCAGGATTTTATCACGGAATTCCCTTAAGTTTGTCGTTAGCAAGTGGACGTCAGCGGTTATTCCCCAAAACAGTCATTTGTTAGCGTCTACATCTAAAACTGCAGTAAAGCGAAATTTTGGTTAAGCGAAACATTTCAATCACATTTATAATTTTGATTTGGGCTACAAACACGAAACATTTGAATGTTGAAATTTGCACATAAGAGTACCTTAAGTTTTCATACGAGTTCTGCGCACAGAATTCAACATGTTTGGATTTAATGTCGCTTTAGGGTCAACAGAGATTAGACATAGAACAGTTCCCCATTGCTGATTAAACATCAACCTTGTCCAAATTAAATACGAGTTATAAATGGTTTGAAAGAGATGAGACTTTATTAAGTACAAATTAATGACACCTCTATTTAAATATCATAACATTTTGCTAAAATCGAAAATTATACGCCAGTACCAACAAATAAATTACAACTCAATAATTATAAAATAGTGTAGATGATTTACTTATAAGTGAGCGAATTTATTTACTTGATCAGTTTCCCGCCTAAACCGTACTAAACATATTTTATAATTTGTTTAATTTAAACCTCCAAAGGGCATTGTTCTGCGCCCATACATGATTCGCCCCAGAACCAAAGGTATTGAAAAAATGCTTGTATGATTTTTAGCCACCTGTTATTTTCATGCATGAATTATTAAACGGACAAGCGGACCAACGGACAAAGGTATCGCATTATTGCAAAAAAAGTATTAGATTTTAAGGTTATAATTTAGTAGCCAACCATACATCTGCAAAATCGTTATGTAAAAATATATTCGGAATAGTCAAGTCGACAGGTCGAAGTACCAAGTCGACATGTCGAAATGTGACGTCGGCATGTCGAAATTCCAAAACGATATGTCGATTTACAAAGTCGACATGTCGATTTACAAAGCTGACATGTCGATTTACAAAGTCGATATGTTGATTTACAAAGTGACTTGTCGTTTTACAAAGTCGACACGTCGATTTACAAAGTCGACATGTCGATGAAATAAAACTATTTTACGGATTTCATCGCGGTTTATTTTTTATATTTAGTTCCCGACGTTTCGAGTGCTTTGCAGCACCCATGGTCACGGGAGGGACTGAGGTGTTAGACGTCCAAAAGGCATAGTTATTCCGGGGTACCCTCAAACTTCTTAATTATTTTTGTTGTCTTTGTTGTGTTATTTTGTTGAACATGTCTTTGTGGTATTTCGACATATCGAATTGAGATTTCCACACGTCGACTTGGTATATCGACATGTCGAGTTGGTATTTCGACATTGTATTTCGACATGGTGACATGGTATTTCGACATGGGGACGGTTCGTCCCGCACCTTTTTTATGTTTTAGTTTTATTTTATTAATTCCGCTTTATTGTAGTTAGCATAGTACATGTCGCTTCCTGTTCCTTTTTGTTTTTCTGTTTTGGTTTTTAGTTTAGTTGTAACAGTGATTGGTTGTTGCTTTTGATTGAAACGGTACGTCAGTAGAGGTTGAAGTTTTTTTTTTCCTTTTGTTTTTTTTTTGTAATGTGATTGTGTATATGCATTAAATGCTTTCTTTTCTATTACTTGGTTTTCTTTTATTCTTTTGTCAATTACGATTTGCCTTAGAGCGAGAATGCCTCAGTCGTGTGAGTGTGGGACTGCTGGTGGGGGTTTCCTTTAGACCTTTAGGCCTCCGCCTCCAACAGCTTTTCAACAACTGTCATGTCTCGACTGCGAATGGCCATCTTGATGTTGTATTCTTTTATTTTCGTGGTCGTAGCTGCCCTGGCCCTGCTTATTAATGTGGCCGTTGCGCCCCCTTCACAGCTATCTGTGTAGTAGACGCAACTTCCCGTGTGGCGAGATATAGCCACGACCGCGTGTGGATAGCTTCCGTGGAGCTTTAGTCTCTTGGGCGCCGCCCGCACCACCACATTTTCACTCGTTAGTCCCTGAGACTCATGCACAGTGAGAATGCGCGACCCGTTTCCCGACGCATATCCCTGGCCGAGGAGGATTTCCTTCTCGGCCTGGGTGTGCACCAGGAACAGGGTGTTCTCCTGGTGTTTCGGAATTTACTTACTGGGGCTCAAGGACCTCACGAGGGATTTGGACGAGTATATGCCCCCGTATATCTCGTTGAGGGCATACGCTACGTCCATTGGGTTCCTGTGAGTGCAGAGCAACTCCCTGTTGACATGCGCCACGGAGTCTGGACGGCTGTAACGCAGTCGAAACAGGTTTTCCCTATCGATGAACGGCAGCTGGTTGCAGTCGTCGACGAGAAGAGCCTCTCTCGCGCCAGTTACCTTGATGGCCATAACTACGGCTCCAAAGTAGTTCATAAGTGCCTCGTCGATGATGATGCGCGTGCACTCTTTACCTTCTTTCAATCCGTTGACCAACATTGAAGCCATCGTGCGGACCCTCCTCTTGGTGTTTGTGTTTACCTTCTGCGCGAGTCTCTCCCTTAAATCATTCATTGCCTTGGTTGTTGATGTTATTAGGATATCGCTTTCGGTGTTGTAATTTGCGATTATCCATGTTGTTTTTCCGCATCCAGGAACCCCGTTGACCCATGTTATTTTGGGTACGGTCCAGTGCTCGATTGCGGGCCCCCGACCCCGGCCACTCGAGACGGTTTCTGCCATCTCAAGTATCCGGTCATCAAGCACCACCCTCGTGCACTTCGCCGCAACCACTATTGGGTCGTTAGGGGGGTTCTGAACTTGTGTTTACCGGTCCGCCGGGACTCCTCCTCATCGTCTTCGACGAAACCGCTGGTTCCACTATAGGCCGCCATGTACTTCCCCGACATTTCTCCTCTTAACGTGGTGGAGTTGTCGTTGTCGTACACCGCCGCTTCTGCCTCCTCGAGCTTCACCTCTAGCAATCCTTCATTACCCAGGTGATAGGTTTGCAGGATGGATCTACAGGTCTCACTATTGACCCTTCTTGTTGCTTTGGTGATTGCTTGGAACTCGAGGAACGCGTTTTTTGTGTGTTGCAGCGGCTGCGTCGCCTTGCTGAGCTCCGGCGGATAGACAAGTCCCATCTGGGCTCTTGTTCGAGCCTTTTCCGGCTGTTTATGACTTTTAGGAGGGGGCTCCCTTGAGGGAGCCCCCTCCTTCTTCGAACGCGTTCTTGAGAACGCTTCGGCGGCGACTGCCACCCCCTCCGCCCGTTGATTCCCCCTGATTTTTTTTCCCCAGCACACTTGGTATGCCGGGGACCGCCTTCCCGAGCGCCGTTGTGAAAGACGCGAGTTTTTTGGCACCTGTCTTTTGGCTTCTGCTTCACTGTGCTCTCCTCGAGAGCTGCCCTCATTTGTAGGCGTTCAGACCCTCTGAGCCCGTCTTAAGTCGCTATAGGGTGTCCCCAGATGTCGGTTGGGGTTTTTGTGGTGAGGTTTTTGAACAGGACGATTAATACGTCGTGCGTCCTGTTGCTGCTGTGGCTGGTATGCGTCGTGAAGGAGAATTCAATGAAAGCCGAAATAGTCTTGAAACAGTGCTCCACCCACCAGTTGTGACCCTCTTCGCGCAGAGTTTCTTCCTAAATCTTCCTATGTCCAGTCGCTCGAACGTGTCTGGCGCGGTTTTTCGCGCTCTTAAGTACTATTTGTTGTGTCACAACTAGTGGGCTTTGTACCGAGTTTATTAATCCAATAAACCAATCATAATAAATTATTCCTGTCCCTTTCCGGGGTTACACTCTTCTTACTATTCCTATCCCTTTCAGGGTTACACTCTTCTATTATTCCTATCCCTTTCAGGGTTACACTCTTCTATTATTCCTATCCCTTTCAGGGTTACACTCTTCTATCTTTATACTAATACTTATGCGCTAGGATTCTATGACATCTTATTTCTAACTTAAATTACTACTACAGTAACTTAATCTATTATATACAAATTATACAGACGTCGTTCTGTACATTTCTCCCGCCGTGAACTGTCGGCTTCACTGACGGTTCATAAGTCTTCGTGGAGGGACGACGTCGGCAACACTATCAATTTCTTCGCTGGCCTCCGAAGAACTCCTCCCTTGGTGCGGACGTCCACCGCACGCACAATTCCATCTTCTCCAGGGAAGGTCCTTATTATCCTCCCAAGAGGCCACATGTTCCTGGGGAGTACGTTGTCAACAATGAGGACGATGTCCTCCTCCTTCAGGGCGGCGCCGCGTCCATGGGGCTCCCGCCGGTACTGAAGTCCAGGTAAGTACTCCCTTATCCATCGTTCCCAGAACATGTCCGCGAGTCTCTGTGCCGCTCTCCAATGGGTGCGGCCGATGAGGTCAGTGTCAGTGAAGGTCCCCGGTGTCGGGTTGCGCGCTGGGCCGTAGAGCAGAAAGTGGTTCGGTGTCAGCGCCTCTGGGTCCTCAGGGTCGACGGGTACATGAGTGAGCGGTCGGTTGTTTAATGTAAACTCGACCTCCGCCAGCAGTGTGGTGAGAACCTCTTCTGTCGGGTGCCTCTCCGTCAGGATCGCGTATAGGGCCGTCTTCACACTGCGCACCAGTCTTTCCCATGCGCCACCCATGAACGGGGCGCCGGGGGGAATAAAGCGCCAGCTGATGGTTTTTCTCGTGGCCTCTTCTCGGGTGGCGTTGTCCCGCGCCTCCCGTAGCTCTCTGTCGGCGCCGCGGAGATTGGTCCCGTTGTCCGACCATATTTCAGTCGGGCAGCCGCGGCGGGCGATGAACCGTCGTAGGGCCATCACAGCTGACTCGGTGCTGAGTGATGCGGCGACTTCCAGGTGTACGGCGCGTGAAGTCAGGCAGGTGAAGAGGGCTACGTAGCGTTTCTGTGTGCCCCGACCCACTGTCACAGTCAGAGGTCCGAAATAGTCGATGCCGGTGTACGTGAAGGCCCTCTGATGGTGAGCCAGTCTGCAGGGCGGCAAGTTCCCGGTGCTCGGCTCTGGAGGCGCGTCTCTTCTTCGGCGACAGCTGTAGCACTTGTGTATGACCATCCGGGCTACTGTACGTAATCGAGTTATCCAGTACCTTGCTCGACACTCGTTGATGGTCGCCTCTACTCCGGCGTGGTGCAGCTGTCGGTGTACGTGCTCGATGTACAGGCGGGTGACGCGATGATCTCCGTCCAGCACTGCGGGGCACCGTAGCTCGTCGCTGATGTCCGGCGTCGCACTTATTCGCGACTTGATCCTTATCACTCCACTGATAATCTGCGCTGATAAGGGGCGGAGGCGACCCTTCGATAGCCTATCACTATTACTCAGTTCGCTATAATACGAGTCGTGTTGTACTACACGCACTAACAACGCCTCCGCTCTTATCAATAGTTCTGCACTGAGCGGTAAACACTTAACACTGTCCTTATCACTAAACTTAATTCTACACTTATCGCTACACTTATTCCTATTCTTAACACTATTCCACTGTGGGTCCTTTTCGCGATTCCTAGCCTGTCTCTTATAGTTCACTGATTGTCTATTCACACTGCACAGGTCGATGAACTGCAGCACGCGCGCCGTCGCTCGTAGCAGGCGCTCCCACGTAGAGAAACGCGCTGGATCCGGAACAGCTGATCGCGGTGAGACGGGCCGTTGCTCGGTGATGTTGTGTGTCCGCTCCTCGCCCGTCGCTGCGTCGAGTGTTGGTCGCTCCGCCGGCCATGTTGATGGGTGCTCGCGCAGGAACTCGGGCCCAAGGAACCATCGGTGATGAGAGCCGATGTCCCTGGGTACTTCGCGCGTCGCGTCGTCGGCCACGTTTAGCTTCGTGGGCACCCACCTCCAATCATTTATGGCGCTGTTTTCCTCTATCGCGGCGATGCGATGTGCGACGAACGGGCGGTAGGATCGCGCGCCCGTCTTCAGCCACGTCATGACGGTACGGCTGTCCGTCCAGTAGGTCACTGCGCTTGGCTTCTTATCATGTTCGGCGATGATAGTCGCGCCCAGGCGACTACCCAGTACGGCGGCTTGCAGTTCGAGTCTCGGGATCGATGTGAGCTTGAGCGGTGCCACCTTCGCCTTCGCCGCCACGAGGGTTATATGTACCTCGCCATCGCTCGTGGTGGCTCTCCAGTACGCCGCTGTCGCGTAGGCTGACTCGCTCGCGTCCACGAACACGTGCAACTCGAGCGTCTCGGCGTGCGTGTACCCGTGGTAGCATCGTGGTATCTTCAGGTCCCGCAGACTCCGCAGGTGTTGGGTCCACTCGACCCACTGTTGTGCTAGGTCATCGTCGATGTTGTCGTCCCATCCTGTGCCGCGCCGCCATATCTCCTGTAGTATCTGCTTGGCCCCTTATTGTGTTGGGCGAAGCGATTCCGAGCGGGTCAAACAGAGACATCAGTATGCGGAGTGTCTCCCGCTTCGTCGGCGTCGGCTTTTCGAGTATGCCCGGGCGGAGGCGTGCGTCGATGTTGAACCCGATGTCGTCGGTGTCCGGCCTCCACTCCAGTCCGAGTACTCGTTCCGTCTATTTTTCCTCGCTGAGCCCGATCATCCGTCTGTCGTGTCTGATCTATTTTATTTGCACGGGCTCGGCGTTTTCTTTTGGGACGAGGGCGTCGATTTATTATCTGTATTTTCTTTTCTTCAATTTTTAATCGCGGTCGATCTTCTGTTCTATTATCCTTCTGTTCAGTTTCGAATCGCGGTCGATCTTCTCTATGTACTGTGGGCGCTTCAGTCTGTTTCGTGCGTCGTGAGCGCGCACCGTGTACGACCCAGCCGAGAGGGGTCCGGGAGGCAACGGGTTGATGTCGCTGCCCCCGGCGTACCTCTGACGTCAGCAGTAGGTGCCAATTGTCTTGGCCGATGAGTATCTGGGGTTTCGCTCTTCTGTAGGTGATATCGCTTTCTATGTCCCGCAGATGCTTGCAATCGGCGATGTCTTGCACGGTGACGGCTTGTGGCGTCGACTTCAAGTTGTCTATGGTGCGCGCTTGAATACGATGTGCGCGCTGGGACGTACCTCTCAACGTCAGCTGGACCCGACGGGAGTTCGATGACCGGACGTTACAATCGCCGATCGCCTCGATGTGCAGTGACTCGCGGGGGCCGCGCGCGCCTGTCTGGTTGGCGAGCTCGGCGTCGATGAGCGTCACCGTTGACCCGTCGTCGAGGAGGGCGTACGTGTCTACTCCTCCCGCCGGTCCGGAAATGTGTACCGGCACTATCTTGAGATACGATGCGAAGCCTCTTGTCCACGTTGACGCGACTGTCTGCTTCTCCGCGTTGTCGTCTTCGGCGACCCTTTCGCTTTTGACGTGGTGAAGCAGTCTGTGGTGCGAGTATTTGCACCCGTCGGTGTCGCAAGTGCGCTTCTTGCAATGATGACTATTTGTTCTGAAGCGTAGACACGCGAAGCATAGTCTTCGTGCCTTCGCGATATCCCATCTGTCGTTGACCGTCGACTCAATGAATTTCTTGCACTTGGTTACCTCGTGCTCTGTGTCGTGACACGCCGCGCATTTTTCTTTCCTCGGGCTCGATACAGCTGTGCTATAAGTCTTGTTCGTCTGTCTTCTGTTTGCTGTATGTTCCCGTTCGGGTGTCACGTGTTCGGGAGGTGCGTAGCGCCCGCACCTGTCGGCCTCCCTACTGAGGAAATCAGAGAGCCTCAGTAGGTCGGGTTCTTCTGTCTGTTCTTCCGCTGCGTAGTCGAACCATCTATACTTGAGCGCCGGTGTGAACTTGTCGATGGTCATTTTGACAGCCTCCGGGTTGTACAGGTACGCCACGCGGTTGAGTGCGCGTAGCGTCGCGACGATGTTCATCACCCGCGTGGCGAACACGCAGATGTCTCTCGGGTTGTCGCTGAGTCGGGGCAGCGCGCGCAGGCGTTCTAGTTCGCCCAGCGCGATGCAATCTGGTCGGCCGAAGCGTGCTTCGAGCGCCCGGAGTATGTCAGCTGTCTTGGCGTTGTATATGAGTAAGTTCTCGACGGCTTCTTTAGCTTTACCTTTTAGCGCTCTTCGTAGTCTCGCGACGTTCTCTGTGTCCGTGAAGCTCGGCGCAGATTCTTCATAAGCAGCTTTGAAGGTGAGCCACTCTTGGTGTGACCCACTGAAGTACGGCAATTCAGTAGCGAAGCGGTGGTGCGGGGCGCTCCCGGACCGGGCGGCGAGGGTGATTGCGGACGCCAGCTCACGCAAGTCGATTTGCTGTGGCGGCGTCGCGACTGTCGTTTCTTCATTCTTCGACACGGCGATGGGTGGTGGCTGGATCGGTGCAGGGGGCAACGGCGTTGTCGCCCGCGGCGCTGCATCGATGGTGCGCCCCACGTCTATGTCGTGTGGCCTGTCGGCGATGGCCAGGACGTGAGGTCGCGAGTCGTTCAGCCAGCTCCCGACTCTTTTCTCTGTTTCTTGTTCATCTGATATGCACGTGTCTGCGTCACTCTCGCTTTCTTCATCTTCGGCTTCGATTCGTGATATCTTCGCGGCTGCTAATTGGACTTGCAATTCTAGTAGCTCCTCCTTGGCGCGGGCGAGCTTCAATCTTCGCGTCTTCGTTGAGAGCGTCTTCTTTGTGCCAGTCCTCTTGGACACTGGCTTCTTCGTTTTCTCCGTCGCGGAAGTGTCTGCCGTGGCGGTTGTTTCCGTCACGACAGTAGATTCTGTCGTGGCGGTCGACTCTGACGTGGCGGTCGACTCTGTCGCTGTAGTCGACCCCGACGATTCGGCGACTGGGGCCGATGCTGCTGGTCTACTGGTGGTGGAGCGTGTGACTGGCATGTTTCTTTTTTCTATTTTCTTCCTTTTTCAGCTTGATTCTTCTATATTCTCTTGCGTCTTCTATATTCTCTTGACGACGATAATCCGGCTTCCGAAGGACCAAATGAACAGGACGATTAATACGTCGTGCGTCCTGTTGCTGCTGTGGCTGGTATGCGTCGTGAAGGAGAATTCAATGAAAGCCGAAATAGTCTTGAAACAGTGCTCCACCCACCAGTTGTGACCCTCTTCGCGCAGAGTTTCTTCCTAAATCTTCCTATGTCCAGTCGCTCGAACGTGTCTGGCGCGGTTTTTCGCGCTCTTAAGTACTATTTGTTGTGTCACAACTAGTGGGCTTTGTACCGAGTTTATTAATCCAATAAACCAATCATAATAAATTATTCCTGTCCCTTTCCGGGGTTACACTCTTCTTACTATTCCTATCCCTTTCAGGGTTACACTCTTCTATTATTCCTATCCCTTTCAGGGTTACACTCTTCTATTATTCCTATCCCTTTCAGGGTTACACTCTTCTATCTTTATACTAATACTTATGCGCTAGGATTCTATGACATCTTATTTCTAACTTAAATTACTACTACAGTAACTTAATCTATTATATACAAATTATACAGACGTCGTTCTGTACAGTTTTCTGACTATCGTGGCCGTAGGAAGTCGAGGTTTTGTCCTCTATCCTCAAAGGCCACTATCTCGTAGTGTTTTGAGGCTTCTACTATCCCGAAGTGGTCGGCGGCCTCACCTTCTTCAAATTCCACCACCATAGCATCTACGTTTACTTTTGTTGGCTTGTCGCCCTTCCCCGCTAGGCTGATCAGAAAACTGCATGCTTGGGCGAATTGGGAGGTGTTCTCGCCCGCTTGGAATAGTGCCACGGTCTTGTTCTTGGTTTGCACTATTCTGCACGCTGTTTCCGATCCCCGCGTTCTGCAGCTAGTTGAACTTCTTACGCTTCATTGTGTTCTTAAACGAGCTGCCATGAAGAAGGGAGGCAAGCCCGGGCGAGATGGTTACCCGTTTGGGGCCACTTGCGTTGCAGTAGCCGATGCCAATGCGCTCGGAATTATTGTCCATAAACAGGGCGACTGATTTTATTTGAATACCCGGCTTCAATTAATTAATAAAATTCAAATTAAATTACACTTTTAAACTTGAATCATGATTGAATATTACAAAATGCAATTGTAATCATTAATCTAATTACATTTTGTCCATCTCTGCATGTAGGCTGGTCTGTCAGGGTCTACCTACATACATACAAATCGACCTGTACTGTCTTATAGCTGGGCAAACACCTTTTTCACAAATCTAGGTGAGAGAATAGGTCATACTCCATGACATGGAGACATTGCGGTGCGATGGAAGCAGGTTTGTGGCTACCTGCTGTAAGAACTTATCAAACAGACAAATCATGCTTCTGGCATGGTGCAAAACTGCATAACGAACAAACAGACGATTTGGCGTAGTGGTTAAGAGCTTAAGCCTTTCCGCCCACTGCGTCGAATAGTCGCGGGTTCAGTTCCCGCACGGGACAAATCTTTGTGTAATAATATTTGCCCTGTTAAGAAACTATCCCACTGTTGGGCACGGGCCTCCTCTCAAACTGACAGGGCTTAGGCCATAGTCCACCACGCTGGCCAAGTGCGGGTTGGCGAACTTCACACACCTTCGAGAAACTCTTAAGCATGCAGGTTTCCTCACGACGTTTTTCTTCACCGTTAAAGCAAGTGATAATTAATTTTTAATACGCACATGCTTTCGAAAAGACAGAGGTGCGTGCCTGGGTTTTAACTCGAGACCTTTGACTTTGCAGTCCAACGGTCTAACCACTAGGCTATCACTGCTTATGGTGACTCACAATTATTTGTTTCGCTCTGAGTATTTGTGTATGTAAATTTTCGTGTTTATAAACGCACCCACATCACAGGAATAAATCCTAGTTACTTATACAGAAAACAAAAAAAAAACTAAAAATAGACAATAATGCTGAAATAAAATATGGCATCACAGGAGAACAAAAGAACTAAATATTTTCTCTTCTACTTATCTAACATGTGTCTGAACTCTTAGATATTTGAAAACTAGTTTCTGCCCATGACTCTTAGATATTTGAAAACTAGTTTCTGCCCCGGTTGACTTTTGACAGAAACCTTACATTTTCCGGGACAAAAAGTATCCTATGTGTTAATCCAGATAATAAACTATCTGTTTACCAAATTAATCCAAATCAGAATATGAAAGCTTAGAAACATCTGTGAAATTCGTAAGCCAGTTGGACCACTCCGAAAAAATTACATTGTTAAAGCAGTTGTAAGCAGTTGTAAGCCTCAAGGCAATGTTTACTTATACCAAAATTTACAACATTACAAGGGATGTTTATTCAGTTGAAAAACAGAAGATAAATTTTTGAACTTATTGAAGTTTACAAGACGAGGAGAATCTTTATGAGTGTAATAACTTGAAGAAATCAAGGCCTGAGAAAGAAGATTAATAACAGATAAGGAGAGGATAGTCTAAATAAGATTATACAAAAACCTATCAGACAAATATTGCCTTCGCAAACATAACGGGGGTTAAACACACTCAACCTGAAAAGCATTTATAGGAGAGAACTTCATAGCTGAAGAAAGACAGAATGACAAAACAGATATACAATGCGAAAGTGGAAGGATGTAGGTACCGGGGAAGACTTAGACTATCTTACCATGACCAAATAGACCGTGTCTTAGCTGAAGGGCAAGTCAAGAGTCTCCGTAACCGGCGAGTGTGTATGAGACGAACTATGAGAGTGGAGGAAGCCAGAGAGGTATGTAAGGAAAGAACCTGTTGGAACTGTACTCCTACTGCCTACCCCGCGAGGGAGCTGGCGTGATGATATAGATAGATAGATAAAACTTCATAGCTCCAGTAATGATACCCAGACATTTCGACTGGATTTTGTCCTATTTCGCCAGAGCAAGTTTATTACAAGGGTCAAAGACAAAGCAGCCATAATTGAAGTAACTACGGACAATAGCATTCAGCAAACAGAATCTTTTGAGTCATAGGATTAGAGCCCCAACGAACACCAGAAAGCGCCCTCATGACATTAACATTAGCCTCACATTTTTTAATCACATTGTTTAAATGGTGTAAACCAGATAACTTGAAGTCTCAGATCATACCTAAAAATTTCACCCGGTCCTGAACTACAATTGGCTCCCCATTTACAGACAAATCTAGATGCATTAATTAACGGTTATTATTTAATATTACATTTATTCCAAGTACCAAGAACGACAACCAAAGACCATCAACCATAAACCAAATCACAGATAACTAAAACTCTAGAGAAGGGATATTGCGCTTGCGAGAGAAGACCACAGCACTACACTTTGCAACCGAAAGACTCATGACAGACACTCAGACCCATGATCCGTTAACCAAAGGTCAAGATAGCGTAGAGCAGAATTCAGCCGAGAAGAAGCATCCACAAAAGAGGGTGATTTAACAAAAAGAGCAATATCAGCACATAGTAGAAAACAAAAAAAGAATTGGCACATAAATCCAAATCAGAAGTGTAAACATTGTACAGAAGAGGACTTAAAACCGAACTCTGAGGAAGACCTCTCCAAACCAGTCGAGAGAGGAGGAGACTATTTTGATGACGACTAAAACTAAAGCGCATCATAAGGAGGTTGCAAATGACATTTATCAACCTCACCGGGATACTTAGCCAAAACAATTTTTCTCTAATAACAGGAAGAAAAACATTATCATATGCGGAAGACACATTCAAGAAAACATCTACCACATTATCATTGTCAGAGAAAGCTAACCGTATTTCAGAGACGAGAATACTAAGACTGTCTCTAGACAGTCTTAGTACCCTCGCCTCTGAAATACGGTTAGCTACTCCAGTACCAACCAGATCCTCTAGTACCAACACTCCTTTTAAAGCCAAACTGGCTTTTGGTTAATAAACTCTTATTCTCCAAAATCCATTCCAGATGGTTTTTTATGAGAGTTTCTATAATTTTAGCTAAAACCGATGATAAAGCAATTGGCCTATAAGAAGAAACCTACTTCGGATCTTTTCAAGGTTTTAAAATTGGAATAACAATCTGGGATTTCCACGCATCCGGAATCCGGGCGGAATCAAGAATAGAATTAAATATACTTAGGAGGAAAAGCTGGCTAGAACGGGAAGACTTTGAGATAAATGAGTAAGGAATACCTTCGATGCCAGGGGTAGAATCCCGTAGATGATCGAGGGCACAATGAAGTTCAGCAAAAGAAAACAGGTCATTCATGGGATCATTTGAAGAGGCGGTGGAAGAGGAGTCCAAGGTTGGAAAGCAATCAAAGAAAGTAACAAATAGAGGGGCTAACTTGTTCATAAAGCCCTCCAGCCAAGGGCTGGGATCATTAGAGAAAGCATTAGAATCCACATATGAACGGCGATATATCTTTATCCATATAAGAGAAGAAGGAGATCGAGGAGACAGAGAATCGCAAAATTGATGCCAACCTAAACGTTTTTTTCCCGCAAGAAGCCTACTAGTTCCAGCAGAAGTATGCTTCAAGTTTAAATAATTTTCAACGCTTAAATCAGCAAAAAACCTTCGCTCTGCTTCTTTACGTAGACGAACACTTTGAGAGCAACCCGCATCCCACCAGGGGGGAGAGGAAACCTGATTCCTAACAGAGTTTTAACAGGAATAGTCTGATCGGCGGCGCGGAGAACATATAATATAAATTGTTCATACTGCCAAATAAAATCCGAGTTGCCAGGAGCAATAGCTTTAATTTCCTGACCGAAACCCAAAGAGTGTTTGTCCCAATCTGCTTGAGATAACCGGTATTTCAGAAGAGGAGTTGCAGGCTGCGGTCGAGGTTCCGTGGAGAGGAAAACAGTATTTCTGTAAGAGCTAGTAAGTGGTAAGGAAGGAGATTCTGGCAACAAACGGGGGGTGAACATTGCGGGCTTTGGAGCGAACTTGACAGGCTGTGGTTGGCGACAGCATCCGAATAGGATAATCTACGAATAGAAGGGAATCTAACTGATGCTTCCCTGTAACTGACGTTTATCTGGGACATTACAATTTTGATTGATTTTTGCCTGGAATTCTTTGGACATTTAAAATCCGTAGCTTTGTGGCTACCACCCCGGCAAAGCAAACACATCACATCTGAATCCGACACGGAACAGTTGTTACTTGGATGCGGTTGAGCACACCGAAAACAACGTGGTTGAGATCTACATTAGGCTTTAGTCTGGCCAAATCTGCAACAGTTATAGCCAATGATGATAGGTAAATGATAGACGGAAACAGGTAAAGATGTGCTATAGCAAAAAACCCTCTCAGGGAGAGTCTGTCCCGTGAACTTCAACATCACTATGCTTGATGGAATCCATTGTGCTGAGTCAGCTTTCTTTGATTTTATGTTAAGGCGCCTCGCTTTAACTACCTTGCCACAATTAGCAGGCGTCACAATCCCAGCCACCAGATCTTCTAAGGACCATTCAGTCGGTGTGTCTCGAATCACGCCCATACGGAATATTAAAAATTTTGGTATGTAGGCTGAGTACCCCATAAACAACATGACTAGATACAAATTTGTTGGCAGATTCAGCACAAATAAATTCAATCGATATTTTAATCTGCCGACCGATTTGATTCCGCCCTCCAAAATACCAGATACTTTATTCTTGTGCAGGAATTGGGAAAATTTTTATAATTTTAGTGGAGAACCAGAGGAGAGATCACTCTCCAAGCGAGAGACATAAACATCGAATGGCCCCTTGAACCAATCATTGTACCGCTGGATAGAGCCGTTCTCGAAGCCTGGTTTAATGTAGAAGGACTTGATAGATTCTGCTGGGGATCTAGATTTTGTCCCTTCATTGGAGACCTCATGGCCAGCTGAGCGCTTTAAAGAGGGTCTAGTACTAGTAGTTACGTCCGGAGAGGAACCTCCGCCCCCATCAGGGTGTTCATCTACACTCATTCCCCTAAGGGATTGAGAGGTTAAAAAAGGATGATTTGACGAATACCTCGTCCAATCCTTGAGAAACACAATATCAAAAATTTAAAGCCACAAGGTAAATGGAAAAAAGTTAAATTTGGCACACGTCAAAAAAACAACCGTTTGCAATCCTTGTCAATGACAGCAAGTATTTGTTTAGATTTTTTCAATACTTTTTTTAGGTTATACGCGTTGTCATTACGATGTCAAGACACAATTTGTCAATACTGTCCAACTTTTGATGAGGGTTACCATGATTTAATTATAAATTCCTTATTCATCTTATGTTAATTTATTGCATTTGACAATAAGTACATACTATGTTGATGATAGTTTTGTCTGTTTTATGAAGCATCATGCCGGTGTTTTATTAAAGGAAAGTATATATTTCGGTATCTTGTGGCTAAATAAAATAAAACAACTGCTTGTTACAAATAAGATAGCATGACATTAACCATCAGCATATGAAATATTAAATCAGTCAAAAATCATACAGCAAAACTCACTAAAAATTACAATAAATCAAGGTAAAATTGAACACTAGCAACATTTTCGTAACTGTCATTAAAAAGCTGAGTTCCGAAACACATGTCATATTCTGAGTTCTTAGATTTACGCGAATATTACACATGAAATAAAACTATTTTTTTCTGATTTTATCGCGGTTTATTTTGATTTTTAAGTTCACGACGTTTCGAGTGCTTTGCAGCACCCATGGTCACGGGAAGGACTGAGGTGTTAGACGTCCAAAAGGCATAGTTGTTCCGGGGTACCCTCAAACTTCTTAATTATTTTTGTTTTAGTTGGTCCGATCTACGCAGAATGAGCTCACGGTGTCTTGAGGTCTTGCAGTGTTATGCTTGGTTTTGGATTATATTAATTACCGGATCCCAAGACGATGGAAGCACCCAGCCATCTTCTCTATTGAAATTAGGATGTTTTTTAATTTCAATAGCCTCGCGAACCATCCTTGGTAGGAATCGGTGTTCTTTCACGAGGATTTGTGGTCTATCAAATCTGATGTTATGGCGGGTGCGGTCAAGGACATGTTCACAGACTGCAGACTTCTTTGAGCGACGGTATATTCCTTAATAAAAAGTCTAGTAATATAACAAAAAAAACTCTCAAATATTAATTTATTGCAATAAAATATTAAGCAGTTAATAATACATTATTTTCTGTGCTCATTCAACACGGACAAGGGTTTCGGCGTACAAGTCACCGTGTTCGTTCACCGCCTTGCAGCCGTAGTAGCCAGTATCACTCTTCTTAGCTTGCTTGATGGTTAAGACTCCAACCTTCACGGCTGCGCCATCAAGAGGCTGGGCATTTTTTGTCCATGTCACTTTAGGCTCGGGCAAGCCGGTGATTTCGCATGGAATGGAAACATCTTCTCCGGCTTTCACCTTAATCTGCTTTTCAGGTTTCTTTGCGAATTTCGGTGCGCCTGTGAATAAACAATAACGATATAGGAGTACAGTCTCTAGTCTTGGGTCTAGTGTGTGTGTGTGTGTGTGTGTGAATAATCTACGCTGTTGGCGGCGGGGCCTTTGCAGCTTCACCGGACAAGCGGGCGAGCGTGCAACCACTATGCTCGAGCCAGAAGGACAAGGGGGTAACTAGCTCGAGGGCGCTTCAAGGAGGAACGGTCTCGGTCTTTGGTCTAGTGGTGAATTAGGCGCGTAGCGATTACGAGGTCCTAGATCGAATCCTAATTCGGAGAAAATGTAATTTCTCGATAGTAAAATTTCCAATATCATCTCTATCCACTATCATATCTGGGCATTGTGCCTAGTATAATGGATCAGCCCCCATTACATGTGAAGTAACAACGTCGCGGAAAAATGGGTGTACCTAGTACAACCCTGCCACCCCCACTTGGGAATGAAGGCGTGATAGTGTTAATTTTTTTTTTTTTTGTAAATGATAGTTCCTCGTTGGTCTAGTGGCAAAGCGCTTCGCTTTGTGATCACGAGATCCTGGGTTCAAATCCTAGACCCTCCGGATGAGTCCGGAGACTGGAATTGTGCCCGGTATATGGCCATAGGCTCGCCCCCTATTACATGGGACCTAATATAGTCAGCGAAAAGTAGGTGTACTCAGTACACCTCTGCCGCCCCCTCTTGGGGAATATAGACGTGACTGTGTTTTTAATAATAAATAATAGACATGCACAATTGCAGACACTGAAATGTTGCTAAGATTTTTTCAATTAAAATACTTTATTACCCTTTGTCCGATTTTGATTTCAGACTCAGGACTTATAGACAGTCAGCATTAGAACGGTATATCAATCTATACAACCCTTTGCTCCCTCAAAACCATCTACAAACTATCTAAATCCGTTCAGTATTTTTGCGAAAAAGAGTAACAATTACCATACATTCATCCTCACAAGCTTTCACGTTTTCGTGTACGGTGAAGCCGTATAGGCCCCGCGGCCAACAGCGTAGATCATTCACACACACAGCTTTCACGTATCAATTATTAGTAGGATTACCAAAAGAAAGAATGACAAAGCAGATATACAATGCGAAAGTGGAAGGATGTAAGTACCGGGGAAGACCTGGCCTATCTAACCATGACCACATAGACCGAGGCTTATCTGAAGAACAAATCAAGAGTCTCCGGAGGAAGCCATAGAGGTATGTAAGGAAAGAACCTGATGGAACTCTCTGCCTACCCCGCAAGGAATCTGGCGTGATGATATAGGTAGGCCAAGAAGGCCTTAAAACTTATACTTACTGACAACAGTCAAAACCATGCTATGTTTCTGTGGTTTATCGATTCCGTAGTAAATCTCGCAGGTGTAGGCGCCCTGCTCATCCAGGAGCGCCTCCTTGATGAGCAGTCTCTTGCCCCAAGTCCCGTTGTGGTGAGTGATTCTGTCTCCAGGCTCTCCATTCGCGTCTTTGCCGTCTTTTAAGCAGATGGGCAGCACTGGACTGGAAAGAGAGAAACAAATGACGTTTTACATGTGTTGCCAGTTTATTTATTTATTTATTTATTTATTTATTTATACTTTGCACAAAATTGTACAGAGGCGGACTTAATGCCAAAGGCATTCTCTCCCAGTCAACCTTAGGGTGATGCAGAGAAAACAAGGTAGGTGCACTTGGACTACATCATAAAGAATTATCGGGAGGACAAATATTTTAAATATAATACACACAGATACGCATATATAATAAACTAATATATATCAATTTTTAATATGTATATATACATAGAATACATAAAATTAAATGAATGTTACATGAGATAAATAAATACAATAAATATAATTAAACATACTAACGAGATGATTCTGCCAACATTTTTTTGGTTATGTGTTCGCGAGTTCTTTTCTTGAAGGCGTATCGGCTTTCTTATTGACTTTGATTTTGACTATTGTTTGTCATTAGGTCTTAAGCGAAAATTTTATTTCGATATAGCAACATTTTACCCGATCGCAGAAAAAGGGTTATGTTTTTCGTGCGTACGTAAGTACGTTTTTTTTTCATTTTAAAAATCATAGCCCCACACTACGAATTATTTCTGTGTCGTGGGTGCGTTTATAACAATGCAAGGACATTGTTGAAAATGGCTCCAGAACCAACAAACATTTGACCCATGCCATCATTATTTATCTATTTTATTAAAGTAATGGCAAATATCCGTATCTAACGGACAATTTGCAACCTAAAACGAATATTTCAAAGTATTGTAAGTACTTATATTGAAGTCGCCGACGGTAGTGTAGTAGTTTAAGGACCAATATAAATACTGTTGTAACGCGCACTATTAAATTAGAATAAACTTATGCACTAAGCAGTTAACGTATTTTATTGCATACACCGAACCTTACATGGTAACCATGCCAGGCAGGTGCCGCCGACGCGGACGTCTTAAGGTGTCAGCTAGCGACCACGGAGTGCAAATTCTATTGCCTTAAAAGGACTAATTAATTAATTCAGTGCCGTGTGTGTGAAAGATCTACGCTGTCGGCCGCGGAGCCTTTACAGCTTCACTGGATAAAAGGGCGAGCGTGCAACCACTAATCTCGAGCCAGAAGGGCAAGGGGGCAACTAGCTCAAGGGCGCCTCAAGGAGGAACGGCCTCGGCTTGGGCAGTCGCTATGGGGGAGGGCGTATACTAGGTGTCTCGCCGTGGTGCTCTGCACCGATCGGCGGCAAGAGATTCTTCGACCTCACCGGCGAGGTCGGTGTCTGATCCTGTGTGCGGTATCTCTATGCGAAAGAAGGAATGTAAGAGCATCGGGAGGGTCGGTGAGAACATGCCGCGGACGGCGGTAGTGGCTGATAGGAGGGGAGTTAGGTTCGTAGTCGGTGGCGGCTACGATTAGCGGGTTACTATGATTGCACGCGTTCGCAAAATATCGGGTTGTCGCCTTTTTAATAAAGGCGCGAATAGGTTCGAGACCCCTCAGAACCGCCATGTCCAGGACATCAGGACGGTGGTCGATGTTGTCCGGATAGTGAGTTGGGTGCATAGGCGCGATGACGTCAAAGTCGAGCTGGTCGACCAGGGCGTCAAGGCTCCTACCGTTAGGGGAAGTGGTGAGTCAATTCCAAGCCACGTGCTTGCAATTGAAGTCACCCGCTAGAAAGACGGCGCTTCCTAGATTAAAGAGTGCTTCGAAATCACTCTTGAGGACAAGTTTAGTGGGAGGAAGATAGCCGGAGGCGAGTACAATGGGTTGATGCCCAGTGAGAGAAATACGACAGACCGAGGCCTCAATGTTCGTGAGCGCAGTTGGGTCTAGAGGAATACAGGGCAGGGACCTCCTGTAGTAGTGGGAGTACCGCTTCCACGGGAGCCAATTCTGACATGAGCACTAGGTTGTAGTTTGCGATCCTAGGATCGCGATGGGCGGGCTTGAGGAAGGTTTTCTGCACCAGAAAGATGACCAGTTGATGATCCCGGAGGAAATCACCAATTTTGTTACATTGGGAGCGGAGACCGTCGGCGTTAAAGAACGCCAGGGATAGGCTATGGGGCTTACGGCGAGAAGGTCTTAAATCCATTATGGATTTTAGGGGCGATGGGTTCAAAGGGAGGCGATGGCGTCGTGAATGTCCATGTATGTCATAAGCAGGGTAAATTGCTCCTCCCAGCTAGTAGCGGCGCGGAGCCTTTAGGCCAGCTCGCGTATCCTGTTGACGCATACCGTGCCATACATCCTGTCCAGCATAATAAAGTCCGCGACGGCGTCGGCTAGCGGAGGAAGCACAACCACCGACGTGGGTTTGGGGAGATGTGCGGGGCCCACAGGTGGGCGAGGAGCCGCGGTGTAAGGAAGCAGCTTCGCCCACGCGTTGGTGCCGAGTGTCGGCCTAAGCGGAGGTGAAGACGTCAGCGCCTGGGGCGCGGGATCGCGGGGAGCTGAAGTCTCTGGGAGGAGGGGCGCTGAGGGCGCCGGGTGAGCGTGCGCTGAAGGCGCGGGAGGGTAATGCGCTGAAGGCGCTGGGGGGCGAGCGGCCGCACGAGGGCGGCGTCGACCGCGCCTTGTCCGGCGCTTCCCCTTTGAGGCTTTGGGGCAACCGCGATCCGCGACCCCCGGCGCCCCGTTCATGGGCAGCGCATGGTAAAGACTAGTGCGCAGCGTAAAGACGGCCCTATACGCGATCCTGACGGAGAGGCACCCGACGGAAGAGGTTCAACCACACTGCTGGCGGAGGTCGAATTTACCGTAAACAACCGACCGCTCACCCACGTACCCGTCGACCCTGAGGACCCAGAGGCGCTGACACTTTCTGCTCTACGGCCCGGCGCGCAACTAGACACCAGGGACCTTCACTGACACTGACCTCATCGGCCGCACCCACTGGAGAGCGGCACAGACTCTCGCGGACATGTTCTGGGAACGATGGATAAGGGAGTACTTACCTGGACTTCAGTACCGGCAGGAGCCCCACGGACGCGGCGCCGCCCTGAAAGAGGAGGACATCGTCCTCATTGTTGACAATGTACTCCCTAGGAACGGGGGCCTCTTGGGAGAATAATAAGGACCTTCCCTGGAGAAGATGGAATTGTGCGTGTGGTGGACGTCCGCACCAAGGGAGGAGTTCTTTGGAGGCCAGCGAAGAAACTGATAGTGTTGCCGACGTCGTCCCTCAACGAACATTTATGAACCGTCAGTGAAGCCGACAGTTCACGGCGGGAGAAATGTACAGGACGACGTATACATGATGTATATAAATAGATACGAGTATTGTTATAGATTAAGTTACAATAGTACATTATGTAATAGTTTAAGTTAGAAATAAGATAATGTAATAGAATTGTAGCACATAAACAATAGTATACAGTTAGAAAAGTGTAACCCTGGAAAGGGATAGGAATAATTAGAAGAGATTTACCCTAGAAAGGGATAAACAATTGTATTATGATTGGACTATTTGACGAATAAAGCTCGATGCAAAGCCCGCTAGTTGTGACCCAATAAAATAGTACTTAGGAGCGCAAAACATCGCGCCACATACGTTCGAGCGACTGGGCACTGAATATTTAGGAAGAAACTCTGCGCGAAGAGGGTCACAACTGGTGGGTGGAGCACTGTTTCAAGATTATTCAGCTTTTATTTGAATCTTTCCTTCGCGACGCATACTGGCCACACTGCAACAGGGCGCACGACGTACTATTCGTTCTGTTCAATACTATTACATAATGTATTTTACTTTAATAAAAAAAAACAATAATCGTAACGAATTGGATGATGTTTTGTCATAATACTACTATAAAAGTCTCAGCATAAATTCAAAATGTCAACACACACGATATAACCTCATATGTATTAATAACTACTGAACCTCAAAATCTAATACTTTTTGTGCAATATTCCGATTCCTCTGCTTGTCCGTTTAATAATAAATGCCTTAAGAGAATTTATGGGTGATTTAAAATCATACAAATATTTTTCAAAGCAGTGGTAGCCTAGTGGTTAGACCGTCGGACTGCAAAGTCAGAGGTCTCGGGTTCAAACCCAGGCACGCACCTCTGTCTTTTCGAAAGCATGTGCGTATTTAAAATTAATTATCACTTGCTTTTACGGTGAAGGAAAACATCGTGAGGAAACCTGCATGCCTAAGAGTTTCTCGAAGGTGTGTGAAGTTCGCCAACCCGCACTGGGCCAGCGTGGTGGACTATGGCCTAAACCCTCTCAGTTGGAGAGGAGGCCCGTGCCCAGCAGTGGAACAGTTTCTTAACAGGGCTAATATTATTATATTATAAATATTTTTCATTGCTGTTGGATCTGGGGCAAATCATGTATGGGCGCAGAACAATGTCCTTTACATACACAATCACCAAACAAAAAGACCGTAACAGATATTTTTAAGATTTTTGTCCTGTGCGGGGATCGACCTGTGACTGCTCGATTTAGTGGGCGGGGCGGCTTAAGTTCTTAACCACTGGACTAAGCCGTCAGTCATTAGCGGTTCGCAGGAATGTTTGTGTTTTCATAGATAATAAAATCTTATGTTCCTCAAGTTGTTTTAACAATATTTCAGTGGACATTATCAATATTACTACATCCCCCTTCTTATTAAGTCCCCCCGCCGCGTCTGTCTGTCTGTCTGAACGCGTTAAACTCAATAACTACTAAACGGATTTTCATACGGTTTTCGCCAATGGACAGAGTGATTCAAGAGGAAGGTCTATGTGTGTAATTCATCCGTGCGAAGCCGAAGCGGGTCGCTAGTGAAGGCATATTTTTGAAATAAAACTTAACAGTAATGTGTGTCACATTTTGCAAGTGTGACAGATTGCGGCAAGCACCTAGTATAAAATAAGCTAAGCATAGCTAAAGTGTATGAATCTTAACGCGTGCTATAAAAAAAAATTAAGCTGTAATGTCTTCTTTTGTAGGTACCTACATTATAACTTGTACAATGCTTTCATGATATCCAAAGCGATTTATTTTTTTAATTTAGCGAGTCTTTGGCACCATTTATAATTATGTATTTGATGTTATCCTAACTAACTTCGTGAACGCGCTACTTCACCATCAAAATGCAACAAACAATTCAATAAAAAAATGCAAATAATATAATATCTAAATAATAAATACTATTTAAGTAATAAATAGCTGCAACTCTAATGGGTTTTAAGTTAGTTACGTCTGTACTTAACTATTTACGACTAGGATATTAAATTGTTAATGAACGCGTCGCATTGAATTTTAGGACCGTGTTCCTCATTCCATATATTATTATAGTGCTGATAAGTATATTGTAAGCTTATGAAAATGAATGATATAATAAATTAGCCAATACTGACCCACTGCTGGGCAAAGGCCCTCTCTCACAAATCGAGGTAAGACACAGTGCGGTGCAGTGGACGCAGGTATGTCGCAATTGTTATGGAGGTACCATTATGACTTTCGCTCCAGGACGACTAAAATTACACCGTGTATAATAGAAGATTTTGAAAAAAATATGAAAATAATAAAATAAACTTACCTTCCACCATAGATGCAATAGATGTGAGTGACGTCCCCAATTTTAGCAACCATGTCCAGACTCATATACTTTTGAACCAATTCCCCGTCATTCGGCTTAGAATCCTCAACTGCGCTTTTAATAATATGCTCAGCTAAAACAACGTCACCTTTCACAGCTGGCGTTTGGGCGACACAAACATACTTATGATTTGGACGAACATCCTCATTTGCAATATTCGAGAACCAAAGGTTACCATCCGGAGAAATAGTGAGACGCCTGCTCAAAATAGTTTCGGATTCACTAGAATTCGATATCGATTGAGACTTCCAAACGATTGTCGGTTTGGGATATGCATCCGGAATGACGCAGTCGAGTTTGTATGGTCTTAACAAGGTAGGGTTATGCTCTCTGGTTTGGACTCTTGGATGGTTGATGTAAGTCTGTTTTAGGCTGATGGGCCTTGTGCTAGCTACGCCGAAAGATGTTTCTGCGAAGCATTGGTATACGGCCTCGTCTGAGGGCTGCGGGTTGAAGAACATGATACTTCCGTCGCCTTGACGTTGGCCTATGTGTCCGGCGGCTTGCCAGTCGAATGGTGCCCCATTTTTGTGCCACTTGTACCTGTGAGTATATAAAATATGAGTTTTAGAACACTTAAAGAGCAGAGGGTCATATCTATTCTTGATTAAGTCTGAAAATGCTGGATTCTACGCTTCAAGATCATCAAAAAGTGGATTAATTCCCTTTGTTATTGGACTTGAAAATAGGTAACTAGCTTGTTCTGACGAAAGGGAACATACACATAATTTTTAGTACCTTTGTATAGGTAATTAAAGTGCCGATGCAACTATTATGTGCTTTACGGCAAAAGGGTAGGTATAAAAATATTATATGGGCTAAGGTGGTCTTGATAAGATTTGAGAATTTGCCGAAATTTAGCGTCCGTCCCGGACGTCTCTTTTAAAATACATTGAAGAAATGTTCTCGTGTGATACTGGGGCAAAGAATATATATATTTTTGTATCATCATGTCAGATTTCTTGCAGGGTAGGCAGAGAGTACAGTGTCCTAACTGTTTGACGAAGAAAAAACAGATATTCAGCAGGTTTGACGACCTATGAGAGAGGAGGACGCGAGAGAGGTATGTAAGGAAAGAACCTGATGTAATTTAAAAATGTTCCTTTAACAAAGAAGTGTTATGTTGTGGATGCGTTAATAAATATTATTGCATGCATAAACACTCAGACCGTAACAAATATATGTATAAAATGCAATTATTTTTTCGTATAGGTAACGGGACACAGCACAGTTGTTGATTGATTTTAAACTGTAAATATTCATCAAAAGCTACCTTGGCACTAATATTTTATAACATCAATCGATTTATTAAAAAAAAATACGCGGCAAGAATGGCTGGCAACATTGAAAATAAAAGAAAAAAATGTACGTAATTGTTTGTAACAATTGCCGTGAATACTTAAAGAATTAATTCGTTACGACAAGAAAGTTATGTATTTTTTGTTGCACAACCGATCGCGAAATAATTTCAACTTTTATAGTAAATTTATTAGAGGTATGCGAAAATTGGATATGCTCAGAAAATGTTATAATCGATTTTTAATAAAATTAATACACAATGTGATATTTTTTTTCATAAACCACTTTTAGGCCTCTTTGGGCACCAGTTTTAGGGTTAAATGGATAACCGCAAGTTATCAGTAGATATCGATTTTTTGAAGAATTTCTATAATTTCACGATTGTATATTAAATTGATTTACTTCTTTCTTTTTTAAAAAAAACGTAGCCCCGCCCAAACAAAAATATTTCCTGTATCGTGGGTGCTTTTAAAAACGTAAAACTGACAAACACAAACACCCAAACCGAAGCAAATATTTGTGTGACCCACAAATATTGCTATGAGGCGCTATGAGAGTGGAGAAAGCTAGAGAGATATGTGAGGAAAGAACCTGTTGGAACTCTGTACTCTCCAACCCCGCATGGGATCGGGCGTGATGAAATAGATAGATAAATAGACAAAGATTTATCTCGAACCCGTGACTCCTTGATTCAATAGGCGGGGCGGATTAGGTCTTAACCACTGGAAGTCGCCCTTCAATGATTCTGATGATTCTATATTGTACATTATTTTTTAATGAGATGCTAGGAAAGTTGGAAAAAGCAAGTCGCAAATTTACCAGTTGAGAGCATAGCAGCAATAAACGGACAAAAGAAACATTAAGGTAAAGAATGCGGATTGCCTAAGTCTACTAGTTTCCTTCCAAGCACTGCAAAATAAGAGATTACTGTATTTAATGTGATTGCGTATGTGAAAAGGACGGCTGGTTCGTTGGTCTGGTGGCGAATAATACGCGTACGGATTCAAATCATAGGTCGGACAAATGTAGTTGTTTTATCGAAGAATTCCCAGTATCAGTCCTGAATCTGGCATTCTATCTATCTATACCATCACGCCAGGTCCCTCGCGGGGTAGGCAGAGAGTACAAAGTTCCAACAGGTTCTTTCCGTACATACCTCTCTGGCTTCCTCCACTCTCATAGCTCGTCTCATGCACACTCGCCGGTTACGGAGACTCTTGACTTGCCCTTCAGATAAGACACGGTCTATTTGGTCATGGTAAGTTAGTCTAGATCTTCTCCGGTACCTACATCCTTCCACGTTCGCATTGTATATCTGTTTTGTCATTCTTTCTTCTGACATTCTGAACCTGGAATTGTGCCCGATATATTGGTTATTGTTTTTTTATATATGTGACCTGTTCAAGGGCGACCGTCCTATTAAACTAAAGAGATCATGAGTATCATGATCACCCAAGTGGTACTTACTGGACGTCCTTCTCGTTGTTTTCCATGGCACACTCCAGAAGCACGGTGGAGTAGTTGTCAGCTTTGAAGAGGACCTCCGCTGGCTGGTCCTTCAGCACTGGGAGCTGTTCCACTGGTGCAGCCGCACCTGCAAAAACTATTAATGTTGGTTTACTTTGTGTTATGCTACATCTGCGTCGTAATGCGTGAATTAACGCCTTAATTAAGTAGTCATTTTTATAGCATTAGTACGCCATAGGTTTAGTGTTAATTAAATAACGCAAAGTATCCAATATTGCAATCCGTTAATTGAGTCGTGGCAACGTGTTATTTTCCTTTATTATAAGGGCATTTTAAAGCCGGAGTTAACATTTCTAAATGCAGGAGCAGACATTAAAAAACAGGTACAATACACTAGGACTTATTTCTGTGTTGCGAATATGTATGTAGCATGTTCAGAAGCATAAAATTCATCACACATAAACACCCAGAAACATTATCTGTGGATTACAAAAATATTTGTGCCACGGCACAAATATTTTTGTAATCCAATCCACCTGGCTGTAGTGATTATAATTATGCTCTTTGATTTAGCTTCTTTTTACGGACACAAATTTGGTAAACTTTTTTTGGAACGTGGATGTTTTCGTTTACCTAACGTCCCATAGGTATAGATTATATAAAATAGAATAGTAGGCAGTAACCAAAATCAGAACCTCGGATATTTACATTTTAAGGCGAGCGTTTGACTGAATATAGCTAAGAAGAAAAATTGATTTGAAAATTTCAAGTATAAGTACGACTTTAGTGGGGGACCTGCAACATTTTCGTACTTATAAAACTACAAAGTACATAGCATTACTATAATTAATATAGACACAAACAACATTCAAAAAATTAAAAATGAAGAATGAAATGTACTTACTCAAAACAATGAAGACGGCAAAAGCCAAAAACGATTTCATAATTGCTTCCATTTTTATTTCTGAAAATAATAAAAATTAATAAATTTATTATAATATTATTTTATGGCATAAAATTAATATTTTTAAATCACGATTTTTGAATTGAATTATCACTTAATAGATTTAAAAAATTAAATCTTGTAATAAAAAATAATCGAGCCAGGAACGCACCCGTTGCAACACTGTCCTCTTGGCAGGAAAAGTGCGATAATGGCCGACTTTGCCGCCTTTTTATATTGAAATGCAACGGGCGTTGATTCATAATTGCTTTTCATGTAAAGTACCTCGCCTCGTATCGAGAACAAATATGCGATAGCCTGTGGGTTTATTTATGTTGGTACTTATGTTAATCATTTTGTTAATATTTACATGGAATTAACAATAAATAAGAAAAAAAATGTTGAGGTAACTAACTAGCTATTTTTCTTGCTTTATAAACATTTAAAGGTGGCATCGGACCGGTTACGCTGGAAAGCGATTGGGGAGGCCTATGTTTAGCAGTGGACAAGTATAGGCTGAGATGATGATGATGATAAACATTTAAGACAAACCGATGGACATTATTCACTATCCATTATTTTAAATATAACTTTACTTAAGATTATGATAACCTTAAGTAAAGTTATATACATATTGTAAAACGAAGCCCCCCGCCCCATCTGTCTGAACGCGATATACTCAATAACTACCGAGCGGATTTTCATACGGTTTTCACCAGGGGACAGAGTGATTCAAGAGGAAGATTTATGTGTATAATGCACCCGTGCGAAGCGGGGGCGGGTCGCTAGTTTTAAATATAACTAGTTATAATACTAGACAGAGCATTGCTCATAAAAACGGCATCTAAAAGCAGCCTTAGTTATGTGCGAAGCGTATGCTACTGCTCACTTTTTGGAAAATTTGTCAAAGTCTGTCAATGTGTGTGTGCGCGTGCGAGTGCATACTACATTATATCTACACCATATGTAGATACATTAAGTAGTGATTCATCTAAGTTATAATAGTTTTATGTAAAATAATCTCTATCTATTTCTTTCTTTCTATATATCTATTTATATCTATATCATCACACCAGATTTCTAAATAAAATAATTAGCAAAAAAATAATTAACCAAAACCAGAATTGACGACTGCTTAGCCGCTCACTGAATCGACCACGAGTTCGATACTTATTTATATCTACGTCCAGGCGACGTCCTGGACGGACAAAGGCATCCCCAGAGACTGCCACGACGACCGTAATCAGGTCATCGGTCCAACTTGTAGTGGGCCTGCACACTCCACGTCTTCGCCATATTTGTGTGACCCATGAATATTCGTTTCGGCTTAGTTGTATGTGTGTGTGAATATCATCTTGTAAACGCACCCACAACACAGGAATAATTCCTATTATGGGGCACAGAGGGACACCGGTGTATTTCTAGCGGAGATCCTGGAGCCCCCTCGAGGTATCGATGTCGGCCATCCCAGTTTTAAGTCGGTAGACTTTCGACACGCCCTGCAAGCTTCTCCCATTGTTCATGAAAGTCCTATGCAGAATTTTTCCCACTTAAAAAAATTATAAGGGCCAGCCTTGGCCTTATACACGGCTTCATAAGCTCTACCGCACCACACCAGGTCCGCGTATGACCTAAATATAATACATAGTATGTAATCTCCCTCTCCTTCATATGTGAGAGGTCTTCTCCCAATGAAACTCAGGGTAAGCCCTGATGGGAATACGGTATACCTACTGAGACAGTTCTCAGTAAGTGTGTGTGTGTGTAAATGATCTACGCTGTTGGCCGCAGGGCCTTTACAGTCTCACCGGGCAAGAGGGCGAGCGTGCAACCACTACACTCGAGTCAGAAGGGCAAGGGAGCACCTAGCTTAAGGGCGTCTCAAGGGGGAACTTTCAATTACAGATACCGCACACAGGACTAGACACCGACCTCGCCGGCGAGGTCGAAGAATCCCTTGCCCGCCGGTCAGTGCAGAGCACCACGGCGAGACATCTAGTATATGCCCTCCCCCACAGCGACTGCCCAAGCAGAGGCGCTTTCCCCTCGAGGTGCCCTTGAGCTACTTGCCTCCTTGCCCTTCCGGCTGAAGCGTAGCTCTTTTCTGGTGAAGCTGTAAAGGCCCCGCGGCAAACAGCGTAGATCACTCACGTACACAAAGAGTTTTTAAAAAATACAGAGTATTTTCTATCTGTAAAGTTGAGAATGTTAAGCGACTTGCGTAGCTGACTGTGTCAACTATTAAGTCAGATATTTCCTCATGTCTGATCCCTTGTGGGGTAAGCAGAGAGTTCCGAGTTCTAACAAGTTCTTTACATACAGATGATAAAGTTACATAAACAGTCGATTTGGCGCAGTGCTTAAGCTGCTCCGCCCACTGCGTGGAATAGTCGCGGGTTCGATTCCCGCACGGGACAAATCTTTGTGTGGTCCACAATTATTTGTTTCGGTCTGGGTATTTGTGTATGTGAATTTTCATGTTTGTAAGCGCACCCACGATACGTAGTGTGGGGCTACGTTTTTCTTTAATGGAAGAAACAGAGAAAAGGCAGATGTACTATTTTCACGACCTGCCTGGAAAAGAACAAGTCATTTGGAATTACGTGTTCGAAGTCTCGTAAAAACGAAATCTTTTCTTCCATCTGCCTGAATAGGGCTCGCATTGGACACTGTCACATTGGATCCAAAATACCTTGGCGAAATGTGGGCGGAGTCACTATACCTCCACCTACTTCATCTGGGTAAACGTAATAAGCATCCTTTCGATGCGCTTACATCCCTCCTTTCGGAAACAGATACCGCACACAGGGTCAGACACCGACCTCGCCAGCGAGGTTGAAAAATTCCTTGCCCGCCGGCGCGTGCAGAGCACCGTGGCGAGACACCTAGTATACGCCCTCCCCCATAGCGACTGCCCAAGCCGAGGCTGTTCCTCTTTGAGACACCCTTGAGCTAGTTGCCTCCTTGCCCTTCTGGCTCGAGCGTGGTTGCACGCTCGCCCGCTTGTCCGGTGAGACTGTAAAGGCCCTGCGGCCAACAGCATAGATCATTTACACACACACACACTTACTGAGAACTGTCTCAGTAGGTATACCGTATTCCCATCAGGGCTTACCCTGAGTTCCATTGGGAGAAGACCTCTCACATATCAAGGCGAGGGAGATTACATACTATGTATTATATTTAGGTCATACGCGGACCTGGTGTGGTGCGGTAGAGCTTATGAAGCCGTGTAAGAAGCTGTAAAGGCCCCGCGGCTAATAGCGTACATCATTCACTCACACACGTAAAAAGCACCACCGCAGCCAGGTCATGTTCACCAATGGCTAGGTTTAATTTTGTTGCCACCAAACTTATTTTGTAGTTTGCGTCCCCTTGAGATTTGTGCCTTTTTGAGATTTGCGCCCTCTTTGAGATATGCACTCGTTTAGGCGTCGAGGCTTGCACCTCCTAGAGGCTTACGCCGCAACTCCTAACAATGATACTACAAGTATAAGTCCTAGGAAAATCCCTATAGTTTTACAGACGTGATTCACGACATATGTTGTTTTTAGGCATTTTATTAACAATTTGGTCATTCGTTACGCGTAAATAAATATTAGCCATAAAAGTGTTAGGTATTCTAAGTTTTAGCAATAACATGTCAACCATTACTACACTCGCTTTTGTAAAAACTACCATAGAAAATCACAATAAAGTTCATATTGCTATGATAATAGCGTATAAGATTGATCAGCTCCACATAACTCGAAATTGAACTCAATCATTGTCACGTTAAAGTTGACATTTCAATACAAACGTGTCATAATTAGTTGATTCCTGCCTTATTAGTAAACAAACGAATTAAAAATTCTGTTTACGTGATGCTGTCACAGATTATAATAAATACTTCGCTCCATATTAACATCTGAATTAAAACTGTAACTCATAACTACAGTGACATGCGTGTATCGCTTCTAGCTGTAGCGCCGAATATTATTAGCGATCACCAAAGTTAAGCATTTCTCGCCGGAACTTCTTAGTGGAGGCTGCGTTCCGATCCTAAAATAAACACAATTTCCTCGTTAGCGTGTTTGCGCGAGTCCGGTGATTCCCGCCAGGTGATCAGATGCTTGAGCCCGCATCCATCACCGGGCAAGAAATTAATGCTAATTGGAACCTGTTAGCTCTGAGCATCGGTACTCTAATCATCACGCCAGTTCCCTTGCGGGGTAGAGAGAACAGAGTTCCAACAAGTTCTTTCCTTACATACCTCTCTGGCTTCCTCCACTCTCACAGTTCGTCTCATACACGCTCCCCGGTTACGGAGACTCTTGATTAAATGTATTAATATTAAAATAAACATTTTTAAAAACAAGATTATATGCAAGGAGGTGATTTAAAACGACTAATCAAAATTAAATGTGTACACAAGTCTTCGTGTCCATGCCGTTGGGTGTAGAGGGGTTTCTTCGTCTGGAGCCAGTTCTGGGTATAGAATCATACTTACCATAAAAATGCACTAAAACTGAACTAACTGAAGTAATTTAGATTTGCCCTAAACAATCAAATGTTGCAAAATAAATTAAAACCTAAAAAAACCAGACAAGTGTGAAACTCGACCTCTTAAGTTTTCGTACATATGTCACTAGATGCCGCTATTTCAACTTTTTATAACTTCTAGGATAAAAGAAAAACATGTGTCATTACAAGACATAATAATGGCGAGCTTGTGGCGAGCTGTTGGTGAGTAACGACACCACAGACCCGAGTGCTTCAGAGAGTCGGTCAGGGCCCCCAACTCAGCGTGTCTTCGTCAGTCGAGTGGAAACCGAGTGCCCGCAGGGTAGCCTTAATTGGCCGTCCAGAGAGAAGCCGTGAGAGCTATATCGACGTAGGAAGATAATGCGTTCCTACGTCGATGTACTCTAGGGGTGGAAGTGTTAAAAGGCATAACGCCGCTTTACGTTCAACAACTTTAGCAACGACATCGGAATGGAGTTTGGAGTAGACAAGTGTGCGGTCATCCATGTACAAAGAGGGAGAGTTGAAGGCTCTTTTCATCTACAGCTATCTGAAGATATATTCTTTAGGTCTCTCTTTGAAATGGATTCCTACAAGTATCTGGGTATGTCACAAGCCTTAAGTATAGCTGAACAGGATATGAAACAATCATTGAAAGATCGGTTCTTTGGCCGCCTGATGAAAGTGTTAAAAAGCCTTCTATCAGATGGAAATAAGTTCCGATATTTCAATGGTTGGGTCGTGCCTGTTCGTACTTACTCTTTTGGCATACTAAGGTAGACTCAGTCTAAACTGGATGCCCTGGATAGAAAGGTCCGTTGATTGCTGACAGCGTATCGTATGTATCACCCGCGGTCGTCTGTTATGAGGTTGTACATCCTGCGGAAGTGCGGTGGTCGTGGGTTTTTAAATGCTAAAACACTACACAACCGCGAGGTGTGCAATCTCAGACAGTACTTTTTGAGTGTGTCCGTGGTGATGTTTGGAGATGATGCCGCAATCGATCGAGGCCTAACTCCGCTTTCCTTGGCAAACGAGAACTGGCGAAGGCCCCAGTTATTATGTATTTCGGACCGCACAGCTATATGAAAGGGCAAGGAGCTACACGGACGGCGCTATCGGGCTCTTACAGGGCCTGATGTGGACCAGCTCGCGTCCAGGCCGTACAGCCGGACTTCGCTTGTTTTGGTTGGGCGCGTGATGCGGATGCTGAGATCAGTTAAAACCTCGCGCATCCGTACCGCAAGATCATCGGCTTGGCGGTGGCAGTCTGGGCCTTCCAGCTGCAATGGCAGAGCCCCGGTCAAAGCCCTCCTCTGACCCACCTTCTCGATGCCGAGGTCGGCAAGACGAATGCGGCTTTTCGCCGCACTCATGACCTCGGCATATGTAGTCTTCTCGTTGAGGACAGTGACCGTTATCGTCGCCGTCGTGGGAGCTATACGCGGCTTCCTCTTTTGCGTTTTCCGTGAGGAGTTGTTACGCGTCGCGGTCGCCCGATGCTGCGCCGGCCTCGCCATTTGCGGCTTTTTCGCGACCGTCGCCCAGGTCTCCCCGACCTCCCGACCTGTGGCGCCGCGGTCGCTGGTACTGGAGCATCCACAGGCGGCAACTTAGGTACCGGCGGGTGCACCGAAGCCGCTGGTTTCCGCGTCTTCCGGGATTTCCTTCCAGGTTGAGCCAGTGGCGCGGCCTGCGGTACAGACGATGGCCCCGCCTGCGATGGCGGCAGCAGCGGTGGCGGCAGCGGCGGTAAAAGACATCTGGTCCTCGCCGAGGCACCACTCACATCTGCAGCCAGAGATATTACCAACCTCTAGTATAATGGCACACGCTCTCCTTTCCCACTACTCCTCCGATGTTTGAGGAGGAGGAGTTTCTCGCGGGCGTGTCCTGGCGATTTCCTCCCGCAGCGCCACCAGTTCTCGTTTTACTTCCGCCAGTTCGGATTGCAGGCGGGAATTATCCGCTTGCAATTTGGCGGTTTCCGCTGTGACTGACCTCGCTTGGAGCATTTGGGTAGCTGCCTTTATGGAGGTCGCGGCGTCTTTTAGGTCACGTTGAAACGTGCCCTTCAGATTTCCAGATTTGGATGCGACCCTTAAGATGATGGTCACATCCTCCTGGACACGTTCTCCGAGGGCCGCCGCAGTAGAGCCCTCCTGCGCAACGTCAATGCCCAGCACATTTCTTTTGGCACGGGCCTCATCAGACAGTTGCGTTTCACTCTCCGCCCCAGTTTTCGGCTTCTTCTTTCTGGCCGAGACCGGGCGATAAGTCGCCTGCGAGGATTCGGTCGAGTCAGACTCAATCTCCTCACTTGCAACCGGTGTGTCGGCTCTTCTTAAAAAACGGCCTTTTTTGTCCCGTTTGGTTTCGGCAACGTTGATTCCAATGCCATCTCGTCCCCTTAGTGATCTAGGCACCTTCTTTGGTGCCGGCATATTGTCTTGGCTGGACACCGAATTCAGTCTTGAGCCACTTCTCTCACATCTGCGCTTATGACTGCTGGTTGTTGAAGGCTTGGAGCAGTACTCCAAGCTGCTGTAGTCAATAGTTTTTGGCTCTGCGCTTGAACAGCGAGAGTCTCCAGCGCCACTCTTCTCTTCTTCCTTGTCTCCTTCTTCGTTGGTTTTGTTTTTATTATTGCATTCCATTTTTGGTCCCACGAGTATGGGGGAAATAAACCGTCGACCCGGGTGGAGCCCCCTGCACCCGGGCAAGCCTATATACACCGAGGGGTCGGCCGGTACCTCGGGTTGCCGCACTAGCGGCTGGTATTTTTTTAAAGTGGTTGTCTTCCACGCGGCCCAGCCGATGAAGGCAAGGCCCCCGTCCCACCGTAGAGCCGAAGCTCATCATTGGCGGTTACGGGTTTGCCGTCGGCGGTCCTTGGCTGGACCGTGACTGGCGGAGGTGTAAGCGCACACCAGACCCGACGACGCAGAAGGGGAAAGGAAAGGATTGGGAAGGAGTGTGAGGAAGGGGGGTGGGTAGGGTAGGATTTTCGGGCTTCACACCCTCTCCTGCCTGTTCGCTACTACAAGTTCTCACTGGTCCTCTCCGATACTCAGAGAGGTACCTTGAGTCCCCGAGCAGCGCTTCTCCGATCACGCTTGCTGCTCCCCGCTCTCTCCGAAAGCCAGAGAGGGCGAGAGGCAGCGACGTGTGTCCTGCCATGCACGCGCCACCGTCAGCAGTCACTCCGGGAAACGAGAAGGCTGCTGGTGACGCCCAGGGTGCACCACGAGGAGGTTGTCTGACCTAGTACCCCTGCCTCGGACCTTCCCTAGCTCAGCCTTGAGGTCTCTGTTGTAAGCGGCCCAATCGGTGTTCCTTGGGTTTCGCCTTCTTGGGTTTATATGAAACGTTTCCGTCCCATACTGAAAACATATATAATTGTGATCTGAAGATGAGATGTCATTGGAGAGATGCCAGTTGCTTACCTGCTTACTAGCTCTGTTGGAGGCCACTGTAATGTTAATAATTTCCGCCCTACGCCTATTTACAAACGTGGGCCTATTGCCTCTATTGAGAATTTGTAAAGGAGTACTTACCAGATAGTCTAGAAGTTTTTCCCCTCTCTGATTAGTGTCTGAGCTGCCCCAGACGACGTGATGCGCGTTGGCTTCACATCCTATTATGAGCTCAAACTTGTTTGTGCAGGAGTATTCGAGCAAGCCACATAGTTGTGTCGTAACCGGGTCCGCATATTCGTAGGGCATATAGGCTGGCATTTTAACGGGTTAAGGGCTAGTTTATTAACGTGACAATAATTATCTAATCACCTTAGATCTGATTGGAGTGATTCTATATCGTCTTGCGACGATACAGAAGTAAATATTTCAATGTAATTAGCAAATGAAAGTAGGCTGAAGTGTTGGAAGCAAGAATCGATGTCGTTTATGAATAAAATGAACAGCAACGGGCCCAGTAGCGACCCCTGAGGAACCCCGCTGGGAACCACTACCCAACTTGAGATGTAGTTGTTTACGACTACAGCTTGTGATCTGTTGTCAAGGTAAGAAGAAATCCACCGAAGTAGATCTCCCCTTATGCCGTTGTTTAATAGCTTAATTTTAAGTATATTATGATCTATGAGAGATGATTATTAATGATAGAGGTCGTTGACTGAAAATAATACATGATATCAAAGTTTTCTTGTAATTTCATATATACATAAACCGTTCACAATAAATGCTTCGGACCGCCGCGCGCCCATTGTAACTCGGATCTTCCTTGTAACCGCCGCACGGACTTTTCGCGACCTCTACCCCACTTCGTTTTTATAATAACGAAGTGAGGCGGAAGCACCCGTATCTCTCTGCACCGGCGAAAGCACCGAATCAAATATTTGTGGGTTACACACACATTTGTCCCATCCGGGGATCCGATCAAATTATTCTATATCTATCTATAAAGAGGTAAAGTTTTGAGTTTGGATGTTCGGGGTAATCTCCGGTACTACTGATCCGACTTTAATAATTCTTGCACCATTGGAAAGCTACCTTATCCAGAGCTAGGCTCTGGCAGACATAGGCTACATAACATAGACTCGGTAGGCGGCGCTGTTGTCGACCGGTTACGGAGTCGCGGGAAAGTCCTATTAAATAAAGAGGATAGATTTATTTGTTTGTAATCGATCGAAATCGCAGCGCTGTGCGACCGCGGTGTTCTTACCGATTACCAAGGTTAAGCAGCGTACGACTCGGTCAGCACGAGTAGGGTGACCGTTTGTGGCATTTTCATATTCAAGCGTCTCCGTGCTTCGGAAGGCACGTTAAGCCGTTGGTCCCGGCTACCACTTAATGTGGTAGTCGTTAAGCCGAGTTGGAAGCCTTAAAGGCGGCTTGATAAGTTCCAACAGCAGGTGGCCACAAACCATCTCCATCAATCCGCACTGGATCCGCGTGGTGGAGTATGACCTAATCTCTCCCACCTCGATTTGTGAGAGAAGGCCTTTGCCCAGCAGTGGGCAGTATAGGCTGATATTATAATCGATAAAGGCTGAAACTACAGGACCATTTTTAATAATTCTTTTGCCATTAGATAGCTACATTACCTATCTACAAGTAACATAGACCCAATAATGGCCTTCTCTTGGGAAGAGACGAACAATTAGTGACATATCAACGCTGCACAAAACTGTTCATGGTGCGATGATTTCTAGCGATTCTCTATTGCGTCTTAATCTGTCCTGCTTACTTTGCCGAGATACCTAGTCATAAACACTTTCTGTTCATGTAGCTCAAGAACTAACTTAGGGATGAATTCTCCTCTTAACAGATGAATGTTAACTTATAACGATATTTGCGCAAAAGGTGAGATTGACAATTTTAATGATATAACATTCACGACATTTCTTTCCAATTTTAAAAAAAAATATCTGACATAGCTCAATTAACTTTTATATATTTAATTTTTATATTTTTCCTACTCCTCCTGTTTTTCTTTCTAATTAACGTGCAATTAAAGTGCTTCCCGGGATACCCTAAGATTCAAACCTTGGCGTCATCTAAGGATAACCATTGTGGACCCTGGCTTACAGGAGTTACAGTTAGTGTTTCATGTGTGTTGTGAGGAGTGGGAATGAGTGGACCTAGTCTCAAAAAAATCTCAATCAATAATAATTCAATCTTGCAATTCAATTCTGTCTAATTGTACTCATAAGAAAATTTTATTAACTCCACAATAACAAAATTAATGTAAATCCTTTATATTCTTATTGTTCATTTTGTTCTATTTTTTAATTTTTAATTTGCCACATAACATTATTGTAATTTATTGTAAATCTACGCCTTTAGTCAGTGCTGTACACACCTATAAAGTCATTCGAGACAGAATTTAAAAAAAATATTGTTACTTTTATTTAACTATAAGCATTTTTTAGTATGTCAATGGTGTATTTATAAATAAATAAATACATAATTAGCCGGTTTCAATATTCAACTCAAGAATATAAATTTGCTTAGATTTTTCATACAAAATATGTCAAAATTCTATCCGTAGTAGGCATATCTATTCTTGAGTTAAATATTATAATTGGCGGTAAGTGGCGCTGTCGAGCGGATGCGATTATTAATAATCCTGTATAAAATAATGTTGCCTGATGCTCTGGCATGATGATATACAAGGCGGGCTCATCCACTGCCAAGTCCGGGCGACAGATATGTGCCAGGCCCCTGTCCTCTGTGCAACGAATGATAGCACAGAGGACAGGGGCCGTTCCAGGCAGTTCATGGTTGTTCCAGCAGTCATACTCGTGAACGGGTGCTGCTTGTGGGGACTTGTCCATCTGGAATCCTTTAGACACTCTTTATAAATAACATCATTAGTCTCATATCTCGATCGTAAGGCATCACATTGGAGCTAGATCGTAAACTATTTAATTGTACCTAAACATTGTATCCACACCAAATGATTAAAAAAAGAGGAAGGAAAAAAGAGGTATGTAAGGAAAGACCCTGTTGGAACTCTGTACTCTCTGCCTACCCCGCAAGGGATCTGACGTGATCATATAGATAGATAGGTAGAAAAAAGAGAATTTAATAAAAAAAGGAAATCCTGATGAGTTTCTTCACCGGATCTTCTCAATGGAGGCCGCGTTCCGATCCGGTGGTAAATTAGCAGATAAATTCGTTTTGGAAAAATGAAAATCTACAATTTGTAAGTGCTCCCGCAGGGTTTATACAAAATAAATTATTTTAGTTTGAGATTGATGTGGTCCTCATCAACCGAATCAGAACAGGAGTCGCAAGGTGCAATTATCATCTTCACAGGTGGGGCATCACTCAGTCTCCTTGTTGTGACTGTGGAAACTCAGTGCAGACTATCCAGCATATCGTAGAGGAAAATTCAGCGGCGGATTCGAGGGGCTGCACCAGCTGACACCAGAGGCTAACAATGACTCCTCCGCTCTGACATTAAGTTTTGATCGTGGTTCGCAACATTAAAAATACACCGCCATATAATGACGATGATGATGAGTTTTTGTAATAGTAGCTACGAGCAAAGTACGCCCTTTGCCAGCAGTGGGGCAACCATGACACATAATAATAAACTTTATTACAATCTCTTCTATATGAAACACATCTCAAGAGTCTCTGTAACCTGCGAGCGTGTTTGAGACGAAATGAGTGGTGGAAGCCAGACAGGTCTGTCCACCTATCCCGCAGGGGATATGGCGTGTTGATATAATAATAATATCTGTTAAGAAACTGTCCCACCGTTGGGCACGAGCCTTCTCTCAAACAGAGAAGGTTTAGGCAAAAGTCCACCACGCTGGCCCAGTGCGGGTTGGCGAACTTTACACATCTTCGAGAAACTCTTAGGCATGCATGTTTCCCCACGATGTTTTTCTTCACCGTTAAGGCAAGTGATTATAATAATAATAAAAACAAAATTATATTGCAACGTTCATTACGGGATGTTTGGAACTAAATAATACACGGTGCAAGCACAAGATGGCATAAATAATACAAATGCGGTGTGACACGGATATTTTGGCCCATGACCTTTTCTCTACGCGGGTCGTTGCGCGAAGTCCCTGCACGAGCGAGGCCTGCGGCAATTGCCCTGCTCGCCACCCCCTAAGAGGCATCCATTACTTACGTGAACTGTTTTTCTTTAAATTTGGACCCCTCCCTCCCCCTTGGTGAGATTTAGTGGAACCTCCGCATCTCTTACGTGAGATTTTCGCTCTAATTGTTAAAAGAATACATTCTCGAAGTAAATGTTTTTAATAGCCATGAGATTCTTTAAAAAAAAAGTTTAAGCAAATTATATTTTTTTATTATGCGTATAATAACTCATGTTTTTGGAAAGTTGAAGTTCGATTTTTAATATTTAAATGAGATTTAATGAGATTTTCCTGGAGAATTTTGAGCTCACGTAATTAATGGATGCCCACTGCCATAGCCGCCACTGAAGATATAAGTAGAAATAAATATTGTGTGTCAAGTGCTGGTTGTTGTAATATCTTGACGATATCTTATTTAGAAAGAACATTGTAGGTAAACGATAAGCTGAGGTCTTGCGACATAAAGTTAATTGCACATAATAATAACAAGGAAAATATATTTTGAAATCCATAGTCAATGTGTGGATATCTTTGCTATATGCTAATGAACTTTAAGGCCGTTTTGATTTATCCATCGATAAATAACACATTGATGGCTCAATCACAAAAGTCAAGCACAATACAGTCCGACAAGGATCTTTTGACCCGCGGCCAAAATCGGAACTAACGCCGTCATCAAGTGAAATGCCACTTCATGGCACTCGCAGAGTTGCCATTTGCTATCAAAGGACATTGTCGAAAATTGCCCCAGAACTAACAAACATTTGACCCATGCTATCATTATTTATCTATTTTATTAAAATAATGGCAAATATCCGTATCTAACGGAAAATTTGCAATCTAAAACGCATATTTCAAAGTATTGTAAGTACTTACATCGAATTCACTAACATCTCTACTGGATGTCAACACACAATATAACCTCATATGTATTAATGGCTACTGAATTATAACTGACTCGTTGGTCTGGTGGCAAAGCGCATCGCTTTGTGATCACGAGGTCCTGAGTTCAAATCCTAGGTCGGACAAATGTAGTTTTTCTAACGAAAAATTCCCAATATGAGTCCGGAGTCTAGAATTGTGCCCGATATATGGCAATAGGCTCGCCCCCTATTACATGGGATCTAACATCGTCGGCGAAACGTGGGTGTACTCAGTACACCTCTGCCACCCCCTCTGGGGAATATTGGCGTAACGGTGTGTGTGTGTGTGAAATATAACCTTAAAATCGAATACTTTTTGTGCAATATTGCGATTCTCCCGCTTGTCCGTTTAATAATAAATGCCTTAGAAGAATTTATGGGTGATTTGAAATCATACAGATATTTTGTCATTGCTGTTGGTTCTGCGGCAAATCATGTATGGGCGCAGAACAATGTCCTTTACCAAAGTTATTTTTTTAATTAACAAACGGCGACAACCTTTTGGCCCGCGGATGACATGAACAGGGGGGAGTTGGTGTGAAATGAGGGTTATCATTTAGTATTTTTATTTTAATTCCAAGAAGTTATTTTAACATGTGAGTTCGCACGGTTACTAATTAAAAAAAGAACTTTGGTAAATTTCATAGCAACCGGCAATCCTGCGACTGTCATGAAGTGACACCTCCGAATTTGGCCGCGTGGCGAAAGATCCTTGTGGGACTGTACTCTGAGCTATAAGCAGTAAACATATCGCACCTCCGCTCAAATAGGGTCAAAACTCAAAATTATTTCTTATTGTGTAATTTCAAGTTACTTAACCTGCAAGTTGCTTAACCGCCTCAAAAAACCGTAACAAAGCGGCAAATAAAAAAAAAAATCGTTTTGTAAAAAATAGTTTTTATAGTATTTATCATGTAAGATGGGTACTCTGACAGTTGTAAGTGTCAAAGAAAATTATACTTTATTCAATGGCAATAAAAGGCATGGCATACTTATGGTTTTATGCCTTAACATCATTGAAATAAATATTAATTTCGTTTGGCACTTAGAACTGTTACTGCCCATGTTATGTGAAAAATATTATAGTCATGACTCTAATATTCAATAACTGTCAGACAGACGGACAACGAAGTGATCCTATAAGGGGTTCGTTTTAGTACCTAAATCGAAACCCTAAAAACAAAAAAATACGATTTTTGAGTTATTACGCTATTTGAGCGGCCGTGCGATTTGTAAACAAAAGAATATCTTAGTAGTAGCGATCAGTGCTAGGCGTTATTTAATTACAGTATCAATCAATGAAATTTCAATTGCAATTTTGTTGATTAATAGGCCCTTTCAGGTAGCCCGGTGTAAAAATGACTTTTGTACGTCAAACGCCTCCGTCTCTACAGTGACCTTGGGTACTCTAGATTACTCGAAACGTAGGGAACTTAAAAACCAAAAATAAAATCTTCTATCTATATCATCACGCCAGCTCCCTCGCGGGGTAGGCAGAGAGTATAGAGTTCCAACAGCTTCTTTCCTTACATACCTCTCTGGCTTCCTCCACTCTCATAGTTCGTCTCATACACACTCGCCGGTTACGGAGACTCTTGACTTGCCCTTTAGCTAAGACACGGTCTATTTGGTCATGGTAAGATAGTCTAGGTCTTCCCCGGCACCTACATCCTTCCACTTTCGCATTGTATATCTGTTTTGTCATTCTTTCTTCTGGCATTCTTTCTATATGCCCGAACCAACGGAGCATACCCTTTCTCATCTTTACACCGATACTATCTTTCATACCTACTCGCTTTCTTACTACGCTGTTGCGAATACGGCCGGTCAGCGTGACTCCGCACATCTTCCGCAGAGATCGCATTTCGACCGCATTTATCCTGCTTTCGTTTTCCTTCTTACATACCCAACTCTCACTGCCATATAACAGCGTTGGGACAAGCGCTCCGTTATGCATGGCCAGCTGCGCCTTTTGGCTTAAGTGCCGGCTCCCAAGTAGCCTTCCCATCGCACCATTCACTCTATTACCTGCATTCACTCTTCTCTCTATATCAGCGGTGTATTTCCCATCCTTACTGAAGGCGCATCCAAGATATACAAACTCATTCACTTGCTCCAGCACATCGTTACCAACCACAATCCTTGCATTTGTTCTGGTTTAATAAAATCTTAAATATATTGATTGTAATTTGTTTTTTTTTACAATGATTTTTGCACAACTCTGCTAGCGGTCCATAAGAATCATGCATACAGAGGCGCAGTCCTTCTCGGCAGGATCTCTATCTTTTACCGAAATCGTCCACTGCAAGACTAAGGCCTGCCCAAAGACCACCACGCGACGACAGACGGTGGCAAATTGATGTATGGATGATGGGAAAACTATGAATTGTAGGTACTTTTGACTGCAAAAGCACATGAAGTTTTACATGTGTGCACACTCATCATGGCTAGACCATTGAGGCGATTTGCCCCCACGGTGCTTCTTAGCCAGGTTTTTAATCTCCTGAGGCTGCTACACGATCAAAATTTTCATCGCTTCTTCCGTTTCCGGAAAGGTTTTTGTCTTATTAAGGACATTTACAATGGAACGAACTTGCGATCGTAATACTTGGAATACTTCATTCGAGTCTTGACGTAGGGGTTTGATCAGTCAAAAAAGTCAAATAAGTGGACTTTGGTGTGGACTTTGCATTGGCTACGTTTTTAATCTCTTGGACAGCTGCTTCTGTTTGCTGTCCGTCCGTCAGAGATTTGTAGGTGCGACGGTCAATTATTTGACCAACTTTCTGTTTTCCTTTTGCTGACAAAATTCAGTCGGACGTGGGCGTACGCCGTACAGCCTAAGACCATTTTGTTCAATCATTCCAAATAATCACTATTACAAAAATATGTACTGTTAGCCATTTATTTCATTCCATTTGAAAAAGCGCTGGTGCAAACGTAAGGTTAGTCCTCCCACGTCAGACTTCATGTAGGTCCATTATTTGAACCGACTTTTGTCATTTATTTGTAGTAGTGTGTAGTGTATTTTGTAACCGATTTTTTTTTTGTGTATCGTGTGTTTTTTTAGTATTGCAATCTATTATGCTTTCTTTTTTGCAGACATATCACTACCGATTTCAACTGACCATCGGACGTGGGCGGGTTGTTAGGCTAGCAGTCGTCGGTCACAAGATCGAATCATTAATCGATTCACGTGGGCGGAGACATAAGCCACCGCGATGGCCAGTGCGCGGCAGCTCATTACCCCAGGGACTTGGGCATCGAGGTCCCAGGGGCCGACAGCGGCCCAAAGGCGGAGGCTCTGGCGGCGGCCATGAACGCGGCGCTGGCCGCAGAAGGGGTGGTGGTGTACAGGCCTATCAAGCGCGCTTCCTTGCACCTGGTGGGCCTGGACGACTCCGTGACGAAGGAGGACGTCGCGGAGGCGGTGGCTCGTGCCGGGGGGTGCCCGGTGATATAAAGACGGGGGAGGTACAGCGGGGCCGAACACCCCTGGGCACGGTCGTAGCTAGCTGCCCCATGAAGGCAGCTAAAAAGGTGGTGGCGGCGGGCAGAATTCTCGTCGGCTTTACCTCTGCGCAGATCAAGCAACTGGAGGTGAGGCCGATGAGGTGCTTTAGGTGCCTCGAGGCCGGGCACGTGCGAGAGCAGTGCCGGGCCGAAGTGGATAGGAGTCACGCGTGCTACAGGTGCGGGCGGCCAGGCCACAAGGCCAATGGATGTAGGGCTGCCCCCTGTTGCGCGCTATGCGCCGCGGCCGGTCAACCAACCGGTCACATGCTGGGCGGCAGGGCCTGTCCGGCCTGAAACCCCGGCCACCGGCGAGGAGGCGAATCTGCCGCTCCGGTCGCACAACCTGCGACTCAGCCGCAGCCGGCCGCCTCTGGCGCTACTGAGGCGCAGAATGTGGCGGTGCCCATGGAATAAACCATGGGCGCCGCCAACGATACCACCTTGGTGGCAGACTCGTGGGAGTCTGCTGCCCAGCTCGCGGGGGAGACGCCGTGCTGAGTGACACCAGCATGGCGTCTAGTAGGGGGAAAAGGGAGCGCCCTTTACACGCTTCCAGGGTGGGCCCTAACAGGGCAGGTCGCGTCGGGGTTGCGGTGCATACCAAACGGCGATCCCGTGACCCTGATAATACGCGGCAAAGAGGGTGTCACCGCAGGGTTTTTAGTCGGTACACTTGGTCCATCAACAGCCGGGGCTACGGCCCCGAGTGTTGATGGGTCAAGGACTCCGACATAGCCCCTCCGCGTCCCCCGAACGCGGACGGGTACCCATAAATGGTTTTTCCTGCGATAAAAAATAATAATATATAAAAAAAGAGTACCAACAAACGGTAATGTCTGTAAAGGTCCTGAAGAAGAATTGTAACTTTGGGTAATATCCTTTTGAGAATACAGAAATGCACAACGAAAAGCACTCTTACACGTACATATTGTCATAAATTTGTCGGATTTTACATTTATTTATAGCCCTTGCTGGATACAAGCCAACAATACGGTAATCAGAAATTAGTGTTATCAGAACGACAAATAGCGTGCTTTTTAAACATTTATAGTAGAACTTGCATACTATCCAATATGGTCGAGGGGAGTGATAGCTGTTCCTGTAGTCATACTTGTGAACGGGTACTGCTTGTGAGGACAGGTCTATCTGGTATCCCGAAGCACTCTTTATAAATAACATCATTAGTCTCATATCTCAGTCGTACGGCATCACATTGGAGCTAGATCGTAAACTATTTAATTGTAACCTAAACATTGTATCCACACAATATGTTTAAAAAAAAAGAAAGAATTAAATAAAATGAAAATCTTTTTAAAATAAATAAATCGACTTCAAAAAGCAAAAAATAAATATTTGAAGTCGGTACCGGTTAGTACAGCCGGTTACTTGGTACTGACTTCAAATATTTATTTTTTGCTTTTTGAAGTAGCATTTATTTTTTTTAAAAGATTTTTATTTTACCATTTTGAGTGACAAGTGAATTATTTACTGATATTGATACACCTATATTATATTATTTTGCTGGTTGTACAGCAAGGTACCTACAGGATTGATATAATAACCATAATAACGGAATCTATACATTCGTGCTGTTCGCCGTTAAGGAGTCCCCTGATATATCTTCAAAGTCCAAATTCAATACCGATTTCATTAAAATGGGACCATCTCGAAACTATACTAAACCCAATGCAAAAAGAATCATCTAAATCAGTTCATAAATTAAGACGTTATAAAAACACAGACGAATTGTCGGCCCCCTCCTTTTTTGAAGTCGGGTAATATTCTGATTAGTTCTATGGGTACCTATAGGATTGACGTAATACCCATAATATCTCAATCTACGCATTCGTATTGTTTGTCGTTAAGGAGTTTCCTGGTGTATCTTCCAAGTCCAAGGTCCAATGCCGATGAAATTACTATTTTGGAACTATATTGAACACAATGCAAAAAGAATCATGAAAATCGGTTCATAATTGGCGGAATTATCGCGTAACAAACATACAAAAAAAAAACATACAGTCGAATTGAGAACCTCCTCCTTTTTAGAAGTAGCTTAAAAAGACAAGCCCGTTGAGTTTCTTTGCCAGATTTTCTCAGTAGAGGCCGCACTCCGATCCGGTGGTAGATTTGTAGTTAAATTAGATTTAAAAAGAATATGTACATTGACTATTTGTAAGCACCCCCGCAGGGCTTATATATATAAAATAAATTATTTGAGTTTGAGTTTATCAGACTCAAAGACACTAACTGCCATTCGGAAACTAGGTAGGTATACGTACAATAGGTCTCATAGAAAAACTCAGAGTTGATCAGCGAGCTATGGAAAGATCTATGCTCGGCGTTTACCTACGTGATCAAATCAGAAATTAGGAGGTGCCTATAAGAACCAAGGTCCCCGACATAGCCCAAAGGATTAGTATGAAGTGGCAATGAGTGGGCCACATAGCGTGAAGTATGGACGGGCGTTGGGGCACAGAGATTCTAGAGTGGAGACCACGTATAGGCAAGCGCAGCTTGGGACGGCCGTCTGTAAGATGGACCAATGATCTTGTAAGGATCGCAGGGAGTTGTTGCAGGTGGCATCGAACCGGCTAATCATATGTTCAGTAGTGGCAAGTATAGGCTTAGATGATGTTAGTAATATGGGCGCAAGAAAACCAGCAATAAAATTTCTGATAGACTGCGGAGTATGCGAAAGGTCCATTTAAAATTTTCTGGCAGAAAAAATATTCAGCAAATTCGGTCAGAATGCGACAAGCCTAGTAATAAATGATACAATTTTTATTGCAGAATGCACGGAGTATATTGTTTGTCGTATAATATATAAACACCTTACCTTTTCCATTCGATGATTCCTTTTCCCTTTTCCAATCGGCAATTTAGGGTGAATTTTGGACAGCAAAACAGCAGGTTTTCTATCCAGCCTATTCTACAAACTGTGGCATATTTGAGATCGTCTAATCAACCGAACCAAAACGCAAGTTTTAGCAATTATTGGAGGTTTATCTGCCAGAAAAATGGAGCTTCTCCATATGGTCCCTTATTCTATAAAATGTGGTTGCAGTCATTGCTTGATGTTCAGTTAACTGAATGGACAAGATGCAGCTTCAATCCCTAAACCGATCTTTGAGATTCATAAGCATTTCAGAGACTTTTTTTCAAATTAGCTCGTCATACATTCCATCGTCTCTGTGCTTCGAAGGTACGCTGAGGCATTGGTCCCACTTGCCAAGTAGTAGTCGCTAAGCCAAGTTAGAAGCCGGCGGCTTAATAAGTTCTAACAACAGGTGGCCACATTCCACACTGGGTCCGCGTGGTGGAAAATGACCTAATCTCTCTCAACTTAATCTGTGGGAGAAGGCCTTTGCCTAGCAGTAGGACAGTATAGGCTGATATTATTGAGCCCATCACACATCCCCACCATTGTAACTCCTGTAAGCCTGGATACACAACGTTCGTCATCGATGACACTAAGGTATGAATCTTGCGATGTCCCAAAAAAGCGTTATCTGTCGAGGAACCCGAAACAAATTTACCTTTTCCTTCTTCGAGGAAAGAGCTGCGGAACCTTCAAGCATACATACACTGGTGCACTTTACTCAATCACGTTATAAGAGGAAAACGAAATCAATCAAACCAATATGATTCCAGGCTTTACTAGGTTACGGACCCACTTTTGAAACAGCTGTCGTATCCAATACACGATGTTCTAAAGCAGTATGTTTCGAGCGGAGAATATTAACGTCATTCCTAATCTCTGTGAAAACTTGAGTAAGGGTAGCTAAATCTGCTTTAATATTTATCACATTGTCTTAGAAATGCTGACTTCCATGTCTCGACGCCAGTCGTTAAGTGTACCTTTTAACCCTGCGGTAATCAATTTGACCGAGTCTGCCACAATATTATCACATTTTGTTCGTAGTTTGCTTTGTTTACGTTGCTTCTTAGGTTTAAAGCTAACCAAAGTCGGACTATTCGATACGGTATCCTTATGTTGCAACTAAGTGTCAGGTGAAGACATTATATTTAATATTTATTTGCAGTTTCTTTTGCAATATAGTATGAAATCAATCATTATTAATCAATCAATAATTATTAATTTAGTAGAATCCACAAAAAACTTCTTCCTAGTGAGATTTCTGGGGTTCCTCGGAACATCTGTAAGTGGTAAAAAGGTAGGAGCCCGAACAATCCGCTTACGCCTTATTAAATTTAATAGTCGAAATAAGTCGGCGGATAATGCACGTAACGATAGTCGTAGGTTCAAAATCCTATGTCGAAAAAAATTAGAACTTGCAAAAAAATAATCTAGTATCCGTCCGAAGTCCAGCATTGTCTCCTGGTACAATACATGGGAGCCTATTACATGGGACCTAACATCGTCGGCGAAAAGTGGGCGTGCATAGCATTCCTCTGCCATCCCCACTTAGGGGATATAGGCGTGTCAATGTTTTGTTTGATTGACTAAATAATAGCTGCCTCGTTGGTCTTGTGGCAAAGCGCATCGCTTTGTGATCATGAGGTTCTGTATATATATATTTCCCAGTACGAGTCAGGAGTCTAGAATTGTGCCCGGTATATGGCAATAGGCTCGCCCCCTATTACATGGGACCTAACATCGTCGGCGAAACGTGGGTGTACATAGTATACATCTGTCACCCCCGCTTGGGTATATAGACGTGACGGTGTGTGTGTGACTAAATAATTTATCAATAAGCTCCTAGCTCCTAAAATCAGTCCCGCTACGTTTTATTATAAAAAAAACATTAGCGACCTGCCCCGGTTTCACTCGTGAATTATACACATAAACTTTCCTCTTGAATCACTCCGTCCATTGGTAAATACCATATGAAAATCCGTTCAGTAGTTATTGAGTTAATCGAGTTCAGACAAACAGACGCGACAGGGGGACTTTTTCATAATTTGTAGTGATGGAAAGCTACTTGGGAGCCGGCACTTAAGCCCTAAGGCGCAGCTGGCCATACATAATGGAGTGCTTGTCCTAACGCTGCTATATGGCAGCGAGAGCTGGGTATGTAAGAAGGAGAATGAAAGTAGGATAAATGCGGTGGAAATGCGAGCTCTGCGGAAAATGTGCGGAGTGAAGCTGACCGACCGTATTCGCAACAGCGTAGTAAGAAAGCAAATAGGTATGAAAGAGAGTATCGGTGTGAAGATGAAAAAGGGTATGCTGCGTTGGTTCGGGCATATAAGAGTAGAAAGAATGTCCGAAGAAAGAATGACAAAACTGATATATAATGCGAAAGTGGAGGGATGTAGGTACCGGGGAAGACCTAGACTATCTTACCATGACCAAATAGACCGGGTCTTATCTGAAGGACAAGTCAGGAGTCTCCGTAACCGGCGAGTATGTATGAGACGAACTATGAGAGTAGAGGAAGCCAGAGAGGTATGTAAGGAAAGAGCCTGTTGGAACTTTGTACTCTCTGCCTACCCCGTAAGGGATCTGGCGTGATGATATAGATATAGATGTAGTGATATAATTATATATTTGACAACGAAAAAATCATGGTTGCGAAACATTAGGGAGTGGACCAGAATTGCCAGCGTTGAGCAGTTGTTCCATATGGCTCAAGAAAGAAGCACATACGTAGAGCTGACGGCCAACCTCCAGTAATGGAGAGGCACTTGAAGAAGAAGAAGAATTATATATTAAGTTATACACGTAGGTAGATATTACTAATATTATAAATGTAAAAGTTTGTGTTTGTTACTCAATCACGCTTAAACGGCTGAACGGATTTGGATGTAATTTGGCACACAATTTATTACCTGGATTAACATATAGAATACTTTTTAAGTCGGAAAAATGTAAGGTTCCTGTCTAAACTCAACGCAGACGCGGTCGCGGCAGGAACTAGTAATTTATAGTTGCTAAATATTTTTTTCTCATTTCATGACACAGTAAGAATAGATTGCGTAAATCACGACAAGCTTAAAAGGTCGATTAATCACGAAATAAGGCCTCGTATTTATAAGAGGATAGATGTGTCCAGTGGCGTGCATTAAATGTAGGCAATTAAGCAATGCCTACCTCATAAGCATTGAATTACACTATATTTCAGGCGCTCGTAGCGATGTGCGACCGCGGTGTTCTTACCGATCCCCAAGATTAAGCAACGTAGGCTCGGTCGGCCTTACATGGGTGACCGTTTCTGGCATTTTCATATTCGAGCGTCTCCGTGTTTCGGAAGGCAGTCATTTAAAGGCTTTTGTTGAGGAACAGTCGAAGAGTGTAGACGTGTGTCATAATATGAACGAATGATGGATAATATCGCTTCGGCGACATGTACATGATATAGACGAAATAGGCATGGCGGATTTTTAAACGAAGCCTTCGACGAACGCTTGAAATTATTCTTGTGTCGTAGGTGCGTTTTGCGAATATCAAATTCATATACCCAAACACTCAGACCGAAACATATACTTTTATCCCGCGGCCTATGATGTCCACATTTACTGAATCGGTTGAAATTTGTTGTGTGAAGAGGTTCCATACATCGGCTGTCAGTTTTGTTGCGAAACACATCTACACTTTGTGAGTTTCGTTCCTCAAACGGCGCGGCGACAAGGGACAAATCGCGCGATATCACCAGACGTTTCTGGCAAAATCGCCCGACGTCCAACATTACAAGCGACACTTGTTGCGACACATTTATTTTGTAATGAATACAGGGCCTTAATTTCGCTTGAGTAACAAATGTATGATATGCTAATATGATTGTTATGAAATCCTGCCGCCACGCCTGATCCTTTGCGGGGTAGGCAGAGAGTACGGAGTTCCAACAGGTTCTTTCCTTACATACCTTTCTAGTTTCCTTCACTTTCATAGTTCGTCTGATACACGCTCGCCGGTTACGGAGATTTTTGAGTTGTACAACTCAAGAATCTCCGATAAAACTCGGCCTCAAACTCCTCTTCAGATAAAACTCGGCCTATTTGGTCATGGTCAGATAGTGTTGGTCTTCATCCGGTACCTACCTCTTTCCACTTTCACATTGTATATCTGTTTTGTCATTCTTTCTTCTGACATTCTTTCTATATGCCCGAACCAACAGAGCATACACTTTCTTATCTCAACTCATCAACTATCAACATTACCGGGACGTGTTGGGGCTCGTTGGAGTTATCTTGACAAGTATTATAGTACTTGTCAGTCTCCGTTGTGTTTCTGCTGTAAAAGCTTATTTTTATAAAGATCTTTCAAATTAAAATTATTATCATTATGATAATATTATTTCCTCATAAAATTCAGATCCGATGGTGGATTAGTAGATAATTTAGATTTAAAAATAAAATTGTTAATTGACTATTTGCAGGGCTTATACAAAATAAATTATTTGAGTTTGAGTTTGAGTTTGAAAGACGTCAACTCTAAGAAAAAGGTTTCCCCCAAAGATCGCCACGATGGCCTGCTTTGCATCTATCTTCTACCAGCGACCTTCACCAAGGCATGGGTCACAACTTTAATCTCTGTATCTATCCATATATTGAAGAAGAAGCCTCCTCGAAGAAACCGGTGTGGGACTGCTCCGGTTGACGATCACACTCCTGCGTTCAGCACGACCGAGGACGCTGCAGTATATGTCACGGCTACACTACACCACCAAAGCCGATGTCATTGTGGAGTAAGCCCGCAAACAGTCTTATATACTCTGAGGGTCGAGAAGCTAGACTCGCAAAACGAGTTTCCACAGCAAAGATGGAGACTTTCATGAGCGAGCAGTTCTGGCCGAGGTCGTATTCAGAAGATTTCGTGGGAGACTGAGAGACGCCCCTGTAGAGCGCAACATGTCGCTGGCAACATATGTTACTTAGTTTATAAGTTTTTATATATTATATGTATGTTGATCTGTAAGGTATACATACTATTGGTATGTTAGTTGCAAAAATATTTCTTTGTAAAATATCAGTTGCCTAAATTTAATGAATTATTATTATTATTCTATCATCACGCCAGCTAAATAAGCTTAAGCGGCTCCAAAACCTCTCGATTCTCATGTCTCCTTATTTCGTACACAACTCAAATGGCTGCCCATTCGATATCGCCGGAACTTGCATATTCTATCTATCTTTTCACTACATTGTGTAATCCAGGAAGGATTACACAATATAGTGAAAAGACTCCTTCTTAAATTAAAAAACGTTTTGAGTACCTAAAAAGCTCTGGCATCCAATGTCTCAGATCCTCAGAAAACCTTAGCCTAAGGATTCCCCCTCATAGTAGTAGTTTTTATGATAAGTCTTTTGCTGTTCAGGCGGTACTACTGTGGAATACTCTACCTGTCAGTATACGGCGTGCGTCGTCGATAGAGAGCTTCAAAAATCTGGTAAAAAGCATTATTTTTCTCTTTGTCCACTGGATCCTACTGTCATATCTAAATAAGTACTTATATATATGTTTAGTCATTTTGTATCGTATATCTCTATTATGTCGTATTTTGTTGTATGTGTTTGCGTTTGTATATTATATTTTAGTCTATATGTACCGCTAGCTATTTACAGTAAGTTTTTTTATTACTATTTGTTTTTTGACTAGTGCACCCTGTCTATACTACGACCAAATCAATTTCTCCATCTCAAGGTTGCCTGAAAAAGATTGCTTCTTATAGGCGATAGCGATAAGGCCGCCCATTGTGTTACATATAGTTTTCTTTTTGTTTTTATCTTAACATGTTTGTTATTGGTGCACAATAAAGAGTTATATATCTATCTATCGATTACGTCAGATCTCTTGCAAGGTAGGCAGAGAGTACAGAGTTCCAAAAGGTTCTTACTTTACAGAACACTCTGGCTTCCTCTACTCTCATAATTTGTCTCATACACGTTCGCAGGTTACGCGGATCCTGAACTTGCCCTTCAGATAACACACGGTCTATTTGGTCATGGTAAGATAACTAAGATATTCTAGGTCTTTCCCCGTACCTACATCCCTCCACTTTGTATATCTGTTCTGTCAGTCTTTCTTAATAAAAAATACTTTGATAAGATTTAATTACCTAACAATACTTAGTCTCGGGCCGCCATCCGTAGCATACTTGAATGGTGGCATTGTATCCTTCAGACATCATCGGTTGTGGAGGGTAAAGACTTGCGCATGTTCCTTTTGTCGCATTAATGACGATTATATTCTTTAACAATGAGGTAGAAAAACCCTGTGCAATAAAAGACAGACACATGTGGGGACCAGAGCTGCCTAGTCCTATAATTAAATTACCGATATATAGAGCGACAAGGAACTTATGGCACTTGGATGTCATTTTCTAGGGAGCGTTTGGTGTGAAAGAAGGGTTACCATTTCATACAATTCTCCTATTTCTCGGGAGATATTTCAGCAAGTGGGTCCGCACGGTGACTAATAAAAAAAGAACATGGGTAAACTGCAAAGCAAACGGAACTCCATGACTGTCATGTAATGACATTTCACTTGATGACAGCGTTCGATCCGATTTTAGCCGCGGACCACAAGATTCTTTTATGGCTGTAGATAAATGAGAGCGGCGAGCGTGTATGAGACGAACTATGAGAGTCGAGGAAGCCAGAGAGGTATGTAAGGAAAGAACCTGTTGGAACTCTGTACTCTCTGCCTACCCCGCAAGGGATCTGGCGTGAGGTTATAGATAGATAGATAGATAAATGTAGCAACTAGAGCTCTCTAGTCCTATAATTGTATCAGCGATATATTACTCGCAGTAGTACACGAGGTATAATTAATGAAATGACTGCACATAGGTACTTACAGTCCGACAAGGAACTTTTGGTCCGAGGCCAAAATCGGATCCAACGCTGTCATCAAGTGAAATGTCACTTCATTACAGTCGCATAGTAGCCGTTTGCTATGAAATTTACCCGTCGTTTTTGATTAATAACCGTGCGGTCCAACCTGTTGCAATATCTCCTTGGAAGAAGGAATTTTTACGAATAATAATTTTTAAGAAGGATATGTTAACCCTAATTACACACTAACCCCCCTGTCAACCCCCCTCGTAGCTAGCAATTGTAAAAATTAATTATAAATTACTAACAAACTCCGATTTTTTTAGTCAAAAGTCAAACATCATTTATTTGCCAATACAATAGCACTCACAAACGTCAAAATTATTATTTTTTTTACTTCTACCACCGGATCGGAACGCGGCCTCCACTGAGAAGATCCGGCGAGAAACTCAGGTGGCTAGTCTTTTAATTTAATTTCTTTGGCCTTCCTGATAACCATTTTTTTTTTCTTTTTAAAAATCACTCAAAAAAGTACACAAACAGACTCTACTGAACATATTAAATCAGTTAACAAAAGTACTCAAGTAAACGATTCTCTCAATGTTATTAACTGTAATAATGACATCATTGAATGCAAAAGTGTTAATATGACTAAAAATATATTACAACCTACCGATAACACAATGACATTTTTTGCGCATTATAAACATGCGCATAGTTCACCAAAATATAAATGGACTGTTGTTTTTATTGCCGTAATGGCGACAAGAAGCCAATTTTTATAATTTACTGTTATACTCTATTACTACTTGACATTGGCGAAATACACTGTTAAAGTGTGCGGCCATTAATTGAAATAAGAAGAAGAAGAAGAAATGGACTGTTGAACAAATCGGTATGTTAACTGTTTGTATAAATGAACTTGAACGTAAAGGCAAGCCAATAGAGGTACTTTGTTTAAGGGAGCATAACATGGTATTCGAAGACTTAGATTATTTAACGATCCCTAATTTTAAGTTAGCGGCATGAAGATCAAAAAGTAACAGGCATGGAGGATCTTGCATACTAATAAAAAATATTATAGTATCCAAGTAATTGACGTGATAAATAAGATATCGATTCTTAGTAGTAGTTATTCTCGAAGTCTTAGTAATCGCTATTTGATTACATTCTTTGTAATAATAATAATAAATTATTTATTTCAACCAACTGGGGTCACGTGTTAGTAGAACATTTAGTCTTAATATTAGAGTTAGTAAAGAAACATTAACAACAACAAAACGCAATAAGTCACACAAATCAAGTCTGTACATGAAACATACAGCAATGATTCATGTACTGACAGTCGAGTCTATTAGCCATGGCCCTTAGGATGCTGTTGGAACTGCCCCGAACCCTCCGCATCAGGGATGCGCACCGTTTCCGCATAGTGGCGACAAAACAATCAACTCTCGCCTCGGCGAACATTCCTGACGCGCTGCAGAACCGGGGCAGTCCCATCAGCACTCTAAACGCAGTATTATATTGTATGCGCAGAGCGTTGTACTGCCTCTGTGTGTAATACGCCCAAAGGCAGCTCGTGTAGGAGGACGTACAAAAAGCTCTAAAAAGATTAATTTTAACACCCCTCGAACAGCGAGCAAACCTTCGGGAGACCATGTTAGCTCTTATAGACAACGCCTTACGCTCTCTCTCTATATCTGCATCGTCCTGCAAGCCTGAGGTCACGATTAGCCCAAGATATTTAAATTGTTCAACCCTATTAAGTGCGGTACCGTTGAGTCTGATGGCTGGTATATAATCTGGAAATTTACTTCCGGCCCGAAAGACCATGCATTCACTTTTCTTAGTTTTATATATTAGGCCATGGGTGAGCGCATATTTTTCACATATGCCAAGCAGTTTTGACAAGCCACAGACTGACGCACTCAGCAACATCATGTCGTCCGCATAACTGATATTATTATGGGATATGCCGTCAATATGGCAGCCGACACGAGCACTGCTGAGCTCCTCAATCAGAGCGTTCACATACAGGTTGAAGAGCTTGGGTGATGTCACCCCTCCCTGCCGTACTCCGCACTCCAAACTGTATGTCTCTGAAAACTCATTCGACGATCTTACGATGTTGACCTGGTTCTGATACCAATACTTAAAGATCTGAATAAGTTCTTTTGGCACCGACGTTCTACTAAGCTTTTGCCACGGGATATCGTAGCAGACCAAGTCAAACGCCTTCGACAAATCGAGGAAGCAGGCGTAAACGGGGGTATCTCGATTAGTGTAGTACTTGACAGTTTGCTTTAAACACAATATAGCTGTTTCTGTAGACAACCCTGATCTGAAGCCGAATTGGTTATCATGAATTTCAAGATGTTTATCTAGATGTGTGCTGAGCAAATCATCAAGCACCTTGGCCAGTATAGTAGCCAGTGATATCGGTCTGTAATTGTTTTTATCACAGGTATCCCCAGTCCTGTTCTTCACTATTGGCACCACCACAGTCTTCATCATTTCCACCGGTAGGTATGAGTGCCCAATACACAAAGTGTAAAACATGGCAAGCACTCCTGGCAAATGAACACCAGCGTGTCTAAGATACTCCACACTAAGTCCATCATGGCCAGGAGACCTACCACGCGTCACAGATTGAATGACCTTCCTAACATCTTTCGCTGAGAAACGGACTTTTAGCTCATACTCTTGTGAAACCGCTTCACAAACCGACCGTGATGGTCCCAATATCGATTTTACGCCAAATTGTTCTTTGAACATGTCAGCTGTACATTTATGATTATTTATACTGTTGACACTCACAGGTTGGCTCGGCTTACTACTCAATTTACTGGTAGCCTTCCAAAAATTACGAAAGTCGTGTTTATCATGAAGTAAGGCCAGTTCATTCATTTTTAGTTGTTCACTGTTCTTTTGACACCACCGCAATCGTGATTTAAACAATTTCCGACTTTCATTCATCTCACTCCAGACATAACCCAAACTTGGTTTACGACTTGGAACTTGGTTAAATTTATACCTTGCCTCCCTGTGACTGTCACGTACATGCTCATTCATCCCAATTACCGGCTTTCTTCTCTAACAAAATTTTATAAAATTTCAAGAAATCCTGTCAAAATATTCACACAAAAATAATAACAAGCTTTTAAGACGCGGAGATTTCAATATTGATCTCTTAAGTCAATCGAAGCAATCACACGAGTTACAAGAACTTTTACTAGCATATAATCTAAAGCCTCAATTCAAAAAGTAACGCGTATAGTACAACATTATAAGTATATAAGTATATTTAGTGGATAATGGTGTTGGCTGTGAAATTACTTATTTGTTATAAGTCTGATATATTGTATGCGCTATTACATAGCTGTTTGTTATCCCAAATAAAATAAAATAAAATAAAATTATACATAATATTCGGGGTTCTAAATGGGAAGTCAGAGAACTTGCACTATCAGATCATACTGCGCAGATATTAATTTGTCCAGTTAAAATAAAATGGTACTACACTAAACATTGGTACATCATCAAACGACATTATAGCAAGGAAAACAGAAATAAATTTAAATATTATATTAGACAACTAAGTTTTAGTGAATTGTTGTCTGACCAGAGGGCTAATGACGCGTTTAATCAATTTTATGACATATTTCAACTAATATATAATCTATGCTTTCCTAAAATAAAAATAAAAATGTCCTCGGTGGCTCGACCTAAATGAATCTCACGTGGTACTAGGTTGTGCAGCAAAAGAAAAAGGGAATTGCTGTGGATCTATCGAAAGAACCGGACTACCCTAAATAAGATAGTATTGAAAACATAGATAGATAGATAGAGTACTCTTTATTGTACACCAATGAAATTACAATTAATAAACAACTAATTACAGACTAATATGTACAATTGGCGGCCTTATAGCTAAAAGCTATTTCTTCCAGACAACCAATACTCCATACATTATAAATTAATAATGAAACTTAGGCAAAAATCTCAAAATATCTTATACATTAGTTCCGCTTCGAATAAGACGAAAGCAGTTTGGACTAAAATTAATTAAAAAAAAAATAACAGACCCTACAGCCATTGCAACTACCGGATAATATTAACATAAATAATAAAAACAAATTGACATACAATTGTATAGATTCTATCTTTATGTCACCAACTGATGCCAATGATATTTATAAACTTATTAATTCCTTAAATAATACTACTAGTACCAGCTATGATGGGATTATCACAAAAGTTTTAAAAGATGTGTTATTAGTCACATAATTAACGTGTGCATAGAAGAGTGCATTTTTCCGGCCATATTGAAAATTACGATAATTACCCACTGTTAAAAAAAATGGATAGAGAGGATATTAGTAATTATAAACCGAAAACATTGATTCCTATCATTTCAAAAGTTTTTGAAAAAGTAATACACACGCGCTTATACCACTACTTGGAAACTAGACATCTATTCTGTTCTAAGCAAAAAGGTTTCAGGAAAAATAAGACCATAAATACTGCGATTTATGCTTTTCTTAATAAAGTTATGATGGGAATAGACAGAAAGTCACCGACCTTATCAATTTTTATAGATATGACTAAAGCCTTCGACTATGCTAATCATATAATTTTAGAATCGAATATATTACAATACGGTATAAGAGGAAACATTTTAAAGCTCATAATATCGTATTTAAATGGAAGTCAACAACTTACCCAAATTAATCGAATCTGTCCAGAGTCTAAGGTAGAAATTACGTACAGCTCAGATTTTAAAAGTGTTTGTAAAGGCGTACCACAAGGAGTGTGCTTGGCCTATTACTTTTTTTGATCTATATTAATGACATAACTACGTCGTCAGCCTATCCCATGACACTATTTGCAGATTACAGTCCAGTATTATACACTAAAACTGAATTGACACATTTTGAAGATGATATTAATAATGATTTATTTTCAATAATAACATGGCTAAATAATAATGATATAAAAATTAATTAGGAATAATCTAAAATAATAAATTTTAACAACGTAATAATGTAACATCTAATCTGTCTATAAATTATCAAGGCAAAGCAATCGATGAAGCTGAAGTTACTAAATTTCTGGGTATGCATATTCACAACATACTTACATGGAAACATCAAATAAAAGAGATCTGCAACAAATTAAGTAAATTTTCCTATGCCTTATCTAAACTTAGTAAGATTGTAAGCGAAAAGACTTTGTTAACAGCTTATCACGGATACGTCGCGTCCACACTAAGATACCTAGTTATATTCTGGGGCAATTCGACTAACAAAGATCTCGCTTTCAAAGCCCAAAAACGATGTATTAGGTCTATGTGTAATCTGAAACAAACTGAATCATGTCCGCCTCATTTTAAAAGATTAAAAATTCTACCACTGCCATGTATGTTTATTAATGAATGTTGTGTTTTTATAAAAACTAATATAGATTTATTTACATTTCAAACTAGAGTGAGACATCAGGGCAAACTTTGCTTGGTACCTTCAAAAACATAATTGTTTCGTAGCAGTACCTTTTGCATGGCCCCAAAAATTTGCATTAGTTGCTACCTGTCTTACATTTGGCGTTGTGAATTTAATACATTTTGTCTACTTCTCATTAAGGTGAAGATTATTCGTGTTGAACCAATGAACAACCATTCTCAGTGCACTGTTCACATCGTCATAATAAATCAGCTGTCTTTTAATTTTGAATAACAGAGACGTATCATCCGCGACCAGCACAATGTCCTGATTATCCCCTACATAGTATACTAACTTTATAAAGCCTAGCATTGGTTGGATAAAATTAATTCGAACACGCCGGCCCTTGCGGGGCTGGCAGAGAGTACAGGATTCCAGCAGATTCTTTCCTTATAGACATCTCTAGCTTCCTCCATTCTCACAGTTTATCACATATATGCTCGCCGGTTACGGAGACTCATGATTTGCCTTTCAGATAAGACACGGTCTATTTTGTTTTATTAAAGGTAAATTTGAAAAAAAAAGTGAATTTACTTTACTCATCAACGTAGATATAGGACTCTGCATCGTGGTCTAAGAACCCCTTGCCCGCCGCCCGGTGAAGAGCTCCCCAGCGAAACACCTAGTAGTACTCTCCCCATAGCGATAGCCCAAGCCGAGGCTGTTCTTCTCTGAGGCGCCTTTGAGCTAGTTGCTCTCTTGCCCTTCCAGATGGAGTGTAAATATTGGACGCTCGCCCTCTTGCAAGGTGGAGCCGTAAATGCCTCTCGGGCAACAGCGTAGATTATTCACACACATACACACATAGAGATTAGAGGAAATAATTTGAATATAAAAATACCTTTTATAAAACAAGCTTTTATAGCAAAATACAACAACGATCTCTTGCTTAGTTAAGGAGTTCTTATGGCTTCGTACCGGCTCCATCATCAGACCCTGAACACCATCCGGGTCTAAAGTATCCGTCAAGATAAATCTAAGAGCGCAAACACGGCGGGATCTTCGCGCTATGTGGCCCGCCCATTGCCACTTCAGCTTGCTAATCTTAAGGGCCATGTCGGTGACCTTGGTTCTTCTGCGAATCTCCTCATTCCTGATTTGATCACGTAGAGAAACGCCGAGCATAGCTCTCTCCATAGCTCGCTGAGCAACTTTAAACTTTTTTATGAGACCTATAGTAAGAGACCACGTCTCTGATCCATATATCATCACTGGTAACACACATTGACTAAAAACTTTAGTCTTTAGGCACTAAGGTATTTTGGATGAGAAGATGTTGCGCAGTTTCCCGAAGAGGAATGTATAAATAAGGAAACGATATACCTGTATATCGTTTCCTAGAAATACGATTTTGACCTTTAATAAATTAAACATGTATTCTTATAAAAACAACATTTTTCGCAGATAAACTGGTTAATTCGACATTCACTTGATAGTGGTGTGCCGAACACAATAATAACATTTTGCGAATACAATCTGTTGTCACACCAGATGCCTTGCAAAAATAAAAACCGTCACGCCTATATTCCCCAAATGGGGCTGGCAGAATTGTACTATGTATCCCCACATATCGCTGAAGATATTGGGTACCATGTTATAACATGGTACCCAATTTCTTCAGCGATATGGGTGAGAGCCTATTGCCATATATCGAGCACGATTCCAGACTCCGGACTAACATTAGGAACATTTGTTACGAACGAAAATTTGAACTAGATCAACGATACCTCTTTCGAGATCCCTTAATATTCATATATGAACCAGTCTGTACCCTCCCACTGCTGGTTAAAGGCCACAAACAAATCGAGGTGGAATAGATTAGACCACACTCCACCACCAGGCCCAGTGAGGACTGGTAGGGGCAGGTTTCTGGCCACCTGCTGTTGGAACTCATCAAGGACGTGTAATGGATAGCCCCCTACAAAATGGACCAATGACCTGGTGAAGGTCGTGGGTAAAAGCTGGATAATTACGGTCAACAACAGAAGTCGCTTAACATTCTCAGATTTTCACCGCTTGTACGCTTTTGTTTTGCATGAAATACATATATTTGAGTAAAAAAAGTGCTAATAATGTGACTTTAACAGTGTTTACAAAGGTTTTTAAAATAAAAAGTATTAACCGTTCAAAAAACTGAGTATGTAAGCGACTTACCTTGCTGACTGTACAGAGCAGAGTGGGTCGTCGTGTCGATCTTTGGAGGCGACTTCTGTCGTCTTTCGGCTGCGGATATCGCGAATATGAATATTAATAATCTAGCGAATATACATGAAGCACATTCCTAATCATGATAAAAAATGTATTCGCATATTTAATAATCAGTGTATTTTAAAGTTCGCTTGTGAATACACGTATTCAAAATGTACTCGAAAATTATTTTAGTGTGTTTGTTATTCTCAGTTGTTAACTGCGATTTAAATAAAGAAGAAGGTAAGTATATATCTACACGGTGTAATTTAAGTCGTTCTGGAGCGAAAGCCCAGGTGATGTATTCAATATACAAAATACTGTTCATTGGTTATAAAAGAATTAGTCTATAATCACTTCATCTACTTACTGACCTATCCGGATATCATACCTAGGATGAAACCGCGAAACACCGAAGGCCAGCTGATGAGCCCCGCCGCCCCTCAATGTCATTTTGGGCTCGGTATTGGTGTTGTTTAATGCACTAAATTAGTATCATTATGGAGATTTTACTAACTGAAGCGTTTCCTTTTTATTTTTTTATTCCAAGTGAATAGTAGGCATTAGATACATCACTAGGGCTTTCGTTTCAGAACGACTTAATGTACACCGTGTATATTTTTATTTCATAACGCCAGATCCCTTGCGGGGTGCCTACCCTAGGTTTTTTCTTTATAGATCTCCCTGGACTGAGGAGTCCAGGGAGATCCATAGTGGAGGCACTATTATATCATCTCATTTTTAAGCGTCTCCGTGCGGAAGACACGTTAAGCCTTTGGTCACGGCAACCAATTCGTGTGGTAGTTGTTTAGACGAGTTGGATACCTTTTAGGCGGCTTGCTGATTTCCACCAGCAGATGGTCACATACCTGCCTACACAGCATCGCTCCGCGTGGTGAAGTATGACCTAATCTCTCCTCTATCTCCCTCTCTAATGGCCGGTGTCAATATTCAACTCAAGGATAGATTTTCTTACTGTCAGTCTATAACTTAGGTAGTCGCGACTCTTTAAGAGAATTGTTTAAAGAAGCCAATATTATGACGGTTCCATGTCAGTATATTTATGAAAACATAATGTACAAACGGAAAAATTTATATCTATTTAATCAGCTAGGTAATAGGCATTGCTATAACACACGACATAGAAATAAATTGGATCAACCGCAATTTCGTCTGTCTAAAATTCACACTTCTTTCATGGGGTTCTGTGTTAGATTTTATAATAAAATTCCACTTGACCTCACTCAACTTAGTGAAAATAAATTCAAATCTTGTATTAAACGTACGCTCTGCAAGCGAGCTTACTATACTCTAGATGATTATTTAAAAGATAAAATGCTTGGATAGGTGCTATTTCAGCTCCACCAGAATGTGGATAACATATTCAGCTATTATTATTTATTATTCCCTCTCTCTATTCAATTTTTCTTCCTCATTTCTTTACCTGTAAATGAGAGAACCATGTAGCCATTCTGATGAATAGTTTAACTTGGTTAATTTAATTTAGACAAACCTGATACTACATTGTTCTCCCATACCCCACAACAAAATATAGATGGAAAAATTGTTAAAAATACTATTTCAAAAGAGTAACCGTGGAGTTTCTTGCCCTTCTCCACCACAGGAATGACATTCCGAAGTAGTGGTAGAGTCTTTGTTACTATTTTGTCTGTAATGGTTTACATGAATAAGAAATTTTCTGATTCTGATTCAGTAGGATTTAGACAGATTTTCCATACGAAATATGTCAAAATTGTATCCGTAGTAGGCAAATCTATCCTTTAGTTGAATATTAAAACCGGCCGTAAGAGAAGGTCGTTCAGCAGTGGGACAGTAAAGGCGGATTAATTACTATTTACTAGACTAAAGTTTTTAGTCAATGTGTGTTGCCAGTGATGTCATACGGCACAGAGACGTAGTCTCTTACAATAGGTGTCATAAAAAAGCTCAGAGTTGCTCAGCGAGCTATGGAAAGAGCTATGCTTGGCTTGGCTACGTGATCGAACAGGAATGAGGGGATTCGTAGAAGAACCAAGGTCACCGACATAGCCCTCAGGATTATCAAGCTGAAGTGGCAATGGGCGGGCCACATAACACGATGATTGGATGGGCGTTGGGGCAGAAAGATTCTAGAGTAGGGACCACGTATTGGCAAGCGCAGCGTGGGACGACCGCCTGCCAGATGGCCTGACGATCTTGTGAAAATTGCAGAAAGCCGTTGGGTGCAGATGGTATCGGACTGGGTGCGCTGGAAAGCGATTGGGGCGGCCTGTGTTCAACAGATTTTCTATTTATTTGTGTGACCCACAAATATTTATTTCGGTTGTTATTTGTATTATTATTTGGGTATGGTTAATGCATATGAATTTCATGTTTGTAAACGCACTCACGACACAGGAATAATTCCTAGTGTAGGGCTACGTTTTAATTAAAATGAGAATAAAAATGGTACTCCATTGGCGTACAAAATACAATCACATGAACATTTCTCGAATTTATCGTAAATCGCCGCGTTTGGTTATAGCAAATAAGGGCCCAGGGTGATGATTGGCGATTTAGAAAATATCTATCTATCTCTATCATCACGCCAGCTCCCTCGCGGGGTAGGCAGAGAGTACAGAGTTCCAACAGGTTCTTGCCTTACATACCTCTCTGGCTTCCTCCACTCTCATAGTTCGTCTCATACACACTCGCCGGTTACGGAGACTCTTGACTTGCCCTTCAGCTAAGACACGGTCTATTAGAAAGTATAAGACTATTAATCTTATAGGTGATGCCTGCGAGTGGGAGGGGGTCAAAGGTACCTGCGTCAACTCACACCGATGCCTCACTACTCTGGACGAGAAGAGTCCAAAGCAACCAGTAAGTTACTTAATAATCAAACTTATTTTGTAAGTATTTTTTGCTGTGTATGTGTGAGTAATTTACGGTATTGGCCGCAGGGCCTTTATAGCTTAACCGGGAAGAGGGCGAGTGTGCAAACATTATGCTCGAGCCAGAACGCCAAGGGGGCAATTAGCTCAAGGGCGTCTCAAGAAAGAACGGCCTCGGCTTGGGCAGTCGCTATGGGGGAGGGCGTATACTAGGTGTCTCGCCGTGGTGCTCTGCACCGGTCGGCGGGCAAGGGATTCTTCGACCTCGCCGGAGCGGTCGGTGTCTGATCACAAAGCAAATACAAAGAGCACTGTCTTCCAACTAGGCTCTGAAGTCATCGGTGGGCGTGGTCAGCCTGTCGGCACCACTCGCTCTATCCACAGTGCGTTCGTGTTTGCATGCCTAATAAAACTTTATTTTTGAATGAAAGATAAAACAACAATGAAGTGCTACGTCAACGTTCAAAATATCTCTGTTTTAATACTATATAACTGGTGTATGTAGAAATTTTGTTTTGGGATCAAAGGTCAAGTAATCCGAACCACTGAGTTAAATATCACCTGTTGTAATAATAACATTATGTTGCAGGTGTGTACACAGAATGGTCAGGAGACTATCGTATGCTGTACTGATTGCGAACTCGTCAATGACACGAGGTAAGGTCATCAGAATTATAATATTTTTATTCATGCAAACCATTATTGTATTTATGAATCGTCAGAGAAGTAATAAAGACTCTACCACCACTTTGGAACGTCATTCCTGTGGAGAAGAACGGAAAAAAACTCTACAATTACTCTTTTAAAATAGTATTTTTTCATTTTAATTTTGTTGTGGGCTATGGGAGAGCAATGTAATATCAGGTGAGTCTAAATTAAATTAACCAAGTTATACTATTTATGAGAAGGGCTACATGGTTCTCTCATTTATAGAGAAAGAAATGAGCAACAAAAATGTTCGATTTTATTGAATTATTAGAAGGACGAGAGGAAGTATTTAGTAATAATGGCTGGACAAGTTATTCATAGTCATGTGAAGCCGGAACAGCACTTATCCAAGCATTTTTGTTTTTTAAATAATTATATAGATTTTAATTTATTTTCGCTAAGTTGTTCACATATTCGAAGAGAAGCTAGGTGTACATTTTACAACCAATCATACACTATCATATGACAAATTAGCAAGTCAAGACTACGAACTTGTCAATGATATATCATCTTCGAAGAGAAGATAGGTTAGATTCTTCTCCAAATCATAAATTATTCAAACTTAGTCAATACGCTATCATATGCTGTACTAACTGCGAAGTGACAGATTTTATAACAAAATTCCAATTGACGTAAGTAAACTTATTACTCAATAGATGATTATTTGCAAATAATATAATGCAAGAATGCCACTAAAACTTTAGTGAAAGAAAAGCGTGAAAGAGCCAGTATGATTGAGGAGGAGAGGCTGGCGAAGAACTTCGAGAACAACACCAAACTCTTTTGGAGCAAGGTGAGAAAGGCTCGAGGTGATTCGTCAGGCTCCAGAATGGAAAGGATAAAATCTAAAGATGGTGTCATTCTTGCAGACACACAAGCTGTGCTAAACCGGTGGAGTGAATATTTTAAAGAAATGTATGGAGATGACCCGGATGCTGATGCCGCAGACGTGCCCAAAGGCGAAATTGCGGCACCAGAATCAACGGAGGACATCACTATGGAAGAAGTTGAATGGGCGATAGGAAGTATGAAAAACGGTAAAGCTGCGGGAGTAGACACGATATCTGCCGAGATGATCAAATATGGTGGAACTTGCGTCCGGGACGCTTTCCGGGCCCTTGCAAACCTTTGCTGGAGGACTGGTAGAGCCCCTACAGATTGGCGCCACGCAGGCCCTTGTATAAAGGCAAGGGTTCACAATATGACTGCGCCAATTACAGAGCCATCAGTTTGATCAGCTTGGCAGCCAAGGTGTACGGTAAAATTATTGAACAGAGAATGCGCGTGAAGTCCGATGGAATGTTGTGCGAGGCACAGGGGGTTTCAGGTCTGGAAGAGGATGTTCGGATCAAGTCTTCTCACTCCGCAACATCGTAGAGAAGCATCTGGCAGTGGGGCGGAAGGTTTTCTGCGGTTTTGTAAATCTGGAGAAGGCATTTGACAGAGTTGTGCGAAAGAGACTTTGGGACATTTTGCCAGAGTATGGTATAGATGGCACTCTGTTGCGAGCCATCTAGTCCACTTAAGTGGACTGCAAGGCATGCGTACGGGTGGGTGGTAACAGGTCACCCTGGTTTGACGTTAAAATCGGCGTCAAGCAGGGTTGCGTGTTGTCCGCTAGACTGTTTATAGTATATCTGGACAAAAGTCTTCAAAGACTGAAAGCGATGAATGAAGGTGTACAAATGGGTGACTTAGTGGTAAACCATCTACTTTATGCAGATGACGCGGTTTTAATAGCGCCAACAGCCACTGATCTGCAAACACTAGTCACAGTTATGAAAGACGACTGCATGATCAATGGCTTACACTTGAATGTGAAGAAAACCAAGATTATGGTTTTTGAAAGGGAAGAAACCAGAACGAATGTAAGGATTGTGGTTGGTAACGATGTGCTGGAGCAAGTGAATGAGTTTGTATATCTTGGATGCGCCTTCAGTAAGGATGGGAAATACACCGCTGACATAGAGAGAAGAGTGAGTGCAGGGAACAAAGTGAATGGTGCGATGGGAAAGCTACTCGAGAGCCGGCACTTAAGCCATAAGGCGCAGCTGGCCATACATAACGGAGTTCTTGTCCCAACGCTGTTATATGGTAGCGAGAGCTGGGTATGTAAGAAGGAGAATGAAAGTAGGATAAATGCGGTAGAAATGCGAGCTCTGCGGAAGATGTGCGGAGTGAAGCTGACCGACCGCATTAGCAACTGCATAATAAGACAGCGAGTAGGTATGAAAGATAGTATCGGTGTAAAGATGAGAAAGGGCATGCTCCGTTGGTTCGGGCATATAGAAAGAATGCCAGAGGAAAGAATGACAAAACAGATATACAATGTGAAAGTGGAAGGATGCAGGTACCGGGGAAGACCTAGACTATCTTACCACGACCAAATAAACCGAGTCTTATCTGATGGAAAAGTCAAGAGTCTCCGTAACCGGCGAGCGTGTATGAGGCGAACTATGAGAGTCGAGGAAGCCAGAGAGGTATGTAAGGAAAGAACCTGTTGGAACTCTGTACTCTCTGCCTACCCCGCAAGGGATCTGGCGTGAGGTTATAGATAGATAGATATAGAAGATTATTTAAAAGATACAAATGCTTACGTAGAAGCTATTCCAACTCCACTTGAACAATGTTAACGTATTTGACTATTATTAGTTAACATTCGCTGTTTTCCTTCTATTAATTTAACATAACGACATTTTTGTTTCCTTTATTGTAAATGAGGAAACCATGCAGCCATTCTCATAAACAGTATAATTTGCTTCATTTAACTTAGATCCACCTGATCACCAACCTACATTGTTCATCCATGCCCCACAACAAAAGGTAGATGAAAAGGTTTGGAAAAATATTTTGAAAGAGTAACCGTGGAGTTCTTTGCCCTTCTTCTCCACAGGAATGACATTCCGAAGTGGTGGTAGAGTCTGTTACTTTTCTGAAGATTCATAAATACTATATCATGGTATACATGAATAAAATCTCATTCTGATTTTGACACAAAACACACAAGGTAAGATCATCTTCGAAGAGGAGTTAGGGTTATATTCTACACCTAATTATAGCTTTTGATTTTAATTCTCGCGGAATTTATGGAATAATAGCCATTTTCCGCGGCTGCGCACGCGTTTATTTTGTAATCCGTCGTATTAATTATATTGTAAATTCGAGTTTTTGAACGGGAAGAAACCAGAACGAATGCAAAGATTGTGGTTGGTAACGATGTGCTGGAGCAAGTGAATGAGTTTGTATATCTTGGATGCGCCTTCAGTAAGGATGGGAAATACACCGCTGATATAGAGAGAAGAGTGAATGCAGGTAATAGAGTGAATGGTGCGATGGGAAGGCTACTTGGGAGCCGGCACTTAAGCCAAAAGGCGCAGCTGGCCATGCATAACGGAGTGCTTGTCCCAACGCTGTTATATGGCAGTGAGAGTTGGGTATGTAAGAAGGAGAACGAAAGCAGGATAAATGCGGTCGAAATGCGATCTCTGCGGAAGATGTGCGGAGTCACGCTGACCGACCGTATTCGCAACAGCGTAGTAAGAAAACGAGTAGGTATGAAGGATAGTATCGGTGTAAAGATGAGAAAGGGTATGCTCCGTTGGTTCGGGCATATAGAAAGAATGCCAGAAGAAAGAATGACAAAACAGATATACAATGCGAAAGTGGAAGGATGCAGATGCCGGGGAAGACCTAGACTATCTTACCATGACCAAATAGACCGTGTCTTAGCTGAAGGGCAAGTCAAGAGTCTCCGTAACCGGCGAGTGTGTATGAGACGAACTATGAGAGTGGAGGAAGCCAGAGAGGTATATAAGGAAAGATCCTGTTGGAACTTTGTACTCTCTGCCTACCCCGCGAGGGAGGTGGCGTGATGATATAGATAGTAAATTCGAAAGTAGCTCTGTCTGTTTGGCTCTCTTTTTTTCATCTCTTCACGCCTAAGCCGTTCAACAGATTTTGATCAAATTTGACACTGGGGTGCATTTTATCCGAGAGAAGGATAAGTCCTTACCATTGACTAAAAACAAATTAAGGGTGTGACATAGGAAACGAAAGTTCGTATGGGGTACCTAAGCGCGTGCGCAGCCGCGGGCTAGTATTTTTATAAATTATGAATTTTCAATTAGCCTATGAGTTTTTCTAATGTATAAGCTATATTACTGTAAAGTTTCTGCAAAATCTATTTAAAAGATTTTGTGAAGGAGTATCCAACATCCATATGATGATTTTAATAATTTATCAAAAGTTTTATTTTAGGAATGTGGTGATTCTTCCAACGGGCTTTAGCTGGAAAACAGGCCAAAAAGCTTGGGATAGTAAGTTTCGTTTTATTATTAAAGATTGGTCAATTACTGGTCTCTTAGATTTAATATCTTTATTTCTAAATGGGAAACCAACTTTAAAAATATATATTTGAAGTCGGTTACTTGCCACTGACATCAGCATTTACGTTTTGCTATTTTGAGTCGGTATCCTTTTTTAAAAAGAAATCGAGATTTATTTTTTATGTAGTTATTATGTATGAATGAGGTACATAACTGCCTCGTTGGTCTTGTGGCAAAGCGCATCGCTTGGTAATCACGAGGTCCTGGGTTCAAATCCTAGGTCGGACAAATGAAATTTTTCCAACGAAAACTTACCAGTATGCGTCCGGTGTCTGGAATCATACCCGGTATATGTCAATAGGCTTGCCCCCTATTACAATGGACTTAACATCGTCTGGTGAAGGTCTCGGGCTTAGACTAAGACTTATCTAGAGTGAGCATTGCTAACAAAATTTGCACCTTCAGTTACGCACTATGTGTACGTGATGCCAGTTTAAGACTTTGAGAATTTGTTAAAAAAGTTGCCGATGTGTGCGTGCGTGTGCATACTACGATTCGTCTACCATGGGCAGATAAATTTTATGCCGTTTCTGCGCGCGCGGTGTTTCGTCTTGAGAATTAATTCAAATAAGGTCTCGGATATAAGCTGGGTGAACGTCTTCTTGCTGGTCATGATTGGTTTAATATCTTTCTAGAATGCCTTCAGTACGTCGCGGAACTGCCGTACGAATGCCATTTGAGTTATCACAGCGGACTGACGAGGAAATTTAACGAGGAGAAGAAATGTCACGGCCTTTGGGGAGTTGGTGGTCCTCCCGCCATTGGCACTGAGCCTAAAAAGTACCCTCATGTGGTAAGTACTTTGAAGGCAATTAAGTTCTTCTTTATCGTTATTAGACTTTATTTGTATTTCCTGTACGGGGTCCCTGGGCAGTGCTTAACGAGTAACCTTCACCGGTAGAAGACTACAGCTAGTGGCTATCCTCCCAGCAGTCATGATTACGAATATGGCTGAGTTCTTAGATTTACGCGAATATTACACATGAAATAAAACTATTTTTTCGGATTTTATCGTGGTTTATTCTGATTTTTAAGTTCCCGACGTTTTGAGTGCTTTGCAGCACCCATGGTCACGGGAAGGACTGAGGTGGTAGACGTCCAAAAGGCATAGTTGTTCCGGGTTAAAGAACACATAGCTGACCTAAAACACCGTCGCTCAAAGAAGTCTGCAGTCTGTGAACATGTCCTTGACCGTACCCGCCATAACATCAGATTTGATAGACCACAAATCCTCGTGAAAGAACACCGATTACTACCAAGGATGGTTCGCGAGGCTATTGAAATTAAAAAACATCGTAATTTCAATAGAGAAGATGGCTGGGTGCTTCCATCGACTTGGGATCCAGTAATTAATATAATCAAATCCAAAACCAAGCATAACACTGCCAGACCTCAAGACACCGTGAGCTCATTCTGCGTAGATCGGACCAACAAAAATAATTAAGAAGTTTGAGGGTACCCCGGAACAACTATGCCTTTTGGACGTCTAACACCTCAGTCCTTCCCATGACAATGGGTGCTGCAAAGCACTCGAAACGTCGGGAACTTAAAAATCAAAATAAACCGCGATAAAATCCGAAAAAATAGTTTTATTTCATACGAATATGGCGTTAATTTCTAGATCCAAGATGGCGGACGCGTCTTTTGATAATCAATCAATATGGATATCATTTTTGAGGTTTTACTGGATTTAAATTAATCGATTTATGCCCAATATTAGTTACCAACCTCCCAGTAAAGTCCTGGGACTCCGTGTTCCGTCATATTGCGCGAAATTTCTTCGCGAAGAGGTGGGTCTAACCCGATCATACCGATTTGAAACTCTGTCCAGCTTCCGTGTCCTAAGCTTGTGTCATAGTGGTTATTGCTGAGTTCGCGAGCCACTTTTTTGGCCCCATCGACACATTTCATAAAGTAAGATAGAAAAAAAAATGGACGTAGAAATGGCCAGCGACCATGGAAGAACAAACTAGAGGGAATGCCATACAGCTACCGCACGGCAGACACTAACGCGCGCCAATGCAAATACTCGCGCTTTAGCCAGGCGAAGTCTCGTATATATACTTGCTAACAAATGACGTCTTTATTTAAACATATGTAGCATTTGACAGCGTGTCCCATAAAATACTTCCCTAAAAGCTTTCCATGTACGGTGTTTCTGGCGACCTGCTTGAATGGATGCAATCCTACTTACGCCAGAGAGAGTTTTATGTAGTCGTCAATTGGTTTCATTCAACCTGTCGCAGCGTTGAATCAGGCGTCTCTCAAGGTTCTTATTTAGGTCCTGTTCTATTTAGCATGTTTATCAACGATGTCATTACATGTGTTCACAATTCTACCCCCTTCTTGTTTGCTGATGACATTAAACTAGTAAGAACAATTACTTCTCAGCAGGATGGTGTTCTCATGCAGGAAGATATAGATAGATTTTCCAAGTGGTGCAAACGAAACAATATCTTGTTGAACTGTGACAAGTGTCGACAGATCAAGTTCAGTAGGAAATTACAGAATATAAATACAGTCTACAGTATAAATGGAACCCCACTAACGAAAGTAAACGGTATCAGGGATCTAGGGGTATTCCCTGATAGCAAATTATCTTTTGTGCCACATGTTGACAGCATTATTAAAATAGCCCTTCGAATGTTGGGGTTCGTAATTCGCAAAATGTTCTAAAATCCACGCACCAAAATATGTTTGTACAATAGCTTAGTACGAAGTATCTTGGAGTACTGTAGCGTGGTCTGGAAGCCTCATCATTCAAAACATTCATTGCGTATAGAGCGGGTGCAAAAGAGGTTTTTAAATCACTTGGCCTATTCAAATGCCAAGGGGAAATGAACTAAATGGTCGTATACAAGCTATCACATTACAAAATGAAAAATTTAGAGAAACGCAGAGATATTCTAGATATTAAGTTTTTTCACAAGCTATTTAGGAATAAAATTGACTCCCCTCAGCTTCTTAGTAAGTTTTGTTTCAGAGTACCGCGAAATTCTCCCCGTAAACCTATAACCCCCTTAGTACCACCTCTTCGACGAACGAACTTTGGTGCAAACTCTCCAGTACCACGTCTATGCAAATTTATAAATAGCCGAAGCGATTGCTGTGATATCCACGCAGATAATCTGGCAGCTTTCACCCGCGCTTTCTGTTCACCATAAACAACAAAAACAATATTACACCACCCATTGTTGGGGTCTCCCCTGTGCTCTTTTTAATGTCAAAAACTCTATTGTCTATGTCTTGTGTTGTTTTCATTTCCTTAAACTGTTATTCTTATACACTTATCTTTATTATATTACAATACGCTGGTTCAGAGAATCATTGTCTTCTCCCAATGATTAAAGTACCTATTGCATGTTGTGTGTACCTATAATTAATTGTGCAGCATTCTTCGATAATGTATTTGTATGAAAAACTTGTAACACGATTTACTGTAATAACTGTTAGTATACCTAAATAAATAAATAACATAAAAAAGGAATTATGCCTCTTACATAAGAGGCATAATTCCTGAAGGTTAAATTTATTGTACAACTGAGATATGTAAAACGGAGCTGTATTGCAGCGTATTACTCGATCTGTACACAGATAGGTTAAAAGTTTCGCCACATAAATAACGCAACGCGACGGGAGCGCACCGGTCGCGCGGCTTGGGGAGTTGTTATGTACTGAAATGTATGGGAGACGCCACACAGCGCAACCTCTCTCGGTGCGACGGCAAACGTCACGACCCGCCGCCGTCGCATCCTACGCGATTACAAACGAAGCTCGAGGGAAGCGAAACGCCAATACGCGTTCGAGCGGGTCGCTAGCGGTGAGCAGACGCCTTGACGTCGCTCCTGCAGTGTGACGTGTGCGTTGTACTGCCGACCGCCGGCCGAGCGGAGCCGAGCGCTTTAATCTTATATTTGCACTAGCCGTAACCCACGGCTTCGCACGCTTTTTTTTTGTAATCTGCCATAGGTAGGTAGGACTTTTTTAGATAGCTTTATTCTAAGACTGAAGAGACACCTCTATTTTTACTTTCTTTTAAATCCGTTCAGCCGTGTTAATATATAGAAGTAAAATCAACTATTCCAAAAGTAGTCTTAATCAATCTATGAAAATTCCTCCATTTTCCAGTGATAGTCTATTTAAAATCGGTTCCACCGTTCTGGATATTATATTAACATGGACAAATAAACAATTCTTTTTTATTGTGGCCCTATGCGCTAAAAATATCTTTTTATTTCAAAATCACAAATCCCAAATCAATATTCTTGTGCGCTGTGCGGGGATCGTACCTGCGATTATTTGACAAAGTAAGTTAAGCAGTCTGCGTTTTATCGGTTTAACCAAGTCATCTTTGTTTTGCAAAAGTATTTATAAAATCAACTTAAAAATGAGCTTACTCATTTTTTGTTGTAGAACAATTTCAGGTCCCAGGTTTCCAGTAACCTGTGAAGAGGAAGAGGCAAATCGAAGGATTGCCAGGCCTTTTTTAGCCTAAATATGATTAATATTTTTAAGCCTTCATGCAGGCCCGTAAAAATCCACCAAATGCATATTGGAGTGATTTTATATACCATTTACACGAGTAAAATCGGCAAGATATAGTGTGTGAACAAAGTTGCCTATTTCATATTACTATTTTTCGACTTATTGCTTTAATACTATCTATCAATCCATATCATCACGTCAGATGCCTTACAGGGTAGGCAGAGGGTACAGATTTCCAACAGGTCTTTTCTTACAGACCTTTCTGACTTTCTCCACTCTCATAGTCCGTCTTATACACGCTTGCCGGTTACGGATACTCCTGAATTGCCCTTCGGATAAGACACGTTCTATTTGGTTATAGTAAGATAGTTTAGGTCTTCCCCAATATCAACGTTCTTCCACTTACTCATTTTATATCTGTGTGGTTTCTTTCATATTAAGTTTCTTTATAATCCGTTCAGCCGTTTTAGTATGAAGAAATAATAGATATTCCACAGAAGTCATGCTATTGTATATATTGCTATGCTATATATTTTTCAAGATAAAAAGTGTTTTGTTCTATTTTACGATATAAGACACCTTTATATAAAGTTTCAATTAAATTCGTTTAGCCAGCTATGTCGCAAGAACCGTGATTGTTTCGGGGATAAAAGTATCTTAAATATTATTTCCAGATCTAAAACACCTTGAAAGTGTTTGTAAAATCCATTTTGCTATTTCAATATGAAGAAATATCGGCTATCCCGGAAGAACCGTGTGTAAATATTTTGTATATTTTGTCAACTACCACCAGACTTATTTCTCTATCAACTTTCATCGGGTTCAGTCTTAACGCCACTTCGCCCGCACAGGTGGTATTTTTAAATATAAACTAAACTGTAGCGCGATCTTCTTCAACACACACCACTAACGCCGTCTCAAAGAAAAACATGCAATACCTTCCTTATTAAGAAGGATTATTAGTTTAAAATTTTATATTTTTTTATTAATATTTATATTTCTGATTTAAACCTTCTTTACCTACCCTGACAAAGAGTGCAATCGAACGTAATAAAATCTTAAAACGGTACCTTGCCAACTAAGTATGTAGCAAAGTTTTGTCAGTTCTTTTTTGTGTTAGTCTTTTCGTAAGATATTAATCGATCTTAAAGTTTCGTATCCGGCCCATTCATCGTTAGAGTTCTCTCCGGAAGAAACAATCCTGAATACATTATCGGGTTATGCACGAAATAATTTTGTAGTGTTTAAATCAAACGTGTATGAACAATTTCCAGTGAGTGCTTTTAACTACTAAAAGGTTTTCGTGAGGAGACGAACCTGAGTCCAATATCAATTGATGAATCCAATATCAAGTTTTGTGGTTTATCCCACGACAATCTAATAGCTTAAGTTCTTTCGGAACAATAGATGATTTATCAAAATCAACTTTCTTTTTCTTTTCTCAGTAACTGTTAGGTTTTTCGAAAATATGAGTATACAGAGTTATGATTCTTAGTACAGCCTGCAACTATCTAAAATTTCATTGAAATCAATAAAACAGGTTTGAAGTAAAGTGTCTCCTTAGAAATGTAATGTTTCGATTATTTTTGTATTCTGTGAAAAAATCTTTTGATTTTCCGCAATAAATACTATTCAATGTATTATCTAACAAATCTTAATCTATCTTAAACTGTTGTTTAAGATAACCGCGTGCAAAGTTTCATCAAAATCCGCCTGGTAGTTTTTACGTTGGTTCATACCCTTGGACAGATAGATAGACAGACAAATAGACAGGAAAGCTAAAAATTGTAGAATGGGGTTCTACATCAATAGAATGATATCCGTCTGTAGTTATTTCCAAAAAAATATATAATAATACCGTTTTATTATATGTAGTATATAGAAATATAGATGCTTTACTATTCCCTATTTTGTCTGTCATATGAAATATCTCAATGCTAAGTTTCATTGACATCTACATAGTAGTTTTGGAACAATAAATGATAAATCAAAATCACCTTTTTACTCTTTCCTCAAAAACCGTTAGGTTTTAAGAAAATATAAGTATACAGGGTTGTGACCCTTTGTACAGGTTACAATTACACAAAATTTCACTGAAATCCATCAAAAACGTTATGAACAAAGTCTCTTTTTAGAAATTCAATGTTTTGTTTATTTTCGTCTTATCTGGAAAAACCTTTTAATTTTTCGGGATAAATATTATACAAAACGTTAGCCAATATTTTAAGGTATCTGCATGCAAAGTTTCATCAAAATCTGCTTGGTTGTTTTTGCGTGATGCCGGTTCATACCCTCCGACAGACAGACAGACAAATAGACACGAAAGTCAAAAATTATAGCATTGGATTCTACATCGATAGTATGATATCCCTGGGTTGTTATTTCCTAAAAATATTCCATATACAGACACGACTTCCTTACAGTTTATTATATGTATAGATAGATATAGATGACATAAAATTATAAAACGATGTATTCGGATTTTATTTCATAATTTCGATGAACAACTTGGCGCAGTGGTTATGTGCTTAAGCCGCTCCGCCCACTGGTTCGAAGAGTCGCAGGTTCGATACCCGCACGGGATAAAGTTTGTCTATCTATCTTTCTCTATCTATAGCATCAAGCCAGATCCCTTGCAGGGTAGGCAGAGAGTACAGAGTTCCAACAGGTTCTTTCCTTGCATACCTCTCTAGCTTCCTCCACTCTCATAGTTCGTCTCATACATGCTCGCCGGTTACGGAGACTCTAGACTTTTCCTTCAGATAAGACTCGGTTTATTTGGTCGCGGTAAGATAGTCTAGGTCTTCCCCGGTACCTGCATCCTTCCACGATCACATTGTACATCAGTTTTGTCATTCTTTCATCTGGCATTATTTCTATATGCCCGCACCAACGGAGCATGCCCTTTCTCATCTTTACACCGATACTATCTTTCATACCTACTCGCTTTCTTACTACGCTGTTGCTAATGCAGTCAGCTTCATTCCGCACATCTTCCGCAGAGCTCGCATTTATCCTACTTTCATTCTCCTTCTTACATACCCAGCTCTCGCTACCATATAACAGAGTTGGGACAAGAACTCCGTTATGTATGGCCAGCTGCGCCTTATGGCTTAAGTGCCGGCCCCCAAGTAGCTTTCCCATCGCACCATTCACTCTGTTCTCTGCACTCACTCTTCTCTCTATGTCAGCGGTGTATTTCCCATCCTTACTGAAGGCGCATCCAAGATATACAAACTCATTCACTTCTTTACCGACCACAATCCTAACATTTGTGTGATAACCTAGCCAAAATTAATTGATTCGGTATTTGTGTATGTGAATTTTCTCGTTTGTAAATGCTCCCACGACACAGGAATAAATCCTAATGTGGGGTATATGTTTTTGAAATGAATAAGAACTTTTAAGTTTCTAACTTTCCAAGTGTTTTACAGCAACCACGGAGGGGTTAAAACTCCGATAAAACCCGAATAAAACGGTTTGATCTCATGTTTATTATAATATTATAATAATAATATTAGCCCTGTTAAGAAACTGTCCCACTGCTGGGCACGGGCCTCCTCTCCAACTGAGAGGGTTTAGGCCATAGTCCACCACGCTGGCCCAGTGCGGGTTGGCGAACTTCACACACCTTTGAGAAACTCTAAGGCATGCAGGTTTCCTCACGATGTTTTCCTTCACCGTTAAAGCAAGTGATAATTAATTTTAAATACGCACATGCTTTCGAAAAGACAGAGGTGCGTGCCTGGGTTTGAACCCGAGACCTCTGACTTTGCAGTCCAACGGTCTAACCACTAGGCTATCACTGCTATTATTATTTATTTATTTATTATGTTTATTATTTACGTGAATCTCAGAATCTACATTTTCTGTTTTCCCAGGCAAGAATCGGTTTTACCAAGGCCCCAGGTGATGTCTCATGGCTATGCGGCGGCACCATCATAAGTGAGAAATACATCCTTACAGCTGGACAATGCACTACTCTACCAGAATTTTAAGTACCTCCACATTTGCTCTAAGACTTTTAATTTATTTATTTACATGCTATGTTGACTGGCTCTTTGGTCTAGTGATGAATAATGTGCTTTGCGATCACGAGGTCTTGGTTTCAAATTCTAAGTCGGATAAATGTAGTTTTTCTAACAAATAATTCCCAGTGTCAGTCTGGAGTCTGGAATTGTGCCCGTTATAGGCTCGCCCCCTATTAAATGGGATCTAAATTCGTCGGCGAACAGTGAGTGTACACAGTTCACCTCTGCCACCAGCGCTTGGGGAATATATGCGTGACGTTTCAGTATAAGGGCGACACTAGGTGGCGCTACTTTATGTTTTACAAGCTTTTATTTAACTTGCAATGTTCGTATGTCTGTCTGTCTGTCTTTCCAGTACAAATATTGTGACGCATTTTTAAAATACTTGCGGGTATCTGGTTGAGCTGCAAATTGGCATACGTACATATGTAAAGTCGGTGACAATGTAAATGTGATACCATGGAGCTGGTTTAGTGACGAAGTCGGAAGGTGACCATAGAAACATGTGACGGACGATTTAGCGCAGTGGTTAAGGGCTTAGCCCGCCCTGCCCACTGTGTCTAATAGTCGCGGGTTCGATTCCCGCACGGGACAAATCTTTGTGAGATCCACAATTATTTGTTCCGGTCTGGGTATTTGTGTATGTGAATTTTCATGTTTGTAAACGCACCCACGACACAGGAATTAATCCTAGTGTGGGGCAACGTTTTTTTAAAAAGAAAAAAAAAAAAAAGTACTATACAAACGCATAGTGCTCAGGGTCTGATGATGAAGCTGATAGGTGGCCAATGGAACCACCTAACTACTCAATATATCCCCGCGATGTTTGAGCTCGTTGGATTTGTCTTGACAAGTACTTTAGACCCGGATGGTCCAAGGTCTGATGATGGAGAAGAAAGTAATAAGAACTCCTCAACTAAGCAAAATATCTGCGTTGTGTTTTGCTATAAAAGCTTGTTTTTTAAAAGTTTTATGTAAATTAAAATTATTTTCATTGCTCCTTATGATTTTAATTGCAGTGGTTCACCGACGTTTGTGGCATACGGGATTTTGAATTCTGAGTCCACTACCGAGGGCATGAAACGCGTTGGAGTCAAGAGGGTCATCACTCATCCAGACTACAAATCACCGAAAAAATATAATGACATTGCACTGATAGAAGTCGATACTCCGTGAGTATTCTCTTAAAAGTTTTATCCTCAGATGCTGCCCACGTGGACCTTACACATTTCACTTCATTTCCGCTCATTTCATTCCATTTTGTTCGATTTCACTCCATTTTATTCAATTTCACTCCATTTTAATTCATTACATTTTTCCACGATAAAAAGTATCCTTTATGTTAATTCAGGTAATAAACTATATGTGTGCTAAGTTTCTTTTAAATCCGTTCAGCCGTTTTTACGTGATTGAGTAACAAACATATGAACATCTAAACATACAAACTTTAACGTCCTACTAATTCTACTAATATTTGAATGATATTGGCATTTATACCGTATATCCGAAACATGCCTATCGATAAATTTAAAAAGATAATCAAAACTAGACTGTTTAAGAAAGGGTATTACAAAATTTCGGATTATCTTGACGATAAAACAGATTGGGTTTGAGCAGCTTCTCAATCAGCAAAATTAAACAATGCTGTATAATACAATTTTGGAAAAAAAATGGTTATCATAATTATTATTACGAGCCATTTGTGTCCCACTGCTGGGCAAAGGCCTCCCTCCACTTTTTTCACTCCTCTCCGTTCGTTGCCATGTCAGGCCAGTCTCTCGAAAAGTGGTCCAGCTCGTCCCGCCATCTCCGCCTGGGTCTACCGCGTTGCCTTTTTGTATTTCGTGGGGACCAGTCAGTTATTATTTTGGCCCATTCGTTATTTTTCATGCGGCAGATATGGCCGGCCCAGTCCCACCTAAGCTTGGTGGCCTTTTGACATACGTCGACAATTTGCATCATGGAGCGAAGTGTGGTGTTCTTGACGTGGTCTGTGAGTTTAATATTAAGAATACTACGCTCCATGGACCGCTGACAAACCGCTAGCGTGGACTTTTGATGTTTGGTCAAAGACCAAGTCTGTGCGCCATAGGTAAGGATTGGGAGAATACACATATCCATGAGCCTGCGCTTTAATTTCATAGGGAGATCGCCTTTCAGCAGCTCCTTCATAGACCAAAAGCTCCTCCAGGCATTTTCAACTCGGCGTGAGATTTCTGCTTCTTGCCTTGCCTGGAAGGAAACTATTTGGCCTAAGTACACATACTCATGGACATACGCAATCTCCACATTCTCTAACCTAATTTTTTTTTGGACGCTGTTTGTCATGACTTTGGTCTTTGACATATTTATCTGCAGTCCGACCCCGCGGCCTGCAGCATTCAGTTCGCAAAGCATTTGCTCTAAGTCAGAGGCTGACGAAGAGAGAAGGACAATGTCATCGGCGAAACGTAGATTTGTTAGTCTTTTCTCTCCGACGACAATGCCCCTCTTGCTCAAGCCGGCTGCCAGCTTTTGAAACACGTCTTCAAGGGCCGCGGTAAAAAGTTTAGGGGACAGAGGGTCTCCCTGTTTTACTCCTTTTTCGATTCGGAAGGACGGTCCTGCGCAGGTATGTATTTTGATTGCAGGTGTGCTATTTAAATATATTTGTTTTAAGAGATGGATGTATGTAGATGGTATGTTTTGTGACTGTAACGATTTGAATAGGGCGCTATGATGAATACTGTCAAATGCTTTGGAATAATCTATAAGCCTAGATATATATCATAAAGGCTAAACAAATTAAGTTAAAAGACTAGCCCGCTGAGTTTCTCGCCGGATCTTCTCAGTGGAGGCCTCGTTCCGATCCGGTGGTAGATGTAAAAAATGTAATAATTTTGACGTTTGTAAGTGCTTATGTATTGGCCTAAACAAATAAATGATTTTTGACTTTGACTTTGACTTTATGCCTATGTCCTTCTCCCGGCTAAAATGTATCTCCATGCCAAATTTGATCAAAATCTGTTCAGTGGTAAACCACTGAACAGATTTTGTCTAAAGACATAAAAAGGTAACAAACTGACATACAGAGATATTTTCAAATTTATAATATTGGTACGAATTTTTCCAGAATCACCTTAAACAAGGACGTGCTTCCGGCGTGTCTCCACGTTGCCTTGGATGCCTTTGATGATAATGCTGTGACCACCACGTGGAAGAACCTAACATCAGATGACGCGGAATTAACTAACACTCTATCTGAAGTAAGATAATACCAGAGACGCAAAGCTGGCACGGGCTGCAAGACTTTTGGCGTGAATCGAAATTTTGTCGGTCCGTGATTCGAGTCTAGTACACAAGTCAAAGTAATCTTTTTATTGTCGACTAGTCAGCGAGTTACCCCTATCTCACCTGACGGAGAGTGACGACAGGGCCAAAGATGTGGTTAGACTGAGTTCCGAATCTGTATGATCGGGCTAGACCCACGCCTCCTTGTAAGACTCCGCGCAACATTCCGGAATATGACTAGGTCATTTGACTTTGCGGGGAGGTTGGTGACTAGCCACGTAACCTACCACCGGTGCTGGTTTTGTGTATACGTAAATACTACGTACGTTATTGAAACCTTCTACCACGCAGCAAAGACGAGTCCACGAAGTCGAGATTTCCTAGCGAGCCTTTTGAATTCCTAAAAGCGTTGACGTCATCGTGGTGGGCGTGGCTTACCTCAGTTTGTCATGGCTACTTGCTCCATTCACACGTTCGCTCGAGATCGCATAGCTATTAAATAGTATATATTTTTACTAAAAATAAAACCCTTAAAATGAAGCGATGTATCTTAAAAGGCAAAAATTACTTGGATTGAAATTCTAGTCACACAAATAATTTCACATTTCACTTATAAGTATTTTTTTCGTAATATATGAGAATACTTCTATATTCAAAATGCCATCTACCGTAATATAATTGAACTTACAAGTAATATTGACATGGACGAACCGTTTAGTTTTCACCATTCTCCGCCAGATGGCAAATGCAAATGTGGATTGGGCGTAGCGTCCCTCTCGCCCTGTGCCACTCCGCGCAGTGCCACGCTTATTATATGATGCATTAGAATGTATTAGTCCATCTTATGACGCCATTCGTGGCTAGTACGTAAGACAAAACGGTTATCTCACGTCTAGGGTGACAAAATTCATCTTGTCGTGCTAACCCTACAGTATAGTAAATAGACTTGTAATGCTTAAAAAATATTTCATCACGTCATCTCATCAAAGAACGAAATTATTAACGTCGAATAAAATCTGTTAATTTAGCTATATAGTTTTTACAATTTATACATATTCTAGTTGAGACCAAGTCAGGAGTCTCTGTAACCGGCGAACGTGTATGAGACGAACTATGAGAGTAGAGGAAGCCAGAGAAGTATGTAAGGAAAGAACCTGTTGGAATTCTGTACTCTCTGCCTACCCCGTAAGGGATCTGGCGTGATGATATAGATAGATAGAGATAGATACAAATTCTAAAAAAAACTAGAATCAGAACATATTTATTCGCGTAAACCTTTATAGTATTTATGAGTCGTCAAGAAAATAACGGACTTTATCCCCACTTCGGAATAAATTTCTATGGATAAGAGGGGACGATACTCCACGGTCACTCTTTTAAAATATAGGATACAGCTGCTCCCCGCGACTTCATCCGCTTTGACTTTAGACAGGAACCTAACATTTTTCCGAGATAAAATTCTATGTCTTGATTCAGTTTATAAACTATCTGTCTGCCAAGTTTCATTCAAATCCGTTCAGCTGTTGCGTGATTGAGTAACAAACATCAAATCATACAAACTTTCACGTATATAATATTAGTAGGATAATTATTTGCATCTACATAATAATTATTTGTATGTTCATAATAAGGTAGTCCTACTAATAGGGGTACTAATATTTATGCTGTCCACTCCACGTCTTTCGGTGCGTCGCCGCCACGCGAAAGCTTTTTGGTCCCAACGAATAAATGAGAATGAGAATAACTTACATCGGTGACGACTTAAGTGGCACATCAAAATCGAAAGTTTATTCATGTAGACCAAAAAGTATTTATGAATAGTCAAAAAAGAAGAGGCCAGTGATTACTTAAGGCTCTATCACCCGATCGGAATGTCATTGCTGTGGAGAAGAAGGGCAAAAATTCCACGGTTACTCTTTTGAAAATGAGTTTTACTCGTAAAACTGATGGCCGTTGGGGCAGAAAGGTGTCTTTTGGGGTAGACCCGCACTCTATGTCTTATAGTACGTGGTCGCCACTCGAGAACCTTTTTATCCGTTTACGATGGGTCTTATAAGAAGGCTCAAGATCGCCTGAAGGGCAATGGAGAGGGTATACTTGGAGTATCCCTAGGGGATCAAATCCGAAATGAGGACAATCGATATAAGTTTTCAGAATTGCCGAAATTAAGGGACATTGGGCAGGGCATATGGCTCGTAGAACTGACGGCCGTCGGGGCAGAAACGTTCAGTTGGCACAAACCAGTCTATAAACTGTCCACTGCTGGACAAGGGTCTTCTCTCACAACTCGAGTTAAGATTAGGCCATACTTCACCTCACCGACAGTGCGGATTGGTGGCAGGCAGGTTTGTAGACACCTCCAATTAAAACTTATCAAGCCTTTAAGGCTTTCAACTTGGCTCAATGACTACCACGTTAAGCGGTGACCGAGACTTGCGGCTTTAAGTGCCTTTCGAAGCACGATGATCCTCAAATATGAAAATGCCACAAACAGTCACCCATCTTAGACTGACCGAGCTAAACTCTGATTAACCTCGGTGATTGCTAAGAATATCGCGGTTGCACAGCGTTACGAGCGCCTTTTTAGCCAGCCGTTAGACACTCACTGCAGAACAAAGCCTTTTCCTAACACCTCAGTGTGTTACATAAGTAATATTATAATATTGTTTTCTTTCCCAGATCCATGTGAAAAAATATGGTGAAGAAATATGCAGTGCTGAATACCCGATTCATAGGCATTTAGTCAACGGTTTTGATGGTAACACACAACTCTGCTACGGTGATAAGGACCAGCCTTCCCAGGTTTGCAAGGTTAGTGTTTTTGCGTATTCCTGTGGCATGGCCGGCAGAAGGAACTAAGAGATTAAAGGAAGCGAGAAAGGCCTTACAAACCATTCTTGCTTCCTCCACTCTCATAATTCCTGTTCGAACTCTGTACTCTTAGCGTATTCTGGAAGGGATGATGTAAATTCGATTTATTTTTGGTTTGCTTGTATGTACCACATTAAACGTTTTTCTTTCTTTCTTTCTAAATGGACTGAACCGATCGACCGTTTCAAGCGCCAATTCCCAGAGGGCCTATTCATGTTGCAAGATTTATGCATCTATTCTCTATTCGCGATCGATAGCGCCTTGTTCTGAGCATGTGACTTTTCCTTGTAAGCTATCGTTCCCGTTGATACCATTTTCGCAGGTCATGTACTGTAAGCGGTTACTGTGTATATTTCAGCGTTCCGTACCACAATCGACGCAAACATAATCCTTATAGGATCAGTTTGTCTGTCTGACGATTTGAACCCTTTTGCTCAGGAACGAGCAGAAGCGACAAGCTGAAATTGAACATTGCCACGGAACGTTACCAATTGCATCACGATGAAATTATTCCGTATTATTATATGCACATTATTAAAACAGTTTACTATTGTTTGTAGATTCATAGTTATCAGCAATTTTAAAAATCTAATTACTCGTAATATATATAGATAGCGATGCCGATATGGTTTCGTTTGCAAGGTAAATTAGACCAAAAACCTCAAACATTCTGTTGAATATACATCATTGAATACACATCAGACATTAATATGTTCTCAGACCAAAAGAAACAATTATAAACTAGTAAAATTGTAAGTAAAAATACTTTTTTAAAAACAAGCTGTTATATAAATGCGCAATTATATACGTTATTACACAATTTATATAATATAAAAGATTGTCGCGCAAATGACAACACACAGCTAACCAAGTATTGTCATCCCAACCAAACGTGTATACAAAATTTCAGCTCAATCGGTTGAAGACATCTGCTTCAAAATTGAGTTGCAAGAATCCGCCCGAACAAACATAGTTGCCCGAACAAACATTGCAAGTAAAATTAAAGCTTGCAAAAGAACTAGCATTTAAAGAATTTGTATTTTTTTTTAATTTGTAGTTTTTTTTTAATCTAATCTCAAAATATTGGATGGATTGCTACGAATTGCGGAACTATATCTTAAAAATACTCAATTATACAGAAAATATATAATATTCTGTTCAAAATAGAGGTCATTTGGTTTTGACGCAATGACTTAAGATTTGGTACGGAGTGCCATACAATAGTCAGCATTGTCCATTGCCCGATGAGAAATTAAAATAGTGTTACTAGATAGTAACATTCAAACGGAAACCTCAGAGCACAAGTTCTACTTGTACTAATGCGGCTTTTTGGCACTAGTCGTGCCCTGCGGTTTAATCCGCCGGATACCTCGAAGCTAATACGGCTACAAAGCATCGCCCGCCAGCGCTATTACTCTGTTTTCACTTGGCGTTCTTTTGCTCGGCTCCTAAGGGCCGTAGAGTAATCAAAAAGTTAAGCCTTTAACCTTCCACAAGAAACAGCTATCATATGCAAAAATATTTTTTTCAAATCCGTCTATTAGTTCTAGAGATAAGCACGTTCAAATAAAAAAAACTTGTTAGCCTTATTTATACATCTAAAATGGAATTGGCTGTTTGTAAAGTCACAATAACAGTTTTTTACTAAATGCATATGAAATTATATACAGTAATTATAAAAAACAAATTGTGCGGTCGGGGGACCTCCGTTAAGAACGAAGTTCCTTACTTAATTTTTTCAACTGAAAACGTGATTTAATATTTAGGTTTCTATTGATCTTTGTCTCTCACTCCCTCCCAAACTCACTCTCAGACTCACAGACTGACCGACCGACCGACTCCCTCTCTCACTCTAATTTTATTAATTTTTTTGTTGAATTCCACGCGGGCGGATAACAGCTAGTTATATTGATATAGAAGATATAGAAATGTGGTATTTTTTCAGGGTCTAGGCGGCGAGCCGCTGCTGATTAAGACCCACGTGTCCAGCTGTGTGTACACCGCCATAGGAGTGACGTCATTCGGAAAACATTGCAAGAGCTCTCATGGATATGATGTGTACACTAAAGTATCCTACTACGTACCCTGGATTGAGAGTGTGGTCTGGCCCTAAATGCGAGACCGCATTCACAGATTTCAAAGTCAAACTTAAAAATCGTTTATTTTTGAAAAAACAAGAAAAACTGCTGCTATTGAATATATGTTGAAATACACGGTGTAGTTTTAGTCACTCTGAAGCGGAAGTCCAGTCGATGTATCCAATGCTTACTGTTCTCTGGTAATCAAAAATATGAATAAAAAGAACACTTTATTAAGTAATATCTCATAATCTACAGACCTATCCGAATATCACAGCTAGGGTGAAAATCCGGAACACTGAAGATATTTACCGGCCGGCTGAGCCGCGCCGCCCCTTGATGTCATTTTGTGCTTGGTATAGGTGTTTGCTAATGCACTAAATTAGTATTGTTATAGAGATGTTACTTATCGAAGTGTGCCTTTTTGTATTTTCCTTAGTACCACGGAGCAGCAGGCATTAGACACATCACCTGTGCCTCAAGTCTGCTATTTATTACGTGTTTTGTGATTATCACATGCTACAAAAATCGTTCAATTAAAATTGTGCCAAAAGTCGGCAATTACTTGAACTGGTACCTACGACTATTGAAAACCATAAAAATTATTGATAGGTACCATAAGAATTAGAAAGCATTGAATTAGTACATTGAAAATAGTCAAAACTAACAATTATGATGTCAATCATCTACAATTTTATTAAAATTGCAATAACTGACTTGGGACCCTTCCGTTCCGGAATGACTACAATTACACCGTGTATAGATTTCTTTTCTGTCGCTTTTTATATTTTATATTATACTATATCAATGAACTCAGAATTTTCTTTTATTTGAAATCCCATTCGATACTATAGCGAAAAAAATCAAAAACCCTCACTTTTCGATATAACGTAATCACTATAATGGCACATTTAGCGCACGGGACAAATCTTTGTGGGATCCACAATTATTTGTTCCCACCAGGGTGTTGGTGTATATGAATTTTCATGTTTGTAAACGCATCTACGACACAGGAATAAATTCTAGTGTTACCTTTTAAAAAAAATGTATCAACTCATTAACGCAGAGTTGCCGTTCCTTTTTTTCTTAGTAAATGGCGACTCTGCGACTGTCATAAGAGACATTTCTCTCGATGACAGCGTTAGTTCAGATTTTGGCAGCGGGTCTAAAGATCTTTGTCTGACGTACACTCTGTGACTTCCATTTCTTGACAAAAGTAACGCAATGACAAGGAACTGGTTGCGGGATGTCACCACACTTACCGAGCTATGTCGTTTAATGTCCACTTCATTCGACGTCACCAGCGACACGTGTAGCGGCACAATTGTCCCCTAATAAATTCGAGATTTCAAACGCACATCCCACTTGTATTATTATAAGCATTTATTTAACTTGCACTGTTCGTATGTCTGTCTGTCTTTCCGGTCCAAATTTACTGATGCACTTTTCAAGCACTTGGAGGTTTTCGATTGAGCCGAAATTTAAAATAAATAAGTTCGGTGACACTGCTAATATGGCACCATGGAGCTGGTCTGATGATGGAGTCGGAAGATGGCCATAGGAACATGTTAACTACACAACATAATCCACTCATGTTTAGGCTTGGTAGAGTGGTATTGACTAGTATTATTTGATTAGATGGTGTCCAGGGTCTGATAATGAAGCCGGAAGGTGGTCAGTTAAGCTTTCCAGTTACTCAATCTAACCACATCGTGTTTGGGCTTGTTAGGCGTGTCTTAAAAAGTACTATGAACCTAAACGGTATCTTAGATCTGTTATTGGAGCCGAAAGATTGCCAATAAAACTACCCAACTAAGTATTATCTATATATATCTCCATTGAGTTATGCAAAAAAAGCATGTTGATAAAATGTTTTTTTTTATTAAAATAATTGAAAGAAAAAATGACAAATCAGATATACAATGCGAAAGTGGAAGGCCATGACCAAAAAGACCGTGTGTTATCTGAAGAGCAAATCAAGAGTTTCCCTAACCAGCAAGCGGGTATAAGACGAACTATGAGGGTGAAGGAAGCCAGAGTGGTCTGTAAGGAAAGAACCTGTTGGAACTATGTACTCTCTGCCAAACCCGCAAGGGATCTGGCGTTAATATATAGATAGATAAAAGTAGCAAACATACAATGTTGATATGTGTTACGATATCAGTCGCACACTACTAGTAGTACTGTAGACCTAGCCCGAGCTAGCCCGTGATTCGATTCTTGTACGCAAGTCAAAATAGTCTAGCCTATACGTCACACTGTCACTTTATTCCCCAAGCGGGGGTGACAGACATGTACTGTGTATACCTACTTTTCACACACACACACATACACAAGCGGGGTCCCCTTTCCTCAATAACCCTATGCCAGATGTAATGGGGATTCGACAGATCTACAAAAGTAATCGACCTAAAAAACCATTTCATATGAGAGAGTCGGTCATACTCCACCGCGCTGACCCAGTGCAGAGTGGAGACAGGTTTGTGGCCATCTGCTGGTGGATCTTATCAAGCTACCTAGGCTTCACCTTGGTTGAATGACTACCACATGAATTGGTAACCGCGACCAACGATTTGATATGTCTTCCGAAGCGCGAAGATGGTTGAATTAAATGACACAAACAGTCACCCATCTCGGATGAACCGACACTGTTTATCCTTGGTGACCGCTAAGAACACCGCGGTCGCACAGCGCTTTGAGTGACTCATGCTTAAAATACATAAAAATTATCAATCAATATTATAAATGTGAAAGTGTGTATGTTTGTTACTCAATCACGCCAAAAATGAGTTGAAGGGATTTAGATATTACCTGAATTAACACATGGGATACTTTTTATCTCGGAAAATATCAGGTTTTTGTCTAAAAGCCAACGCAAACAAAGTCGCGGGTAGACTTTAGTTTTTTAAATATAATAAGTAAAAAACAACAATTAATTTAGAATATTTTATTCAGATGGAAGAGGTGGAGTGGGCAGACCTCTCACACGATGGACCGATGTCCTGATGAAGGTTGCGGGTGAGAGCTGGATACGTACAGCACAAGAGGGTTGTCATGGCCATCCTTGTGGAAGGCCTTTGAGTGACTTCTGCTGGTGGCTTTTGGTGACTTTATCCAGGTTTATTTGCTTCCCCAAATTACCCTCTCGATCCAGGGCAGGTAGTGAGACACCCTTGTGTATTCTCCAGCACTGCCGAAGAACCAACAGGGAGTGCCGAATGACATCACACCAACGATTACATGGACATTACTCAATAATGGTGACCATACCTGTAATGGACCTCCACTCCCTGGAAATAACAATACTGTTTTGGTTGATAGAATTGTAAGACACCGTCACGCCTATATTCCCCAGAGGGGGTGGCAGAGGTGTACTGAGTACACCCACGTTATACACGCCGACGATGTTAGGCCCCATGTAATAGGGGCGAGCTATTGCCATATATCGGGTACAATTCCAGACATCGGACTCATACTGGAAATTTTTCGTTAGAAAAACTACATTTGTACAACCTAGGATTTGAACCCAGGACCTCGTGATCACAAAGCGATGCGCTTTGCCCCCAGACCAACGAGGCAGGCAAATGTAAGACTCTCTCTATTTCTATATAATTATGTCAGATCCCTTCCGTGATAGGGAGAGAGTGCAGAGATCCAACAGGTTATTTTCTTACATACCTCTCTGGCTTCCTCCCCTCTCATACAAGGCAAGCCTTTTAAGTTCTGTCGTTTCCATATTTCCCGGCAATTTTGAATTTGGAACTGTTCTATATTCGAATTTGTTTAAATTTTGAATCTCAAAACAGTTTAAAGTATTAGGATTAATGCTATTGTTTAGTCACAGCGTCGATTGAAATCTGTCAGGTTACGGTTAGACAACTAATTCTCGAAGATCGTCATGTGACGTATCGAGAGATAGAAGCTCTATTAGGCATTTCAGAGACAACCATTCAGAAGATCTTGCATGAAGCGCTTGGTGTGAGAAAGCTAGTTTGCCGTTGGATACCGCATCTGCTTTTCGACGATCACAAGGCGGCCCGCGTCAGATAGTGTAAGAAAACTCTGCAAAGGTTCAACCGAGGAGAGTCAAATCACGTCTACGACATCATCAGTGGTGACGAATCTTGGATCTATGCCTACGATCCTGATTCCAAACAACAATCTACAATCTGGGTCTTTCAAGACGAGTCAAAGCCGACTAAAGTTGTTCGTTCTCGAAGCACTTCAAAGAAGATGGTGGCCACGTTCGTTGGAAAAACCGGCCATGTTGCGACTATTGCACTTGAAGATCGTAGAACGGTTAACGCAAAGTGGTATACCACAGTTTGTTTATCACAAGTCATCGCCGAACTTCTAACTCAAAGCCACGCATCATCCTGCACCACGACAACGCAAGCTCACACAGCGCTCGTCAAACGATTGAGTATTTGAAGCAGGAAAAAGTAGAAATTCTTGACCATCCCTTTCTCTTTTTCTTTCTTTCTCTTTCTTTTAAAAAACGTAGCCCCACACTAGGATTTATTCCTGTGTCGTGGGTGCGTTTACAAACATGAAAATTCACATACACAAATACCCAGACCGGAACAAATAATTGTGGATCACACAAAGATTTGTCCCGTGCGGTACTCGAACCCGCGACTATTAGACGCAGTGGGCCGAGCGGCTTAAGCTCTTAACCACTGCGCTAAATCGTCCTCCATACAGTCCTGACCTAAGCCCTAACGATTTCTTTACATTTCCGAAAATTAAGAAAAGGCTTCGTGGTCAAAGGTTCTAGTCCGGTGAAGAAGCAGTCGACGCTTTCAAGTCAGCCATTTTGAATACCCCGACTTTAGAGTGGAATAAATGTTATAATAACTGGTTTGAGCGAATGGAAAAGTATATTAAGCTACGTGGTGAATACTTTGAAAAACAATAAAAACTACTATAAGGTTCTAGTTGTGTTTTTCTTCAAACGACAAAACATAAAAGGCATGCCTCGTACTTCGTTTCATATATGCTCGGTTATGGAGACTCTTGACTTGCTGATCTTGATCTTGACCCTTCACATAAAACACGGTCTTTTTCGTCATGGTAAGATTTTCTAGGCCTTCGTGGTACCTAAATCATTCTACTTCTGCAACTTTCATTTTTAAAAGAGTAACTATGTAGTTCTTTCCCTTTCTCCACAGGAATAACATTCCCATCGGGTAGTCTTAAGTAATCACTATCATTTTCTTTCTATGTATTCACAAGAACCTATTGGTCTATATGAATAAAAAACATTTGACTTTGATTTAATTAGCCAACTGTCACGGCCACTCTACCCGAAGGAATTGGCTGATTATAGGCATCGGGGTTATTCTTGATACATATACAAGATGGTGACTACATAATGGCGTTTAATTGTAGCTCAATCGCTGCTCGTTAATCATGATAAACCAGCCTATATTGTCCTAACACTGGGTAAAGACCTTCTGTATCAAATCGAGAGAGTTGAGAAACAATAGGTGATACTGAACACGACGACCCAGTGCGGTGCAGTGGATGCAGGTTTGTGGCCACCTGCTGATGGAACTTATAAATAACTACTACATGAAGTGACAACAGCTGTACGTACTGTAGTACAGAATTGCGTGGTGTAGTAAGATATTTTCTCTCTCTCTTTGTGGTCGAAAGTCTTTGCCTAGCAGAAGGAGATTGGACGGAAGTGGCTGAGAAGGAAGGGATTAGAAGTTTCGGCCAGGGGGCGGACAAAAGCTTTTCGCCAGAGTCGGGAAAATATCGGACTCCAAAGAAAAAATCAACGAGGTGAGTTATTACCGGAAGGAGATAATGCAGAATTGTTACAACTATCGATTTTTATGTCACAGCTAATAAATAGCCCTGGATTTGATAGACATTATGATCTTTTTAACCTTACAAGTGTCAACTGGAGAAAAGTGGAAAGGATTAATGTTCGGGAGTCTAAGACCCCGAAAGAAAGGAACGCAATAGTTTCATGTACAGTTCGGCGATCGACAGGAGGAAGTGTGGAGAAATGGCGATTAAGATCATCTAAATTTATTGTGCTTGGTAGATCTTGACGTCGAGACTTTTATTGGAAATTTCTAGGCACTTTAGGTATCAAGTAGAGCATAGAGAACCGTGGTAACAAGAAATATGCAAATCTGATCCGTCCAGTAAGTTGGGCTCCTTCCTCGGGGTCGCTTGCCTTCGATTGGGGACCATGAGTTTTTTAGGTTCTCACTGCCTTTCGTAGCAATGTGACCACAACACTTCAGTACTTTGCGTAGGCAAGTTGTGGTCTGAATAATAATTTGATATTTTTCATTTATAAGTTCGGCAAGTTGATTGACGGCCCATTTGGTGCAGTGGTTAAGAGCCGCTCCGCCCACTGGGTGACCTGTCGCAGGTTCGATTCCCACGCGGAACAAATCTTTGTGTGACCTACAATTATTTGGTTCGGTCTGGATATTTGTGTATGTATTCATGTTTGTAAATGCACCCACAACACGGGGGCTACGTTTGTTTTTAAAACGCTTAAGTGGTTTGTTTTTTTTTTTGAAAACGTAGCCCCACTCTAGGATCTATTTCTATATCGTGGGTGCGTTTACAAACACGAAAATTCACATACACAGATACCCAGACCGAAAAAAATAATTGTGGGTCACAAAAAGGTTTGTTCTGTGCGGGAATCGAACCCGCTACTATTAGACATAGTGGGCGGAGCGGCTTAATTTCTTAACCACTGCGCTAAATCGTCCTGCGTTATACGACTTTTAGTATTTTTGATTACGATTCCGATGGCTGAGACCTAAAAATTGTTACCTATTTAAAGAATATCTAGAGTATAATTATTTTTTACTCAAAAAGAGCAGTTCGAGGTGTTATAAAAGAATATTTCATAATAGGGCAATTTAAAAAGAAAACGTAGCCCCACACTAGGGTTATTCCAGTCGTCGGTGCGTTTATAAATATGATATCTTACTTTACGCGACTTATTAATCCTGGCGTGGGCTGAGCGACTCAAGCTCTTAACAACTGGACTAAGCAGTCCGTTGTTCGTCGAATTGTGCAAAAAAAATTAGCGTACTTTACAGTAGTCGCATATGACGTGTAACATCTGACATGTTATCCTAGTATGAAGTTGAGATGACTTATTGGTCAAATTGAAAAGCGCGCGCTCATTGGTCAAATCAAATAGCGCTCGCTTCCCCGGCTCCACTGCGCGTGTTCTATCTATCTATCTATCTATAACCTCACGCCAGATCCCTTGCGGGGTAGGCAGAGAGTACAGAGTTCCAACAGGTTCTTTCCTTACATACTTCTCTGGCTTTCTCGACTCTCATAGTTCGTCTCATACACGCTCGCCGGTTACGGTGTTCATTGGTCAAATCAAATAGCGCGCGCTTCCCTGGTTTCCTGTAACACATTTCCGTCCCTGTAACACATTTCCGTCCCTTTTCCAAAATCACTCCCACAAAAATTATCCTGCAACCGAGAGGAAAGATGTTACACATCAAAAAATCCAATTAAAATATTTCGGATTTTATCACGGTTTATTTTTGGTTTTAATTTCCCGACGTTTCGAGTACTCTACAGCGGCGATGGTCACGGAAGGGACTGAGGCGGTAGACGTCCGAAAGTCATTGTTATTCCGGAGTACCTTAGGGAACTTAAAAAACATCCTAATTTCAATAGAGAAGATGGCCGGGTGCTTCCATCGACTTGGGATCCGGTAATTGATATAATCAAATCCAAAACCAAGCATAACACTGCAAGTCCTCAAGACACCGTGAGCTCATTCTGCGTAGATCGGACCAACAAAAATAATTAAGAAGTTTGAGGGTACCCCGGAACAACTATGCCTTTTGGACGTCTAACACCTCTATCCTGCAAAGCACTCGAAACGTCGGGAACTTAAAAATCAAAGATAAACTGCGATAAAATCCAAAAAAAAAGTTTTATTTCATACCTTAGGGAAATTAATTTAATTGCAATTAAAGTGTCTATTGATTAATACTGCTCTTAAAAAAATATTTCAATAATAGCCAACACAAGATCTTTTGTAAAGACGTAGACATTTTCACCGCAATTTTACTAAATAAATAAATAGGACTGTACGAACTACGCCGTACATTATTTGTTACTTGATAAGCGTAGAGAATTTGTGCATGCAATAAACAATGTCAGCGGATTCTAAATTATATTAAAGTGTTTGTAACCAATATATATTTAATACGACCATAAAATAGTACCAGAATTTAATTTAATTTAAACAAACCATTAACATAATATTTTAACAGTAACAAACAACAAAGTTGTCCAATTTGGTAGAAACATCTTCGAGAAAGAAATCAACCGCAGGATCCAATTAGGTTGGGCAGCATTTGGCAAACTACGTCACGTTTTCTCTTCGCCTATACCGCAATGCCTGAAGACTAAAGTCTATAACCAATGCGTCCTACCTGTTATAACTTACGGGGCTGAGACGTGGCCACTCACAGTGGGACTAGTCCACAAATTCAAAGTCGCACAGCGGGCTATGGAGCGAGCTATGCTCGGCGTCTCTTTGAAGGATAAAATTCGTAACGAGGTAATCCGACGAAGAACCAAAGTCACCGACATAGCTCGCAGACTCAGTAAGCTAAAGTGGCAATGGGCTGGTCACATCTGCAGAAGGACCGAATGCCGATGGAGCAAGCGTGTCCTAGAGTGGAGACCGCGACTTGGTAAGCGTAAGGTAGGACGGCCCCCAGCTAGATGGTCCGACGACCTCAAAAAGGTCGCTGGGACAGACTGGATGCGGAAGGCGGAGGACCGTGTGCAATGGCGCGTGTTAGGAGAGGCCTATGTCCAGCAGTGGACTGCGATAGGCTGATTGATTGATTGATTGAAACAACAAATAGTTTATGTTGGATATTACTCCAACAAGGACTGTTGTACCTCGAATTAAACAATTTAATGTGAGACGGACGTTTTAGCGCAGTAGTTAAGAGCTTAAGCCGCTCCGCCCATTGTGTCCAATAATCGCGGGTTCGATTCGCGCTCGGGACAAACCTTTGTGTGACATACAATTATTTGTTCCGGTCTGGGTATTTGTGTATGTGACTTTTTATGTTTGTAACGGCACCCACTACACAGGAATAAATCCCATTGTGAGGCTACATTTTCAAATAAAAAAATGAATAAACGTTTATTGCAAGAGGAAAATCTTTACATTCTCACTTGACAGTCCCCGAGGCGTTGCCACCTATAAAAATAAAGAAATACGAGTTATGGCAAAGACTCTCCGAACTTAGATTTTGATTTTTTTTGACCCACACAGACCGTATTTTATCTGAAGGACAAGTCAAGAGTCTCCATAACCGGCGAGCGTGTATTAGACGATCAATGATAGGGGCGTAAGCGAGAGAGGTCTGAAAAAGAATTTGGGTAAATTTCATAGCAAACGACTCTCATGAAGTGACATTTCACTCGATGACAGCGTTAGTTCCGATTTTGGCCGCGGGCCAAAAGATCCTTGTGGGACTGTTTTATTTGCACTAGATTATAGGTGAAGGCAAAGTCAAGAGTCTCCGTAACCGGCGGGCGTGTATGTGACGACCTATAAGAGTGGAGGAAGCCAGAGAGGTATGTAAGGTAAGAACCTGTTGGATCTCTGTACACTCTGCCTACCCCGCGAGGAATCTGGAGTGATGGTATAGATAGATGATCATAAAAATGACGAATATAGATAATCATTAATATAACATGGTGATAAATATGCACAACGTCATGCCTATATTCCCCAAGCAGGAGAGGCAGAGGTACACTTTGCAAATCCACTTTTCGTCAGTGATGTTAGGTACCATGTAATAGGGGGCGAGCCTGTTGTCATATACTGGGTACAATTCCAGAACCCGTGCTGACACTGGACTATTTCGAAAGAAAAACTACATTTGTCCGACTAAGGATTTGAACACAGGACCTCGTGATCACAAAGCACATTAACCACTAGACCAATGAGACAGTCATAAATATGATGATGATATTGATGAATTCCAAAATGGTGGACTCTATACGTGTATTGAGAAGGAAAGAGCAACACAATTATGTCCATTTAATATTCGTAATTCCCAGATCAACGCATTGCTGGTCTTGAGTCGTTATGTGCCTTTTCACACGCACTGTCATAGCACGGTCACCGTGCCCCATCGACACAGTGCGATAACGATCTTTGGGCCCGTTGATAACATTGACAAGGGGGCGTTGGTAAGAACTTAGGGTTAACATTAAATAACATTTTCCTACTTCCAAGGAGATATTTTAACAGGTGGGTACGCACGGTTTTTTTATAAAAAACAGCAAACGAGAATCCTGCGACTGTCACTAAGTGACATTTCTGTGACAGTGACAATTTATTTAAAATATCGTACACTGGCATCACGCATACTTAGTGCGTAAATAAATCGTCTATTTCATTTTATTATCCTTTATTCATTCATATATTAGGTTTACTAACAATTGTTTAGAATATGAGGACAATAGAAAAAAACATGCGTAATTCTACTTATATGATAAATGTGAACGTTTGTATGTTAAGATGTTTGGATGTTTGTTACTCAATCACGCAAACCGGCTTAACGGTTTTGAATAAAATCTGGCACTCAGATAGTTTATTGCCTGGATTAACACATAGAATACTTTTTATCAATGTAAGGTTCCTGTATAAAGTCAACACGGAAGAAGTCGCGGGCCGAAACTAGTAAGATACAAGTGTAACGATTACTTATAGGTAAACACCGCATGCTTAACGAAGCTAATGATGAATGAAACACAATACAGAAACTCACTAAACTCCAGTTTTAGAGATAACTACACCCTTTACCTTTCCTTTACGCTAAGGAATAAGGAAAAAATGCTATATAGATAAAAAAGCAAAAAATATCCCACAAATATCTTGTGACTAAACATCTTACAAGCTATGATGCAATGATTAATTCAATTTGCTAATTTGATCACTAGACAAACATAACATATGTATTTATAAAAATGTCTAAGTAGTTACTTTTTCTCAAGTATTTCCCTAGTACAGATTTTTTATTCTCTAGTTGAGAAACTCGTAGGGAGAGGCGCTCGTAGCGCTATGCGCCCGCGGTGTTCTTAACGATCACCAAGGTTTAGGAACGTTCGACTTGGTCGGCCTGAGATGGGTGACGGTTTGTAATAGTTTTATATTCGAGCATCTGCTTCGGAAGGCACGTAAAGTCGTTGGTCTCGGTTACCAATTAATGTGGTAGTCGTTAAGCCGAGTTGGAAGCCTTATAGGTGCCTTGCTAAGTTCCAACAGCATGTAGCCACAAACCTGCCTTCATCGCACTGGGTCTGCGTGGTGGAGTATCTAATAAACTGAACTCGATTTGTGAGACAAGGCCTTTGCGTAGCAGTCGGACAGTCTAAGCTGATATTATTATAGTTAAGAAATTGTCAAAAGTAAGTCAAAGGTTAGTTTTCTTAGCCAAGTATAGAATTTTAAGCACGTGACATTACTCGGCTATGTAAATTCTTAAGACTAAGGAGTTAAATGTCTATAAATACGGGTGCTAGTCTAAGTGTGTAAAATCACTTGCTTATTAGCGCACGGTGACCGTGTGATGCGGTGTGTATGTGAAAAGGCATTATAATAGAAGCAAATACACAACTTGACGTAATTTTTTAGTATCAGGTAAAACCAGTGGTAAGATAGACGTGTGTTAAAACTTGTTTTTCCGCAAACAAAATAATGAATCATACAAAAAATTGTATCTTATTATTTATGTGTTACGGTTATGTGTTGTGTGAATTTTTGGATTTACGAGAAGGTATGTACTTTTAAACAACGTTGTTTTAAATGTATCTCGGTGAGATTTACGGGTTGTATCCGGTCCTTTGAAAGGCTTGCATGGGGGCATGGGTCCAACATAAATATAGTCTGTCCATACCAAAGTTTATCCTTTTCTAAATGATGACTAGACTATGTACCTTATTTTAAGTTTTTTTCCCAACAAATAGCTTCTTTAAAAAAAAATTATAAATACCCTTTGCGAGGAGGTAAGCTAAGCTTCCGCTTACAACGGTAATGAGAGAGAAATAGTCGAGCGAAACGGAATACGATTAGTTAAAATAGGTTGTAACTACCACTTGTTGGTAACGATGTGCTCGAGCAAGTGAATGAGTTTGTATATCTTGAATTCGCATTCAGTAAGGATGGGAAATACACTGCTGACATACAGAGAAGAGTGAGTGCAGGGAACAGACTAAATGTTGCGATGAGAAAGCTACTTGGGAGCTGGCACTCAAGCCCAAAGGCGCAGCTGGCCATACATAACGGAGTGCTTGTCCCAATGCTGTTATATGGCAGCGAGAGCTGGTATGTAAGAAGGAGAATGAAAGTGTAATAAATGCGGTGGAAATGTGAGCTCTGCGGAAAATGTGCGGAGTGAATCTGACCGACCATATTCGCAACAGCGTAGTAAGGAAGCGAGTAGGTATGAAAGATAGTATTAGTGTAAAGATGAGAAAGGGTATGCTCCGTTGGTTCGTGCAAATAGTAAGAATCTCAGAAAAAAGAATTACAAAACAGATACACAATGCGAAAGTTGAAGACCTAGACTATGTTACCATGACCAAATTGACCGAGTGTTATCTGAAGGACAAATCAAGAGTCTCCGTAACCGGCGACCGTATATGCGACGAATTATGAGAGTGGAGAAAGCCATAGAGGTATGTAAGGAGAGAACGGGTTGGAACTCTGTACTCTCTGCCTACCCTGCAAGGGATCTGGCGTGATGATATAGATAGATAACTACCACTAAAAGAGTTTTAATTATTTGCCTTCCATTGCAAAAGCGAAGGAGCGCAGCGAGTCCATTTTCATCTATTTTACTCATTCAGCACTTTCCGCTTAACTCTTTCTTGATGGAAGCACTTCTATGAAATTTTGTGTTGCGAGTTAAATGGACTCCGTGCGGGAACCGAGCTTTATGTTTTCGTATGAATAGTCTATCTATATCTATCTATATCATCACGCCAGCTCCCTCGCGGGGTAGGCAGAGAGTACAGAGTTCCAACAGGTTCTTTCCTTACATACCTCTCTGGCTTCCTCCACTCTCATAGTTCGTCTCATACACACTCGCCGGTTACGGAGACTCTTGACTTGCCCTTCAGCTAAGACACGGTCTATTTGGTCATGGTAAGATAGTCTAGGTCTTCCCCGGCACCTACATCCTTCCACTTTCGCATTGTATATCTGTTTTGTCATTCTTTCTTCGTATGAATAGTGATATCGTATAAGTATAGTAACAAGTATTGGAAGACTTCGGAGTTGGATCATCCCGTTTCCCACACCTAGTATATACCCTCCCCTCAATAGCGATAACCCAAGCCGAGGCCATTCCTCCTTGAGGCGTCCTTGAGCTAGTTGCCCTCTTTCCTTACCGGCTGAATTGTAGTTGCTGCATGCCCTCTTGGAACTTGTAAAGGACCCTAGACCATTAGTCATTCGCACACATCAGAAAATGAATTAAAAAACAAGCAATTCTAACAGACAAAAATAAAACAGACGAATAGTTTCTTGTCCTAACTCACAGAATGACATTCCGAACAAGCAGTAAACTTGTTTTCCACCTACCGGAGCGCCACCGCATTTATCCGACATTTATCCGGCTTTACCGGCTTCTAGTATAGCTAAAAACTATTCAGGTAAAAATTAGAAAAAATCAAAATCTTCATCATGTCATTTAGAAAGATATTTAGTACGAACGCGCGCACAACGTTATTCCGTTATTATGGTTATTATATCAATCCTGTAGGTACCTTACTGTACAACTCGGCAAAATAATATAATATAGGTATATAAATATTAGTAAATAATTCACTTGTCACTTAAAATTGTAAAATAAAAATCTTTTCTAAAAAAAATAAAACCCACTTCAAATAGCCAAAAATAAAGTCGGTGACAAGTACCAACTTCACTAACCGGTACCGTTTTAAGTCGGTTTACCTTTTTATTAAAAGTATTTTATTTTACAATTTTAAATGACGAGTGAATTATTTACTAATATTTATATACATACAAAAAAAACATAGGAAAATGTTAAATACACAATATTCGTCCTCGTGTTTAGGCTTGTTAGGTTGATATCGACAAGCATCAGACAACCAAATGGTGTTCAGAGTTTAATGATGAAGCCGTAATGTGGCCAATAGAGTTGCCCTCCAAAGCGTATATCCGTTGCGTTTTTGACATTTGAGGTTTTTTAAACATAAGATGTTTTTAAATTAAACTTATTAATTTATAATATCCGACAATTCGAGTACAGCCGTGGTCACGAGCAGGACAGTGATTTCTTCCAAAGAAATTTTACAGGCATTTTGAGTGTTTTATAGCTATAGAAGGGCTGTGCTTTTCGTGACCATGTGACTAAATGAAGAAAAAGTTACATTTATATACACTCACGTCGATTCCCGACTAGAGTAGGCAAATACTACTAGTTCGCCAAATGCTACGATTCTGACACACCTTTTTCGCATGATCTACGTTGATACATCTCCACATGCACATCCGTCAATTAAAAGTGCTACGCACTTTATTACTTCTAGCTTATTCCGCCCACTGCAGGACATAACTCTTCCCTCTCTTACGCCATATATGCCAAACCTGAGCCAATCTTGGCTAGGTATCACCTACGTACTTATCCACACCATTGTACTGATTGCTTTATCCATTCCGCGGCCACAATACTGTCAGGACTCTTCTCTACCCGCCAAAACCACATCTTGCGACGTGGCTTGCCCATCTCCACTTGAATCGAAATTTACGAGATCCGCCATCGCACGCTTTTGACCCTCTTCAAAGAGACCATAAATTTGGTAGTGGCGTGTTCTTCTTCCTGGACCGATGACTTTGTAAAGGCCGCGAGTAGAAATTGGATAAGGATAGCATAAAGCTAGTCGTTGTGGCGGTCTTTAGGGGACGGCTTTGTCTTTTATATCAAAAATATAAAGAAGATATCTTACTTAGATAAGGAGTTCCTATAGCTTCCTCCCGGCTCCATCATCAGATTCTGAACACCATCACACAACAAACAAATCCAACGACAAACACGGCGGGGTTATATTGAGTAGTTGGGTGGTTCCATTTACTAGCCTTTGGCTTCATTATCAGACCCTGAGTACTATCTGGTTGTATAGTACCAGTCAATACCAATCTAACAAGCCTAAACACGTTGTATATTTCACATGTTCCCATGGCCATCTTCCGGGTTTTTCAAAGGCAATGTCCGCCCTAGAAACTTCTTTGCCCACTCTAGAAAAATCGACAGATCAATCCTCGTGTAATTCCATATTGTCACAATCGTCTTACGTCTCTGTTTGCGTCACAGTTTACAAGTAGGTATGCTATTAAGCTATGTTGCTATTATAGATATACTGCGCGTCATACACACACGGGTTAAAGCAGAAAAGTGCGGTTATACGAAAGGAGTATAATTTACCCGAATGAACCCGAATGCCACCGCCGCACTGTGACGCCGGCGAAAGAGTTTCTACTACTTAGAATATAACATTGAAACTAATTGTAGTTAGTTCAGCTGGAAGGCTGCACCCTATCCAGCCCTTATCCAGGAGCGGGGACCCCCTCCTAGAATATACCTACCTAGATAAAATCCCTGGCTAGGCCAAAGGGTGTGCAGCAAACACTAAATGGGAACCACTGGTTTTAATCAACAGGTTGAATAAACAATATTCTGATTCTTCTTCCGATGCTGCGACTCACATTTGCTCGATATGCAATTTTCGCATATATATAAGAAGCCGTTGGTCTAATGGCTAATAATGTGCTTTGTGATCACGAGGTCCTGGGTTCAAATCCAAGGTAGGACTAATGTAGTTTTGCTATCAAAAAATATCCAGTATCAATCCGAAGTCTGGCATTGTGGCTGGTATATTGCCCGGTATAGGCTCGCCCCCTGATTAAACGGAACCTAACATCATCGGGGAAAAGTGGATGGACACACTGCCACCCCCGCTGGCAAATATAGGCGTGACAGCGTTATTTTCTTTTTAAGTGTATTACGCCCATGCACGCACACGCACACATTGACAATTTTGGAAAAAAATCGAACACTGGCTGTTGCCAGTGTGTGTGGCGAAACCTTAAGAATTGCTAACAGAAATGGGACTAAACACACACAGTGCGCTTTTGATCCCATTTCTGTTAGCAATTCTTAAGGTTTCGCCACATAGCCGACGAAGTGCGACGGGAGCGCGATGGCGGCGCGGCTTGGGGCGTTGTAATGTACTGAAATGTACGAGAGACGCCACACAGCTCAGCTACGCTCGGCGCTACGGCAACCGTCACGACTGAGCCCTTGCGTCGCACTCCCGTCGCGCTCCGTCGGCTATTTGACAAAACCTTTAGTCTTAGTCTATGATAAAAACATTGTTTCAGGTAAAAAATGCATGTGGAAAGGAATCAACGGGACTTGTGCAAACGTGTTCAAATGCCAAAAGGCTAAATACGATCTGATGAACAAGGAATATCCACCGGTAAATATCTTTTGAAGCTGGAAAAATCCATTATACACAAAAACAATTGTTTTCGGAAAGTACAATCCAAAACACAAATTAAGTTAAAAGACTAACTAGCCTGTTCTCAGTGGACGCCGCGTTCTGATCTGGTAGTAGATATAATTAACGTTGATAAGTGCTTTTGCATTGGCCTATACAAATAAATATTTTTGACTTTGACACATTGAGTTATTTATAACTATGTACAGTAAAACAAGAATCTTTTGGCTCGCAGCCAAAATCCCAACTAACGCTGTCATCAAGTGAAATGTCACTTCATGACTGTCGTATGATTGCCGTTTGCTATTAAATTTACCCAAGTTCTTCTTTAATTAGTGACCGTGTGGATCCACCTGTTAACATATATATTCTTGGAAGTAGGACAATTTTACTAAACGGTAACACTAATTTCATACTCCCCTGTCAATGTCATCTACCAGACAAAAGGTAATCGTTGGACTGAAAATTTAACTTTTCCAGGTATGCGCTTATGATGGAGAGGTACCAATTGTAAGCTGTACAAATTGCTACATATACGAAAACACAGATTTAAGGTACGGAAAAACATCGTATTGTCTTTTACAAACTATGCCAGAGACACGCCCGTACCCTGATGACATTAATTATATAAGTCATTTAATAAATTACGAGGCGCTCGTAGCGCTGTGCGACCGCGGTGTTCTTACCGATTACCAAGGATAAGCAGCGTTCGACTCGGTCGGCCCGAGATGGGTGACCGTTTGTGGCACTTTCACATTCGAGCGTTTTCGAGCTGCGGAAGGCACGTTAAGCCGTTGGTCCCGGCTACCACTTAATGTGGTAGTCGTTAAGCCGAGTTGGAAGCCTTAAAGGCGGCTTGATAAGTTCCAACAGCAGGTGGCCATAAACCGCACTGGGTCCACGTGGTGGAGTATGACATCTCTCACCTCGATTTGTGAGAGAAGGCCTTTGTCCAGCAGTAGGCAGTATAGGCTAATATAAATAACGAAAAAAAACATGATGAAGGATAGTATCGGTGTAAAGATGGGTTCGGGCATATAGAAAGCATGTCAGAAGAAAGGATGACGAAACGAATATCCAACCCAAAAAAGGAAGGATGTAGGTACCGGGGAAGACCTAGAATACCTTACCATAACCAAATAGACCGTGTCTTATCTGAAGGGCAAGTCAAGTCTCCGTAAACGGCGATGTATGAGACGAACTAAGAGAGTGGAGGAAACCAGAGCGGTCTGTAAGGAAAGAAACTATTGAAACTTTGTAGTCTCAGCCTAACCCGCAAGGGATCTGGCGTGATGATATAGATAACTTGTCAAACAAAGCTGTACCATGTAGTGATTGGAACGACCTATGCTCTAAATCATTGTAAAAACCGTCGACCAATATTTGAGTTTTTATTTAAAATGGACCATCTATTTCAGAGATGAATTCTTCAACCCTAATCTTGGTACCATTCAGAAAACTGGATCGGTGGCTGGTGATAGTAAGTATAACTTAACTATACTTTCTCCTCTACTCAATCTGAATGAAAATAATTGTAAATTAAAAAGAACTTTTGCTAAAAAAATATATAGCAAAACCCACCGAAAATATTAATATTATAGAAAATATTACCAGTTCCAGTAGCCATACTCGTGAATGGGTGATGCTTGTGAAAACTGGTCAGTCTGGAATCCTTAACAAACTCTTTATTAATTACATCATTAGTCATGCGATCTCGGTCTTAAGGTCTCATATCTCACACCTAAACAGTTAATCTACACAATATGATAAAAAATAGCAAGAAAAAGATAATTAAATAAAAAAGACAAGCCCGCTTGGTTTCTTCACCAGATCTTCTCAGTGGAGGCCGCTTGGTAGAGTAGTTAAATTAAATTTAAAAAAAAAAGGAAGGTGACTATTTGTAAGTGACCCCGTAGGGCTTATACAAAATTATTTGAGTTTGAGTTTAAGCGATCTTAAAAGTATTGCTTCCTTTCAGAATTCAATGAATATCTAGACAAGTTGGATTACCCTTGCAAGTTGCATCGTAAAGCGTCAATATTATTTAGACTGGATGAAGCACAGAACTGCTACTTCTCGACTGAGAGCTCCTCAGGGTAAAGCGCTGATGAAACACCTTATCCGAGGCAAGGAGATATTCTGCATACGGTAAATCACCATTTTTTTATAAAAACAAAACACACACATCATGCCTATATTTCCCAAGTGGGAGTGGCAGAGGTATACCAAGTCACCCACTTGTGCGAACCTATTCCCACCAGGCACAATTCCAGACAACAGACTAACACTGGATTTGAACCCAGGTACTCGTGTGTAGGAATGGGTCTATTTGTTTCAAATTGCACTGCGTCAAACGACCAAACAGAGACATTGTTTCCGGTGTCCTATTATCACGATTTCTGTGCATTCAATATTTTATTTCAGGTGGTTCTTGGCTACGGTGAGGAGTTGGAGTCAGCGCGCTGGCTGTGTGGTGGTTCCATCATCAGCGAGAACTACATCCTCACTTCTGCTAACTGCTCCTCCAGCCCAGACCTGTAAGATCTCTTTCATTCTCGACTTTATTTTGGAGCACTGCAGACTTTTCTTAAAATGAGCATTTTTTGGGATTCTTACGGACTTCACGGACTCACGGATTCCAATGGACGTCCCATACAAACGTATGGCGGGCAAGTTGTTGTTGCAGCATTCGGCAATGGGAAGATTTTTCATCGAGTCGAGTGTTGTCTGACGAGGCCACTCCCCGGGGGTTGATGGTTGGGGCTTGTATATCTGTTATGTGTCGTGCGAACTTCCAGATCGCGTCCTAGACATCTATGATGAATGATCGTCTTATGTTTTTCTCCAATCATTTTTGTTACATTAGCTCCATCTGTTGGTATATAAAGGCAGCTTTTGTACCGTATACAGGTCCGCTACAACCACACTCTAACTTTTAGGCAAACACGTATTATCACCCAGCATTACTCTGTACCTTTTTCTTCCTCTGTGTGTGCGGGTATGTGTGAATGAGATCGACAAAACAGAATTAGATACACCCATAAATTTTGGTAAAAACTTGCTTTTTCACGGTTATATACACGTCTAATTTTGTTCTGTGATATATACTTTCTCACGTACGTTATTTGCTCCCTCTAACTTATCACATGTGGTAGTCACGGTCCTCGTGAGTGTGTTGGATATATCCAAACCATTCTTGACCAAAAATTTTATACAAGCATATTCCTTGGAAAGAAATATATTTACCAGAGCTAGTAATTTGCAGGGGTCCAGTCCGTCACGTGGTGACGGGTAAACTAAACGACACACGCCTGCCAGAGCCCTGGCGGCGCTACGGCATCAAGAGGTTCATCCCTCACCCGCTGTACCAACCACACTCCAAGTACCACGATATCGCGCTTATTGAGACTGACACACCGTGAGTTGGATTCTCTTTTGTGAAGTTCATCATCATTTCCATGCCATCATTGAGGGTCACACCGTTATTGCTGCCAAAAACTATTTTATTATAATATAATGTATCTATTTATATCATCACGTCAGATTCCTTTCAGTGCACTAGGCAAAGAGCACAGAATTCCAACAGGTTTCCTTACAGACCACTCTGGCTTCTTCCACTCTCTGCTCGACTTATACATGCTCATCGATTACGGAGACTCTTGACTTGCACACGGGTTGGTCATGCTTATTATATTCCATTAAAACGATTTTAAATAAATCACATAGCAGCAAATTATTCTATACTGTCTCATTGTTAGCCGAGAACTCTGAAAAATCGAGGTGAGAGAGAATACGGCCCCGACATGGAATGTAACTACATCAAGACTACATGCAATAATAACCGGGACCAACGTCTTAACGGGCCTTCTGAAGCCCGGAGACGTTTAAATATAGGTAATATGGTAATGTTTAGATCAAGTCAAATGCCTTATGGACGGTTTGATAAGTTCCAACAGCAGATGGAAGTAGACCTGCCTTAACCGCGCCCCTCTGTGTCCGCGTGGTGGAGTATGTCCTATTCTCTTCCATCTCGATTTGTGAGAGGCCTTTACCTAGTACAGGTTGATATTATTTCTGTGAGAAACCTACCTCTTTCACTTATAAAAGACATCGCGGCAGTCCCATGAGATGGCGGGACGAATTCGACGCCTTTATAATCGAAAAACAAAGGCACATAATAAACTCTTTGAATATTTGATTGCACCTTAATAAACCCAAACAGAGTAGAATGAAAGCGAACGAGGGACGCCTTTACACAGCAGTGGGACACTAAAGGATAGATAATAAAATAATGATTCTCTATTGAATTCTCGTTGAGTTTCTCTCGTGAGCACGGGTGCTGCAAAGCACTCGAAACGTCGAGAAATTAAGAATCAAACATAAACCGCGATAATTCCGAAAAAAAATATTATCTATTTCATAATAATTCTCTTTAACTAGTCTAGTGGCCAACAATGCGCTTTGCGATCAAATCCTAATTCGGACAAATGTAGTTTTTCTATCGAAGAATTCCTAGTATCAGTCCGGAATTTGAAATTGTCCCTGGTATATGGCAATAGGCTAGGCTCCCTAGTCATCATGATCATCTTAGCCTTTCCACGTCTACTGCTGAACACAGGCCTTTCCAATCGCTCTCCAGCGCAACGAGTCCGAGGCCATCTGCATACAACTTCCTGCGATCTTCACAAGATCATCGGTCCATCTGGCTGGCGGCCGTCCCACGCTGCGCTTGCTAATACGTAGTCTCCACTCTAGAATATTTCTGCCTCAACGGCCGTCACGCATGGGACCTAACATTGTCTGCGAAAACTGGGTGTACACAGTACAGCTTCCACACCCGCTTGGGGAATATAGGCGTTACGGCGTTTAATTATTTATTAATGATTTTCTTTCAGAATAGCGTTCGGTCTTCAAGTGGTCCCGATTTCTTTGACTGCGACTAACTCCTACTGGTTCTTCGCCATTGCGTGGAAAAAGTTAGGAAACGAGAAAGGATTACTAGAGACGTTGGATTCTGTAAGTTGTTTATTCTTGAACTTCTTCGTTGGTAGCGAATGAGGTATTGAGTTGGTTATGTTGACGAAAATGGTATTGGGATTACTCCATCAAAAAAATCTTTGTCTATCTATATCATCACGTCAGATCCCTTGCGGGGTAGGCAGAGAGTACAGAGTTCTAACAGGTTATTTCCTTACAGACCTCTCTGGCTTCTCCCACTTTCATAGTGGTCTCATAAAATCTCGTCGGTTACAGCGACTCTTAACTTGACCTTCAGATAATACACGGTCTTTTACGTATCTTTCTCTTGTCCAGGTCTCTGTTGCTTCTTTGAAGAGTTATGATGAAACTATGTGTTCTCTCCTGTATCCGCCGCAGCCACTCTTAGCTGAAGGCTACAATCACACTACCCAGGCCTGCTATGGATACAAAGGAAGCAAGCTTGAAGTTTGCGAGGTAAGCAAAAAGTATCATCAACATCAGCCATAAGACAAAGCCTGCAGAACAAAGGTCTCCAGCAAAGATGGCTACAATGACGGGCTAGTGATGTACGTCTAGATTTTACTAGCGACCTTCACTAGGTCTCTTTTACACTTCTGCCGCCCACGTTTGGATAATATTATCATGTTAGTGTGTCTTCCGATAAAGGGTCTTAGAAGTGGAGTTCTTCTAATTTTTGAAAACGTAGCTGCACACTAGAAATTAGTGCTGTATCATGACACGCAGACCGATACAAACATTTGTGAGTCACACAAAGATTTGTTCCATGCGGGGTTTAACAACTTCTTGATTTAGTGAGTGGAGTTATTGATTCACGAGACAGAAATCATTATTTACTTTTCTAGTTACTACGAAACAAAAAAATCCTAACAGTACTTTGATATTATATTATATATCTTCAGGGTGATAAAGGTGCTCCTATACAGACAAAAGACTCTACCGTCTGTTACTTCGCACTCCTCGGCATAAACACCCTAGGAAGAACATGTGGGGAAGGTGGAGGATCAGCTCTGTATACCAGAATCAAGTTCTATATACCCTGGATCGAGAGCATTGTCTGGCCAAAGCCAGCTGCTTCGAGGAAGAGAAATGCGAACAAAATAATTACGAAATAATTAATGATATTTTAGCTATTGCACTTAGTTTGTGAAGATTTGGAACGGTTGAAATAGAATAGGAATGAAAGAGATAGCAATAGGATTAAAATATGTGAGTGAGTGAGAGGCAAATAAGATCGATTTATAGTGTATTTTGTAATAAGACGGAGACAAATAAACAAAATAATATGGCGAGTTCGTTGTTTGAATTACCTTTGAATTACGATCCTTATGTGGCGATGCGGACTAAACAATAGTTCATATACAAAGTGGATTTTTTGAGAGGGGCAGTAAGGGAAGGTTCTACCGTTGTTCCTACAGGAAAGCGGTCTTAGTTGGCTAACCTCACGATTTGGGACGTTTTGAGCTGGAGATCAGCCCGATCAAAGAATCATAGAAACAGACAAAAAAATCGTATGTTTGGGTTTGAAAATCATGCAAATAGCAATGTATTTATTTCAAAATTAGAGATACACTTCAGTTTTATTTGTTAAACGGACACAGAGTTAGTCCAATAATTAAGACCTTAAGTCTCTCTGTGTGTCTCCCAGTGGCACAAGTAGTCGCGGGTTGCCTGCACGGAGCAAGCCTTTTTGTCCCTGTGTGTGTGTGTGTGTATAAGGGCGAGTGTAATGAAACGTCCGTTTCTCATAGTATACTGCACTTTATTCAATAATAGTAACGGGTTATATACTTATTCTCACACTTACACATAGGTACCTATATAATACATACACACATACACACCACATAACCATCATAGGTAAAAAAAAAAAAATATACTTATATTTTATTTTAAAAAAGCAAATCTATTTTACAAAATAGATATGAGCTTACAGATTATCTAATCTTAGACACATGTGAATGATCTACGCTGTTGGCCGCGGGGCCTGTACAGCTTCACCGGACAAGAGGGCGAGCGTGCAACTACAACGCTCAAGCCAGAAGGGTAAGGGGGCAACTAGGAACGGAACTAAGGAACGGCCTCGGCTTGGGCACTTGGTATCGGGGAGGGCATATACTAGGTGTCTAGGGCAAGGGATTCTTCGACCTCGCTGGCGGGGTCGGTGCCTGATCCTATGTGCGGTATCTGTATCCGCAAGAAGGGATGAAAGGGCATCGGGAGGGTCGGTGAGAATATGCCGCCGACGGCGGTAGCGGTTGATAGGAGGGGAGCAAGTCTTTGCGACCCACAAATGTTTGATCTGAGTGTTTTTGTATTTATATTCGACAAGTTGGTAAATAGTTTTAATATTTTTTTGACATGTTATATATCATGTGTATATATCAATAAATAATGAGTGATGATGATAAATTATAATTTTATATTTTGAACTAAATGATGAATGGGACTCAATTGCTTAAATTATACTTCAATTTTATATTTTGCATGTCTAAAGGAAGATTATGGCGTCAGGTAATAATAAAATATAACATCCTGTACTTGTACTAATTATCGCAAATAAATGATTGGATTTGATTAATTCTTAATGTGGGGCTACGTTTAAAATAATTTGAATATAAAAAGCCTTTTTAAAAACATGATTTTGTAGCAAAAACACAACGCAGATATTTTTCTAGTTGGGCAGTTCTTTCCGGCTCCATCATCAGACCAGCTCTATGGTACTATATAATTAATGCATTGTCACCAAACTTACTTACGCAAGTGCTCGAAATATGGATCACAATATCTAAACCGGATAGACAGACAGACAGAAAAACATACAATTATTGCAAGTTAAAAAAAAAGCTGTAAAAATAAATAACTTTTAAAAACCAGGGCATCCGTCTTAAAAATGAAAAAAATATATATTTGAAGTCGTACCAGTCAGTGCAGTCGGTTACTTAGCACCGACTTCAAATATTAAATTTTTCCTTTTTTAAATTGCCAGGTTTCTAATTTTTTAATCTATCTATCTATCTATAACCTCACGCCAGATCCCTTGCGGGGTAGGCAGAGAGTACAGAGTTCCAACAGGTTCTTTCCTTACATACCTCTCTGGCTTCCTCGACTCTCATAGTTCGTCTCATACACGCTCGCCGGTTACGGAGACTCTTGACTTTTCCATCAGATAAGACTCGGTTTATTTGGTCGTGGAAGGGAAGTTCGTACCGTCAATTTTTTAATAAGTTGTATATTTTACAATTTTAAGTGATGAGTGATTAGTTATTTATATTTATAAACCTATATTATATTATTCTGCTTAGTTTTACAGTAAGGTACCTACAGGATTGATATAATACGCATAATAACGGAATCTATACATTCGTGCTGTTTGCCGTTAAGGAGTCCTCTAATGAATCTTCAAAGTCCAAGGTTCAATACCGATTTCATTAATGGGACCACCTCAAAGCTACACTAAACTCGCCGCAAAAAGAATCATCAAAAACAGTTAATAAAGACTTTATAAAAAAATAACATAGACGACCTCCTCCTTATTTGAAGTTGGTTTAAATAATTCGTAAATAGGGCGCTGGCTGGGATAATTTTAGATTCGGAGAAACAAAACACCTTTTTTATAAACCTGCGTCGATTCGCCGACCACTCGTATATTAACAATGTTTTTATAATGCAACAAAAAACCTTATATTAGTACAGACGCCATGTAGCGGCAATGCGCTGAGGATATTGACCAACTCGTGTCTATAACTAAACAGCCTACATTGACCCACCGCTAACCGATGCCTTTACTCACAAAGCGAGTTGAGAGAGTATAGGTCATACGCCTGTCTGTGTGAGTCACGCGAACCCAGTGCGGTGCGGGCAGCTTTGGCCACCTACTATTGGAACTTATCAACCCACCCATAAGGCTTCCAACTTGGCTTAACGATTACCAAATTAAGTGATAACTGAGACCAATGGCAAGGCACAAAGACGCTCGAATACGAAAATGCCTCAAACGTTGACCCATGTCATACTAATTGAGTAGAACGTTGCGTAACCTTGGTGATCGTTGAGAACTCCGCGGATTGCATTGGCATGGACTCCTCTTTCTTTTAAATCAAACGTAACCCTTCCCTAGGAATCGTTCCTGTACCGTGGATGTGTTTACAATCATGAAATTTACCTACACCCAAGCTGAAACATATATTTGTGGGTCACACAAAGATCATGCGACTCAATTGCGACACAATTTGACCGAGATATTTAATAGTCTAAATCGAATGTAATGATTTTTAAATGTATGTATGTCATCATCATCATCATCAATCAGCCTAAAGCTCTCCTAACACGCGCCATTGCACACGGTCCTCCGCCTTCCGCATCCAGTCTGTCCCTGCGACCTTTTTGAGGTCGTCGGTCCATCTAGCTGGGGGCCGTCCTACCTTACGCTTACCAAGTCGCGGTCTCCACTCTAGAACACGCTTGCTCCAACGGCCGTCGGTCCTTCTGCAGATGTGACCAGCCCATTGCCACTTTAGCTTACTGAGTCTGCGAGCTATGCCGGTAACTTTGGTTCTTTGTCGGATTACCTCGTTACGAATTTTATCCTTCAAAGAGACGCCGAGCATAGCTCGCTCCATAGCCCGCTGTGCGACTTTGAATTTGTGGACTTGTCCCACTGTGAGTGTCCACGTCTCGGCCCCGTAAGTCATAACAGGTAGGACGCATTGGTTAAAGACTTTAGTCTTTAGGAATTGCGGTATAGGCGAAGCGAAAACGTGACGTAGTTTGCCAAATGCTGCCCAACCCAATTGGATCCTGCGGTTGATTTCTTTCTCGAAGTTGTTTCTACCAAATTGGACAACTTGTCCAAGGTAGACATACTCCCGAACAACTTCGAGCATCGAACCATCGACGTAGATCCCGGCGTGACATGCTCATTAAACATGATCTGTATGTAAATATGTCTAAATAGTTGGCACACTTTATAGCCGAAACGTCTTATGACCGGTTTCAATATTCAACTGTAGGATAGATTTGCTTACTGACAGTAGAATTTTGACAGATTTTCCAAACAAAATATGTCAGAATACTATCCGTAGTAGGCAAATCTATCCTTCAGTTAAATATTAAAACCGGCCGTTAATGGTCTTTATCATATGAGGAGTCGATAGATTCATCTTAATGGTGGAAGTGATGGGTATAATCTATACTAATAAAATAGTTTGTTTCTTTTCTGATTGTTTGAACGCGCAAATTTTTGGAACTACCAGTCGGATTTGGAAAAAATCTTCATGCATTTGCTGCGAGCGTCATGTTAGCCTATGGGCTATGGGTTTCGGCCCTTAGAAATCGAGCAAAAAGAATAAAGCCAGAGAAATCGCTAAGACAATGACAAAACAGATATACAGTGCGAAAGTGGATGGATGTAGGTACCGGGGAACACAAACTATCTTACCACGACCAAATACACCAAATCTTATCTGAAGGACAAGTTAAGAGTCTCCGTAACCGGCGAGCGTGTATGAGACGAACTATGAGAATGGAGGAAGCCAGAGAGGTATGTAACGAAAGAACCTGTTGGAACTCTGTACACTCTGCCTACTCCGCAAAGGATCTGGCGTAATGATATAGATAGATCGCTAAGCGAAAACGAAGTAATCGCGCTGACGGGCGATGCGTTGCGACCTAAAGTTGCGACGGTGTCTGCTTCGTTGTTGACAGCGAGTGAAGCCACGGGGTACCGCTGCTATTTTATATGGGTGGTAAGGATTAAAAAAATGAGGAGAACCGATAAAAAAATGTTTATTTTAACAATATTGGTATCAAATAAAATCTAGTAAATAGTCAATAATGGCATTATTGAATAAAAAGGCACGGAAAGAAAATATATAATAGTATTTAATTTTACAACAAATTGATATTGTAACAATATAAAAACAAATCACCTACTGCAAACATACTTTTTCGTCAAATATTAGAAAAATACAAATTTTAAGGTTTAAAATGTTGTCTTTTAAGTTATAACTATTATATTTTTTACTGTCTTCTTAATTATATATTGCAGACAGCTATTTTAAATGATATATATTTTTAATAAATGAATCCAACAATTCATTGACTTACAGTGAAAATCTTGAATAAGCAAAAGTGGAAAATTAACGAGGGAGAAAAACTACTCCATGCAACCTTAAAAAGCTTATTGCAGCTTATTCAATTATATGCCTCGTAGTATGCAATTAAGATGCATTTTCAAATGCATACGAAGTAAATCAAATTAGAGGTGCAAAGGTAATTGAATAGAATGAAAAGGGCAATGCCCAAAATCCTATGGAAGTTCGACTAATCTTGCGTCTCTACGAAATACTCATAAAACGGTCGGTACCTAGGATGTTATCAAAAAAAAGTAAAAAAAAGAAATATTAAAGGTTTGACCACATAACCGACGCAGCGCGACGGGAGCGCAACGGTGGCGCGACTGGAGAAGTTGTAATGTACTGAAATGTACAGGTGACGACACAGCAGCCACGCTCGGCGCGACGACAAATTTCGCGCGGTTTGAACGAGACGCCAATACACGTGCGAGCGGGACGCTTGCGTTGGGCGGCCCATGGCGTTAGAAAGGACTAAGGGCACTCGGCCGGCGTGACGCTGCGCCCGCAGTGTGGTGTATGCGCGCCGCTGCCGAGCGAAGCCGAGCGTCTCCCGAGCGCTTTCTCGGGCTTGTAACCAGACCTTTAAGGTATCATAAATTAAATAAAATGAAAATTTCTAAAATTCTTTTCTGAGGTTTTCACTCTGAATCGATGAATTTTAAATAAGCAATAGTGTCATCACTTCTAGGGCCAAACTACACTCTCAATCCAGGGTACGTAGTAAGATACTTTGGTGTACAGGTCATAGTTTGCACACCCTTTTCCGAATGACGACACTCCTATGGCGGTGTACACGCAGCTGGAAGCATGAGTCTTAATCAGCAGTGGCTCTCCGCTTATCCCCTGGAAGAAGAAATAGTAATCATGAGATATGCGTTCAAATCGGAATTAACTTAAATAAACTATTATCACGCCTTATATTTCCTAAACGAAGTACCATATAGAAGCATTTGAGTTGTACCGCTGACGATAGAAAGTACTAGACGAGCAGCACCTTCACAGATAGTAAGCTACGGCCATGGTTGGCCACCACCTTCCCAGCAGTCTTGCCGAGAAGCTACCCAATCGTATTCCGGCATGTTGCGTGTGTGTGTGAATGATCTACGCTGTTGGCCGCGGGCCTTTACAGCTTCGCCGGACAAGAGGGTAAGCGTGCAACCACGACGCTCGAGCCAGATCCGGCATGTTGCGTGAAGTTGCCTTACGAGGAAGCGGGTCCAGCCCAGTCATACCGATTCGGAACTCTGTCTAACTTCCATCTCCTCTACCTATATTAGAATAAACAAGCTATTACTGAGACAGCAAACTACATTCTGCCCCATCGTCACTTTCCATCTGGTGAGATAAGGGTTAATCTCCAACCAGTCCTTAATAAAAAGTGCAAAGCAAGAGAGGGTGTTGTAGGAGGGATAGCCTCTATCCCTCCTAGGTCAAGTCTCCCTCCTCTCCTAGGGGATTGTCCATTAATAACGGGTTCAGGGGGCATGAAGGGGCGTTAGTCTACAACCTCACGACGAATCACCAGGAAGAAAGGAGAGTTTAAAAAGTTGCCAAAAACATCACGTGATTAATGGACGCCCACTAGGTTGAGATTTTCCTTGTCGTACAGTTCACAACGCCCACATTCTTCCCCCAAATGACTTTTGAAGATATTTCCTCGCGTAGAATGATTATACGATACTAACTTTGCAAGTCGTTGAAGTCAGGTCCTTATCGCCGTAGCACAGTTGTGTGTTATCATCAAAACCGTTGACAAAGTTTCTGCGAGCTGGGTATTCAGTGATGCATACTTCTTTGCCGTAGTTTTTAAGTTCGACCTGAAAAGAAGCCGCCATAATATAATACTAGTACGGCTATAGTCTAGAGTTTCATCCGTTCCGCCTATGAGATCGAACAGTCATGGGCTAGATCTCCATACGGGACAAACCTATTGGGGATCCACAAATATATATTATAGGATATAATAATATTTCAAATCAATCAAATCAAATTATAATTAATTTATATACCTGTAACAACAATAAAATTGATTTGATTTGATTTCGGTCTGGATATCAAAAATCAAAATCAAAAGTTTTTTATTCATGTAGACCAAAAGGCACTTATGAATCATAAATCATGAATAGTCAAAAAGAGAAAATTATTATTTACTTAAGACTCCACCACCCGTTCGGAAAGTTATTCCTATGGAGAAGAAGGGCAAGAAAATCCACGGTTACCCTTTTTAAAAATGAGAGTTTTACAATTCTTTTTGTACACATTGCATTCATGGAGTATGGGAGAACAATGCAGAACGAGCTAAATAGATGTGCTTAAGTATAGACTAATCATAAGTGTTCTTAGATTCATGGTATCTAAGCATATGAGGTATATCTAGGTATCATATTTGGAAACGCATCCGCGACACAGGAATAAGTGCTCGTGTCCTAGTGGGGTTACGTTGTTAAAAAAGAAGTGAATTCGTCAGGGATAGTGAAAACCGTGTAGCAACAGACAATATGGCGTAAATTAGGTATAGCAAACTCTTCGCGACTAATCGTAATTGTTTGTATTCGCGACTAATTATAACAACTCATGTACTATAATAATCTAATTGTAATAAATGTAGAATATAATATATAAGGTATAAGAAAAAAAGTAAAACGCTGGGCTCGGTACAACCCCTACTAGTTGTGACACCTAAGAAACAAATATAAGCGAGGTCCGAAGCGGCCTCGCTCTCAGTTGCGTCTCGGCCATCGCGTGTTCAACTCAGAAGTCCAGCTAGTGGAGGCCCAACTGGGACCCAGCGTTTCTGAAGACATTGGAATTTTATTTAGAAGAATCGTGGCGAATAATACCCACGACGGAAGCAGACAAAGTAGGTGCTACGAGCGAGAAGAAAGCGGTCTACAACACTCGCTAGTTGTGCCCCTCACGGAGACTACCTCCCAATTGTTGTTACAGGCAATAGCCAGTTTGGTTCAATCGAAGGTGGACCTCACAAACTTTACAAGAGAGTCAAATAACTAAATATTTTCGCTTCTACCTAGCTGAAACGTGTCTGTCCTTTAACATGCTTACTATTATGGCTTTGCTTGTGGTGGCTGTCGGGCGTGGGTCACTCTCTTACCTCCAATATGATTGAGAGGAGTGATGGCTATTCCAGTAGGCAATACTTGTAAATGGTTGCCACTTGTGAAAACTGGAATGTCTGGAATTTCAGTATCAGTAGCAATATTGTGCCCACTCTTTATTACATGGGACCTTATATCATCAGTGAGAGCTCGACCCTATCCCCGCTTGGGAAAATAATCGTGAGGATGTACAATTCAATCACATCCATAATGTAGGATTTTCTGGTCCGCTTCCCGTACTGTCACTTTTAAGATACAGCCAAAGTGGTGATCTGATCCTGCAGTAGTATTTGTATGGACATATGTGTAACCAACGCTTCCTGCGTCCTGCACGTGCAATCTGTGTGACGTTTGCACGCGCGATCATAGGGAAGTACTGGTCGCTACCGCATACGCCACTGCGGACGCAATCACGTGTGCTGTGCGTGATTAGACTGCTCACCAAAAAATGAGAACTAGACTGATAAATCTTACTTCAGAAATGGTATTTGTTATTCTGATGTGGTGTGACTTCAAGTCCCTCCGTGTGGCGATAATGGCTTCCTCATCGAAAGCATCCAAGGAAACGTGAAGACATGCCGGCAGCACGTTTTTATCGAAAGTGATCCTGGAAATGGATAATAAGGAAGAAATTAGCTATAGACCCGATCTTTTTGAAGAACAAGTCTTCGTAACCGGCGAGCGTGTATTTAACGAACTATGCGAGTGGAGGAAGCCAGAGAGGTCTGTAAGTAAAGAAACTGTTGGAACTCCCTATACTGATATGTACGGAACTGTACTGTTTGTCTGTGATATGGATGTAATTAACTAATGGAAAGCATTTAATTACTATGTAAAGTTAGCGACAAAATTCAATGAACAGAAACAATTTTCCACAAATCGTCCACTATAAGCATCCAAATTAAAAGTCGCTGATCAGCTCCGACAACGTAATCCGGTGAACCCGCCAAGGTTAACGAATATCGGTGAATGTCTTAGAAACAAATCTACTGAACACATTTATATCACAAACTTCGGTAAACTTTTATTAAATGTACATTCTAGCCTGTGTTCACGGAATTTTGTTAAACATTCACCGATATTTGGTACCCTTGGCGTGTAGCCCTACTTACGGAGTATCGACTTCTATCAACGCAATATCATTGTATTTAATAGGTGCCTTGTAGTCTGGGTGTTTGACGATGTTCTTGACGCCAACGTGTTTCAAATTCTCAGGATTGGTAAGGTTCAGAACCCCGTATGCCACAAACTTCGGTGGACCGCTGCAATAAAGATCATAAGAAAACGTGATAGATAAGTCAAAAAAGCAAAATCTTAACAAGCAAAATTTCGAAATTTCAATTTCCAGAAGTACCTACAAATGCATGAAATTAATTTTTCCTACTCCTCCTGTTATTCTCTCTAATTAGAAAAAGAAAGAAAGAAAAAATATTTATTCAGCACAGCACACATAGAAAATATATGAAAGGTAACAAAAGAAAATAAAAAACGAGGCAAGACAAATAAAGTACTGCTGCTTATTGTGACGTATGCCTCGGTGTGAGCTGTGCCGGAAGGCATTGGGCTCAGCATGTGTTGGAGGGGGACAAAGTCTCCCCCAACGCTGGTTTTCAGCCAAAGCCTCCTCAGCTACTATTTATTGGACATAAGATTTTTACCCTTGATGCTGACGCAGTCGCCTATACTGCATATTACAAATACAGTAAATACATAATTATGTAATATAAATGTGTAAATAAAGGACAAATATTGTATACATATATAATGAAAGAAAAGGTTATAATTTACTATAAGATAAAAAGTTTGTTTATATAGTCACAATATAAGAAATAGTACGCTGTGCTACCACAGGTGATATGTATATATATGTCGGCGAATGGCCAGGAGCAACCGAATCTCTCCGCTCAGTCATGGGTAGTCGTGGGGGGTTATGGGGTCTCTAAAAACACAAGAATTGAATTTAAACCAGGTTATATTTCCTCCTCTCAACTTAATATCACGACAGCCGTTCTCGCTCAAACCAAGGTATATTTCTAACTGCAAAAATAGGCAAAAACGATCCGCCCGAGAATCTTTTTCCACCATCTGTCCACGACGTTCCTTTTTCGCCGCTTTCTTCTATTTTTCTCTTTTTATTTTTAATTCAGCCAGTCTCCAACGTTCCGTTAGCATACGGCCTTCTTGCCACATACCAAACCAATATAATGTTCTATAATCATCACTCCGACACGGCCTTCCTGACAAGCGCACGTCCTCGGGCGCTAAAAGACGCACGCATCACATCAGCAGACTATCCTTCATTAATCAAACCAATATAATGTTCTATAATCATCACTCCGACATATATAACTATTGTTATGTCGCGTTGAGCGAGTGAGAATCGTTTCGATTGCGCGGAACCGGTTCTCGGCGCAGCACTCCGGCGCATCTTTGTTGTCGTCACTCCATTCTTGCCAATTAAATTTGTTTCGGGGACAATTAAAGCGCTTCCCGGGACACTCCAAGGTTTAAACTTTGGTGTCATCTAAGGAGGCCATTGTTTATCCTGGCTTACAGGAGTTAAAATAGTGGGAATGTGTGGCGGGTTTAGACCCAATAAAAAAGAAGTACAAATGTAGTCGATTTCATATAGAAATTTAGCTATACACTAAGTTAAGGTATTGACTATTTTATGTATTAATCATCATCATCTCAGCCTATACTTGTCCACTGCTGAACATAGGCCTGCCCAATCGCTTTCCAGCGTAACCGGTCCGATGCCACCTGCATCCAACGACTTCCTGCGATTTTCACAAGATCGTCGGTCCATCTGGCAGGTGGTCGTCCCACGCTGCGCTTGCCAATACGTGGTCTCCACTCTAGAATCTTTCTGCCCTAACGCCCGTCCGCTCTTCGCGCTATGTGGCCCGCCCATTGCCACTTCAGCTTGCTAATCTTAAGGGCTATGTCGGTGACCTTGGTTCTTCTACGAATCTCCTCATTCCTGATTCGATCACGTAGAGAAACGCCGAGCATAGCTCTCTCCATAGCTCGCTGAGCAACTCTGAGCTTTTTTATGAGACCTATAGTAAGAGACCACGTCTCTGATCCATATATCATCACTGGTAACACACATTGACTAAAAACTTTAGTCTTTAGGCACTGAGGTATTTTGGATGAGAAGATGTTGCGATTGTTTCCCGAACGCTGCCGTATTAGTTTTATGTATTAGTTTCTTAGAATTTGATTTTGTTTTTGACTTTAGGGTCTAACCTTTTCTTTTACTTTGACGTTAACGTTAACTTCTGTCTGACCTTGGCTTTGAGATTCACTTTGATTGAAACGTTGACTTCAGTTTTAGCCTTAGTTTTGACTTGCCTTTAGCTTTTGACTGTAGCCTTCAATTAAATTTTAAATGTCTCTAACTCCTTTTTTGAGTAAAGGTCATGGTTTCGAGGCGGACTGGCAATCACGAGGTGCTGAGTTCAAATCCTAAGTCCAACAAAATGTTTTTCTATCGCAAATTGAGGACGGTAGCCGATGTTTATGTAAAAATATTAACTCCCTTTATTTAAAACGTATTACGTCTTGTTTTTGGACCAATTAATAAAAGAAAATTTATCAGTCAGACAGCTATTGTAAATACTTTCTTAAATTGTGTCCGATATAACAACAGTGATAGCCTAGTGGTTAGACCGTTGGACTGCAAAGTCAAAGGTCTCGGGTTCAAACCCAGGCACGCACCTCTGTCTTTTCGAAAGCATGTGCGTATTAAAAATTAATTATTACTTGCTTTAACGGTGAAGGAAAACATCGTGAGGAAACCTGCATGCCTAAGAGCTTCTCAAAGGTGTGTGAAGTTTGCCAACCCGCACTGGGCCAGCGTGGTGGACTATGGCCTAAACCCTCTCAGTTTGAGAGGAGGCCCGTGCCCAACAGTGGGACAGTTTCTTAACAGGGCTATTATTATTTAACAACAATAGGCTTGTCACCTGCTGCTCCGTATTATATCAATATAAGTCCAAGGCAAAGTCAAATTAAATTAACTGTATAGGCCAATACAAGAGCACTCACAAAAAACATTACATTTTTACATCTAGCACTGGATTGGAACGCCGCCTCCACTGAGAAGATGCCAATAGGTCCACCCTTTATTACATTAAAACGTAACACAATAAGCGAATTGTGTTGTACACTTCATTTATTTATTTATTATCAGGTTTATCTACGGCTAATACAATATTTCGTATATACATAGTGATCTCCTTAAAATTAACTTATTAATTGCTTAACCAATTACAGATAAACACCTCATGCCTTAATATAAATGAAAATGAGTAACATAAGGGAAGAACTTAATAAGAAAAGTATAATGTGAATGTAAATGTAAAAAAAGAAAAAACTAAGGAATATAAAATCAAAACCTAAATGAGGTCAGTTTGGCAGGTTTTTATATAAATACATGCGGAATCCATTTATCGAGGTTGTGAAGATGTCAATAGAGTCAATGGCATTTAAAGATCTACAGAGCCTAGGTATAGGTGAATTTCTACCTAAGACTGTGGCTCGTACAGGTGCAATAAGTAAAGACATCGGGTATCTAGGAGCCACTTTGTGAGTTTATATGAGTAATCGACGATGTTGGTCACGGGGCCTTTACAGCTTTACCGGACAAGAGGGTGAGCGTGCAACCACTACGCTCGAGCCAGAAGGGCAAGGGGCAACTGTCTTAAGGGCGCCTCAAGGAGGATTGTCCTCAGCTTGGGCAGTAGCTATGGGAGAATGCATATACTAGGTGTCTCGCCGTGGTGCTCTGCACCGGCCGGCGGGTAAGAGATTCTTCCGCCTCGCCGGCGAGGTCGATGTCTGATACTGTGTGCGGTATCTATATTCGATAGTGTCGTACACAATAGACCTCCCCTACTTGAGGAATATGGGCGTGATGGTAAACTTACTATTGTGGAGTACTGGTAACGTGGGCAGCGGTAAGGATGTATTTCTCACTGATGATTGTTCCGCTGCTTAACCACTGTACCGTATTCAGGTCTTCACCATAACCAATCATCACCTAGAAGTCAAAAGGAAAAAATATTAAGGATGTGTCATCATTCTTAAATATAAAACGTAGACCCACACTAGAAACTATTTCTGTGTCGTAGTTACAAATTCCCAAATCGGAACAAATAATTGTGGATCACACAAAGATTTGTCCCATGCGGGAATCATATCCGCGACTATTAGACACAGTGTTTTTGATCCGTAATCTTGTATAGTACGAATAATGTATTGATGGAAATCTATGTATCTATCTATCTATATCATCACGCCAGATCCCTTACGGGGTAGGCAGAGAGTACAGAGTTCCAACAGGCTCTTTCCTTACATACCTCTCTGGCTTCCTCTCCTCTCATAGTTCGTCTCATACACGCTCGCCGATTACGGAGACTCCTGACTTGTCCTTCAGATAAGACCCGGTCTATTTGGTCATGGTAAGATAGTCTAGGTCTTCCCCGGTACCTACATCCTTCCACTTTCGCATTGTATATCAGTTTTGTCATTCTTTCTTCGGACATTCTTTCTATATGCCCGAACGAACGGAGCATACCTTTTCTCATCTTTACACCAATACTCTCTTTCATACCTATTTGCTTTCTTACTACGCTGTTGCGAATACGGAATGTTATTAATAAATAGTATATAATAAATCATCAAGTTATTATGTACTATATAGCCGAAAAAACACCTAAATTAAATGTATTGTACCAAAAGTTCCAGTGCATACACTCTAGTTCCCTTTGTTCCAAGTACCTTACGCAATGTGACACCTTCGAGTGCTAAGTTTTATTTCAAAAATATGCCTTCACATCCACTGAGACTGATTAAACAACTCCAGAAACAAAATTTCTTCTTTTTGTTTGGATTAGTGGCCCTTTGAGTATTATCTGTAACTTCTTTTATCATTGGGATTGGTTGCTCATTAGGCCTAGTCTTCTTTTTCTGTGGTTCAGCACCATCTACTTGGGCAGACCGTTTCACTGGTGACCCTTTCTTAGTGTCTGTGAGATCAGATTTGACATGACTATTTTGTTTGGTTTCCGTTGATGTGGATTTACCATCTTCATCGCCTTCATATTTGAATGGTTCCGGAATAACATTGGAGAACTTTTTCAATTTTGCCACAAAGAAACCATCCATATTATGCGTGTGGGGATAGAACCTTCTGGTTAACTCCAGTGATGGAACTTATGATGCCTGTATTTAACAAATCCTTCAGTACCGAAGTCGAGACCTCTAGGTTGGACGATTTAGCGCAGTGTTTAAGAGCTTATGCCGCTCCGCCTACTGTGTCTGATAGTCGCGGGTTCGATTCCCGTACGAGACAAATCTTTGTGTGATCCACAATTATTCGTTTCGGTCTGGGTATTTGTGTATGTGAACTTTCATGTCTGTAAACGCACCCACGACACAGGAATAAATCCCAGTGTAGGGCTATTATCTATGAAAACACAAATATCCCCGCTAACCCCGTGGTCATCAAATTGCGCGCCTTTTATTTTTTGACATAGCTTATATAGTATTGTCTATTGCAATCAAACTTTAAAGGTTTGGTCCATGGATATATTACAATGGATTAAGTACTGTCAAAATATTGCTAAAGAAAATTAAACTCTTACAGACACCACATTGAATTTTCTACGATTTAAACTACTCGAGAAATCATGATGAGTTAGAGCAAATAACCTGAAGCCCGTTATCACGCTCGCACCCGTTACGATGCAGTACAGTGACCATAAGGTAGAACTAATACGGACTATACCTATTTATGATATGGTTTAAATACGCTGTAAGCCATTTATTTCCGAGTTCAAAACGAACAAGTTTCTTAATTCGTCTTTATATACAGGATGGATTAAGATGGGACAGTAAGGGCAGCTATTTCAACCGTTGTAGGTACAGAAAAACGGCTTTAGGAGACTTTCCTTAACTTTTGCGACATTTGAAACTAAATATACTGATTCTGAAAAAAATTTACAGTCATCAATAAAATGGGCAATTTAATCAAAAACTTTGACTACTACTTATTTAAGATGTGGCATATGCGTAGAAAGAAAGAATTACGGCAATAAACAGTGCCCGAGAATTATACGTTTATTATATGTCAACAAGTCCATAACCGTACCAATGTCTGGTCAGACATTGTAGGTCTTGTGTCTGTCTAAGTAGAAAGAGACGTAGGACTAAGTGAGTATCCTTGTCATCAGTTTTTTTTCGCAGAATGCTCAATCCATTATAATATATTCATGGTCAAATCTAAAAGCCGAGGTAACCCAACGTAATTGCTCGGCTACACTCAGCCGACGGTCGGCAGCGCGGCGCACATGTCACACTACGGGAGCGACGTCGCGCCGACCGGGCGGTCGCCCAACACTAGCGTCCCGCTCGCACGCGTTTTGGCGTCTTGCTCCGCCATGCCTCGTTTGTAATCGCGTCGGGCGCGACGGCGGCGGATCATGACGTTTGTCGTCGCGCCGAGTGTGGCTGCGCTGTGTGGCGTCTCCCGTACATTTCAGTACATTACAACTCCAACGCGCTCCCGTCGGCTATGTGGCGAAACCTTAAAACTTTTTAAGCAAACCATCAGGAGTTTTAGATGTTTTAGTTCTGATTGCAATCGCCACAGTATTTTCGAAAACATCAAAATGCTGGTAGCAAGAAATTGACGTTTTTATGTAGAGTAAACAAAGTTTTGAGAAGTTTTAAAGTTTAATTGGAATATATTTTCTTGTGCATAGTTTGTAAAAGAAAATTACTCACCATATGAGGGTATCTGTTTTCTGCTTCAGTGCCTCTAGCAGGTGGTCCCCCCACTCCCCAAATACTAAAAGTATGACACTTCTTTTCCTCATTAAACTCCCTTTGTAGCCCGCCGTGGTAACTTAAATGACAATCGTAAGGAAGCTCCATTACATACTGGAGGCATTCTGGAAAGAAAATTAATTAAGGGTAAAAAAATATTTAAAAAGTGAAATAAATAACAGCAAATACTGTTGGTATTGAGGCAAAGCGATCAACGTTCAGCTTAGCCAGTCAAAGATGGTTAACGATCACCACATTAAATGACAACGGGGACCAACGGCTTAGTATTCCTTCGGAAGCATGAAGGCGCTCAAACATAAAAATGCCACAAACGGTCAAAATGTTAACCAAACAGATAAACAGACAAACAGAAAAGAAAGCGAGTTAATAATAAACGTGTTAGTGTTTAACAAAGAACAAATTTCAGTAGGAAGGACGGGTGGGTTTATTCTGATGTAAATATTGAACTAACCAAGAAACTAATATTTCACAAACTTTTATTTAATTTAAAATGTTCGTATGTCTGTCGGTCTGTTTCAAATATTATGATCCATTTTTCAAACACTTTCGGATATCTAATTGCGCTGAAATTTGGCATACGCAAGTTCGGTTACAATGCAATAATATGATAAGCGTAAGGTAGGACGGCCCCCAGCTAGATGGACCGACGACCTCAAAAAGGTCGCTGGGACAGACTGGATGCGGAAGGCGGAGGACCGTGTGCAATGGCGCGTGTTAGGAGAGGCCTATGTCCAGCAGTGGACTGCGATAGGCTGATTGATTGAATATGATACCATGGAGCTGGTTTAATAATGGAGTCAGAAGGTGGTCATAGTAATATTCACATATTATTTACAATATTTAACATAACACCCTTGTGTTTAGACTTGTTAGATTAGTATTGACAAGTACTATACAACTGATAGTTTTCATGTTCTGATGATGAAGCTGAAAGTTGGTCAATGGAACCACCTAAGTATTAAATATAAAACCGCCGTGTTTGGGCACGTTGGATTTATCTTGATGAGTATCTAAGACCCGGATGGTGTCCAGAGTCAAATGATGGAGCCTTGAGCATTATCTAGTTAAGATACTTACTGTCCCAAGCTTTTTGTCCAGTTTTCCAGTGGAACTCCGATTTAGGGGTCAACACTGAGTTCCTAAAAACAAAGTATTTACTAATGAATGATTGACAACATCTTGGTAGATAGGGTCTAGTGGACCCAGAAAAACATCAGATATGTTCGACTAAAACTTTTACTGCCAGCTGGCGGGGTATGTCGGACTGATGCCGACAAACCCCGCCAGCTTGCCCCTAGGTTGTTGAAAGTCCTGGGCAGGATATTCATCATCATCATTATACTTGTCCATTGCTGAACATAGGCCTATCCAATCGGTCTCCAACGCAGCCAGTCCGATGCCACCTGCATCCAACGACTACTTGCAATCTTCACTTCTTCATCTTCACAAGATCGTTGGTCTATCAGGATTTTACCACAGTGTCACTAGATATCGTTATATTGAATTTTCATCAAAATCAAGAAAACTATTTTTTATGTGAGATAATTATTAATTAACAATTTTCAGACATTTTCCTTTACTTGTACTATTAAACTTTGGTTTTTATCAAATGTCACGGTTTTCGGACAACGGGAAGTACCCTATAAGTTTTGATGAGTGTGTTTTAACGACCGTAACTATTGATTCCATTGACTGAGAATTGCATTTGACATAAATATAGTTTTGACATTTTCTTCCGTTCCTAAGAAAGGTGAAAATGTCAGACAGACAGTGGAGTTAGCTCTACAGAAAAAAATATATGTATGTAACTTATAGAATAGATTCTAAATAGAAATATTTTTATTTGGATCCATGCAATCCCCTATACGCGCTATAGGCGCTCGTAGCGCTGTGCGACCGCGGTGTTCTTACCGATCACCAAGGTTAAGCAGCGTTCGACTCGGTCGGCCTGAGATGGGTGACCGTTTGTGGCATTTCATATTCGAGCGTCTCCGTGCTTCGGAAGGCACGTTAAGCCGTTGGTCCCGGTTACCACTTAATGTGGTAGTCGTTAAGCCGAGTTGGAAGCCTTAAAGATGGCTTGATAAGTTCCAACAGCAGGTGGCCACAAACCTGCCTCCACCGCACCGCACTGGGTCCGCGTGGTGGAGTATGACCCAATCTCTCTCACCTCGATTTGTGAGAGAAGGCCTTTGCCCAGCAGTGGGCAGTATAGGCTGATATTATTATTATTATTAATCCTATACCAGGGCTTTACCGCTTTATCCAACAGCATCAATGTAGGAACTAAAGCTGTGAATTGTTTCTGTATGTTTATATCATTATAAACCTGATATGGCGAGTGCCATCTACCGACTGTATACATAATTGTCGGCTTTGTAATTAAGAAGGAACTTAACTGTAACTCCCAAAAATAGGCTCTATTTACAGAAGACTGTTCATGAATGTACTGCGTGTGTAATATGTTATAAGAAATCTATATATTAATCCGTGATGAAAAACTTTGTACACATTTTTGCGAAAATTTCGCGGACGGAGGAGTATGAAATTTTCCACACTTATAGTTTATATAGAGAAAGAGTGCAGAATGCTAATATCTTTTTAAAATTATGCATAAAACATACATTAAATTAATGAAAAAAACATTACACACACTACCATGTATTTGACACAATACATAAATTGATGTTTGTCTTTAATATTATTTGTCTATAGTCTTACTGAATGTCAAACATAACCAGCAAACGATGAAAGAGTAGGTTGAATATCGACCTATGGGCGACCACTAGTATATATAAAAATGATAATTAAAAGGTCGTGAATTTAATGTATGAAGTAAAATTTAATTTAACTTATTATCTCAATCTATCTATATTTTCACGCCAGATTCCTAGCCGGGTAGGCAGAGAGTACAGAGTTCCAACAGTTTCTTCCCTTACATACCTCTCTGGCTACCTCCAATGTCATAGTTCGTCTTATAAACTTATTAAATTCTTCAAATTATTATTAAAAAAACAACACTATCTTGAATATATATTGCAAATATTCTATTCAATAGTAGACAAGATATATATAAAATATACACGAAAAAAAGCTTAAGATAATTCTATAACTTTTGTGGATGACTTTTTTTTTAATCAGTTATGCAGTGATAGCCTAGTGGTTAGACCGTTGGACTGCAAAGTCAAAGGTCTCGGGTTCAAACCCAGGCACGCACCTCTGTCTTTTCGAAAGCATGTGCGTATTAAAAATTAATTATCACTTGCTTTAAAGGTGAAGGAAAACATCGTGAGGCAACCTGCATGCTTAAGAGTTTCTCGAAGGTGTGTGAAGTTCGCCAACCTGCACTAGGCCAGCGTGGTGGACTATGGCCTAAGCCCTCTCAGTTTGAGAGGAGGCCCGTGCCCAACAGTGGGACAGTTTCTTAACAGGGCTAATATTATTATTATGTCTAAAAATCCTTAATTTTGGGTCTTCCGGCCACACTTTTCACTGTTATCAAGGTCATCAGACAAGGGAAATTTTCGAACAAAAATACTCAAGGTCCTCGACGTTAGTAATTCCCTTAATAATAATATTATTAAGGGACCTGTTGGAACTCTGTACTCTCTGCCTACCCCGCAAGGGATCTGGCGTGAGGTTATAGATAGATAGATAATAATATTATAAAGATATATCAATACAGGCACGCCATGTATAAGAATATAATTAATTAATTTACCGCCATATTACAATTTTTTTAAATTTGGATTTGTGTTCTCGTCTTGTAAATTTAAATTTGTATTTTAAGAATAAACGGTTTTCGAGCGCAAACTCGAGTATCTCTAAAACTCCTAGTCGAATTTGAAAAAAACTTATTGCATTGATAACCAAATTCAATAAAAAGGGTTGACGCTATAACACTTACAAGCTGAGCAAAAAGGCTCAATGTGTGTTTGAGTGATATACACTGTTGGCCGTGAGGCTTTTACAGCTTCACCCGACTTAAGGGCAAGCGTGCAACCACTACGCTCGAGCCAGAAGGGCAAGGGGCGGCATACTCGAGGGCGCCACAAGGAGGAATGGCCTCGGCTTGGACAGTCGCTACGGGGGGAGGGGGTGTAATTAGTGCACCGGTCGGCGGGCTAGGGGATCTACGACTTCGTCGTCGTCGTCCGTATCCGGAGCGGAAAGAAGCGATGTCAAAGCATCGGGGGGATCGGTGAGAATATGTCGCGGCCGGCGGTAGCGGTAGGGGTCGGGTTCTTAGTCGGCGGCGGCTATGATTAGCGGATTCGCATGGGAAGATGCGTTCGCAAAGTGTCGAGTTGTCGCCTTTTTAATATAGGCGCGAATAGATTTGAGACCGAGATCGGAGTGGGCAAAAAGGCTCAAGTCAGAAAGAATGACAGCGAAGTAAATGCGCAGGCGGGCGGTGCGATGTAATTAGCTTCGTGATAAACGGCAGGTGAAACCACGGGGCACAGCTAAGAAATAATAAATCATGCATAGGACTTCCACGAGCCTCGGGGGAACTAAGAACCGTTCCGCTAAAATTTCGGAGTTACCTCTAGGTTCTCCTCTAGGAACGCACCGGTGCTGGAAGTTCTCGATCTCTTACAAGGGGTGACCTTACCTCGTCTCATTGACTAGTTCGCAGTTAGTACAGCATACGATAGTGTTCTGACTAAGCTTGTATATGCCATGGTTGGGTGTAAAATGTATATCTAGCTTTTTGCGAAAATGATCTTACCTCGTGTCATTGACGAGTTCGCAATCAGTACAACATACGATGGTCTCTTGACCTTTCTGTGTACAAACCTGTAACAGAATGTTATTATTACCAAAGGTCGTGCTTATCTTATCAATGCTTCAGATAACTTGACCTGGAGAGTTAAAACCTCAAGTAGCTTATTTCGTGCGTAGGAGAAGCCAATTTAAGTAACAAACATGAGAAATGTTTATTTTATTATTACATGAAAAATCTTCCAAAACTAAACTAGAGATAGGCAAATGAAAATAAAACATGGATGAGTCAGTACAGTGCGACAAGGATCTTCTGGCCAAAGATAACATTCACAGAGAGATATTTCAACAGGTGGTTCCGGTTGGTTACTGATTAAAAAAGAACTTGGGTTAATTTTTTTAGCAAACGGCAACTCTGCGACTGCCGTGAAGTGACATTTAACTTAATGACAGGGTTAGTTCCGATTTTTGCCGCGTAATGTTGAAATATCTCCTTATCCCATGGATATAAAACAATGGATTGCCATTGCAACCACTCTGCGAAAAAAACGGAATGACAAGGATATTCACTGAGAGCCCTACGTCTCTTTCTAAGTAGAGTGACCAAATATTGGTACGATTATGGACTGACATATAATTAACGTATAATTCTCGGGCACTTTTTATTGTCGTAATTCTTTCTTTCTACGCATATGCCACATCTTAAATGAGTAGTAGTCAAAGTTTTTGATTAAATTGTCCATTTTCTTGCGGACTGTACATTTTTTTCAGAATCTATAATCTCAGCTCCAAGTATCGCAAAAATTTAGGATAGTCCCCTAGACCCGTTTTTCTGTATCTACAAGGGTTGAGATAGCTACCCTTACTGCCCCATCTTAATCCATTCTGTACATAAAGACGAATTTCTTAATTCGTCTTTACCTTGTTCGTTTTGAGCTCGGTAATAAATGGTTTACAGCGTATTTAAACCACATCATATTAAGGCGGGTCAATAAGACCGTGACTTTTTAGATTTTCCGCCTCTTCATTGAAATGGCAACACTGCTCCTGTTAACAGGCAACTGTCAGTTGACTCCTGTCAAAATTTGAACAAGCTGCGTCATTTAGTTTGTGTTTGGCAGCCGTTGATAGCAGACTACCGCGCGTTTTGAGAATAAAATGGAAAAAAGTGAATTTCGTGTGCTCATTAAGTATTATTTTTTGCGGAAAAAACTATCACGCAAACCAAAACTAAGCCTGATAAATATTATGGGGACTCGGCACCATCCATTTCCATGGTAAAGAAGTGGTTTACTGAATTTCGATGTGGCCGTACAAGCACGGAAGATGCCGAACGTTCTGGACGCCCAGTTGAGGTCTCTACATCCGAAACAATTGTAAAATCGATCGGAGATTGAAAGTGGGAGAGATTGTGAAAGCTATAGGCATCTCGCATGGCTCAGTGGTTTCAATTTTGAATGATCACTTGGGTATGAGAAAGCTTTCCTCAAGATGGGTGCCGCGTTTGCTCACAATCGACCACAAACGCAACCGTGTGACAAATTCGCAGGAATGTATAGCGTTGTTCAACCGCAATATGGATGAAGTTTTTGCGCCGTTTCGTAACCATGGACGAAACGTGGATCCACCACAACACACCGGAGACCAAACAGCAGTCAAAACAGTGGGTTTCTCGGGGTGAATCGGCGCCAAAGAAGGCAAAGGTGGGTTTGTTAGCCAATTAAGTTATGGCGACCGTTTTTTGGGATGCAATGTGGTATAATCCACATTGACAACCTTCAAAGGGGGAAAGCAATCAATGGGGAATATTATACCAACTTATTGAGTCGATTAAAATGAGGAATTGCAAAAAAACGACCGCATTTGGCCAAGAAAAGTTCTTTTCCACCAGGACAATGCAAGGGTGCACACATGTGCAGTTTCCATGGCAAAAATCCATGAATTGGGCTACGAATTGCTCCCTCATCCGCCTTATTCTCCAGATTTAGCTCCGAGTGACTATTTCTTGTTCCCAAACCTGAAGAAATGGCTCGGCGGAAAGATATTTGACTCTAACGACGAAATCATCTCACAAACAAATGCCTATTTTGATGACCTCGACAAATCATATTTTTCGGAAGGTATAAAAAATTAGAGAAACGTTGGACTAAGTGTATAAAACTCCAAGGAGACTATGTTGAAAAGTAAAATAACTTTTTATCTAAAAACCTGTTTCATTCAAAAAGTCACGGACTTATTGACCCGCCTCGTAAATAGGTATAGTCAGTATTAGTTCTATCTTATGGTCTCGTAGACTGCATCGTAATGGATGCGAGCGTGACACCGGGCTTCTGGTTATTGCTTTCACTCATCATGGTTTCTCGAGTTGTTTAAATCATAGAAAATTCAATGTTGTCTGTGAGTCAGAGTTTAATTTTCTTTGGCAATTCTTTGACAGTATTCAAGCCTTTTTTTTATATCCTTGCTTTATCCATATTAAATGGTAACCCTTATTTCACACCAACGCCCTGACAATATCATCCACGGGCCAAAAGATCCTTGTCGCACTATAAATAATTCCAAACATCGTTGTACTTACTGGTTGCTTAGGACTCTTGTCGTCCAAAGTAGTGAGGCATCGGTGCGAGTTGACACAAGTACCTTTGACTCCCTCCCACTCGCAGGCATCGCCTATAACAATATCAATCATAAAGGTTTGGTCAAATAGCCGACGGAGTGCGACGGAAGCGATCGGCTACGCTCGGGCGTGACGTTTGCCGTCGCGCCGAGCGTGGCTGCGCTGTGTGGCATCTCCCGTAAATTTCAGTACATTACAATGCGGCTATGCTAACCTGTTGGAACTATGTACTCTCTGCCTACCCCGCAAGGGATCTGGCGGTTATAGATAGATAGATAGATAGATAGACAATGCGGCTATGCGGCGAAACCTTTACTCGCCGATTTCGATAGATAACTTTTATCCTGCTCCTCCTATTTTCTTATCTTTCTAATTAAATTTGTTGTGGGTTCCAAGACAATTAAAGCGCTTCCCGGGATGCCCCAAGGCTCAAACCTTGGTGTCATCTAGACTATTATGGTTCCTAGCTTACTGGAGTTACAATGGTGGGAATGTATGGCGGGCATAGTTCCATAAAAATAAAACTCTTAACGAGTTTATGTTAACGACATTTAGTATTTTCTTGTTTCTGCCCGGGACTTCATCCGCGTTGACTTTAGACAGGAATCTTACATTTTCCCGGGATAAAAAGTATCCTATGTGTTAGGTCATAAACTATCTGTTTGCCAAATTTCATCCATCCGCCCAGCTGTTTTTGCGTGACTGAGTAACAAACAACCGAACATCTATCCTTTTACATCCTACTAATATCATAAATGTGAAAGTTTGTATGTTCGGATGTTTGGATATTTAGATGTTTGGATCTTAGTTTCTCTGAGGAGGCATGGACCACACCACGCCGCCATGTGTTGCAGGGGGAGCAGGTCCATAAGCTCTCCCGAAGACTCCCCGCTCCTCGGAGCACGACACGGAAAGGCACCGTTGCATTCCTAATGGAGACCCCAGACCCTCGAAGTGTCGATGCCGACCAGCGTGATGTTTTCGTCGGTTCACAAACATGAGGATTTCCACACGTTAAAAGAGGGCTAGTTTAGAAAGTGGTCGACATTGTCGAGTTTGTGGTTGCCCTAAAAAGGGCTTTTGTGTAAGGTCCTGGTCGGCTGGACGCAGGATCAGGGTGTGCCGTTTTTCTTCGTGGCTCCCGCGATCGGCCACTTGTCGACCGGGCGAGTGAAAGTTATGCATTAAGGCCCTGGTCGGCTAGACGCAGGATCAGGGTGTGCCGTTTTTCTTCGTGGCTCCCGCGATCGGCCACTTGTCGACCGGGCGAGTGAAAGTTATGCATTTAATTTACAAATTAATAATAAAGGACGGTTAAATGAGCGCGCGCTCGGAAATAAACGAAGTACAAAAACCAATTTAAGCATTTTCTAAAAAAAACTATACTATGAAATGAAAAATTGCTTTACAAGAACTTTGATACAATTATTCTCTATGTTTTTAAGAAAATCGTATTGATTAGTTTTTAAGAGTTTTGCGTTGAAATCAGAAAATGTAAATCAATAAAGATGACTACATTTTTTTATATCGTGTCGTTTAATCGTGTATTACTTTTATCAGATTATAAATAATAGAGTTAAAAATCATATTTCTAATCATTTCAGAAACACGTTACGTTAGCAGTAGCCCCTTAAGCCGCTCCGCCCACTGGATCGAGTAATCCCGGGTTCGATCCCCGCACGGAACAAATCTTTGTGTACCCACAAACATTTCCTTTGGTCTGGCTGTTTGTGTACGAGAATGAGGAATAATTACTACGGATTTTCTAAAACTAAATTTTTTTCTAAATGAGAGTGGCGGAAGTCAGAGAGATATGTAAGGAAAAAACCTGTTGGAACTCTGTACTCTCTGACTACCCCGTAAGGGATCTGGTGTGATGATTTAAATAGATAGATAGAAAAATATATTTACCTTCTTCTTTATTCAGATTGCATTTCACAACCAATAAGAAACAGCACAACGAATACACTAAAATAATTTTAGAATACATTTTGATCACTTGTATTCATGAGCGATCTTCAAAATACACAGCTTGATTTAAAATATGCACATATATTTATACATATTTTTTATCATCGTCTAAATTGGTTTTAGTGATGTACCTTATGTTTGTATTCGCTACATTTTTAATATTCATATTCGCGTTTTATGATTGAAGGCCTTTGCCCAGTAGTGGGTTGGTATAGGCTGATTACACCTTGTACATACATGACCTTTCCTACCTTTTTTAAGTATAAGAATATTAAGAACTAGCATTTTCACGCGACTACATACCTGGTCGACAACAGCGCCACCTACCGGATCTATGTTATATAACCTATTTCACTTCTGGATAAACTAGACTTCTAATGGTGAAAGAATTTTTGAAATCGGTCTAGTAGTTTTTGGGTTTATTCGTTACATACATACAAAAATACAAATATTTCCTCTTTATGATATTAGTATAGATGAGAATAAATGAATAAATTTGCCCAATTGGTTGTTGGCGTATTACGGAGTATTTTTATTACCAGCGAATAAAATAGATTAGATAAATCACCCGGGCTTTCGCTTTAGAATAGCTAGAATTACACCGTGTATAAAGAACGCCAAAACAATATCTTCCGAATATGAATACGCAAAATTCAGTTTCGTGTTAGTCACATCACTATTAAACGTGTTATCGCATTTTCCTGTTTATCTGCCAAAAATGTTGTCTTCTATGAAGACAAATGTTTAGTTTATCAAAGGTCAAAACCAATGTTTATTCCAACTATACGAAGTTGTTTAGAATTATTTTTAATGTCGCATACTGAGATGAATTGGGTGGGGTCTTGGTGAAGCAACGGGCGCGCGGAAATGAAATCAAATTTATTTACCCATGGGGCGGATAAATTGTAGTACGTCTGTGTGTCATCTAGTAGCAATAACAATGAATATGTCGGAACCTATTATTTGAGCAACACTTAACGATTATAGTTAATGGAATTTCAAGCAGTTATTGTCACTTTAGTAACTTTTAATGTTGTCTATAGACAAACTCTATGTCTTTAATAATTGCTTGAGTGTTTAGTTGTGAAGCGATGAAAGATATCAGATGATGACCGACCGAGCTTTACAGATAGTCGATGTGAGATGGCGGACGGCCCTACTGTGTTATTCTATTGGCAACGGGGCGAGCGGTCGGACGTGTCTTTACCCGATGATCTGCAAGCGAAGTGAAATGTCCCTTAGGAATAAGGTGACAGTTCACAAAACTTGTATACGGCCCATCATGACGTACGCTTGTGAGGTGTTCGGGCACGCCGCCCGCTCTCACATCGATAGATTCCAAACGGTTCAATCCCGTTTCCTCCGCAAAGCCGTCGGAGCCCAGTGGTTCATACGGAATGTATACCTCCATTCCGATCTCGGTCTCGAACCTATTCGCGCCTTTATTAAAAAGGCGACAACCCGATATTTCGCAAACGCGTCCAATCATAGAAATCCGCGTATCCTCCTATCAGCCTAACTACCGCCATCCGTGGCATGTTCTCACCGACCCTCCCGATGCCCTTACATCCCTTCTGTTGGATACAGATACCGCACACAAGATCAGACACCAACCTCGCCAGCGAGCTCGAAGAATCCCTTGCTCGCCGGCCGGTGCAGAGCACCGCGGCGAGACACCTAGTATACGCCCTCCCCCATAGCGACTGCCCAAGCGAGGCCGTTCCTCCTTGAGGCACCCTTGAGCTAGTTGTCCTTTTCATTCATTTCATTTCAAGATTTCAATGTTTGGTCACAATGCGGACGACTATGAAAAAGAAGTTAAACCCACCGTTACCAGCATTGAAACGGACATCCCGAAAATATAAGCGCCAATGAATAGATGTCCTATCGAGTAACAATGGATAAAACAATTTATTCTCACAATTTTACCTGCCAAACGTACCTACATCTTCTTATTGCCCAACAATCACATAGCAATATTCATAATGCCCAGAGACTGTGATAAATAATGAAGTTTGAATAATAATTAAACACATTACCCAATTTAACTTGACATTAATATTGCCCGGGTATTATGAATAATACCCTCGTTAATCACTTGGTCCATAACATATTGCACCTCCGCTCAAATAGCCTTATAACTCGAAAATATATTTTTGTTTTTGAATAATAGGGTCCTCACTTAAAAAATTTCGTACAAACGGTCTTTTTAGTTTTTATAAACTTGCATATTATATTCTCGGCCTCTTTGTTACGGCGTTTTGAGGCGATTCCGCGTTTTCGCTAGTTGCAGGTTATATAATAATATTAGCCCTGTTAAGAAACTATCCCAACGTAGGGCACGGGCCTCCTCTCAAACTGAGAGGGTTTTAGGCCATAGTCCACCACGCTGGCCTAGTACGGGTTAAGCCGAGTTGGAAGCCTTAAAGGCGGCTTGATAAGCTCCAACAGCAGGTGGCCACAAACCTGCCTCCCCCAATCCGCACTGGGTCCGCGTGGTGGAGTATGACCTAATCTCTTTCACCTCGATTTGTGAGAGAAGGCCTTTGCCCAGCAGTGGGCAGTATAGGCTGATATTAATGTAACAAATGTGATTGGACATAAACAACATTACGAGTAACACAAAGGGCGGCCTTATCGCTAATGAGCGATCTCTTCCAGGATGGAGGAAACCTTAGGATGGAGAATTTTCAAGTGATAGGAATGTACGGGGGTGCACTAAATTAAAATGATAGAAACGAGAATATTAACATTACTTAAATACTATAAGAACAAAAAGATGCTAAGGATAATAAAATCTTAATCAAGATACTAATAATAGTAGGATAAGCAAATACATATTTGAAGAGTGCGTAATTATAATGGAGGTGCTAATACCGGATCTGGTAAGCGGTCAGAAAAGTAAAATTCCTTAACTATTATTTATATTATATTACTTAGTAGCTGGATTAATACAAAGGATACTTTTTATAACGGAAAAATGTTTGCTCCTATCTGAAGTTAACGCGGACGAAATCGCGGGCATAAACTAATATATTATAATATCTATCTATCTATAACATCACGCCAAGTCCGCAGTAGGCAGAGAGTACAGAGTTCCAACAGGTTCTTTCCTTACATACCTCTCTGGCTTCCTCCACTCTCATAGTTCGTCTCATACACACTTGCCGGTTACGGAGATTCTTGACTTGTCCTTCAGATAAGACACGGTCTATTTGGTCATGGTAAGATAGGTCTAGGTCTTCCCCGGTACCTACATCCTTCCACTTTCGCATTGTATATCTGTTTTGTCATTCTTTCTTCAGACATTCCTTCTATATTATAATATCAATGGTGAAAAATAATTAAGTCGTCCAGTAAATGAAACTATTCGTTTATAGTTAGCCATATAAGTCAAACATGATGAACAACATTTTTTTCACTATAAACGAAGCCCCACCCTATGACATATTCCTGTGTCGTGGGCGCGTTTACAAACATGAAAATTCACATACACATATACCCAGACCGAAACAAATAATTGTGGGTCACAAATTTTTGTTCCGTGTGGGAATCGAACCTGCTATTAGACACAGTGTGCAGAGCGGCTTAAGCTCTTAACAACTGCGCTAAATCGTCCGTCACCACCAATTGACGGCCTTCTAGCGCCGGTCTAGCGGCAAATCATGCGCGTAACGATCGGCGAGGTGCTGGTTCGAATAGGATTTTGAACCCAGGACCAGAAACTCGTCGGACCAAAATGTCTATCTATCTATATAATCACGCCAAGTCCCTTGCACGGTAGGCAGAGAGTACAGAGCTCCAACAGGCTCTTTCCTTACATACCGGCTTCCTCCACTCTCATAGTTCGCCTCATATACGCTCGCCGGTTACGGAGACTCTTGACTTGCCCTTCAGATATAACACAGTCTATTCGGACCATAATATGATTTTTTTAAAGAAAAAATGCCAGTATTCCTCCGAAGTCCGGTATTGCGCCTGGTACATTGGCTCGCCCCCTATATAATGAAGACCGACATCGTCGGCAAAAACTCTGCCACCCCCGCTTGGAGAATATAGACGTGACGGAGTTTTTTTTACAAGCTTTAATTTAACTCACAATGTTCGTATGTTGGTCCGTCTGTCTTTCCGGTTCAAATCTAGTGTCATTTTTTAAGCCCTTGCTTATGTAAAATCGATGACAATGCAATAATATGGAGCTGGTCTGATGATGGATTCGGAAGGTGCCCATAGGAGCATATGAACTATACAACATAACCCCCCTCTTGCTTAGGCTTATTAGATTGGTGTGTGTGTGTGTGTGAGTGATGTACGCTGTTGGCCGCGAGGCCTTTACAGTTTCACCGGACTTAAGGGCGAGCGTGCAACCACTACGCTCGAGCCAGAAGGTCAAGGGGCGACATACTCCCAACCGAGGGCGCCTCTTCAAGGCGCCCTCGGTTGGGACAGTCGTTGTGGGGGGACTGGGTGCACTACTAAGTGCACCGGTCAACCGCCGGCTATGGGAGGGGATCTACGACTACGTCGTCGTCGCCCGTATTCTGAGCGGAAAGAATGGATGACAATCGGGATCGTAGGATTGGGGGATCGTAGTCGGCGGCGGCTACGATTAACGGATTCGCATGGGTAGATACGTTCGCGAAGTGTCGTGTTGTCGCCTTTTTAATACAGGCGCGAATAGGTTCGAGACCTAGATCGGAGTGGATGTAGGCATTTCACTTGTTGTTCGTTCCCATTATGTTCACGGGCAAAAAGATCCTTGTTGCACTGTACACTCTGTGTCGTTGACAGACGGATTGGTTCTGTGGTTAAGAGCTTGTCACTGGATCGAGAAGTCGCGGGTTCGATCCTCGCACGAGACAAATCTGTGTGACTCACAACTATTTGTTTCGGTCTGTGTGTTTGTGTATCTTTTCTATTTGTTAACACATTCACTACACAGGAATAAGGATAGTTCCTTGTGCCAGATTTAAAAAACAAAACCTTTGTTCCTCAAACGATGCGGCGACAAGGAACAAGTCGCGAGATGTCACCACACTTGTCGGGCCAGCGCCTATAGCCCAGTTGACAATCTACAGTCGTTAGCGCTAATAGAAAGCGGAAAAATGTATGGGAATGACATTTTACAAATAAAAGTCACGTAGTCGAAACAATGCGCTATCGATTGCGACAAGAGAATAGAAACAAAACGCTTGCAACTTGTCTAGGCCCTCAGGTTTGCGACTTGGTCTAATGACACAAGCGACACTCACCCGCCACATTTGTTCTCTAATGAATACGGGGCTTTAATTTCACTTGGGTAATCAATTATATTGTGCTTAAATTATTTGGCATATTTGTTATGAAATCTGAATTGTTGTAAACATACTAGATACTACCTAAATGAACAAAGCCACAGCTGGTGTGTTCCTCCATCAACCGAATCAGAACAAAAGGCCAATTCTCGTAATGAAAAATATTCAAAATGTAGTCTTGATCTAATCTCAATGTCATAAATCTCACAAATTATACAAGGATTCTCTTCAAAATCATTAGAGATTGAGTTATTTTTGGAAAAAACGAAATATGATGTTGTTTGTATTTGTGAACATTGGGTTAAATCACATGAAATATTATTCAATAATGCCAATTATTCGGTTTTAAGTCAGTATAGTCGTAAGTACAGACTTCATGGGGGTACTTTAATTTTGGTGTGTTGAGATTTCTTGTGTTGAGCTGGATAAGCATATTATTGTGTGTGTATACAGACCCCCAAATAGTCAAAATTTTTCAAAATTTGAATCAATAATGGAAGATGTGCTGAATAAAACTTTCACGAGTAACAAGTCTGTTGTAGTTTGCGGTGACTTTAATATAAATATTCTAGAAAAAAAAATGGTACAGTTACAGACTATTAAGCTTATTTAATTCTTTTAAATTGACTAACGTTTTTCTAGAACTGACTCGAATAACTTTAACTTCTGCTACATGCTCCTTCCTTCCTTGTTAGGATATTATTGGAGGGTGGTATACTGAGTAAATTCAGGCTACTACGCTGAGAACGGATCGGCATTGTCAGCTGTATTTTGTCAGTCAAAGCTATGCACGAGTTACCATTCGCAATTTTATGTAACAAACATAAATCTATGACCATACGTCGATGTTGGAGGCTTTTTAGATTGCACCTGTTTCATCTATCGCCATATTCCTGCAATTGCCTCCTCAGTCCGAATTTGGTACATATAATTCGTAAAAAGCGCGATTGAATAGATTCGATACGGTTAATGTGTATGTTATATACCGGTGACCAGATAGTTGAGCACTATTCCAGATTGCTACGAACAAGTGATGTAAAAAGTATGATCAAGGATTCAGGTTTCTTAAACGGCTTGGCAGTACCTATAATAAAGCCCAACATTTTATTCAATTTTTTAATTATGGGATTATAGTGCCAGCGAAATGACATCGAGCTATCAAATAGGACACCTAAATCGCGAATAACGTTAACTATAGAAAGAACTGTCGTACCAATTTTGTTATTAAATCTAATGATATTTTTATTCGGTGAAAGTTATAACTTGACATTTACTAGCATTTAAAGTCATATAATTTCGAGTACACCATTGCATAACTCGATGGAAATCATCCTGAAGTATTTCGCAATCACTCCGTGAATATATCCTTCTGTAAATCTTAATGTCATCGGCGTAAGCTAGACACTCGCTTTGAATAATACCTAAGAGATCGTTTATGAATAATAGAAATAATAAAGGACCTAAGTTAGACCCTGTGGTACACCCGACGATGGCGAGAATGGTATTGATTCGTATCCGTACAGAGCAATAAGTTGTGAACGATTTGTAAGATACGAGCTGAGCCAGCGCAGTAGGTTTCCATGAAAACCGTAACGGCTTGCCTTAATTATTAATATGGAATGTTCAACACGGTCAAATGCTTTAGCAAAATCCGTATAAATAGAGTCAACTTAAGCCTTTGCGTTAAATGAATAACATAAGAAGCAAGAATACACCAGTAAGTTCGAAGCAGTTGATCTACTCCTAATAAAACCATGTTGTTTTGGGTCTAAAACTGGATTGAGATGACCATATATATATTCGTAGACTAAACTTTCGAAGATTTTAGCAAATACACTGAGAATACTTATGGGACGATAGTTAGTAATGTCATTTCTATCTCCAGATTTGTATTTGGGAACAATTCTCGCTATCTTCCAAAATGCCGGAAAATTACTTTGCAATGTTTTTTATAGATGATAAGTAATGGTTTTGCTAATGCAGAGGCACATAGCCGTACAAATATTGGAGGGATATTATCAGGACCTGCCCCTTTCTTTACATCTACGTTGTTTAATTTAGAATTTACATCTTTAATATTAATTTCCGGGATGTGGTTGATTATAGGATTCGATAAGTATACGGACGAGAAGTATTCTCCAAAAAGAATTGCAATATCTTGGCCATTTTCAGAAATTTCCCCTCATAAAACATTTTTTGAGGAATGCCATTAGTAATGTTTTTGCTTTTAGTGTATCGCCAAAATGATTTGATATTAAGACTCAAGTTTGATTCGATGCCTGAAATATAGGCATTAAAACATGTTTCAATTAGACATTAAGACCTGCGTCTTAATAGTGAAAAAGCATCATAATCGCTTGGGTTGCTATACTTTTTATACCGGGTATGAAATTTGCATTTGTCTTTCATCACTCTAATAAGACTTTTAGAGAACCATAAAGGATATTTGTTTTTCTTCAATTTATATTTAGGTGTGTTTTTTTCTATAATTTTCCATACAGTATCATAAAAGAAATGGACAAAGTCATCGCAGTCCATTCCAGAACCATATAAATCCAATCAATGTCAAGTAGATCCCTGTTGCAACCCTCATAGTTTGTTTTTCAGAAACATAATTTCTAGGTTTATTTCAGTCAGGAGCAATGAATTACTGAAACGAGAAAGTGACAACTCAAATGGGGGATGGAATTCATCAATACGACTAACTGGTGTAGCTTATGCTATCCCAATGTTGCTAAGGTCGCTCAATGCCAGATCCAGAATTTTTCCGAATTTATTATTAATATTATTAATTTGTTTGAGTTCATTAATTTGGATAAAATCATTTAAAATTGTTGGCTTTGGTCTCGTAGCATTAATCATATTTTTGTCAGCCCATGACACATGGGGTAAATTAATGTCACCCAGAATAATAATGTGGGATTGTGCTGGGAGATTAACAATTATATCTTCGCAACTTTTAATGAAATTGACAAAAAGATAATCAGGGATATAGGATGGAAGGCATACTGTACAAATTTTTATTGTTAGATTATCATATTTGACGGTTGGCCATAAATCTTCTACACTAATTTGCCATTTATGTTCCGAACTAGCTCTTTTATGTTTTGCTACAGCAATTAGTACACCACCTCCATACTATGATAAACCACATACCTATGATCAAATATTTCAGGCGAACAAATACTATCATCAAGCCATGTCTCCGTAAAACAAATTATATCATAATTATTATTAAGTATTGATTTATATATATCGCTAATTTTGCTCTTCATACCCCTAATATTGTGGTAGTAAATAGTAAGAGCCATATTTGTGATATATAACTTTAAATAATTTTACAATGAACAAACATTTGATTTTGTAGTGTAGTTTTTCTAGAAAATATAGTTTTTTTTTTGCACGTACGTCGATTAGTTCCGAGCGCGTGCTCAATATGTCCGTCCCTTATGGTTCTTTCGTGAAGTAATTGCATCACTGTCTTTCTCCCAGTCGATAAGTGATCGATCGCGTTAGGCCCTTAATTATATCTACCGCGCTTACCAGTGCGGCTCTAGCTGGGGAGTGGAGTGGCTGTGTGGTTTGTCCTGCTAGACGCCAGCGCCAGGATCGTAAGTTTATCTTCCTTTATTTTTTACTAGTGTTTGCCCGCGAGGAATTGGAAAAAGTATCCTATGTGGTAATCCAGGTAACTAACTTTCTGTGTCAAATATCATCTAAATCCGTTAAGCCGGTTTTGCATGATTGAGTAACAAACATCCAAACATACAAACTCTCACATTTATATTATTAGTAGGATAATAACCAAACCAGTACCTATTTTTTTTTATGGGACTATGCCCGCCACTCATTCCCACCATTGTAACTCCTGTAAGCCAGGATCCACAATAGTCTCCTTAGATGAAGCCAGGGTTTGAACCTTGGGATGTCCCGGGAAGTACTTTAATTGTCTTGGAACCCGCAACAAATTTAATTAGAAAGAAAAACAGTAGGAGTAGGAAAAATAAAATTCCACTTCCTTCCTTTGCAAGGCGGGAGACACAAAAAAAAATAAACATTGGCAGATCAGGCATAGAGAAGGAGACTACAACTAGGATAAGCCCAGTTGTAAAGCACCACGGTTACGAAAAAATATTAACAGGGCCTATTTGTGAGCCTCATGTTTGATTCCAGTAATAGGTATGGCAAAAACGCTTGAACGCACGGAAATTATCCCGAGTTTCTACAAGATCCGTGTAGTAGATTACCCCAGATGTATTTCGCAGACTGTTTAACAGAATGGTACGCTCGTTGTGCCACCAGTGCCTATACACCAAAGAGACTAAATTTCCAAAACGTGATGCTATCGTTAAGTCGCTAATTGTCAATACTAAAAGCGTAGTGTATGGTTGGGGTCCCTTTCCTTCACGTCAGGGCCCTTCGTCCAAGTCAGGGCTTCCTCTCGTCAAAATCTGGGCCCCTACTAGGGTCAGGGCCCCTCTTCTCGATGTTATGGTTCCCTGCTCTTGCAATCTGGGCCCATCTCGATATCAGGGTCACCCACTGCTCGCAGTGCAGCCCCTGTTCACGATGTCAGGTTCCCTCCCCTCGTATTCTGGGCCCACCTCGGGATTCGAAACACTCACCTCGAGGGCAGGACCCCTTTTCTCGCAGGCCCCATCTCATTCGCAGTTAAGGCCCTTCCCTTCGCAGTCAGAGCCCCCTATCCACGAGGTTAGGGTCCTCCTTTCCTTGAGGCCTCTCAATCAAAGCTCCATGTCCTTGTGGTCAAGGCTCCCCTGCCCTTGAGGCGCCCCTCTTAGTCTGTGCGCCCTGTTCTTGTGGTCAGGGCCCTATTCCCCCCAAGGTCTCGGCTCTTAGTAAGGACCCCCTGTCCTCATAGTCAGGGCCCTTATCCCCTCGAGGTCTCCCCTCGCGGCCTCCCCTCGCAGTTAGGGCACCCTCTCGTCGAAGTATGTCCTCCTTCCCCCGCTATTCTTGACCTCAAGGTGACCTCACCTAGTGTCATTGACCAGTTCACAGTCAGTTTTGTTACTATATTGATATACACTACGTACGTTGTATTTTTATGATGTTGTCATTATAGCGTGTTGTATATACTAGCCTTCCGTCATCCATCTTATACATTTAAACAAAGGAAATGTATAGAGGAGTCAGCCTAAGCAACTGTGCACTGTCTTTTAACTAGGCCATGACGTCATCGCGGTGGGTGTGGTATACGTTAGTCCCTCATTCTCCGCGCTAGCTTCATGGCGAATACAATAGTGGGCGAGGTGTGATATTCCCCCCCCCCCCCATTTAGCGGCGCAGGGTCATTTAGATGACACCACGCAGTGACATTTTTGATTGTATAGGAAAATCTAATAATGCCATATTCTCTTTATATTTGCTTCGTGGCTATAAACACGAAGCGCACCTTTAAAATGTACTGACTCTGCTTTTAGTATTATATGTCTGTGCACACTACTAGTGTAGAACCCACTGACAGAGGGGCGTTGGGGTGAAGTAAAATTTTCCTACTTCCAGGGAAATATTTCAACAGGTGGGTCCGCATGGTTACTTAATAAAAACTTTGGTAAATTTCATAGGAAAAGGCAACTCTGCGACTGTCATGAATTGACATGACATTTAACTCGATGACAGCGTTAGTTCCGATTTTTGGGCGCGGGCCAAAAGATACTTATATGACTGTAATGCTCGTTAAAATTAGAATCGTCGTTTTAATTAGAATCTTGGACGCAAGTCAATATATTCTTACGTATACGTCACGGTACGCCATGTTACTGGTTGGCACCACAGATATATATTAATACAACGTATAAAGCAAAAAGACTACCTCACGCCTAGGGTGACAAAATTCGTAACATATATCTTGTCACGCCGCCTGTGATAGCACTATTGTTGATAGAAGTCCACGCGAGTACGCGTCGCATAAAAATGGCAATACCAAAAATATTAAATTAATCGATTTTAAAAATCGACTATATTAAAAGCATTTCATCAACATCTTTGCCTTCAACTTAAGAAAAATAATCAAGTTACCTGTCAAATTCAAATCAAGAAAAGTCATTATGAACCTAACAAAGTGAAATTTAACGTTGAAAAAATATATTTCTTTTGTATTTAAATTACAAATTTATCTCTTTTTCGTGTAATTGCAATGGATTCCACCCAAGTAATCGGTAATTTTGAAGATTCGATCGAAACCCGATATAAAAAATGCGAATTACTAAAGGTGATACAACACATCGATATATACGGTAAACACCGAACTACTTACTCGGAGAGTCGTTTTAAGATATCGAATAACGATAGTCCTATATCGGTAACATCAATATCAGCGTCATCGAGAAAGTCAATTGATCAAGACAAGTTAAGCGATTCGTCAAAGAAATATATCGATACTAAGTTGAGTCGGTTCTCTGTTACAACCAAAGTTACGGGTCTGTATCCGGGCAACGAAATTTTAGCTAAAAGGAAGAAGAAAATTTTACGTAATAATAATAATTTTGTTATCAGCACTTACGTTGGTAAATTATAGTTTAAAAAAACACACCCTATATTATATCATCACGCCAGATCCCTTGAGGTGGGCGGAGAGTACAGAGTTCCAACAGGTTCTTTCCTTATGAGACGAAGTATGAGAGTGGTGGAAGCGAAAAAGGTCTGAAAGGAACCAACTAGTTGAACTGGCGTGATGATAAAGACTATATATATAATCTTGTGCGAATATTTATGTTGAAGGTAAGAATAGGATTGTCTGTCTTAATGTATTTTTTTATTTGAGAAAATGTTTTGTCAGTAAATATAACAGAATAAATGAAATAAAACTATTTTTTCGGATTTTATCGCGGTTTATTTTGATTTTTTGATTTTTAAGTTCCCGACGTTTCGAGTGCTTTGCAGCACCCATGGTCACGGGAAGGACTGAGGTGTTAGACGTCCAAAAGGCATAGTTGTTCCGGGGTACCCTCAAACTTCTTAATTATTTTTGTTTTTGTTGGTCCGATCTACGCAGAATGAGCTCACGGTGTCTTGAGGTCTTGCAGTGTTATGCTTGGTTTTAGATTTGATTATATTAATTACTGGATCCCAAGACGATGGAAGCACCCAGCCATCTTCTCTATTGAAATTAGGATGTTTTTTAATTTCAATAGCCGGATGTTTTTTAATATAAAAATAGTTTTATTTCATGTGTAATATTCGCGTAAATCTAAGAACTCAGTATAACAGAATAAAGTTTAACCATCTTTTTTTAATACACTGTTGTTTTAATCGACCCGGAGTAAAAGCTCAGGTGATGTCTTCAAGCCTACGATTCACTGGTAATAAAAAAGTGAATAAGCAGAACACTTCAATAAGTAACTTCTGTCTACTGACCTATCGGAATATCATAGCTAGGGTGAAAATCCGAAACACCGAAGGTATCTACCAGCCAGCTGAAAAGCCGCGCCGCCCAGGCGCCGGCCCTGCGTCATTTTGCGCTTAGTATAGAAGTTGTTTAATGTACAAAATTAATATTATCGGACGATTTAGCGCAGTGGTTCAGAGCTTAGGCCACTCCGCCCACCATGTCTAATAGTCGCGGGTTCGATTCCCGCACGGGGCAAATCTTTGTGTGGCCCACAATTATTGGTTTCGGTCAGGGTATTTTAGTATGTGAATTGTCGTGTTTGTAAACGCACCCACGACACAAGAATAAATCCTAGTGTGGGACTAGGTTTTAAAAAAAATGCTATGGCGGCATTACTCGAAGTGTTCTTTATTTTATTTTTTAGTACCAGTAAACGGTAGGCATTGGATAAATCACTTGGGCTTTGCTCCATGACGACTAAAATTACACCGTGTATAAACGGAGCCCTATACTAGGAATCAAACAGAAACACCCAGGCCGAAAAAACATTTGTTAATCCCATAAACGAACGAAATATGAGAGTGGACGAAGCCAGAGAGGTCTGTAAGGAAAGAACCTGTTGGAACTCTGTACTCTCTGCCTACCCCGCAAGTAATTCGCGTGTTAACATCCGGGATATTGTTTCATTTTATTATGTTAGATTAGAATAGGTATAACAAGCTCAACAGCGAGACGCAAGTTCAAACCCACGTATAATAATTGTCTTTTTGTTTCCGCAAAATTTAATATTTTATTATTAGAGACATGACTGCATAAGCGGACCAATACGGGGCATTCGGTTGCGCGACAGCGCGGTGTAAGGAGTTAGTGATTGCGAATGTTGCTAAACGCCCACCTACCGTCATAATAAAAGAAAAAAATATTATAATGTAAAGTGCATCCAATCCAATCCAATTTATAATCTATGGCTCCAACGTTAACCGATGATTCTGCCAATGTCAAGTTTGCCAAGTTTAAAAAAAAAAAAAGTGACGAACAATCGGTTTAAGTATGTATGAGCGGTAAACTTAACGAAAAAACACCAGAACAGCAAATTAACTTGGGCAATAAAGAAAACTTGGTAAAGTAGGTACGAAGAACTGTTTTTTTTTTAATAATTGCGGCAAAGTCAAAATAAGTCAAAGTAAAAGTAAAAAAAGGGGATGAAACGCTTATGAAGTATAATATGAAAACAAATATAAGCTATAACCTAATATGATTTACACTGATAAACTTGTACAAAGTATTAATTAACGGTGAATGCGCCAAAGACAGCATATATGGGATGTTTACCGGACGAGGTATATTGGCTGGTAACAGATCATATAAATGGGTCCTAAGTCGAGGGCAGAAAAAGAACAGGTGCTCTAAGTAACCCTCCACCAGTCCACACTCGCACAGAGAATGATCCTTCACTCGAATCTTCTCCAAAAATACCGGGGTGCAAACAAAGCCTAATCGTAGTCTAATTATCACAGAAGTTGCTAACTTATTAACGTTATGTTTAAAAAGCCATGGTCTTGTTGGGATAGTAGGCTGAATACTGGCATAATATTTTCCCTTGATGGCTTGAAATTTTTGCCACAAATTGAGCCAAGATTTGAAAAGCGAGGGCTTGACAAGAGACCGGAGATTTCGGGAAAAACAGTTAAAATAGGTGTCACATCCAGTATGAGATGCAGCTTTAAGTTAGTGATTGCGAATGTTGCTAAACGCCCACCTACCGTCATAATAAAAGAAAAAAATATTATAATGTAAAGTGCATAATTTGGGTCATTGAAATGATTAATTATAGCCATTTCATATGCCATATACTAAATAATTAACGCGTTGTTGTGAGTGAGGTACACAAAGGGGTGAGTAAATTGTATTATTTAAAGTAGATAAATGAACGTAAATGTTGATGATAGGATTGAGATATCTTAACGTAACTAACTAAAGATTTCTCAATTGTCGTGACTTATGGAAACGCCCTTTAGGATCTGGTTTGGTCCTTTAGGAATTGGTTACGATCCTGAGCTGTCTGCTAGTCGAGGCTTGGTTTTGGCAGAGTTCCGCACTCCGACAGAAAAACTCTCCTGGCGTCCAAATTTAGGATAAGTTTAGGCTAGATTGCATGCATTTCCAATATTACAAGATCATAAATCTACACTCAAGTGTATTTCATTAATTTAGACAACCCGTAACATTTTACACAATGTATCATTATTTTGATTTATTAAATATTAATTATAATTAGTGTCGGTATTTATGATTACTGGAGATTGATGATGGCTACTTATGTTGGATAATAAAAATAACGAGGAACAATACGGAAAAAAGTTATTATGGCCGCCGTTAAAATTTAATGAAAGGTGTTGTAGAAGATCATTTTTATGTTATATTTATGCAAGAATTACATGTTGCCATAAGGATTAAATAAAACCACCACTGGAGTGATTGGTTTTATTGCGAAAGAGGGAAATTCTTAACAGGCGTGATATAGAGATTATTTTAATTTATTCCTTGATTTGACTGCCTCGTAAGTCTGGTGGCGAATAATGTCTTTTGCGGTCACGAGGTCCTTCAAATCCCGGGTCGGAAAAACGTAGTTATTCTATCGAAAGAATTCCAGTGTCAGTCCGGAGTCTGGAATTATGCCCGATGTATGGCAATAGGCTGTTTACTTCGCTAGGGATCTGGCGTGATGATATATATGATGCGTGATGGGATAGAGCCTGCGACAGTGATCCAAACGGTTTAAGTTTATACAACTGGACCTAGCTGTCATCATTTAAGGGACTTACTAACGTCAATGATCTTGAGATTTTTTGTTTGAAAATGATCTTGACAACAGTGCAAAGTGTGCCTGGGGGACCCAACGTGCAAAGTTTAAAATCAAAGAGTCATCCATCCAAGTTATACAGCATATCTTGAGTTTTTTTCGTGTATATTTTATACATAATCTACCACTAAATAGAACATTTCGCACCTTCAGAACAGTAGTGACTTTTTGGGAAAATAATCGCGTCCTTTCAGAACTTTCTTTTTCCATCAGGTACATTGAGCGGTGCAGATAAAGGAAGGGAAAGTGAAAGAGACCGAAATATCATATTCTTAATTCTACCATAAAAACGCCGCTGTTTTAATATTCACCAGATAGATAGTACCTTTATAGTCTTGTGTGATCGTAGCTTAATTTCTAAGATTATTGAGTTAAGTCTTTACCGTTCTGAATGTGCCATTTGCAATACATATTCAAGACAGAGTTATTAAAAATATTATTTTGTAAAATTTTGTCTATCTATATTATCACGCCAGATCCCTTGCGGGGTAGGCAGATAGTACAAACCAACAGGTTCTTTTCTTACAGACCGCTCTGGCTTCCTCCACTCTCATAGTTCGTCTCACACTCGCTCGCCGGTTACGGAGACTCTTGACTTGCCCTTCAGATAAGACACGGTCTATTTGGTCATGGTAAGATTAGGTCTTCCCCGGTACCTACATAAAGTATTTGGAAAATTGAATACGTATAATACAAGTAAATAGAGCCTACGTTTGGGTGAGCCTACGTGATGATATAGATAGATTGATGATTTTTAAAGGGCTATAGAAAAAGCTATGCTTGGAGTTTCACAGCAATATGTCAGCGATATATACACTCAGAATTGCCAAAAATAAATGGCAGTTAGTGGGTGGGGCATATTGCTCGTAAAACTGACGGATGTTGAGCCAAGGGTTCTCGAGTGGTGACCTCGCACTGGAAGTCGTGGAGTGGGCAGGCCCCTGACAAGAAGGCCTGATAACCTGGTGAAAATGGCAGGTAGAAGCTGGAGGCATCGCGATCTTTGCGGAAGACCCTTGTTCTGCAGTGGACCGCTTACGATGATGATGATATGTCGTTGATAATTCACCACCTAATAATAATATTTATCTATCTATATCATCACTCTAGATCCCTTATAGGGTAGGCAGAGAGTACACAGTTCAAACAGGTACCTCTTTGGCTTCCTCCACTCCCATTCTCCCATCTTATACATGCTCGCCGGTAACGGAGACTCTTGAATTGCCCTTCGGATACGACACGGTCTATTTGGTAAGATAGTCTAGGTCTTCCCCAGTACCTACTTCCTTCCACTTTCGCATCGTATATCTGTTTTGTTATTCTTTCTTCAGACATTATTTCTACATGCTCGAACCAACGGAGCATACCCTTTCTCATCTTGACACCGATACTATTTTTATACCTACACGCTTTCTTACTATGCTATTGCAAATACTCTATCTATCTCTATCTATATCATCACGCCAGCTCCCTCGCGGGGTAGGCAGAGAGTACAGAGTTCCAACAGGTTCTTTCCTTACATACCTCTCTGGCTTCCTCCACTCTCATAGTTCGTCTCATACACACTCGCCGGTTACGGAGACTCTTGACTTGCCCTTCAGCTAAGACACGGTCTATTTGGTCATGGTAAGATAGTCTAGGTCTTCCCCAGTACCTACTTCCTTCCACTTTCGCATCGTATATCTGTTTTGTTATTCTTTCTTCAGACATTATTTCTACATGCTCGAACCAACGGAGCATACCCTTTCTCATCTTGACACCGATACTATTTTTTATACCTACACGCTTTCTTACTATGCTATTGCAAATACCCTATCTATCACTATCTATATCATCACGCCAGCTCCCTCGCGGGGTAGGCAGAGAGTACAGAGTTCCAACAGGTTCTTTCCTTACATACCTCTCTGGCTTCCTTCACTCTCATAGTTCGTCTCATACACACTCGCCGGTTACGGAGACTCTTGACTTGCCCTTCAGCTAAGACACGGTCTATTTGGTCATGGTAAGATAGTCTAGGTCTTCCCCGGCACCTACATCCTTCCACTTTCGCATTGTATATCTGTTTTGTCATTCTTTCTTCTGGCATTCTTTCTATATGCCCGAACCAACGGAGCATAGCCTTTCTCATCTTTACACCGATACTATCTTTCATACCTACTCGCTTTCTTACTACGCTGTTGCGAATACGGTCGGTCAGCGTGACTCCGCACATCTTCCGCAGAGATTGCATTTCGACCGCATTTATCCTGCTTTCGTTCTCCTTCTTACATACCCAACTCTCACTGCCATATAACAGCGTTGGGACAAGCACTCCGTTATGCATGGCCAGCTGCGCCTTTTGGCTTAAGTGCCGGCTCCCAAGTAGCCTTCCCATCGCACCATTCACTCTATTACCTGCATTCACTCTTCTCTCTATATCAGCGGTGTATTTCCCATCCTTACTTCCCATTCACTTGCTCCAGCACATCGTTACCAACCACAATCCTTGCATTCGTTCTGGTTTCTTCCCGTTCAAAAACCATAATTTTGGTTTTCTTCACATTCAAATGTAAGCCATTGTTCATGCAGTCGTCTCCCATTACTGTGACTAGTGTTTGCAGATCAGTGGCTGTTGGCGCTATCAAAACCGCGTCATCTGCATACAATAGGTGGTTTATTACTAGATGTCTGGTCTTGGGGGTCTGTCCAAGAGCGTGCTCGTCGCGACCCCTGCCAGTCATTATGGCTGCAATCTTGGACCGAAGACGTACCGCAGTGCGGGCTAGGGCGTCCCCCCGAGGCGACGCGTACCGGCCCGCCCCCGTCGGTACGAATATAGGTGGAAGCGGCGATGGGGGCCGCCACCCATCACGCCGGGCCCGAACTGGCGAGTCGTGGGGTGCAGAGTGCCGAATAGGCACTTGGAATGTAAGAGGTGGTATGGAAGATAAGATGCATGAAGTGATTGATGTAATGAAAGAGAGACGCCTGGATGCTCTGTGTGTAACAGAGACTAAGCGGAGGGGCAGTGAAACCTGTGATCTTCCTGATGGAACGATAGCTCTGTGGTCTGGGGTACCGCAGAGCAGTCGTGCCAGCATGGGGGTGGGTATCTTGCTGTCCCGTCGCCTGGCCTCTGGAGTGAGAGATTATGGCCTGTGCGATGCGAGACTTCTCTGGGTCCGTTTAAAACTGGGTGTTACTAGAGTATTTTTGGTCGCAGCGTATGCTCCCGTAAGCTCGTCGACACCCCAGGACCTTGAGAAGTTTTGGGATAATGTCAGGGAAGTTCTGGATTTGGCTGAGGCTAACGAAAAGGTGATTCTGTGTGGCGATCTGAACGGATGGGTAGGAACCAGGCGGCAAACTTGCGACGCTGCTCTGGGTCCTTATGGTGATAAGAGAGTGAATGATGCAGGTAAGCTCATTGTAGATGTTTGTTTGGAAAGGGGTCTTGTGTCTAATACGATATTCCAGCACAAGGACATACATATGTATACGTGGAGAAGGAATGAACAAAAAAGCATGATAGATCTGATCCTGGTTGATAACCGTCTCCGAAGCAACCTACAAGATACGCGTGCGTATAGAGGCCCCACTCTGGAATCAGACCACTATCTCGTAGTTGCGCGATTTAGTGGTCTGTTCAGGAAGTGGAGGCACTGGCGAGAGCGTATCCCCTTCGGAGACCTTGAAAGAATAAAGGTTGAAAAGTTGCAAAATGAGAGCGTGAGGAGAATGTATGAAGACAGAGTCCGGGACAAGCTTTTTACAGCAGGCTCTTCGGACTCAAATGTAGATGAATGCTGGAATAGCCTGAAAGAGAGTTTGGTGGAATCCGCGAAAGAAGTATGTGGTTGCTCAAAGAAGCATATTACAGCAAAAGGTGATGCATGGTGGGATGCGGAGTTGCAAAGCTCCGTAGAAAGTAAGAAGAAAGCGTGGCAGGACTATGTATCTTCTTTGAACCTGAATGCCAGTATGACAGAGATGAGGAAAGAAATATACCGGCAATGCAAGAATGCCACTAAAACTTTAGTGAAAGAAAAGCGTGAAAGAGCCAGTATGATTGAGGAGGAGAGGCTGGCGAAGAACTTCGAGAACAACACCAAACTCTTTTGGAGCAAGGTGAGAAAGGCTCGAGGTGATTCGTCAGGCTCCAGAATGGAAAGGATAAAATCTAAAGATGGTGACATTCTTGCAGACACACAAGCTGTGCTAAACCGGTGGAGTGAATATTTTGGAGAAATGTATGGAGATGACCCGGATGCTGATGCCGCAGACATGCCTAAAGGCGAGATTGCGGCACCAGAATCAACGGAGGACATCACTATAAAAGAAGTTGAATGGGTGATAGGAAGTATGAAAAACGGTAAAGCTGCGGGAGTAGACATGATATCTGCCGAGATGATCAAATATGGTGGAACTTGCGTCCGGGACCTTGCAAACCTTTGCTGTTGGACCGGTAGAGTCCCTACAGATTGGCGCCGCGCAGTCATAGTACCCTTGTATAAAGGCAAGGGTTCACAATATGACTGCGCCAATTACAGAGCCATCAGTTTGATCAGCTTGGCAGCCAAGGTGTACGGTAAAATTATTGAACGGAGAATGCGCGTGAAGTCCGATGGAATGTTGTGCGAGGCACAAGGGGGTTTCAGGTCTGGAAGAGGATGTTCGGACTAAGCCTTCTACTCCGCAACATCGTAGAAAAGCATCTGGCAGTGGGCCGGAAGGTTTTCTGCGGTTTTGTAGATCTGGAGAAGGCATTTGACAGAGTTGTGCGAAAGAGACTTTGGGACATTTTGCCAGAGTATGGTATAGATGGCACTCTGTTGCGAGCCGTCCAGTCCACTTATGTGGACTGCAAGGCATGCGTACGGGTGGGTGGTAACAGGTCACCCTGGTTTGACGTTAAAATCGGCGTCAAGCAGGGTTGCGTGTTGTCCGCTAGACTGTTTATAATATATCTGGACAAAAATCTTCAAAGACTGAAAGCGATGAATGAAGGTGTACAAATGGGTGACTTAGTGGTAAACCATCTACTTTATGCAGATGACGCGGTTCTAATAGCGCCAACAGCCACTGATCTGTAAACACTAGTCACAGTTATGAAAGACGACTGCATGATCAATGGCTTACACTTGAATGTGAAGAAAACCAAGATTATGGTTTTTGAAAGGGAAGAAACCAGAACGAATGTAAGGATTGTGGTTGGTAACGATGTGCTGGAGCAAGTGAATGAGTTTGTATATCTTGGATGCGCCTTCAGTAAGGATGGGAAATACACCGCTGACATAGAGAGAAGAATGGTGCGATGGGAAAGCTACTCGGGAGCCGGCACTTAAGCCATAAGGCGCAGCTGGCCATACATAACGGAGTTCTTGTCCCAACGCTGTTATATGGTAGCGAGAGCTGGGTATGTAAGAAGGAGAATAAAAGTAGGATAAATGCGGTAGAAATGCGAGCTCTGCGGAAGATGTGCGGAGTGAAGCTGACCGACCGAATTAGCAACAGCATAGTAAGACAGCGAGTAGGTATGAAAGTTAGTATCGGTGTAAAGATGAGAAAGGGCATGCTCCGTTGGTTCGGGCATATAGAAAGAATGCCAGAGGAAAGAATGACAAAACAGATATACAATGTGAAAGTCGAAGGATGCAGGTACCGGGGAAGACCTAGACTATCTTACCACGACCAAATAAACCGAGTCTTATCTGATGGAAAAGTCAAGAGTCTCCGTAACCGGCGAGCGTGTATGAGACGAACTATGAGAGTCGAGGAAGCCAGAGAGGTATGTAAGGAAAGAACCTGTTGGAACTCTGTACTCTCTGCCTACCCCGCAAGGGATCTGGCGTGAGGTTATAGATAGATAGATAGTTAGTTATCACTAGATCACCCATTTTTACCCCTTCAGTCATCGCATTCAGTCATTGAAGACTTTTATCCAGATACACTATAAACAGTCTAGCGGACAACACGCAACCCTGCTTGACGCCGATTTTAACGTCAAACCAAGGTGGCATGTTACCACCCACCCGTACGCATGCCTTGCTGTCCACGTAGGTGGACTGGACGGCTCGCAACAGGGTGCCGTTTATACCATACTCTAGCAAAATGTCCCAAAGTCTCTTTCGCACGACTCTATCAAACGCCTTCTCCAGGTCCACAAAACCGCAGAAAACCTTCCGGCCTACTGCCAGATGCTTTTCTACGATGTTGCGGAGGGAGAAAACTTGATCCGAACATCCTCTTCCAGACCTGAAACCTCCCTGTGCCTCACACAACACTCCATCGGACTTCTCGCGCATTCTCCGTTCAATAATTTTACCATACACCTTAGCTGCCAAGCTAATCAAACTGATGGCCCTGTAATTGGTGCAGTCATGTTGTGAGCCCTTGCCTTTATACAAGGGTACTATGACTGCGCGGCGCCAATCTGTAGGGACTCTACCGGTCTTCCAGCAAAGATTTGCGAGGACCCAAAAAGCGTCCCGGACGCAGGTTCCACCATATTTAATCATCTCGGCAGATATCATGTCTATTCCCGCAGCTTTACCATTTTTCATACTTCGTATGAAAAATGGTAAAGCTGCAAATACTAATTACTATAATTGATAATTTGTGTTTATGAACATATGGCGTGGAAACGAGTTACGATAGTTTGGAGGGCGTGGCAAGTCTGTTCACTTATACTGATCTCAACCGGCTATAACTTGAATGCTATAAATAACCTCTGGGAATTGCCCCAACGCAATATACATTAAAGAACATCGATTTGTGCTTACATGCAATCGGAAATCATTAAAAACCAATAAGTATTATTTTTGTACAAGCTTATATTGATAGTCCGACAAGGATCTTTTGGCACTTGCTTGATATTGACATGGGGGAGGTGTTGTGAAATAAGAGTGAAAACCAAAAAAGAAACCAAGCTCTGAATTTATTATATTCACCATCATCATCTCAGCCTATACTAGTCCACTGCTGAACATAGGCCTCCCCAATCGCTTACCAGCGTAACCGGTCCGATGCCACCTGCATCCAACAAGTTCCTGCGATCTTCACAAGATTGTTAGTCCATCTGGCTGGTGGTCGTCCCACGCTGCGCTTGCCAATATGCCTTATTAAATGAGTATGGATTTAATACTTTATGTAATACTGGTACCAAGGCTGACTTAATGCCTGACGCAACAAACATGATAGGATCACATTTCATATGTGTCTAACGCATTCTGGTGCCGTATTATTTAAACTAGTAGTCGCCCATAGGTCGATATTCGACCTACTCTTTCATCGTTTGCTGGTTATGTTTGACATTCAGTAAGACTATAGACAAATAATATTAAAGACAAACATCAATTTGACGTGTATTGTGTCAAATACATGTGTGTAATGTTTTTTTCATTGATTTAATGTATGTTTTATGCATAATTTTAAAAAAATATTAGCATTCTGCACTCCTTCTCTATATAAACTATAAGTGTGGGAAATTTCATACTCCTCCATCCGCGCAATTTTCGTAAAAATTTGTAAATAGATATCGAATTAATTCTTCCGTGGGTAATTGTCATAGTAAAAGACGCGTCGATTTTGTTAGTGTTGCTAGTATAACAATTTTATTTTTCCCTAGTATTATTTGCTAAGGACTTTATAAGTTCTTGTATTAAATTGTATTAATGTAGTTAACTACTACATCACGGTTTTAATATTTAGTTAAGGTGATGAAAATATATTTTGCCTACATTAAACCTTAATAGTACAAGTATATCTATTTCTTGAATTTAATTTGCATTAAAATACACGTCACCGCAACAATGATTTTATTGTCATGTGCTCTAATGTCATCAACATTTACCCCTAAAACTGGTAATATTTCCGCGCTGCCAACATTACGCGGGTGAGAAGTGCGGTGAGTGCGGGGCGTTTTTTGAATTTTTGGCTTCACCACGCGACGTGCAATTACGACTGCGCGCGGCTTCTGGATATATTATTCTAACCGCGGCGCACACGTCACACTGCGGAAGCGACGTCGCGCCGGCCAGACGACCGCCTAACACTAGCGTCTCGCTCGCACGCGTATTGGCGTCACGCAATCCCCGGATTTCGTTTTTAATCGCGTCAGGCGTGATAGCGACCGGCCATGACGTTTGACGTCGCGCCGACCGTGGCTGCGTTGTGTCGTCTCCCATACATTTCAGTACATTACAACTCCCAGGTCACGCCAACAGCCGCGCTCCCGTCGTTCTGCGTCGACTATGTGGCAGAACCTTAAAAGCTTCACTTTCATTTATTTTATTTCAGGCCGACGTGGGAAGTTCAGTTTTTGAATCTGATTCAACCGAGTGTGGATCGGAGTTGATTGGAGTTACGTCAGTTGGAAGGGGCCCACTGCCGGGTCTGTGCTGTTGACCAGGGTCAGTTACTATGTGCCCTGGATTGAGAGCATCGTGTGGCCCTAAAGAAGGGAAGAAACAATAGAATTTATAGCAAGAGCCTGTTGGAACTTTGTACTCTCTGCATCCCGCAGGGGATCTGGCGTGATAATATAGATAGATTTGAAGTATCAGACATCTGAGGTCGGAAAGGTCAGGGTCCGACTTCGGTGCGTTACGATCTCTTCGTGTAATGGCTGTATGTTACTCGAGTACCAATATTGTAATATTATAGCGAATCGGGTCTTATATAACATTAATTTACCTAAAAAATTAAAACTAATTCATAATTATTATTGTTTCTCTAGTATGTATTTGTATGATGCATTTGTAAGATTAGGTATAAACTAAACCAGTGTTTTTCAACGTGTGGGTCGCGACCCCAGAACCAAAACTAAACCATTGTTTTCAACGTGTGGGTCGCGATAAGTGGTCGTGGGGGTTGCCCTGAGCGAAGCCTCAGTAAGAATAAAAAAGATTAAAAATATATAATAATTAAGGAACATTTTTTGTAAGTTAACACAAGTCATCAAGAATAATGAAAATACATACAGTCACATTGACATTATTGTGAAGGTTACCCCTGATTTTAAGAAATATATATTATTGTGAAAATCGCAGGAAGTCGTTGGATGCAGGTGGCATCGGACCGGTTACGCTGGAAAGCGATTGGGGAGGCCTATGTTCAGCAGTGGACAAGTATGGGCTGAGATGATGATGATGATGATGATGATATTATGTGTATATATTTAATTATGTATTTAGCCGATACTTAATTATAAAAATTAATAAAAATGTGCGGATTTGATATTTGTAACATAATAAATACAGGTTACAAATAGCGGAGGGTACGGGGTCCCGAAAATTTATTTCATACTAAGGGGGTCGCGTCATGACAAAGGTTGAAAAACACTGAACTAAACAATAGCAAAAAAAGTATCTCTTAACTCTAGATTTAATAAACTACGCTAGCTCGAATAACCCTATGCGGCACGGAAATGAAATCGTCCTATGCGACCCGTACATTCGGCTGGTATGCATCTAAGTATCTTTAATAAAACTCCAGTTGTCTTGATCCCGTGCTCCACTTACCAGTTTCAAGTACCCTTTTCAAGTACTTGTAGTCTTCCCAATCGCTAAGTGCACGCGGTTAGGTTCTGGACTTGCTTAAGTACTATTTTTAGGAGTTACAACTACGGGTGTTGCAGTAAGCTTTTATTTATTTCCTCAGTAAATCACAATCATACATTCTTTATTTTAGACTTATTTCTACTACATTTGTAACTTTTCTAACCTAATCCATATCTAAATTATTTTCTAATATACAGGCTTCGTGCCGAAAACCTCCTTTTTATTAAAATTCTGGTTCTTTTGGCAACATAGAATTATAGTCTAGTTTGAAAATTGGATGATCAACCATTTTAAACGTCTAATCTTCTATACTTACATATAATAAAACTGTAAGGAAGTCGAGTCTGTACATGGAATATTTTCCGGAAATAACAAACCAGGGGTTTCATACTATCGATGTAAAAGCCAATTCTATCATTGTTTGGTTTCGTGTCGGTTTGTCTGTCTGTCCACATGGCGGATTTTGTTGAAACTTTGCATACGGATACCTTTAAATGTCGGGTAACATAATAAAGAGTAAAATAATTTATTCCGAAAAAAGCAAAAAAACATTCCAGAAAATATGAAAAAAGCGAAACTTTAAATTTCTAAAAAGACACTACTCAAAACCTGTTAGATTGATTTTAATGAAATTTTGTGTAATTGTAGCCTGTACTAAAGATCACCTTTCTGTATACTTTTATTTTCGAAAAATCTAACAGTTTCTGAGGGAAGAAAAAGAAAGTCAATTTTTAAAAATTAATCGTTGTTTCAAAACAACTTAGCTACTAGGTTGTGGTGGGATAAACGATAAAACTTTATTACTGTTTGTCCTGAACTACGTAAAATATGTGACTTTTCCTACAAATGAATTCATCGATGACTTGATATTGGACTCAGGTTCGTCTCCTCACGAAAAAAATTCCATTAGTTAAAAGCACTCACTCGAAATTGTTCATACACATTTAATTTAAACACTCAAACATAGTTTTGTGCATGAACCCATAATGCATTCAGAATTATTTCTGCTGGAGTGGACTCAAACAATGACTGGCCGGATACGAAACTTTAACGACGATTAATATCGTACGAGAGTCTTCTCGTAATATGTAGCAAAGTTTTGTCAGTACATTTTGTGTTAGTCTTAACACAAAATGTACTGACAAAACTTTGCTACATATTTCGCTGGCAATGTACCGTTTTTACATATTATTATAATCTTTGAAAGGGTAGGTAGAAAAGATTTAAATCAGAAACATATACGTATTTACCGAATATCTATCTATATATATCATCACGCCAGATCCCTTGCGGGTTAGGCAGAGAGTACAGAATTCCAACAGGTTCTTTCCTTACATACATCTCCAGCTTCCTCCACTCTCATAGTTCGTCTCATACACGCTCGCCGGTTACGGAGACTCTTGATTTTTCCTTCAGATAAGACTCGGTTTATTTAGTCGTGGTAAGATAGTCTAGGTCTTCCCCGGTACCTGCAGCCTTCCACTTTACATTGTATATCTGTTTTGTCATTCTTTCATCTGGCATTCTTTCTATATGCCCAAACCAACGGAGCATGCCCTTTCTCATCTTTACACCGATACTATCTTCCATACCTACTCGCTTTCTTACTACGCTGTTGCTAATGCGGTCGGTCAGCTTCACTCATAAATAGATAAACTGATAATCCTTCTTAAAAAGAAAGGTATTGTATATGTTTTTTTTTATGAGACGGCGTCAGTGTTGTGTGTTGAATAAGTTCGCTCTATAGTTTAGTTTATATTTTACAAAGACCACTTGTGTGGGCTAAGTAGGACTAAGACTGAACTCTGATAGAGATAGTTGATAAAGAAATAAGTCTGGTGGAAGTTGACAAAATATACAATATATTCACTACACGGCTCTCCCGGGATATCTAGCTGTTACCTGTTTCATAAATGACCGAGTTCTGTCATAATAAACATAAAAAAAATTCAATCGAATTGAGAACCTCCTCCTCGTTTCAAAGTCAGTGACAATAAACTTGAGCGCCTTCAAAATTTTTGTATAAGGTTCATATTTGGTTTACGCAAATATAACCATGTTTCTGAATTTCGTGGAAGACTCAAGTGGCTGCCAATCCGCCATCGCCGGAATGCTAACATACTATCGCTTTTATACAACATTTTATATAATCCGACAACTCCCTCTTACCTCAAAAAACGGTTTGAATTCCTTCATGAAACGCATTCGAGGTTCCTAAGGTCATCAGAGAATCTGAGGCTGAAAACACCAATGCATTCCACAAACTTCTTTCATAAATCCTTCACTAATCAAGCTGTACGCTTGTTGAATGCATTGCCTGTTACGGTCCGACGTGCATAGACGTTGCATTCTTTTACAACAATGGTTAAAA